>OX439132.1:28074242-28729242 GCA_949318235.1 Ecdyonurus torrentis | reverse complement strand
TTACTGATAACCTACCTTTTTTTGTATTATAGTCGTTCGAAAAAATCTGAGAACAAAAATTATATGCATCCGGTACAAAAACTTATTTATTTTATTATTTTTTTTTTTTGAAACGCAATTTAAAGTATTATCAAAGCTTGCACGCTTTTAATTTCTTATAAATAAGTAATTTCTTATCACTTACATATTCCTTGTTTCAATCCAAACTTTTCTTTTAATTCCATTAAAGTTTTTTAATAATGTAAGACATTTATTTATATTTCAGTGTTTTTTATTTTATTCCATCAATAATAAATAAAAAAACTCTTGTAAACATATTCTTTAAGAATATTTTGTATAAAAACACAACATATACCCATGCAAGTATTTTAGAATAAAGATTTAGCATTAAAGATGACGTTGTTCCTTAATTTACACGCACGTCACGTCTGAAATTTAAACTCTTCTCTAAAGTTAGTTAGGATTAAGCGAGGAAAAAAATAATAAGGGATTATAACTGGAGCAATGTTGTGATTAATGGAAAGTGGATGCATTAAATACATAAAAAAGTCAATGTTTCTGAGAATAGTGAGTAATGCAAGCTATCACCTATTTGATCATTTTTATACCCATGCTCTCAGAAATCAGAAACCATGTTTATAAACTACAAAAATACTTACTTACTTACTTACTTACTTACTTACTTACTTACTTACTTACTTACTTACTTACTTACTTACTTACTTACTTACTTACTTACTTACTTACTTACTTACTTACTTACTTACTTACTTACTTACTTACTTACTTACTTACTTACTTACTTACTTACTTACTTACTTACTTACTTACTTACTTACTTACTTACTTACTTACTTACTTACTTACTTACTTACTTACAGTACAATTTGCAATTATATAGTAGCAATTCGTTCTATTTTTATATTAGCGCTACTTCATTAATTATATTTAGCTGTTTTTGTGTTAATAATGCTTCTTATATGTAAATTTATGTTGTAATATTCTGGTCAAGAACATGTAATATGGCTGAAATAGCCGTGAATGTTTTTTTAAATGAATTCATTATTATTATTATTATTAAAAAACCTTTAATACATTCTTAGCGTTAGGATTGGCGCTTATATTTTGTATGATTTATAATATCACAGGAGTAATATGAAATGTTAAATTTGCATTTTTACCTGCATTGTTACGTATCTGCATATCTTTTACTTTGATAAACACGTTCAGTTAAGGAAAGAGGTCCAATATATTCAAATTTAAATAGTCTATACTTAATTTTGTTATCCTTTTACAGCATACTATGTTAGGGTACGTTACCATTGAAATAAAGGTTCCATTTTTTAAATTAAAACTGTCTCTCGATGAACATTATGTGATTTGGACCTTGTTAAATCAAATTTAATTAAAATTTGTACATGCGGCGACATAATTTTTACATGAATTTCTCTTCGTCCAAAGTACCACCGTACAAAAAAATAGTCACAACAATAAGTCAAATTGCCGATAACTTTTTTGATCAACTCAGAGCCATGACACGTAACTTAATGTACATTATATATTTATATTCTCAAATATAAATAAATTATTCCTCTAAATATAAATAATGTATTTTTTATTAGTTTTGTTTTTATACGTTCAGGAAAAATTACAAACTCAAATAAAATAAAGAGGAAGAAAAAAATTGTATGGGTAAGGGTTCTGTGTAAATTATTTCAAAAGTAGAAGAAAAAAAATCACATAATGATATTACGCAGAAAGATAAAGTGATGAAAAAAACATAAGTATATTACATGAACATAATATTATGTTGGCATATAAACATTTTTACTATTATTATACAGAGTATAGTAAAATAATGAAATGACCCAATATTACATGGCTTTTTATTTTTTTTCTCGCTATATTTTGTAGTTTAGGGAAAACGTTTATGACGTTATTTCCAAGTTGGCAGCTAATCAGTGGGAAAAATTGCTCGTGTCGTTCAAACTCCAGGCGCGGGGGATGAGGGAGGAGGTTGTGTATATGTTTCAGGGGAAGTGGGGAAAAAAATAAGTAATTTGTGCAGAGTAACAGAGTATATCAACTTAATTGGTGCTTCTAGATATAAATATAATAAATATAAATTTAAGCAAAGTAATATATATATATATATATATATATATATATATATATATATATATATATATATATATATATATAGATGCAAGGATAGAATACTTAGACTTAAAGAATAAAAATTGCTCTGTACAGTACAATTTACACTGTACAGTACAAATCATTTCGTATGTACAAATCATTTCGAATTAACTGTAAAAATTCTGTATGTCGTGTTTTATTACGTACACTGAATATATAATTAAAATAAATTATAAATATATATTTCTGAAAGTTTAACTTTACTGCAAAGCACAAAGCACAAAAATTTACGCATACTATAAGGACATTATGACAAACATTTTTAAAATCCGAATCTCTCTCTCTCTCTCTCTCTCTCTCTCTCTCTCTCTCTCTCTCTCTCTCATTAATTATTATTACAACATTTGGCTATTCATAGAATTATTATTTGTTTTTAATATGATCAGTTTGATCAGTTATGGGCTTTGAATCCATTAATATAAGAACGACAAATCCATCACTCTTAAATAACTATATCTACAAAGTTTCACAACTCTAATACTCTGAAAAACAGGGATGGTCTAACACAAATTACTTTTCTGAAAGCAAGAAAAAAAAAACTTTTTTTTTTTTTTTTTTTTTTGCTTCGTTAAATATTACTCTCTTATAAAGTGTAGAAGTTTATCATATAGTTTTAATACTCGTTCGTTTATTTGGTGATAACGAGAATATGCTACTTTGGGATCACAAGTTATTACACAAGAGAGAAAGTTATAATAATTTTAGCCTCCTATATATTATTATATTATAAGAGAAGAAGAGAGGAGGTTACTGTATATATGATAATGTTTCATATACTTTCCAAACTTAAATGTGTATACTAGCTCCCTCTTTTATCGTTTTATTATACAGAAAGTAAAATGGTTTTTTTACTAACTTACAAATCATTCTATATATATATATATATATATATATATAAATGTAATCTATAATGATAAAGGAATATTTTGTGCCAAAAATTATATTATAAAGTAAAATAATAAAAATAATCATCTCTCTCTCTCTCTCTCTCTCTCTCTTTCGTTCTGTAGTTCTGAGTTTAACCTGTAAAACACCCCACAATACAAAAAGGTTACTTAATTACTATAAATGTACCAATTATAACAAAGTTAATTTGTTTTCCACTCGTTATTTTGTATGAAAATGTTTTTAATGTCACCTATTCTATAAAAAAAATAAGCTCAGTTAGTATATGTTTTTCTCTTCTTATATAATAGTTTATTAGATTCTTAACCTATGATTCTATAAGATATAAAATAATGATATTACAAGTTATAACCAACATTATAGTATTTTATATGAAATTGACTCATCGTAATTTACAAGAAAAAGTTTCAAAATAAAACGTGTGCTAGCATACAGTTAACTGATGATAATAATAAAAAATATATATTGAACGACATAATACTGTAGATAAAGAAGTAGAAAACTTTATTTTGTAAGCTTTTGTAACAAAAAAAAAGCTATACCTTTGATGTGTATCAAAATATAGAATTATTCAGCGTATTTTTATTAAGATAACAGATATTGATATTAAATTTTTACAATAATACGTATAACTTATAATAAGTATAAAAAATGGACTTGAATCATTTTGAGAGTTATAGTTTTGAAAATATGAAAACTGTTTAAAACTACCCATCTATATTATAGATTAAGAAACTCAAGTATATTTATGTGATTTTTAAACATCTTCCCCTGTAAGTTGCAATACGTTAACCACTATAGTTAAATCGGTTGTATATACAACCCTTACAAGCCATCTGTATATAGATATCTTGTATTTCAAAATCTAAAAAGAAAACTTACAAACGTTATGATGCCATTTGAAAGTTAATAGTAACAGCTATCTAATGATAAAATTTTCAGAACCTGTGACCATCAGATAAGAGAGAAAATATTTATTGAAATTAACATTAGTATCTTTTGGGACTAAAACTTCAAAAAATCATAATTCAAAATCTAGCAATGTGACCCCTCAATTTGTTACATTTTTGAAGATACCATATCCAAAAGTATCACTGCAAAATTTCAGATTTTTCTTTCTATACAACTTTTTAGTTAAAACCTGGAGTACCTGATTTCCCACCTTGAGTTGTTATTTTGACTGTTTGCAACAATGTGAAAAAGTTAACTAAGGTACTACTAAGGTGCTACTTTACGGTCCCTATAGATTTTTTATTTCTGGCCCTGTTATTATTAGTATTTTATTTGTACTTCTTTATTGTAACAATAACCCAAAAACAAAAAGTACTCTCGACCAAGATTAGCATATTTACTATTCAAATATTTACGTCAGATTTTTAATTTTATTCTAGAAAATACTCATAAATTTAAAATGTTGTAAAAAAAAAAATGAAACTTGTTCGAGTGTACAGCAATAATAGTTGCCTACTGCTTTAATATTGTGACCTATGTGATAATAAAGTAGCGCAGTACAAAATTGGACCCAGTGCAAAGGTACTGTTGCCAATTTTACCCTCCCACCCCTATCCCTTATATGTATCATGATATAGTACATCAAGTAATAAATAAATAGCTTAATGTCACTTGTATATATATATATATATATAACGTTTTTTTTACAATGACAATATTGTGCACTTTTTGCTCTCAATTTTATGTTCCTTTTGTTTATACCGTGTTAAATATCATATTAACCTTAAGTATAATAGTTATTAGAATTTTAAGTATGAATATATTTTACTACAGCTAGTATATATGTATCATAATCACATTTTATTATACAAAGCTATTAAATGGAAATAGAACATTTTTACCACTTCAAAAATATATTTTAATTAGTTTACAAATATAATATTATATAAATATGGTTCATTTAAATGTGTACGCGTTATTGAGAAGATATCTTATAGAGCAAATACGTAATTAAAAACTGATTCTTGGAGAGTCAAGAAGTTAAAAGTAACTATACAATGCAAGACAGTAGCAATGTCATTAGTAATAATAACAACAAAGCAAAGTACTGTTCATGCATAATATATACGTATACAATTATGTGGAATTTATATTTTTAATTTGTAAAATATAGATGAGAAAGAAAAAATTGTAAAGTCAATAACGCGCAGAAAGTTAAATATTATATTATGAGATTTATTGAAATCACAAAAGCATTGTGCAAAGATAAACAAAATTTCAATAATTTTACTTAAGATATATTAATTTTAATATGAAATAGACACGCGCGTTTATTTTTAACCTATATGTAAATGATTTTTAGTAATGCCATTATTTTTTTTTATATGAAACCTCTTGACAATTGAAATGTCTATAAATACATAGAAAACTATATTTCTCAAAACTATCATCATCTAAGTAGAGCAATACAAGTAGTGTAGTTTTTCTCCATTAAAATAAACATTAAATTCACATTTACTCTAAAAAAAAAAAGTTAGTACAAAAATCTAATATACATTTAAGAACATTTGCATTGCATAGTATTTGGTTTCCTTAATTACCTTTTTCTACCCTCTCATTGTATGTAAACGTAAAAAAAAAAAAGAAAAAAAAAGTCTTTGTAAATATCATTACTTATGTGTACACCTATATATAAGAGAAAGCTTTATAGAGCGTTGAAATGTACTAATTTAGATGCAAGAAACAAAAATCTTATTACAAAGATTAAGAAAACTTACAAGCGCTGATTACCTTTTCTTTTTTTTTTACTGGCTCTCGTAGGGAAAAAAAAGTGTGGTTAATTATTCTGGTGAGTTAAGTTGTACCAAATAAAAAGCATTATTAGTACAATGTATATGTACTGTATTTATGCAATGCTGTTTAATTATATAATAAATTAGTTTTTTTTAAATAAGTACTGTATGCATGCATATTTAATAGCAACGTAATAATTATTCGTAAGTTGCTTGAATGAAAAATAAATTCTACTCTAGGAGTTTTGTATTTACTTCCTTTCTATCTAATAATTTAAAATAAAGATGATAGAGAAATAATAATGAAATTTTTCAAAGTTTTTATTTACCATAAAAACTGTAAAATTCTATCAAATTAGAATACAAAATACTCTATCCTCATATAAATGTACCTACGTGCAAAAAGTTTATACATTGTAAATTTGTACTCGTAAAAGTAGTATTTTAAGTTCCATACATAAAATTTGTAGTAATATTAAGATTGACTAATTAAATTGCCCGATAGTAAGAACAATGTTTTATAACTTCCCATGAAGTAAAAGGTAGGTCTATTCTATATACATATATGTAGATCTCCATACAAATTATCTGATTACTTTACTTACATTACGTTAAGTAGAGAGAGAGAGAGAGAGAGAGAGAGAGAGAGAGAGAGAGAGAGAGAGAGAGAGAGAGAGAGAGAGAGAGAGAGAGAGAGAGATTGCTATCTATTTCCTAATACAAACTAGATCTTTCATTATGTAAGTACTGCACATATTATACGTAGGTGTAAAGCTTGCAGTCGACCTCTTCTTTTTGTATACATATAGCCACATGCCTCTCTTTCCTTCTCTCTCTCTCTCTCTCTCTCTCTCCTTAAAAAATTTGGGAAGATGTTTGAAGCAGCTCCCCGGACGAAATAATAACGATCACACAATTTCCCTAGAGTAGAATTTTATATAATAATGTTTTCTTCACAAAATGTTTTATAAAAGCAAAAAAAATATTTAAAACAAACTACTTTTTTTTCCAAAGAATTTTTTTTATTCAAAATATTAAAACTTCATTATCATAGCATTTTAAGGTTTGAAAATTTTATTCAATTTTTTACTTTTATTTTTAAATATATAACTATTAGGATTATTGTTATTTTATGTAAAAGCTTAAGCATAATTCTGCACTTAAAATTCTTATACATTTTTTTTTCCTTAAGTGCATCGTTATGTTTCACTTATACACTACTACATATTAGACAATATATTTTACATATTATTATTATAAGATTATAACTGCTCTATTATGCTGAGAGGCTTTATGCATTTATATGAATAATTTTATATGTAATAGAATGAGGGAAAATATATAAAGCAATATTGCGTAGCAAAAAAATGGAAACGTATTATCTCGTGATCTGTATAAGAAATTTCCCACAACCATATAACATTAATATATATATATATATATATATATATATATATATATATATATATATATATATATATATATATATATATATATATATATATATATATATATATATAAATGTGTGTGTGGGTAATTATTGTTAGTTAATTGCTACAAATGTACTAATAATAGCAAAATTAGTTTGTTTCATACACGATGTATTTTGTAAAATGTAAAAATGATTAAAGTTGCACTCCTTCAAAGTATCCTGTAAGTTATGCAACAATGTGGACACAAAGTTTAAAGCTACACTCTGAAATGCACACGGAGAATGTTAAAAAGAAAATCCATTAAAAACTTGGAACCATTTCTGAATGACATTAAAAAAGAACAACAACAAATTAAAAGACAACAGGAAATGATTTATTCAGCGTGACAAAAGGAATTTTATTTAAATTAAAATGCATATTCTAGCTTGATTTCAAGTTAGGATTCATGACACTGCGTTCAGAAAACGTAAACAAAAAGCAAAAGAGACTTGCTAGAGTTTTAGCTGGGGATATGAAGATAACGACGCGGAAAATATAAACAGCCAAGCTACTTCCTGAGCAAAGACATGTTTAAACAGGCCATGCCGAATTTGTAATACGTATTTCTTGCAAGAAAAATTCAACTTGATTTATTATAAAATTAAAATTTTAAATTAAGAGTTGTTTATAATTTAAAACAGACAAATAACCTAAAATTAATGAATATTTTAACCCCTCTTTAATACAATATAATTTAATGATGCTTTCAAAATAAAACATAAATATATTTTTACTAGAAAACATAAAGAAAAATGAAAACTTACAATTGTGCGAAAATATTATAACGAAAATATTTTTCAATACTTTTATAACTTCTACAAGATATGCTTTATATTTGTATTTAGATAGGCCTGTATTTAGATGTTATGTTCTTGAAAATTCCAGTAAGAAGAAAGAAAGAAACTACACATTATATAGTTTAAAATTATTCCGACAAACGTGGAAAATATATTACAAAAAACAAACCCACATGAAATTCACTGAGTAAGCTCAATTGTGTGTGTGTACTGTATATATATATATATATATATATATATATATATATATATATATATATATATATAATATATATATATATATTCTAAAAAAAAATATTGCTCAAGTATATCGTAAAGAATAATTGAAACTGTGTGTTGTATGTGGATAAAAAAAAACTGTAAAGCAAAAGTATTCTGCAAACACATACACGTTCCTAACGTAGTTTTGACGTCAGCATTATTTCTTGCCCCCCCCCCCCCCCTCTTCTTTTTTTTTTTAAACCCTCATCCTATAGCTTCTATATAACTTGTCTAAAAACTAAAATAATATCATTTCTTACATCTAAAACTTGTACATTGAAGAAATATATATAAAAAATTTAAGTTTTTATTTCGATTTTGTTCGATACACACACTATCATGTTCTCTGAATTACAATTACTTTTATAAACTTTTTTTTTGTATGATTTTTTTTTTTTTTTTTTTTTTTTTTACAAAACTTTTACATTTATTGAAAATCTAGAAAATTTCTCTCCCTTTTTCCTTTTTTTTTTATGTGTCCCTTTTTTTCTTTTTCCTTTTTTTACTTTTGAAAAAAAGATGTGGTTAAATTTTACATATTTATTATTAAGTCTTATTTAATGTTCATATAAAAAGTTTTAATGTTTGCTGCTAAAATGCAACAAATCTGATACGTGTCCTGCATTTAAAATAAATTGAGATACATACACAATTTTTTTTTTTTTTTTTTTTTTTTTTTTTTAGTTTTACGCGTTTCTCCGCTTCAACGCATCATGACAATTTATGCGTTTATGCGAGTTGAAAGGGAAGTTTTACAACTTTTGAACAAACGTGACAATATTTTCTAATTATTTAAATGTCTTGTAAAAAAAAACGCACTTTTTTAAACTTATAAGAAATAAAAAGTTCTGCTATAAACATAAACGGTATACATTTTAAAGTTCAAAGATTATTTTTTTTTTTTATGTGTGAAAATTATGAGATGCTGATGTGCATTTTTATAATTTTTTTGTACAGTATAATATGGGGAAGACTAAAAAAATATTAGGGGGTAATTTTATTGCATATTCTTAAAGAGGGCATCATCCTGAAACGATAGATATATGAATTTCTAAATTTTTAAATCACTGAGTATTTTTTAATAATTTTTGAAAGTCATGAAACGACGTCACGGTTTGCTAGCTTTTTTCCTATGCCCACATGCATAAGTTGCCTAAAGTGACGTCATTTTTTGATTTTCAAATATTAATTAAATATACTTAATGAACTCAAAATTTAGACATTTACGTATCATGTGATTCAGGACAATGTCTTTTTTTTTTTAATATCAAATAAAATTACCCCCTAAAATTATGTTGGTCTTCCACATTTCATTTTTGTGTGGTGGGGGTCCCATTATATATTATATAATATTTTATTCATAAATTGATTTTATGATGTACGGGCTATTTTATTTGTATTATTATTTTGTATAGTATTGTTAATGAATAAAAAATACATATAATTATAATTAAAAACAATATGTGTATTATTTTGGACCTTTTCAAATATACAATATTGCTACTATATAGCAATTATATGCTCATTATATAGTATCCTATATTATATTACTTTTTCTCCGCTTGTTTTTTTTTTTTTTTTTTTTTTTTTTTTTTTTTTTTTTTTTTTTTTTGCAATAATTTATTATTAGAAATGATAAGTGGGAATTTGAGCTTTGAATAATATAAGCTCAGGTCATTTTATTTATTAGTTATATTTATTTACTTTCTTATCAGAGTCTAGCAAGTGCTACCTTGTAAATTGTTTCTGTAAATCGTCAACTTTTCATGCGCCCATTTAAATCATATTATCGTATTTATAAAATGACACGAAAAGAAAGTGAGCTATATAATTTATAATTTAGCTTCATTTTTGGTAACAATAATGCTTTTTAAAATATATCTGTCTTCTGATTGGAATTTTTTTTTTCGATCTATTTTCTGTTTTATTTTTGTGTTTTTATCACTCAGTTTTGTTATCGAAAAAAAAAATCACTTACAAAGGCGCGCCAAATTTTTCAAGCTATCTAAAAATGTATTTGAAAACCCTTACTGTAACAAATAATAAAAGATTTTTTATTTTATTATGCGATTCGTTAAATTATAATAAATTTACAACGCCTTAGGAAGCATCGGTACCTCAATACACTACTGCCAAAAGGCGTAAGATTGTTTCTCTTGGCAGGAAACGTCTATCAAAACCATATTATTTTGTCTGTTTCGTGGAACGGTATCAGTATATTTTGTTAATGTTGTTGTTGTTTGAGCTTATCTTAAATAATTGACATTTTTATGCAAATAACAAAAGCAGAACGACTTGTTCTTATTTCTTCAAACAACATTTTAATAACCAGATTGAGATTGCTTGATTTCAAAATTTTATAGAAAATATTTTTGAACGTCTCTGCTCGTTTTTTTTTTTTTTTTTTTTTTTTTTTTTTTTTTTCAATAAATATTAAAATTATTATAAAACAAAATAACATAATAGAAGCATCCAAAGAGAATGTCCGGAAGAAGGTCCGCGGAAAACATGCCTTCAGGAATAGCGTGTCGGCGAGCTGCACACAGATAGGGCCTTTTATCCAAGGTCCTTTTATCCACGGACCTTCCTTCTGTATACCTCCAAAGATTCTTAAAACTAAAATCAAATTTTTTTTTTTTTACTTAATTTTCATCTGATGAATAATACTGTGAATATTTTTTATCAAACGGAAGTGCAAATCATATATTATGAACATATATATACATATGATTGCAAATTAAAAATAAAATAAAAACTAACTTAAGTGGCATGATTATATATTGCAAATAAAGCATAATATTATTATTATTTTTTTATTCTTTAATCTAATTAAATTATCAAACGTGCTTGTTTTTCTCAAAATAAATTTTATATATATACATAAAATATTATGAAATTCACGAATTAATAAAATAAAAAGCATATTTTCCAAATTTTGGCCAGAATGACTACATAAATATATTATACTTTTAATGCTTTGCATATTTACTACTTTTCATCAAATTCTCTCGCAACTTCCAGTCACTCAAATTCCTCAGGGTCACAAGATCTCAATCACGTTTTTTATTTTTATTTATTTATTTTTTTTTTATTTTTATTTTTTTTTATTTATTTATTTTTTTTTGTTGCGTGTGCGCAATTTAAACTCTTTTCATGTTGCCAATAATTCTCTGGATTCGGGCTCGCGTAAAATAAAAATAATAGTAAAATAATAATAATAACAATAAAAATAATAAAAAATATAAATAAAAAAGTATATAATGATAAAAAAATAAAAAGAAAGAACAGAATTCACGATCGACTTATATAATAAAATGTTATATATTATGTACGCTGGATCAAAACAAATTAAATAATAAAAAAAATAAAAATTAACAAAATAATAATAAAAGAAATTTTATAGTCACTTACCTTTTGCCTCGATTCGTATATATGATAGCAAATATATTCTATATTTGTAATGCTTGCTTAATTGCCTTGTGTAAATGCGTGCACTCGTTCAGTTGAATTCGATTTTTTCTTTATAAAGCTAAAGTTCTTCATGATCAAAACCTACTACTGGTTTCATAAAAGGTATACTGATCAAACTATAAAGTGTTTGCTATAACTATCTCAACCACCAATACCGGATGCAATACATGTTAAACTCGACGGAAATTCTTATGTTTAATGCAAAAATTCTGTTTCATTTTAAAATTTAAACTATACTGTAGTTTTAAAATAAATATTGCAGTATTTTTTTTTTCTGTCATTACAATTATGATTCAATAACAGATAACGCCTTTTGATGCGCAGCAATTAAATCCGACGGCGTTTTCTTCTTCTTCTTTGAAGCACTCTGGATTATTTTTTTAAACAGTTTATACAATGAGGAGATAAAAATCACCTGTAAATACTTATTATAAACCTTTTGAAGTAGTCTATCATAACTAAATACGATAGTATGCCAAATAACTTTTCAAAACAAAAATAGTAATATAATATATATATATATATATATATATATATATATATATATATATATATATATATATATATATTATATATATATATATATATATATATATATATATATATATATATATATATTTAAATTAAAAAACTAATTCATTAAATAAAAAGTTATGCTGATCGCTATAAAATAATTTTTTTTTTATCTTCAAACCTAATTTGACGCTCTTGAAAACATCGTATATTAATTAACTTTGAGTTTAACACCATTACATTGCCCGCCTCCCTATTATATAAGGTATGCTCTATTTCATATAATTTATTTCAAATGTTTATAAATCATCCTCAAAATCAGTGGTCATGAGTCATGAGTAAGTCTGATGCTGTTTAATAATGTTGTGCCTTTGATGTAGTGTGAGAACGTGAGATGCTATGCATATCGTATTTTATATTGACACTGTATCCTCATCCCTTGACATCTATTAACTATATAGCTCACGCTAGAATAGTTGGTCCCTAAGTCCCAATTTTCTGTATAAATAAATTTGCGGTCGGACTGGGGTGAAAAGGCCTCGGCGGGGATCCTCCGAGAGGGGCCTCATTTTTTGCAACCACGCCCCCTTTTTACCTTTTTTACCAGTTTGAGGGCCTCAAAACTGGGGGGGCCTCGGCGGGGATGCCGCGTAGCCCTTATGGCCAGTCCGACCCTGATTATCTTAGCGTTTTATTAATTTTCAAAACAATGTGTTCTAATATCTACGCACTATTTTCTAAAAAAAAAAAAATTTAAATCTTACTGATATTTATAACATATTATTATGATTAACAATGTGTCTCGTAATTATTTTAGAAATAAAATTTATTGCATTTCAAGATATTATGAGCAACAACTTTAAATACATGTAACAATAGTAGTTTATTTCTTGTATATCAAACAGTTATACCATTTTAAAGGAAAATCACAATTACTTACACATATGTAAATTAAGTTTAAGTATATTCTTGATTTGTTGTTATTTTACGCAAAGTCTTCTACTTGCAATTTTTAAACATAAAAAATAAATAAATATGGAATACATGGCAACTTATGTCACAGTAAAAGATAATATGCATATATTTATTTTATCTGTGTATACTACATTCTGAATTTTATTTATCCTGTGGACAAATTGAAACATTCATTAGAAAAGTTCAATTTAACTGACAATAGCACTTCACATTAAGTGACTAATAAAGAAACAGCTTTGAGACTGACTTTAAGCGATTTTGCTCACATCCGCTTCCATTTCTACTTACTACGTATGCGCAGTACGGCGAAACGGAAGCGGATGTAAGCGAAATCGCCTAAAGTCAGCCTCAAAACTGTTGTTCCTTTATTAGTCAATAATGTAGTTTTGAAGAAAATTTACAACTAGATATATAATCTTAAATTAAAGAGACAAATTGAGAGCACAGTAGAAGATTATAAAAATAACAGAAAAATAATAATAATACCTATAATAAAGTAATGCAAGCTCTTTCAGAAAAATGAATAAGTACCCTCTTGGTTTCAATATTAGTGATTTTTTTTTCATATAATAGGGAAAGCGCTACAAAAATTGCACTTCATACCTATAGCAAAAAAAAAAAAAAAAAAAAAAAAAAAAAGTGAATGTACTGTAACCCCCAAAAATGCATAAAAAATATAAGTACCACTTTCTAAAAAAAAAATAATATTTTTTTTTTAAGGCACATGGGATGCACTTAAATTGTGGGAGGAAGTGCCGAGGGTTTGAAATTTCACAGTTTACTGTGTAAGGGATAATGTCCATCAAGAAAAAATTGCTGTATCTATCAAATCATTGTTGGTGTACAATACTTTTTTTATAGGGTAGGTATAGTTTAACAAAACAAAACAAAACAAAAAAAAAAAAAAAAAAAAAGTAGAAGACTTGAGTCATACAAATAATGAGTTTTAAATCACACGTACATCACTGGTTCCACTGGTTCACAGTTCATCCTCCATGCAGAGTGGATATGAAGTGAATCTGATCACCAGAAGAAATCTTATACTCCAGCTGGCCCTAAACAGTAACATCTTAATTAGAGAGCTTTCTTTACTCAGGCTATACTACATGATATAATAATACTGATAACTTCACAGCCCTTACACTTCACTGGCTTTTTAGTATTATTATTTTTTTTTATTATTATTATTATAATTTTTTTTTTTTACTTTTTAGCCATTCTAAATTTTTAATTTTACTGTATTCTTAAAAGATAAATAAATTTGATAAAAGTATGAGCTTAGACTGACTCTTTATGACAATAACGTGATAGGAAAAATAATTGCAAAACCATGACAAAAAAATATTGACATTTATGAACAAATATTAAAAACCAATGTATTAGGGTAATATTTTTTGGCCTTATAGCTGGGTTACAAATTATTTTCTCAATCTAGGTGTACCTGTCAGTCTATGCTCTCATCTAGTCCAACTCCCCTCCCCCCTTCTATTATATGTATTTATGTGTGTGTGTGGGGGGGGGGGGGGGGGAGGGGTCCCATACGACATCTTTTTAACTATGAATTATTAATTTTTCCTTAATACATTTGGTAAAAGCAAGGTAAAAAATTTCAATATTGACTGACTTGTGAGTGTTCAGTAGCAGTATCTCAGAAGTAAATACAGTAAATAAAAAAAAATAAAAAAAACACTGTTAAACACTGAACTCACCAATAAATCCCAGTCTGTGTCATTAACTAACACCAAAATACCAGGCCGCCTGAAAAATAAAACAATAAATTTAGTTCATTGTTAATTGACCGGGGAAAGTTCTAAAATATCCCAAATTGTAATAAATAATCATTTTTATGTATTTTTTCCAGTATAATAGGTAAAATAATAAAAAGAAATGAATGTGCTTTATTAAACTTTAGATGAAACCTACACTGTGTCTTCTTTGATAAATAGATCTTGACGTCCTTTCAGTCTGTTGTCTTTGAGCCACTGAATCAATCTTTTTAGATTCCCTGAAACATGAAACGAAGCATGTTATTATTATGATTAACAAAATATTACAGACTTGTCATTGCCATGAATCTTTGAGAATAATAAATAGACAAAATAAATAGAAACACTTCAGATTTTATTCTATTAATGAAGGACCAAAAATATGGGCTCAAAGTTCTCTTATTACTGTAGTACTGTAGAAAAAAAATAATAGTAATAATGGGTGCACTATAGTGAATGTGATTCATCATAGCACTCAGGTCACCTTAAGTCTTTAGAATTTATAATTTGCTTACAAAATCCTAGGGTTTTTCAACGATTCTATAGGTGGTACGGTAAGACATGCTTGATTGTAAATTTTTTGGCGTAATTTTCTATCTTTTAACACTGAAGAAATGAAACATGTAACATTTTAAAAAGTGGTTCGTGTCCTATTGTACCTGTACAATCGTTGGGGTCATTGAATTCCCATACTGCCTTTAAGTGCCTTAATTGCTTTGATGATTTACACTCAATAGCATTTAGTTGTTAAAAATCCAGTGACAAGAAAAAGTATAGTACACTCTCATCTGAGAAACCTTTTGACCTCAAAAGTCTCCTCATATATTTGCCAGTTGGGAACAGTATACAGAAAGAAAGCCTTTCGAAAAAATGTCCTTGGATAAAAGACCCTACCTGTGCACAGCTCGCCACTATGCTATACCTTTGCGCACAGGCAGGGTCTTTTAACTGAGGATATTTTTCCGTGGGCCTTCTTTCAGACATTCTATGTGAACATAAATTCTGTTCAGATTTTTCTTGTACAGTACATGCCTATAAGAGGTCAGGTCATTTGTTATAGATTTGTGCGGGTAGTTTTTTTTTTTTTTTTTTTTTTTTTTCCCTAGCCCATAACTATTGTGAGTACAAAGTGATAAATTAATTTCTTTGATGACATGGCATTGGAGACATATTAGCTGACTAATAAAGGAATAAAACTGTTTTGAGGCCGACTAGTACGTTGAAACAGAAGCGGATGTGAGCGAAATCGCTTATAGTCAGCCAACGATTTGTTGAGTCAGCTTCAAAACAGTTGCTCCTAATAGCACAACTATATAGCACATCAACTTTTGGGAGAATATCTCTCAAACAATGAATTAAGTTGGGGATGATACAGAATATAGTAATGCTGTTCGTAAACCCTGTTTTCTGCACCAAAAATGACGATCGCCTATGGTTATTCAAATGGAATGCGCATTTTTTGGTGCAAGAAAACAGGGTTTACGAACAGCATTATTGTAAAGCATGCATGCTTTACATATGCAAATATGCATACACATAAAGTTGCCTCATGTACATACTGAGGTAAATCATCCATATGCACATCTAAAGAACATTATTAAAAATATTAAAATCATGCAGTTAACGTATACATATTTACATGACTCTTTGTCTGTTGGTAGGTTAATGTCTTCTTTCTTTACTCCATCAAATAAAATTTCAGCTCCTCCACTGTAAACATACAAATACATTGTATATCAATATCAGTAAAACATCATATGGAAACAAAAAGTAACATGCACCACATTGCAATTTAAAATTCAGGCATTTGCAATGTTGTTTCTGTAAAATATATGACGAATATTATAATTTGAGTACTGAACCATACTATTCATAAATTTTAGAATTATCCCATGCATAAATATAAAGTAAAATGCCAATTTCTTACCCAAAAAATACTGTAACATTCAAATCTTTTGAATCGTCAGCCATGTTTGTTTACATGCAATACCGGGAAAATTTGAAATATCTGTACACGCTTCATCATCAATGTCTCTCACATGTCTTCCAACTCCCTAAGCTAGCGCGTAGTCTAATATGAAACGACGCTGCGCCAATAGTAGTGACATCTGGAACTAAAAGCTTCGTAAGCTTAACATTGTAGTTCAGGTGTCGCGTGCGGTGTCGCTAGTGTCGTTGGACTACAAAAAGTGCCTATGGAGTTGGAAGACATGTGAGAGACATTGCTTCATTATTTCGCTCACAGTAGATGATACAGTAGTCCATCTCCTATACTGGGAATGTCAGATCAAAAAACGCGCCATAATTCCGACTGGGTGAAGCGGGCTGAAGTAAAAGTAACTGAAGTAACGTTACGCGTGTAGTACAGCCCGCTTCACCCAGTCGGAATTATGGCGCGCATTAATCTGACATTCTCACTCAGTATAGGAGATGGACTACTGTATCATCTACTGTGCATTTCGCTTCAATGCATGGATCAAGCAATCTCATATCTCAAGACGTTCAATGGACCATACCAAAGTGTCACTTTTCAATCTCAGGCTCCAATCTATATTACGGTAATTTTTTTTGAATTTTTTTTTTTTTTTTCATTGAAATTAAATCAATGAAAAAACTTCACCGTGGTAGAATAGAATTAAAGAATAGGACAGCGGTCGTTCATCCCCTTTTCTGATCACAGCGATAAGAGTTTGGACTGCTAACTTTATGGACACTATCCCCGGGGCAGAGCCTACAGTAACAGTACGATAAGAATTGACCACTGTCCTATGGACTTTACTGCTTTTCTTGTCTATTGAGATAGCTATGTTTTCATTTGTTCATTTTTAGTAGACAGAAAATATTGTTGAAAATAATGTATTGTAAAATAATTAACATAAATATCTTTTTATAATTTTTTATTGGAAAAAAAATCAAAATATAATAACGACAACAAAATACATAAAATATAGCAACAAAAATTATTTAGAATAGAATAATTTATAACTTTACTGTATAATTTTATATTATATTATTACAGATTACTTAACGTTAATTACACCACATATTTATATACTTAATAGCTTTAAGCTATATATACAACACAATACATATAATATAACACTTAAATACATTTCTTAACTTGGTTCTAGCATATAGATGTAATTAATTTTAATTTGCAGATAATACATGCTGTGCATCATTTACTTAAGAATTATGACCTGCAAAAATAATATAAATGTTTTCATTGTCAAGAAACAATAAAAAATAATAATACGTTATGTTTACATACATAAGAATGCTTTGTACTTTTTGTTATACACAGAAAAATGAGTCAAAATTTTATGTCTGGAGAAGATTAGAGCTATGATAATGTAGAAGTAAACAAATAATTCCAATGGAGGCTAACGGTTTAAAAATTTCTTAAAAAAAATTCAATGGCTTAAATGTAAAACACATAAAAGTATGTCTAGTATTGGTCATTTAAATTTCTACGGAATCGGAGGAGCAGTTTTCTCAAAAATTGCAACAATTGCACCCCCCCCCCCCCCCCCATGTTAAATTAAGGGACCGTTAGCTTCCCCACGCACTAAACCGATCAGCTCCATTGCAATCCAATGTCCTTTCTGAGTAATCTGTACTGTGCAAACACAATTAACAGCACTCTTAATGGTTTTGTAAAAGGCTATTTAAATGGAAAAGTTTAGTTCTGATTTTAAAATTATCTTTATTTTTGACAGCAGTTTTGATATGCAACTATTGAGTTCAATTCTGAGTATACAAAATTTTAAGTTTCATTCTTCTAGCTTTGTGTGTGAGCTTTTTGGATCAAGGGATACTATTTTTAGTATATATATATTTTTTTAAGTTTGCATTAAAATGTCTGCCAGTAATGGAGTCATATGACATTAACTGAGTCGATCTTGATCATATTTACAAAACTATCATTATCAATTTATCAAATTTAAATAGCGGATTTCCTTTCTTATTATTATTTTAATTGATGTTAACTATAGAGTGAAAATACACCAAAAGGATGAAAACAGCATTGCTTTTTTTTTTTTTTTTTTTTTTTTTTTTTTTTTTTTTTTCAATAAACATTTTTCTGTGCATTTTAAAAATACATACAATATAATTTCTTATGAGACTTTGGAAAAAAAAATACTACCAACATTTATTTTTTATATTTTTTTGGTAGATTCGAGTAACTACAAAAGCCTAATATACAATTGACTAATTTGTTAGACAAATTGAATTTTAAAATAGCAAGAGTGAACATGTCAGACATGTTCTATACCTAAATACCAAAGGGTTACAAAAGTATACTAGATAGTTAAAGCACGCTATACGTTTGTTGTCTTCCACTGACTTCAAGTGTCGTCTTTTTCACAGCTGCTGGGAACAATTCACAAAGCACAACAAGCATGAGATAAAGAGCATTTTTCACAACAACAAAAAGGACAAAGTCATGTGTTATCATTTTTATTTTATTGAGTAAGATAGATTTGAAAATTTGAGGAATGGGAAATTGAGTTGTTAGTTGATTTACAGAGATGGGCATGGGGGGGGGGGGGGGAGAGGGAGAGAGAGAGAGAGAGAATATTCTAATACTGTGTAAATTAAAACACAAGAACCATTTATAAACTGCAAAGAGGCATGTACTTTAGCGAGTTCATTATTACCTATGCTTGAATTTTTATATTGGGTCAGCTTAGGGGATGGTTTTGGCAGTAATGCAGTAATACAAAAACATAAATATGCCACTACTTTGACCACTTTGCCCATCCCATAAGTAATAGTGTTGGTAAATTTCTTTTTTATTGGGGGGGGGGGGGGTTCGAACCACACAAAAATGACTATCAAATAATGCTTTTTAAATGGAATTGGAAGGAAATTTTTTTTAAAAAAGCAAGGGAACAGGGTTTACAAACTTTATTAGTATCTCTCAGTATCTGCAAGTTTTGAAACCATGTGAAATGGTCCATTTCTTTAACTGTCGATGAATATCATATTTATGTGCTATATGAATGATATGTGCACTGTAATTTTTCTCCTGGTTTTGAAGGGGGGGGGGGAGCACTTTGTGTGACTTTCCGTCAGATCCCTTCATAAAAAAAAAAAAAAAAAAAAAAAAAAAAAAAAACTTTGCCTGTTAGGAATATCTAGGAATATCTTACACAAACCATATATTTTTGTTAAATCAGTTGAACAGCAATGATTATGATACTGACACCGAGGTATCATGCGGGTATATATATATATATATGCGGGTATATAAGGCCGCGCAGTCTATGCTACTCCAGCAGTCGATCTCTGACCAGGGCTACTCTCTGGTAGATCACTGCTTCTCTCTCCTCACCATGCTGATGAGGCCCAGCAGGCCGAAACAGCGTTGTCCATGGTTAGAGAGAGTCGCGCCGAGTATTTTGGTGTGACGTTTTTGCTAATTAATTTACTTTTGTAAGCCAAAAAACCCTCTAATTAATTAACTAATCTCTATTTGCTTACGAGCTTCTAGTTCATACCACCGTGCATACGATGCACTATGTGTCATATTTCGGCCTGGGTTTGAATATTTTTCTCTCTCTTTTGCGGGGTCCCTGAACTAACAAAGCTCATTATCTCCCATTCCCCAAAAATCTTTTACCTCTCTTTTTTATGTGTTTCTATCTATCTTTTAAGTATCAACCTATCGCAAAGTCGATTTTTTCCTAATTATATATTTATACTGACAATGCATGACATTAAAATGTATGATAAAGCCCAAGGTTTCAAGAACTTACCTTGACAAAGTCTGCGTCAGGGGAGATTTCCCATGGCAGCTGGAACAATCTTGAGGGCAGAGGAGTGCAATGTGTAGAGTTGTAGTCCACCAGATGTTTGTGAGCCTGCACACCACACATACATACAATTAATTTACATGATTATTATTTCTCTCACTATTAAAGAAAAGTGTAGAAATACCAGTAAGGGCCTTACCACAGCAGAAGTTCTATTGACTAATAAAGGAACAACTGTTTTGAGGCCGACTTTAAGCGTTTTTGGTAACATCCGCTTAAATTTCTACTTACTAGTTACTACGCATGTGCAGTATGCCGAAACAGAAGCGGATGTGAGTGAAAGCGCTTATAGTCGGCCTCACAACAGTTGTTCCTTTATTAGTCAATAGACAGTTTCGAGGTTACACGTAGCACAGATTCATAGACCAATTACTGTACTTAATAATGTTTGTATAACCAAGAGTTTTCATAGTTCTACTGACATTTTCAGACAAAGAAGAGTCCACAGACATTGCCCTGTGAAAATAATGTTACGTCCCATTTAAACACATGTACCGGTATGTATTTTATGGCAAATTTCAATGGTCCGTAAAAAGACGTAAAAGTTTGGTTCTGCCGCTATAGTTTTTTTTTCCCCCATGTATTTGGACCAAAATGACACCATCCCTGAAAGTTTGAAGCGATTTGGCCGTATATATGTAGGAAGCCTTACTTGTGAGTGATGCGTAGTCTACAAGAGTACAAGACTACACGTTACAATATGATGTGCTTAAGTAATAAGTACAGTACATCTCTTCTTTGATTGATAATGTCATTACGATGATGAAAGCTCTTGGTTATAACTATAACTCTGTGCCATGTGAGACCCCAACCTCTCTACAGAACTTCTACTATGGTACATAAGTCCCTTTCTTGGTATTTCTAGCCTTTTCTTTAATACTCATCCTAACTGCGACATTGTTGTTTTTCCTTAAATTAAATTTTATTATTTCTCTTGATAATAATCTGATATCAATTTTTTGATAGTTTTACCATGATGAAATATTTGTCACTCTTAACTTTGATAAGTTGTTTTTCACTCCACAATCAGAGAAAAAAAGATAACAGGCAATAAGTTACTAAAGGATATTGAGATACAGTAATTTTTGTTTATTGATATCCTGTTTATATTTACTGATTTAATTAGCTACTTACCAAAAACAAGATCAGTTGTATTTTTGTAGTTTCATCTAGCTCCTCACCAATAAGCATGGGGAAGGAATTGGAATGTTCTGACACATACGAACTGAGAGTGGTCAGACAAAGATCCTCTTCTACGTGGTAGCGATTCCACATGGCAACTGCAGCAAAATCAAGTAACTGAATTAGTTTGATGCTTCACAAAACACGTAGATTAAGTAACATTTGCCTACCAATCTAACAGAAGATAGTTTAATTTGTAGCATTTATGTTACTATGAACTGACTCCAAAAAATGTTCCAATTTTCACGGATTCAAGGTGTAAATACAATTTTCTATCTATATCTCTGAAGTAAATTAAATATAATCACTACACATTAAAAAAAATTAATTTAATTTCATATAGAAATTTATGTAAAATAAACACATTAAAAAAAAATATTGAGAGTGAAGAATATTTTTGTTTGTGACATTCATCTATATTTTACTTATATTTCATAATTGTGGACTTGCTCTGTTACTGAATAAATAAATAATGTGAAAATTGGATCACCAACCTTGTTCGGTAGGGCTTGCAGCTAGCCAAGAGTTGAGTGCAATCAACGCCTTGTCATTGGTGAGCAGCGGATACCTATGTTTGAGTAAGTCGACTAGCAAGTGGTTGCCTCTGTTGGTACTCAGCTGCTCTGGTCTGTTGGGCAGAAAAAGTCAAAGTTAAAGTATTTATATGACTGGGTAATCCAGAGGAAGGACCACCCACTAAATAGGAAACAGCTAGTTGTCAACAAATACTTCAAAGTCATTTGAGTACAGTATTGTAATATTTTAAATTTATTTCTTATCTTTTAACATTAAAGACGTAGAACACCTTGAACAAAAAACTTGCCTAATATCCTAAAATACCCAAATATCAACATTATTTTAGCCGGAGTCATTGATTTCTAATTTATTTTCCATTTACAAAATGTAAGTTGCGGGTTTACTACGTCACAGCTCGCCTGGTCCACGCGCGCGGAAACAGGCGAGCTGTGACGTAGTAAACCCGCAACTTACATTTTGTAAATGGAAAATAAATTAGAAATCAATGACTCCGGCCAAAATAATGTTGATATTTGGGAATGTTAGGATATTAGGCAAGTATTTTGTTCAAGGTGTTCTACGCCTTTAACTAATGGCACTGATTTTTATAATTGACACATATAATCAAAAAATATAAAGATAAGTAAAAGTAAATGACTTCAAAGTGATTGCTGGTGATTTTTCTGTCCATCAAGCAACACATGAATAAAAAAAAAAAAAAAAAAAACTGGGATAGCGTTTTTTTTTTTTTTTTTTTTTTTTTTTTTTTTTTTTTTTGTGTTATACCTTTCAATAAAATTTAATACTTTCAAAAAATCTGAGTACATTGCTCGAGTGTTGAGTATATTGCTCTAAAACTGCAAGGCATCAAACAGCTGATAAACACAATTCCCTGGAAGTGCCTCTTTGTGCTTTGGAGTACATTGTACTTCTTCATAAACTTAAT
This sequence comes from Ecdyonurus torrentis, assembly GCA_949318235.1. Taxonomy (NCBI): domain Eukaryota; kingdom Metazoa; phylum Arthropoda; class Insecta; order Ephemeroptera; family Heptageniidae; genus Ecdyonurus; species Ecdyonurus torrentis. The sequence continues at coordinate 28,705,675 of OX439132.1, read as the reverse complement.
ATTAAAGGATATACCACTTTGCAAAGAAAAGGATTGAAAACCTAGTGCAGTTAAGTGCTAGGCTGCCAGCATAAGGAACACCTGCAACACACCTATATAATTTTTATTTCTTTTTGCAAATCAAACATATAAAAAGCAACATAGCACTTAGCTAAACTCAACTCTGAGCCCCTTTCTTTTCAAAGCAGTATCTTCTTTAATGATAACATTATAACGTCATCTAAAAACATTAGTAAAAAAAAATAGAGAGAGAGAGAGAGAGAGAGAGAGAGAGAGAGAGAGAGAGAGAGAGAACAAATAATGCTACTACCAGATACATTGCTAACAAAAAATTTAAATGCCATGTATATTGATCTAAAAAAATTGTATTATTATTTATGAGCAGTCTGTTATATTGAAAAGGTTTTATTTGCTTTCTTCATACTATTAACATGAAAAAGAGAAATACTTCTACAAATTTTTAAGATTGGTCCAAAAGCTCCCCCCCCCCCCCCCCCACACACACATTGACAAAGTAATGATAAAAATGACAAAAAGAGAAAGGTTAACTTACTCAATGGCTATGATTTCATCAGCAGTGCGACGATACAACAGTACAGGTCCATTGTACTGTACGAGCTGCTCTATATTGTTCAAGTTCATGTGCTCTCGTATGATGCTGCGTACCAGCGGCTCCCAGCCACCAGGGAAACGAGACAATGCAAGTGGTAGCACGTCATCAAATGATGCATCAAGCAACTGCAAACATTTTCATGCTGTATATATACATATATATATATATATATATATATATATATATATATATATATATATATATATATATATATATATATATATATATATATATATATATATATATATATATATATATATATTATGAATCTCTCAACACTATCTTACTATCTTGTTGCTTTATGTGATTTAAAATTTTTTAGTCCATTTAAGGGAAAAAAATTGCTAGGTATTGCAAAAAAATCATAATAATAAACAATACTTACTGCTCCCTTGACTTCAGGGTAGTTCATGGCAGCCCAGGACACTGCATAGCCTCCAATACTCCAGCCAAACAGGAGAATGTTCTCAGGTTTGAAGTTGAGCTTGTGAATTGCAAACTGAACCATCAAGTCCACTCCATTAGCAACATGGTCTGGGTAGGGGGTGCCCTAAAACATAAACAAATAAAACTGTTGAGATATTAAGCAAAATAAACCAACACAATTAGGTATGATAAATTTGAAAAAAAGGGATAGAAGAAACCAGCAAGGACCTTACCATAGTGAAAAAAGTCCCATAGTTTGGTGAACATCTTGCTAGCACAGAGATACAAAGGTAACACATCACAATAAGTGTTACTCTGTGTTAGCAAGATTTTCACCAAACTTTAGGACTTTCTGTAAGGTAAGGCACTTTCTGGTTTTCTACTATTCTTTTGTTACAAAATTATCAAATAAAAATGTTAGTTACATTAACAGTAATAAAATAACAATACAGAAGAGGAAGTTAAAGAGGATTAACTTGTTATTGTATTGTGTTTTGTTATGTTTTCCTCATCTGAAATGTACTCATGAATTTGATAATCTATTTTACCAAACAAAAACTAGTGCTTCATTTATGAGCTTATTCTTATGAGAAAAAAATGTTATTGCTGTAGCAGAAAATTTTTGTATAGGCCTATCGTTTTTTTATCCCTTGAAGCAGAATGTGTACCTCATTTTTTTGCCATGGCAACCAAAATGTGTATCTTTTTTTTTTTTTTTTTTTGTCACAGGACACACAATATGTAACTTGTTTTTGCCATGGGAAGCAAAATGTGTAACTCAGTTCTGAACGTAATGTAGATGGCACTCCGAGTTACACATTTTGCTTGCTGTGACAAAAAGCAAGTTACACAATTTACTTACTGTGACAAAAAAAAATAGACATTTTGCTTCACATGATAAAAAACAAGATACACATATTTTCCACTGTACCACATCAATGTGCTTCATTAAAATAGTAAAATACATCATCATTATCAGCCCGGCATTTGCCATGACAGCCTAGAGAAACCCTGGAAACATCTAGGCAGACTGGTCGATGCAATCACATCAATCATGCACCTCCCGAATACTGTGCGTCGTCATGGAATGCATGTAAACATGCATTGTGCAACGTGTTGTGCTCTCACACTTCACGTACGCACCCAGCAGTGGCTCGAACCTATACTCGGTGAGGAGTACAGAGTTGCGAGTCAGCTGCCTTCACCACTCGGCCATACCAGCTCGGTGAATATCAATATATATCAATATATCGTTTAGCTCATAGGACTCGTGGTCCTGACTGTGCCTTTTGTTCTCTATATTTTATAAAAATTCAGTAAGTAAGTTTTGTCATCACAGTGATTGGTGAGCAATTAAGATGATTATTAATTTATTATTGTTTACTTGCGTACAGGTTAGTGAAAACTAAAAAAAAAAAAAAAAAAAGTGTATAACCTCCTGAAACTATATAGCTAGAAGGACAAAACTTGAAAATTTGGATTGGACTCCATAGTGGCATTAAAATTGCTATCAAATCAATGTTTTTCAAAGTGACATCAATTGAGAAACGCCATTTTTCATTTGATTAACCCTAAGATATGTATATTAGTTAGGTACATTATACCGCAACTATAATATCCCCGTGCCCCATTACGATGCCTCACAATTGCTGTTCCTATACCTGTAATGTTGATCAAGTGATTTCAGAGCTTTCGTACAATGTCTCTAATAATGTAGATCTTTATTTAATGGTATGTAGTTAAACTTCAATTCTTCAACTTCTATTTTACGTTGCATAAAGATTTTTATAGTCTATCACATTTAAATGAGAATTTCTTAAAAATGTTACTTTTTTACCTTGTAACTTTTTGAAATCAATGACATTACACAAGCAATCTGAAGTCATTCAATATTTCTAAACCATAAATTGAAGTGATAAAAAATTAAATGCTATGTCATAAATTTTTAAATTGTAAAATACGTAATAATTTAGCAATATTTAGCTGACTAAAACTCTTGAATATAAATATTTATAATAAAATTATTAATTACTCAACAAATGCTGTTATGTTGCTGACCAGCTCTTTCCAGTTTTGAGGGGCGGAGTTTCTCTGTACTGTATCAAATTACTAGACATATCTTAATTAACCCATAAAAAGCCTTTAGACTGCCATTAAAGGAGTAGAACACCTTGAACAAAAAAGTTGTGTAATATTCTAACAAATCTGAAAATCAACATTGATTTGGCCAAAGTCATTGATTTCTAATTTATTTTCCATTCACAAAGAGGTGCACGTAAAACAGGCAAGCTGTGGCGTCAGTGACCACTCGCACCATTTTGTGAATGGAAAATAAATTAGAAATCAATAACTTTGGCCAAATCAACATTGATTTTCAGGTTTGTTAAAATATTACACAACTCTTTTTGTTCAAGGTGTTCTACACCTTTAACTGAGTCAAGGTCATATACTTTATTAATATTGTACCTTCAAATTAATGAAGCTCAAATTTCATTTCTTGATTATACGTTATATACTGTATCCAAATGAAAAGGAAAAAAAAGGTCTTAACAGTATAAACATGGTAATTTTATGATACTTAAGTTTCAAGAACATTGATATTGCTTGGTCATAAAATTTTTACAATCAAACCATATCAATAGGTATTTATTTCTCTTCTCTCTGACTATTTTTTTACCTTATAATTATAGTTGTCTTCTTCTTTTGTCTACAATTAAATTATGATATTGCTCAAATAAAGAAAATATATTTTGAAGAAATGATTGCATACTTTTGGACAATGAACAGTTAAAATGAAAATATCTTTCATAACTTTTCTATAATAGAATTTAACTTCAATATTAAGTTAATTCCAGGGTGTCCAGTAAGGTTTACATGGGCTTACCGTACTCCAGCCGAATCCAGGGTAATTCCAGCCTAGCACAGAGTAGCCTGCTTGCAATGGAGTTATCATGACACCAATCTCGTAGAAACCAGCATTGCCTTCACAACAGATCACCAATGTCTCTCCATTCTCACTCCTAAAAACACAACATAATTCTGTCAGATATTGTGGATCTAAAAATTCAAATTACAGTACAGTACTTATATATTCAGCAATAGACAAGTCAAATCACATTGAGTACAATAAAATATTCAAAGAAAGTATCTAAATATCAATTGTAAAAACATACTTAAAGGCGTAGAACACCTTGAACAAAAAATCTTGTGTAATATCCTAACATACCTAAATATCAACATTGATTTGGCTGGAGTCATTGAATTCTTATTAATTTACAATTCAAGAAATAGCATATGTGTTTTTATGATGTCACAGCTCGTTGGTCTACGAATGTGGAAACAAGCAAGCTGTGCCGTCATAAAGCTGCATCTACCATTTTGAGAATGGAAAATAATTTAGAAGTTAATGACTGCAGCAAAATCAATGTTGTGTTGATATTTACGTGTGTTAAGATATTATACATGTTTTTTGTTCAAGGTGTTCTACGGGTTTAAATTTGAAGCAATTTTCAAAACTTTATTTCGAGAAAAAAAAAAAGATCTCGTTGTTTCAGTAATTTGACTATCAACAAGGGACAACTGTAAAAATGAATAATAATACAAATAAATTTTCTAATAAATAAATGAAAATCTAAAGTAAAGGTACATTAAAATGGTCTGTTAGCTTTGCTCTCGTAATTTTTTTCTGTTTAATACACTGTACCATTATCTATTAAATCCAAATAATTAATTACTTGTTATTTTTATACTCACTTTTTTCTCTTATCAACAAACACTGAGTCAATTTCATTGGAATCTACAGTCAAAAGTTTGAATCTTTCTGCTTTGTCTTCCTCTATCAGCTTTATACGTCCCTGCATTATTGCTGCATCTGAAATCACACATGTTCTCTGTTACTAGAAAGTTGAAGATATATCCCTATGTATGAAAAAAATAAATAATAAATATTAAATTAATAATAGGTGTGTTTGATTTACCATTTGCTTTGATAGTTAAACTACCCTCCATTCTTAAAAGATATGTTACTAAAGAAGTGTTTTAAAAAGAAGGATGGAAAAAGTTTGTGATATCTTAAAAGTAATAGCCGATTTTTTTTTTTTTAAACGGCAATAACATAAACAGCAATTACAGTATTATGTTTTTATAATCCTTTTCAAAATATGTAGGAGATTACCAACAAGACCCTTACCATAGTGAAGAGAGTTCCATAGTTTGGTGAAAATCTTGCTGGCACATATAAAAATAATAACTAACACATATTGGATCGATTTCGACACCAAACTCCTTTAGAAAACAGAATGAATAAGGTATTTCTATAGATAGGTAATCCAAAGAGAATATCGTTATTCAATTTTCTGTTGCCTTTAATTTTATTTTATCCTGGAAGTTATATTTTGTTGCCCATTTGATCAATGTAATTTTGACCCGCAATACACGTCTCCAGCTGACCAGTACTTTTCAGCGGGAATCCTCTCTGGATTACATGAGTTATCAACTTACATTAAGAATGAATAGTTCACAGTTGAGTATTCATAGTTTTTCTCTCAGTCTGTAAGGAGTAAGGACTGACAAAAGCATAAAACACTCTGTTTTCTCTGGGAGTTTAGTGGCGAAAACTATATCCAAAATGTGTTAGTTTTTATCTCTGTGCTAGAAAGATTTTCACTATGATAAGGTCCTTGCTGATTTTCTATCTGTTGCTATCAAATTTATCATACGTAACAACAATGGTTCACCTTCCTTAATATCTTAATTAAAATAGTTAAAATGATTTATGTATAATACATAGCAATTTTAATTAGAATCATGAAAGTGTATTTTTAACCTTTTACAATATTTTTCTAGCTTTTAAAAGTAGATTGAATCTAATCTAAACAGAGGATAAAAAAAAATGCAGATAGTTTTAAAAAAAAAGTGTTACAGCAATGTTACACCAACTTACCTATGAAGAACTGCAAGAGTCTAATACTGCCAGGAAACATCAATTTGAACCCTGCAGTGTTAGCCACTATGTAACCGATACTACGACATGGCATGGACATAAGACGTTCTCCAAAACTCTCTACTTTGCGTACTGATGAAGTCTGGTTTGCTCCTTGTCTTGGTTTGTATTTTTTATACTCATCCCTAGCAAATAAACAACATTACATGCTGGATACTGTACTTGCATGAAAACTTTCCTTACCCTGAGATATCACTCAATTTGAACTCCACTGGCCAGGCATCAAATTCAAAGTCATACCGCATCATAGATTTCTGAAACAAAAGTACACTTTTCTTTCAACTATTCTAGAGTTAAAGAAGAAAAAGAGAAGATACTGTGGTGCAAGTTACAGTATATATGGCTGTAAGCTGTAACCTTTAGTTAAACCTTAGTTATCTTTTTTTAATTGTTGTAACAATCAAAATACCAACTTAACTACAGTTTAACTAGTTAGTTAGCGTTGCAGCGTTGTATTTGTAATAACTAGAATAATTATTTTATATTTTACAATATATAAGACAAAATTTCAGTAGTGGGGACAGGGGGATAGAATAGAGTAGACACGATTGTGATGATACATTTTACCATTTAAATAAAGTACTGTGGTACATGTTCTTCTTATAAGAATTACATTCAACATTAAGTGTGAATTTATGAAAAGTAAAATATACTACAATATCATAATTGAGTGTAAAAAGTACTAAAATTGAAAGTAATAAATAGAAAGAAAATAAATGTTTCTAAAATGTATTGCATTAAATCAAAACAAACTTCTCAGGTATAAAAGTTAGTGGCTACATTAGTCAAGAAACCTGAACATTAGATGTACATTTATTTTTTATTAAAATATACATGAAAAAAACTTTGCGATTAATGATACTAAAATAATATGATGGAAATGGTACCAGAGAAATTAGAGCTTCGTGTATTGAATTAATTACAGTGCTCTAATTTTTCTTGTTCTATTTCTATCCTATTATTTTAGTATCATTTTTTAAGTTATTAATTAAAAATGTATGATGTTAATGTTATTAACTAAAAATAAAATATTAATGTTGTTAATTTAATATAACTAGTATAAGTTTCTTTTCAGTATGTAAGGAAAATAATGATACTTGCACACTAATTGTGTTTAGTAAAAGGAATAAAAATTATTTCATTGTATCTAAATGTATACCCATATTACATTACACACTTGACTTTGTGAAATCGCAAGAGACCCCAGAAATGATTTTTCACAAAATCAAAAGGCTTGAACATTGAAAAGCCTATATTCTTTTGGTTGGACCAACGTTTGACTTCACAAAATAGAGAATTTCACAAAATCAAGAGTTACTGTACTGTAACTGTATTATGGTTACTATTTAATTTTTTATATAATATTTATGTTGGTTAATTTTGAATGGTACCATGAGTTTTACAATGTTTAATTTTTATAAAAGATTCAAAAAGGATATAGTACACTTTATCCCAACTTACTTTGGTATCTTTGTTAAAGTTGGTTTGAGCTGTATTCAAATGTCTCAAAAATGTGATATATGCATCATTAGTTGATCTTCCTGCTGCACGTAATCCATATGAGGCAGCCAAGAGCAAACCCAAGCCAGTGATTGCAACATAACACTTGCGATACAGCATGATGCCAAGTACAGGAATGGAGATATACTTCAGGTTCAGTAACACCCAGAACTGTAATTTACAACAGAAAAAAAAATATATATATATATTAAGTAAAATAAAAGTTAAAGGTTAGTTAATAATATGATAGTAAGGAAAAAGGAAATTAACCATTGTGGACTATTGTGGTCCAATTTAAAAGAAAAAGATAAGACACAAATAGCAAGAGCCTTATCATAGTGACACGAGTCATAGTTTGAGGGAAAAATCTTGCTAGCACAGTTATAATAAAAAAAACAAAGGTATTGAGGGGGGGGGGGTAATATTTTAATTAACTATAAGAAAATGTTAAGAATCATAAATCCATTAAAAGACTATTATATTTTTATATAATTATGTTCTTTTGTAAAATAAGTATAAATAATACTTCAATCATGTTTTCTTTTCTCTCTTTTTTTTTTTTTTTTTATTATTATTATTTTTTAAGTATAGTTTCTCTTTTCTTTCATAATTTTTATGCCTCTTTTATTGCTGCGTAATGCTTTTACATGAGCACTGCTTGTTTATTGCATATATTGTACTATGTAACCAATGACTAATGTATTTAATTAATTATATTCTATATTAATTATATATATCGATGCTGTTGCGGCTAAACCACGCTTCTACTTTTAGCGTGTTTCCTTACTTTCACGGATCTACGTTTATCGCGATAGCCATAAAAACGCGTATCTACATTTATTGCGACAACAGGTAAAAACATTTCTACATAGGAAAACAGGTGTAGAAATGTTTTTACCTGATGTCACGATAAATGTAGATACGCGTTTTTATGGCTATCGCGATAAACATATATCCGTGAAAGGAAGGAAACATGATAAAAGTAGAAGCGTGGTTTAGCCGGAACACCATCGATATATTCTATGTGAAGTAAATAAATGAGAGAGATTATGTGTTTCCTCTGTCAGCTTTTATTGATTTGGAGACTAACTATGAAAAATCATCATGATCATTCATAGTTTCTCTCCGATTCCATTAGTTCTGACAAAGGCATAAACACACATATAGTATTCAGTTTTTCTTGGAATTTAGTTCCAAAAGTTATCCAATATGTGTTTATTTTGCCGGTGCTAGCAAGATTTTCTACATACCGAGCTAGTTAATAATTATCAATTATTACCATTACTTCAAACAAATTTAATGTGTGTATGGTGATTAGGTTTTTATTTTTATTTTCATAGCACGTTGTATGTATATTAATTTCTTGCAATGTATTTGTTATTATTATTTTTTTAAATATAAATATATATCATGTATGTCTATTAAATTAAATCAAAATACAGTGAGAAGATTTGAACCCATTTTGTTGCAAAGTTTAAAGAGTTAATGCTAATATGGCTATACATACAGATCTAATCACGACATCACCCCATCTCTCCAGCAATCGAGGCTCGTAGTTCCATCCATCCTAAAACACAGCATTTTATACATAATTATTATACTGCAGTAATAAGTATTTAAAAAAATGTTTATCTTTATTAGTTTTTTTTTTTTTTTTTTTTTTTTTTTTTTAGTATTTACAACAAGACTTTTTATTAAGTATCTGAAATAGAAAGGAACTTGTAAGAAATCGTGGTATTGAGTGTTTCCCCCACCCCTTCTCCCTATCCAATAATATTGACATATTATTTGCAGCACATAATGCGCCATGCAAATCACGCATGCATGACCATTATTTTATTTTGTTTCAAATGTGTTACAATAATTTCAACAAAAACTATATCGAGGGTGCTCCGCTATAATGTCCTAAGTCCACTTGACCTTGAAAAATAAAAAATCGTCGGATCAACCCCAAATTTTGGATTTATCCATTTCAGGTCATTTGCAGCAAAAAATATTTTTCAAGGTCAAATGGACTTAGGACATTATAGCGGAGCACCCTCGATATATAATGTAAAATATTGTTTTGTCATTGTGGTTACTGATTATAGAAATTTGCTAAGTTTGTTGGACTTTTTTTTTTTTTTTTTTTTTTTTTTTTAGCACATATTATACATATTTTTTATTAAATATGCATGCATAGAATAGCATGCATTTTGATGAAAATAATTATTAAACGTATGGTTCTAAAAAATAAATCATGTTGACACCCATTTTAAAACTTAGAATATGATACATTTTCCTTTTTATGAGAATATTGCCTGAGGCCAGGCCATAAAAAATGGCACAACATGGCATACGATGGACAGCCATAGGGCATCGAGAAACATTATGTTAGCTTTATCCAGGGCCTAGAAACAATTATGTAAAATTCTGATTTCATATCAGTAAATTTTAACAAACATAATTAATGAAAAACTTACTTGATTAGGTCCACTTCCGTGATATCTGAATAATCTTGGACTTGTAAAACATTGAACGAGCTGTTTCAGGGAAGCCATCTCGCCTTGAAGAAATGTTCTCAAATATCACAGACCACGGCGTTTTTACTTTCTGTTGATGGCAACTGTTGAAGGAACAATATTTTGTCTATGAAATAAAATTATAAACTTCTAATATAAATGCTTGTCATTATTATAATAATAATTACAAGAAATTAATGGAAAACTAAAATATTTTTTTGCAATTTTCAGATATTGCAATTCGCTCCTCACTTGTTTTACTGTAGTTCACCGTGGCGCCGCGCTTTCTGGCCGTGACATGGCGTCCGCGAAGGAAGTTAACTGTTAAGAGGACGTTCTATATTGTTTTTATGAATTTATTTCAATTTAAAGGCTGCTATAAGAGCCACGTATATTTTATAGACACTTGCATTGATGGTAATGCATGCAAGGAAACCCCAAAGGATCAACGATGGGTACGCACAGCTAAAACTTTGAGATATTTTCACCATTGACACAAGCCCCTAAGCTCGCCATATTCCGACGTCGAAAATGGACGTCGTCTAAATATTCCACAGATTTTTTTCCTTCCACTTCACTTTTTATAAGTCTAATATCTTTTTTATTCTTACAGGTACTTCGAGAAGCACCAAACCCATCCTTATCAGGTATATTCAAGCATTGAAGTTTGATAGTACGAGAACGAAAATCGGTCTGGAAACAACTGACACTCTGCAGTATCTCCCAAACTTCATCACTGACAAGCCCACCCTTTTCTTTAGAAATCTCCTTAGTTTTATCTCTATAATGTTTTTAGATAACTTAAGTATATTCTTATATCAGTAAATCATTGAGTGAGTGGTAAGGAGCACTCTTTGTGAGGCTAGAACTCCCAACATTGCTGTCCCCAATATCTTCAAATCTCCTGTCAATTGACACTTTATTTACAAAGTTCATCCCTTAATACACTTAATAACCATCATTTTTTACATTCTTTCATTAAAATAACTAACATTCAATACACCAATTTACATTTTCTAACAATTTTTATAGTATTTTTACTTATACTTCATACTTAAAATTTTTGCATATGAAATTTTGGAAAAAACCTTGAGAGTTATAACATTTGAAACATTGGATTTTCAACTTTTGACTCTAAATTTCTTATAAATTACATATGAAATTTAATTATAATTTCTTAAAATAGTATACTTAACTAAATTTTTTAAGTATTTATCTCTAAAACTTGTTTTTTTGCAGAACTCCAAATATGGTGGTTCTAAGAGTAGTTATTCATCGGATCGATCTTATGGTCATGATCGAATGCGCGACTCCCCTAATGGAAACTCATATAGATCAGACAGCCCAGACTCGCAAAGTCCACGCGACAGAAGTTATCAGAATAAGAGCTCCTATCTTCAGAAACTATCTATCAGAGACAAGGAGAGAGATAGCAGAGACTACAAATCTTCAAGAGATAAATATTCAGGTGAGATGAGAAGAAAAAACAATTTCTAAACTATTTTTCAGAAATTCATCGTGGCTGCTGAATGCTGGTTTATTTATTTTCTGATATAAACAAATAACATAATTTTATTTATATCTTCAATCTTCTAAACAATTATTCTTGTTATCTGTTAGTAACAAAATTTTTTGTTTTTATCTTTATTTTTTATAAAATTTCAATGGTCTTTGGGAAAATTGTCATATGAGTCCCATATTATAAGCTATTGAAATTTTGTTTCGGGTTTTAGAAGATATACATAATTTAGGTTGGAGGATGGTAACTAAGCCAGCAGCAGTAGCTACTTCCATCATCAATAGATAGTAAAGTACATACTGGTACTGGTAATCTTTTCACATAATACATTTCCCTCCTCTGATTATTTTCAATGTCGTTATTGAAATTATAGCTAATATATTATCATCTGTACTTCACACACAAACCAAATGGTAATACAATACACTTAAAGATTTACATTTAAAGTTTGAAACCTTCATTTGATTTATATCAGATAATAGCAACTAAAGAATTTTGAACTTGTCAAAATAGTAGGCCAGCAATTTCAGAGTTAAAAATAGCCTTTTACTTATTGTCTAGGGATAGAAAATGGTTTTCTGAAAATTTAAGTAAGACTTGAAATTGTCTTGAAGTTTTGTCAGTGCTCTGAAGTAGTTATAAAAACTTTGAAATTTATTTTATATGCAAAATTAAGTAAAGGTTAGGTTGATGATTTAAAAGAAAAGGATAAACGAAACCAGCAAGGGCCTTACCATAGTGAAGAAAATCTCATAATTCAATAAAAATCTTGCTAACACAGAGATGAAAAAAACTAACATATTGGATAACTTTTGGCATTGAACTCCAAGAGCAAGCAGAGTATGTGTGTGTCTTCTTCAGTCCTTACAGGCTCGGAAAGATTCTATGAATGATAATATCAGATCATTCATAGTTTCTCTGTAAGGTCTGAAGAAGGTGCACACACATACTCTCTGTTTTCTCTTGGAGTTAAGTGCCCAAAGATATCCAATATGTTGATTGTGTTGCGAACAATATGTGTAACTCGTATTTTGTCAGGCGAAGCAAAATGTGTAAGTCGTTTTTTGTCACGCTAAGCAAAATGTGTAAGTCGTTCCCGAACGCAATGGAGATGGTGCTCGACTTACACATATTGCTTCGCGTGACAAAAAACGAGATACACATATCGCTTAGCGTGACAAAAAACGACTTACACATTTTGCTTCGCCTGACAAAATACGAGTTACACATATTGTTCGCAACACAATCGATGTGTTAGTTTTGTATTTCTGCACTAACAAAATTTTTGTCAAACTATGGAACTGTCTTCACTATGATAAGGCCCTTGCTGGTTTCCTCTATCCTTTTCTTTTATATCATCAAATTTGTTTTACAGTATATGTTTAATGTCAAAATCATTCTATCAGTAAACTTATTATTGAGTATAAAGTATTTTGAACTAACCAGAAGTGAACAAGTACTTGGCTTGTAAGAGGGGGTAAAACAATCTAACAAACACACAACCATGATGATGTGTGAAGATCTTAACATAGTTAATATAATAGGCACCTTCACATAATCAGGGCATGTTATTGGCAATGTTCTTGGTTAGTTTTATCTTAATTTTAGCCTAGTATTGACTATTAAAGGAACAACTGTTTTGATGCCAACTATAAGCAATATTGCTCACATCCGCTTCTGTTTCTACTTACTACACATGTGTAGTACATCAAAACGGAAGCAGATGTGAGTGAAATCACTTAAAGTCAGCCTCAAAACAGTTGTTCCTTTATCAGTCAATAGGGCTTACTATTAAATTGAGGTTTTTAAATTTTCAACTGTTCAAATCAGAACCTTAAAACACTTTAAATTGCACATCACTGTAAGTAAAAAGCACAACTCCAAAAGTATAAAGGATGTAAGAAAGCCTCAGTCAAAGAAACACAAAATTGACAGCAAATAAGAGCCTGGGTTTTACCATTAATTTTAGTTTCTTATTCTTGAACTTTTGCATTATGGTAATAAATTGTCATTTTGAATGTCCTAAATACTTTCTGAGTTATGCTTTTAACTTTATGATGATGTGTTCTACAGTCATTATTCACTTTATGGAAAGAATAATATATGTTTAAAAAATAAAATAATAATGCAGAATAGTAGGTAGCGAGATTAGAGACCGTGAAATGGAAGAAAGGGGAGAATAATACATTTAAATGTCATTAAAATGTTCAAGTTAAAAATAATATATCTAGCTTTTAGTAATTCAATAAATTTTCATCATAATTATCTACTCCTAGCTTCTTCTATCTTATGTAAACTACAGTCATTGACTAATAAAAGAACAACTGTTTTGAGGCCGACTACAAATGATTTCGTTCACATCCGTTTCTGTTCGACGTACTGGGTAGTAAGTAGAAGCGGATGTGACCAAAATCGCTGTACGTCGGCCTCAAAACAGCCGTTCCTTTATTAGTCTATAGGGTGTGACATTGGATAATCTATCGCCAATGCTGTTACATTTTTTCCTAAACTTATACACTGTTATTTTGAAAGGGCATCACGGAAGTATATTCAAAGTTATAGCTTGTGTTCAATGTTACATCCCATGGGCCATGATTGCAATTAAAACATAATTATCACAAGCTCAATATTTCAATTTGAAGCCTTAAACAAGTTAAGCCTAAAAGCTAAAAACATTAGTTTAAGTGAAATACTTATTGCACACTCTTCAAAATTTGTGCTGTGCATTCAATATCATTGTATAAGGTACAATAATAATAATGTTGATAATTATTCCATTTAAAATTTCGATTTTGTTACAGTATCATATTATTCTTGAGTCACAATTCTATAGACTGACAGTTTTTCACAAATTTTACTTATTTTAATTGCTGCTTCAAAGGAAAATGTTGTTCAGTTAATTTGTTGTTTACTTCATAAAGAATTGTCCCTTATTCCAACATGTGTCAAACGATAATTTCTAGCTTAATTCAAGGTTTCAAGTACATTCAAAGCACTTACTTTAAAATGAAAGAAGAATTTGTAAGGATTTGTCTTTCGTTAGTTCGGGTTATTCTTGCACACAGATTCTCATTTTTATAAGCTCTGAAAAATTATTTAAAGGTGGGGAATGGGTGTTACAGAGAATAGTTCAAGTTGTCAGATTCAAATGTTTTTATCGTTTTATTTTATTACAGCGTCATGATATGTATGTATGTATGTATGTATGTATTTTATTACACAAACATAATACATACATAAAAAAGGTAACAGTTTAGGTTATTGTTTCATATTGAACCATTAGAAATGACAGTCAAACAAAATTTACATATATGTACATACAATCTATCGTAGTCACAGTATGTTCTAGTTCACTCCTTTTCTTCTCTTCTAAGTTCCTCTACTCGCCATAGCATAAACCTTAAAGTTATATTAAACATTTGCATTGAAATCAATGCAGATGTAATAACGACAAATTAAAAAACTGAAAGGAAAGATGCTTACTTGAAATTAGCACCACATTAAATTGTGCAACAGTCACGTTTAATGTTTTAAAGAAACTCACATCCTTATATCTATATTCAGTATTCACACTTGATACTTTTTGTGACAATGCTCTTTATTTTTTTAGTTCTGATTGAGTCATAATCACAAACTTGAGGGTTAAGGACATGTGCACAAACATTCTGCACTTTTGTCATAGTAAAGAAAAGTCACATAGATAAAGAAAGATGATTTATGGTTGTTTGCTGTTATTAAGCTCTAGGAGTATTTTTTATGATGATGTTTGTCATAATCTAACCTGCATTTCTTTTGTATTGCCAGCTAGTTTAAACAAGCTGCATTACAAATAACAAGTTTTATAGGTTATTATAAATCCAAAGAAATGAAATAGTTTATAAATTACAATATACTATTCTGGGTTTTACCCTATTTGTTCTCTATTTTGCGACCTAGAGTAAGCAGTCAATTTTCCATACCATTACTTGTGTAACTAAAAACTTCATGTGATGTAATATTCCATGCAGAGGAATTTAAGTGTTAAACCATTTTCTTTCCGTTGATTTATAGTATAAACCAACATGAATTGTTAAGTTTCATGGGTTATATAATGTGTGATGAGTTGTTTTTATGAATGGCTCATTCAAAGCTATAATCATTCATAAGTTTTTGATGATGGTTGAAAATATGTGACAGGGAGCAAAAATTCAACCACAAGTAACTGCAGATTACCAAATTTCATTTTCTCTTGACTATGTCCAATTTCAATAAAAACTTTTAACATTTAAACTATAATTACGGTACTCACTGAAATAACTAAAATATATAATTGGAAAAAACCATCACAGTTACTGATACTAAATAAAAAGAAACTTAACAAAAATGCATAATAATAATTTGCAATCATTGCGACGGACCCGATGTTTGGCATTTCTTTCATTCTATTCTATCGCCTATGTGCACATAAAGGCTATGTGTATTATTCGGCATTATAGCTGTGTAATGATAAGCTTTTTACTATCCTTTTCTTTTTATTAACTATGAAAGAACTGAAAGTAAATATTTTGACAAGTATTCATAAAAATAATAATAATAATAATGATTTTATACTTCAACAAGGGAAACTTTCCGTCTCATTCATATTTTAATGCCTTTTTTCCCATGTGTTTAACTCAGCAGTAAAAAGCATAGCATGACCTTGATCACTTGTAATAAACCTCCATAACCTTCTATTCTTAAGGCGGTGGGGGACCGACTTGGACCGGAAATCGCTAAAAGAAGAACTATATTTTCCCAATAATTTTTTGTACATGATTTAATTCCACTAAAACAAACATTATAATTTTCAAATAAAATCAAGTAAATTTAAAATATATTTTTTATACCAAAAAAAAAAAAAAATTTAATGATATTTTTAATTGTATAAAAAGTTTCTAATTTGACTAAAATTTCCCGCCCAAATTTAAATTTCCACATTTACATGTTATCTTTAAAATGTAATAACTTAAATATTTGATCGTGTTTTCACATGTTTGACATAACTAAATTTTTAAGTAACATTTCTTCTTTACTTTGTGTTATTATTATTATTCGCAACCGTCCTAGTTTGCGAGATATCAGTCGGTCACCTACCCCCTTAAGACTAGTTCATAATTTGAAATATGTCATTTATCTTCACAAAAACATTCCATGATTGTAACTGTGATACTTTTTATCACTATTATTACAGAAAAATATTTCACAAAACATATACTTCAAGTTACGTAGTTTTGTTTTTTCGATGTGTAAACTAGCTGTTACATTGCTCGCTTTCTTTAGTGTTCTTCCTTGCATCTTTTCTAATGCTAATTAAAGTGAAATGTAAATAATAACAACTAGTTAAAATAATATTTACTCACTGTTACGGCAACAAGTTTAGACGTATCACATTGTTATGTTGATGTTAAATGTTTATGTTTGCACAATAACGATATTTATATAACACTGCTATAAATTACCATGAGTGCTTCTTCTTCTTCTTCTTCTTTTTTTTTTTTTTTTTTTTTTTTACAAAGAAAAACAATTACAGTAAAATTACGTGTTCTCTAGTATGGTTGAGGAGTTTACAGTTAACCGAGAAAAAAAATATATTTCTATATAATTGAAAATAGGAGTTTAAGTTTCTGTGTACACTCATCTTTTTGTTGCTTAGGTTAAAGCTAACTGCACTACTGTAGAACATCTTTAAGATAGTTACAATAACAGTTTAAATGATTTATATGGAACTAATTTTATAGCATGGAGCAGAAAATTTGGCAATTCAGTAACTAGGCAATATGTCATTTAACAAGTAAACTAGCTACTACTAGGTGGGGCAACTTGACCACCTCATTATTCATTCACTATTTATTGTAAGATTGTTATGATTTTTATATTCTGAAATGTAGAGACCGTGTACTTAACATAGTTTTAGAATCATGAAATTTCTATAATAATTAGTGGGTTAAAAACAGGGTGACAAAATCATCCCATAGGGCCAAAGTCACCCCACCGTACGGTACCATAGTAAGCACAGCAGTTATATAAATGTAAGCAATATTTGAGAATGCCTAATACTAGCAAGCATTCAGTCCTATCTTTAAAACAAACACCTTGTCCCACTTACGTAGTAATCTGTGTATTGTAAATATATTTACTATTAACTTTTAATTGATTTAGTTCACCCTATGGCATCAACTTTTTCATCTGTGAATAGGTCAAACTTGTAATTTCTATTATTATCATTTTATCATAATTGTTGATAGATAGAAAGTTACACACATGCATATCATGATATTATACATCCCTTTCACCTAAAGTCCCTATATACCAAGTACTCTGACCAAATTATTTCTGTATTGATGAAAACCTTACTAAAATAACATGCATTTAAATGGCAATCATGGCCTCTTAACAATGACAAAAATTATAAAAATATCTGATAGGGCTACAGTACTTGTGTAATTGTAGTGTACTTAACTTTCATAGTAAGCAAACAGCACTTCTCTTTGACATAGGGATTGATCTCCACAACTTTCTATTGTAACATTATTTCCTTGCCTCATCACGACTCATAAGTCATGTTCTACAACTACTGTCACTAATTTGTATTGCATATCTTCTTATTAGTATCATTCTACTTTTTCAAGCATCTTTCAACCAATTCAGCCCATAATGTTAAAGGCCTGCCGCTACCTCTCCTCCCATCCACTCTGTAACGGAAAAAAATTGCAATCTACATCGTTTCCACATGATCAAACCGTCATATCACACTTTTCATTCTGTTAAATGTATAACTTTTGTTCAATACTAGGAACTCACAGTGAAGAAAAGATTGATATAACATACAGAAAAACAAAGCTCAAGAAATACAAACTCTCAGCTCACATTTCACTGAGTGGTGTTTTGTTGATCTCATCAGATAACATTTAGAAACTCTTAACATCATACTCTGCAGGATTTTCATAATCACACTAAAACCTTAGTTAATCATCTTACTGGATCTATATTTAGGGTCAAATTTCCATTTTCAAGTGATGAAAGTAAAGTTATCGATAAAGATATAAATAGAGACTGGATTTTTAGGTAAAAATGGTGGTTGTGCATGCAAAAAGTGTAAGTTATTTTTGTGCACCACAACCTACTATGAGTTTGCATGATAATTTATAAGCTTTTAGTTGTGAAGTGCCAATATGTTTTATAAATATACAGTAGATTGTGGAGCAAAAAGACTAACTATGAAACTTGCAGGCGTAATCATCATTTTCATATACAAAATCTGGTCTCTAGTTATGAATCTAAGATTTGTTTAAGGGACCGTGTATGTTGAAACAGTCACCGTAAGATTAGCATGCAAAAGAGACGTTTAGTATTTACGTTCTCTCTCTCTCTCTGAATATGATGTAATTATGTCTGAAATTTATTATGCTGTAATCAGCATAAAATTTCGCTTTGAGGCCTGTTGATAAAATTTTTATATTATCAATAGATTTTTTTATAATTAATTTCAAAGTTTGATAATTTTTTAGTGAAGTTGTATATTTATTTTAGTGGTAACATTTACTGTCGTCAATAAGTCTGCGTACTGTATATAATACAATAGCACTGCTGCACCTTTGTAAGTCAAAAAGTGCAGTAAAAAGTAAGTGAACAAAGAGCAGTGTTTCAATAGAAGAGATTACCTGCTACCTGACAACACGGGACCCAATTATCTTACGGTCAATGATTTTGATAACTTGCGAAGTAACAGTCACAGTGAATCAAATTTATTTTAAATGTTAGTTTTATTAAAAATCATGCATATTTCTTTTTTGATCGAAGTTATAGCTTCATATTAAAGTAATATATTCAAATAAAAAATATTACATACTACTCATTATTTTTAAATCACGGTAGTTCAAAATATGGCTAGAACTTCGATCAAAAAAGAAATATGCATGATTTTTAATAAAACTAACATCTAAAATAAATTTGATTTACTGTGAAAATTACTTCTCGAGTTATTAAAATCATTGACGCGTAGATAATTGGGTCGTGTTGTCAGGTAGCATTGATCCCTTTTATCTCTCTTTTTTCACTTACTTTTTACTGCAACTTTACTATACCTATACCTGAAAATAAATCCAAGTACCAACTTATGAAAATTCTTACTACAGCTATTAATTTTCATTTGCTTATTTGAATAATTAATATCTTTTTTCCTGCATATCTTTAAAAAAATTTGTTAACGCCGCTCAAAGCGGAATTTTATTTACAATTTAATGCTCTAATTTCAAGTTTCTAGATACAAAATTGACAATTTGAAGGCGTAAATACGATTTCCCGTACTTTGTTTATGGGGATTACCAACATACACGGCCCCTTAAGAGAATTGTAAACCATTCCAGTATATCGACTTTTACGGATAGTAAACGGCCACCAGGATTGTTGTATTTTTCAACTTTACATCATAATATCGGCACAGTACGACTTTGGAAAAAAATTAAGACCAACACTCTCGTGATGTGCACATATCGGACAGTAAATGTGTAAAGTTGCAAATTTTTATTGCTGATGATAACTTCGCTAATAATTAATTAGTCATAAGAAACACCGATTTGGCACTTCATTTTTTTTAATCGAGGACTTTACAGGTGAGTTATCTATATAACCAATAGTGACAAAAATTTCTTACTTGATGAACAGAGTAAACAAATGTTACTTGTTAATGTAACATTGTTAAAATAATTCGCAAACCACTCCTTTCCACCCCCTTAGCAAATAAATGGCAAAAAGCGTAAACTTGGATTCGCTGAAGTTATAAAGATGAAAATTAGTCTCAGGGTAGACAGTAGCCTAAGTAAAACAACTTAAATAAAAAATGTATGAATTTTTTATTTTTTAAGAAGATTTGAATTTTTTTATAGATTTCGTGTGTTGCAGGTTGCCTACATTCAGGTCTCCCGGGTTAAAAAAAAATTGCAACGTTGCTAAAAATAAAAATATCCCACATTTTTTATTTGAGTTGTTTTACTTAGGCTACTGTCTACTCTGAAACTAATTTTCATCTTTATAACTTCAGCGAATCCAAGTTTACGCTTTTTGCCATTTATTTGCTAAGGGGGTAGAAAGGAGTGGTTTGCGAATTATTTTAACAATTTTACATTTACAAGTAACATTTGTTTACTCTCTTCATCAAGTAAGAAATTTTTGTCACTATTGGTTATATAGATAACTCACCTGTAAAGTCCTCGATTAAAAAAAATTAAGTGCCAAATCAGTGTTTCTTATGACTAATTAATTATTAGCGAAGTTATCATCAGCAATAAAAATTTGCAACTTTACACATTTACTGTCCGATATGTGCACATCACGAGAGTGTTGGTCTTAATTTTTTTCAAAAGTCGTACTGTGGTGATATTACGATGTAAAGTTGAAAAATACAAAAATCCTGGTGGCCGTTTACTATCCGTAAAAGTCGATATATATCAATGTTTACCTTTCGAAGTGAACAAACTGCACTTTACAAATTTCACTCAAAATGGACGATCTACGTTTGGCGCTCCTACGTGTTTTAACAGGAGAACTAGATGGGACAACTTGGAAGTTTGTAAAGTGTAGATAGGTCATTTTGAATAAAATTTGTTAAGTGTAGTTTGTTCACTTTGACGGATAAACATCAATATATAGTATCAATTAAGAAGAAGAAGAAGAAGAAGAAGGGGGGGGGGGAACAAAAAAGCCCCTTGCCACAATGATGTCCATAGTGAGGTGAAAATCTTGATGGCTTCGGTTGCTTAGTTTAGTCCAAGGAATAGTTATGAATAGTTCCATTAGATTAAGAAAATGCAAATTATTAAATATGATGTCTTAATGAATACTGCAGTATCTTGTACACCACAAAATATTTGCTTCTTGTTTTCAGCATGTTATTTATGTACTTTTCTTGGTTTTAATCTTTTCATCCAGGCAAAAGACTTGAACAAAGACCTAGGGTCTTATCTATTATTTTACTTGTCAATTCTGTGCTAACGATTATTCAACATCATCTAATTGATTTAAATCATGACAGCAATTAAACTGATGGTTTATTTTTAAAGGTGTTACAATTGTTAACTTTTGATTTATTGAAGTTAAGTCCTGCTTTTGGCTCCACTTTATTTCATCATTTGCACCATGTTCCTTGAGACTTCCATTCATCAAAAGTTTGCTATATTTAACATCATTACATGGGAGTGACATTATCATGAAGTCTTGTATTCACAACAAGGTCTCCTCTGTGTGTTCCAGATTGTGCAAGGTCGCCGAAGGATAAGAGAAGCCGAGAAAGCAGGGACTCGGAATATAGGAGCAACCATGACCGAAGCAATGTTGAGGTGGGTAATCATACAATATCGTGTCTCATAAGAAGCTCTTCTAGCTTTTTGAGCATTGAAAATTATAAGTGCATGTTTGGAATACATAATAACATTGTCTATTTCTCAGCATTATTTATTTATTTTTATTACATTGTTGTAGAAAAACTAGCTTTATTATTAGGTTTTGCTACTTTTTGTTAACAAAATTATCACCATGGAACATATTTTTAATGTGTCAAAGCAAATGAAATGTAAAGATTATTAAAATTAGTTGTTAAAAATTGTGAATAATTTGTAAAGCCAAAATCATAATTCTTATTGGTTAAGATTTAGATGCCTTATTGTATTTCTTTCAAAAACATGTGTAGTGTAGTCTCTGCCAGAAGCAAGTCGATGAGTGAGGTGGTTTGTTTCAGGAGAAGCGCGACGACAGAGAGCGTGGGGTACGCGTCGGCGACTGGTCTGAGCACATCAGCTCCTCTGGCAAGAAGTACTACTACAACTGCAAGACGGAGGTGTCTCAGTGGGAGAAGCCGCGGGACTGGCTGGAGCGCGAGAGGAGTCGTGGCATCAAGGACCGCGACCTCGACAGAAACTACAGCAGTAGTAGCAGCTCTAGGGGCTCAAGTAAGTCTTCACATACAATAACACAATAACATGTTTATTAGAAAAGAAAGAATAGGGAAATCGACAAATGCCTTACCTTTTGTGAAGTCTGAAGGTAGTTGAAGATCATGCTAGCACAGTTCACACAAATATTAACGAGAGTGGCAGCCCTCTTGTTGAGTTGCTTAGTAATCCTCTAACACTAAGCAATTGAAGAAGAGTTTCACCCTTCAATGTTTCACACTTGAAACATTGTAATCAATGTGAATATTTGTGGTGTTAACTGTGCCGTCAAGATCTTCACCTATCTAAAGACTGCATGGTGTAAAAGCACTTGTTGGTTTCCCATTATTTTCTTTGGCGATATATATTCAAATCAAAATAGTTTGTATTTCCTAATGAATTGCACAGTTTGTCATCGCTTATAAACCTGCAAGAGTGCCTTCAATAAGAGAGCAGTTAAAATTTTCCCATTTAGAGCCTCCTCTTTTTAACGACCTTGAGTGTGTGAGTGTCTATTGGCTGCCCAGAAAAAAATCAATTGTTAGGAAATTGCAAGTCTAGGAAAAAGCAAGGGGATAATATTGTTGTTTTTGGGTAAAATATTGGTAACTTGCATCATTGGCAGTTAGCAGATCTGAGAGCTTAAGTTAATTCTGCTAATCAACACCAAACCAAATAATAATGAAACATCAGTTCATAAGGAAAGGGGATGGGGGAGTTTTAAGTAAATGATAGCTGATAATGTTGGCTTAGCATTATTTTTTTTTTGTATTTTAATTTTTGTAAAAATAGATGTGCTATAAATAATAATAAAAAAAAAGTAATAAAATAAACTTTTTAGGTAATAATGTGCAAGCAGCAAGGAAATTCTTCATAACAGGAAATCTTTGCTATAAATAATAGCACAGCAATAATTGGGACATTTTTTAACATAGTTATTCCTTTACATGGCAGTTAGCTAGTTTTTGGGAGTTCCAAAGTGTGAAGAGCTAGTGTTGATGTTGCATGTTTACAGCACATGATAAACATTCCAACTCGAGGAGCATGGCGGGCAGTACGAGGGATCACAAATCAAGCTCGAGTCGACAAACAGAAAGGGACTCGAGCTATTGGAACTCTAACAACCAGTCGTCGAGCAACAGAGACGACGAGCTGCACGACAGGAGGAAGCATTTGGACGGTGAGTGATGCAATCATAGCTCAGCTTGCTTGAATAGACAATATTTTGTCATGTGTAGAGGGCGCAAAAATAGTTTTTGGCTATTTTCATTATGTCGACTATTGCTAGTTTTATTTCATATCTTCACCGATATCAACAAATTGCACATTCTAAACCAATAAAAAAAATCAACTGTTTTCGACTATTTCACAAAAAATAGACTATTTGTCGAATATTTTTCAATTTTTTTTTTACATTAAGGAAAATTCTTGTAAAAACATCAAATTATTTGAAATTATAATATTTTTTATAAAAATATATTATACTAAAAAAAAAATTATAATATTGATTCAATAAATTTAAAAAAAATCTGCCAAAAATTGAAAATTAGCAAAACAAAATACTACATACAAGATAAGGACATACGCTCGGCCATTTTGAGTATTTAGATACTAAAATTTCTGTTTAACTTTAAATGAAATTATTTTTTACTCACAAAATCTTTTGTTTTTTTAATCATTCTATATTTGTATAACTTTCTATATATAAAAAATCGAATTTTTTCGACTTCTTTGTATAAAATCGACTATTTGCATTACAAATAATCGACTACATGGTCGACTATTTTGTCAAAATGATAAGACTATTTTTGCGCTCTCTAGCCATGTGTATAAGATAGGTGCACATGTAAGTTCCACATTTCAGCATCAATTCTCCTTTTTTTTTTTTTTTTTTTTTTTTTTTTTTACGTTATTATCAAGAAACAAAACAATGAAAATTGCGTAATATTAATCCACAATGCAATTAAAGATAAATTATCCTCTATAATGTATAATTTATGGACACACTTTCTTGTTTGGTACTTTAGAAAGGTTAAGAATGAGATACTGGACTCCAGTGATGTGATATTTCAATATTTTTTCCCCACAGTAATATGTAAAAATGAAGGGGGGGGGGGGGTGTAACTAATTTGCCCAACTACAATTAATAACTTTGAATTACAAAATTTTACTCCATCTCATGTCTTTTTCATGTTTTTTTTTTTTTTTTTTTTTTTTTTTTTTTTTTTTTTTTTTTTTTACTAGTAACTGATAACAATTTTTAATGTTATCTAAGGTAGTTTTTACAATTGAGTTTCAAGTAACATAAAAAAAAAAGTGTTGGGTCAAAATAATTTCAGAGATGCAAACCTCTAATAAACTAATACCAATACTAATTACTGTGTTTTCAACATTTAGTCTATTTATAATTGAGTCAAACTTGTTTGTTTGAGAGACTTTGTATGATCTGTGTGTTGAACAAGGAGCTTTGTATGTTTCAGAGTCACAAGACATGGATATATCTCCTGGCGACAGCACTCCTACATCAGAGACTTCGTATTCTCGCACTCCTACTGCTTCGACAGATCATCACCACCACTCTCACTCCTCTCACCCCCACGCCTCCACCTCGGTGGCGGGCGGTAGTGGGTCCAATATGTTGCCCCGGTTAGTGTCTCACCCTCCCCCCTCGACGTGTACCCCTCAGCGACAGTGTTTCCAGCCCTCAAAGCCTCCTCTCACCCCATCTCAGCCCCCTCAACAACAGCAGCAACAGCAAGCTCCTCAGGCGAGCCCTTCCTCCACGCCTACCTCGTCGTCAATGTCGTTAGCCAGTCTGCGTCTCCTCTCGCAAATCACAGGAAATAAGGGTCTGGACCAAGCAGAGCTCTCGCCGCAGAAGGCGCTGCAGACGATACAGACGGCCATCATGTTGTCTCGACAGGTGTCCATGGAGCCTGGGGCTTCTAATTATGACAATGCTAACTCTCACCCCGCATCACAAATGCAGCCACTTAAAGTGGACACCTCCAACAACGCAAACTTAGGAGAGGGACCACCAACGCCTACACATTCGGAGAGTCAGGACTACGTTGATGCAAGAAAAGGTGAGCACTATGATGATGATGTACACAACTATGTAATCATAGTTAATGTTATTTTGTATTACTGTAATCAAAATAAGGAACCAAACTAAATTTTAACTGCTACTATCTCAAACAGATTTTTTTTTTTTTTTTTTTTTTTTTTTTTTACCATTTGTAATTATATTTGCATAATTTTAGTGATTAACATCACTACCAGTATTGATCGTAAACCTAAAATCTTAGTTCTATACATTTAATTGGTTAAAGGACTAGTAAATGCTACCTATTTACCCTATTGTTTATACATTCATCATGTAGACTATAATGAGAGCAGTAAAAATATGTATCACAATAATTTTTATTATTTTTTCTTTCGTGGTGTTTTGAGGGTATTAAGAAAATGTCTTAGCAGTTATGAGTTATGAGTCATACTAAACCAAGTCAGGGGAAACGTTCCCCTCATTTCATATCTCAGAATATTCAGAGTGGGGCGCAACCAATATTGCGCGGAGCTGTTGCTCCGTTGCGCGTTGCTGAATCAGTGGGAAAAAGTTTGAAAGTTTTTTTGGAATGGGCTAATCTTACAAAACGCTCGGTGCTTTCAAAGTAAATATTATAAGCATAAACCGTGCGCTCTTTGCATTACTTCATTCATTTATTATTCTTATTTATGAGTTTATTCGTTTATTTATTTATTCATTTATTCATTCATTTATTTATTTGTCTGTTTGTTTTGTTATTGCAACCTACGACCCAAAATTTTGCTTCTGATATTGGATTATGAACTAGTAATGCTTTAATATGCTTTAATATTTACTTTAAAAGCACCGAGCGTTCCGTAAGATTAGCTCATTCCAAAAAAACTTTCAAACTTTTTCCCACTGATTCAGCAACGCGCAACGGAACAACAGCTCTGCGCAATATTGGTTGCGCCCCACTCTGAATATTCTGAGATATGAAATGAGGGGAACGTTTCCCCTGACTTGGTTTAGTATGACTCATAACTGCTAAGACATTTTCTTAACACCCTCAAAACACCACGAAAGAAAAATAATAAAAATTATTGTGATACATATTTTTACTGCTCTCATTGTAGTCTACATGATGAACGTATAAACAATAGGGTAAATAGGTAGCATTTACTAGTCCTTTAAAATAAAACTTTCATTATGATTTTAACTTTACCGTCTGTTGGTACTAATTTACCTTAATTTATTTACTGTTCCTTAGGCTGCATGAATGGTAAAAATAAAAATTGTTATTTTTATTATTATTAAATTTATGTGTGCTTCTGGACAAAAAGTTGAGAACAATGTGTATTGGCAACCCAAAACCACAATATGCTAACTTATGAGAAATTGCAGCCGCCGCCATAGCTCCATTCTTCTACTTTATTTCAGAGGTGTACAGCTCTGGCCAAAAGTTTGAGAACAATTTTCTAAGGCAACCCGCAACCACACTCTACTATCTTTGTGAGAAATGCAGCAGCTGCCGCTGCCCTGTTCTTAACCTTTTGGCCAGAGCTGTACATGATTAACGTTATTGTAGATTTCACATTTTACATTGCTTTTAAAGGACATTGCATGTTTCATTTTTACTTGAGTAAAATAAATTAATCAATTTAAGGAAAAAACCATCGCGGTTAGGATCAATGATAAAGAAAAGGATAGAAAAACCAGCAAGGGCCTTACCACAGTAGAAGTTCTATGGAGAGGTCGAGGTCTTGCATGGCACAGTATAATGTTATAAAAGTTTCTTTATAACTGAGAGCTTTCGTCATATGATAATGACATTATCAATCAAAAGAGAAAATTTTTGATTGATAATGTCATTATCATATGACGAAAGCTCTCAGTTATAAAGAAACTTTTATAACATTATACTGTGCCATGCAAGACCTCGACCTCTCCATAGAACTTCTACTGTGGTAAGGCCCTTGCTGGTTTTTCTATCCTTTTCTTTAAAATAAATTAAAGAAAGTAAATCATTGTGGTTGGATATGATAAGATGGAGAAAAACAGCAAGGGTCGTGCTAAATTTTTACTTGTTCATAAAATTCTTCAGTTTGACATGGGACTATAAGATTTTAAAAGACATTTAAATTGGTATGCTGAAGAGTATGTTTGTGTTTCAGTGAGCAGTCCTCCTAGTAGCCTGAGCTCGCTACAGAGTCTTGCAGGGGGCAGCTCTCTGCATGCTCTACGACCTCAGGGCCCTAACCTTACACCTAGCCTCGCAAACTTCTACAGAGATGACCTTGTAAACCATGTCAGAGGCATGCCAGCAGACGTCCTTGAGAAACAGGTAAGTCTTGCACACTAATGAGTTACTATGGATTTCTTGTTCATTGTAATAATATAAATAGGTTTTAAGGTGAGGGGTCAGTGACTGATATTTCAACAACTACAAAAATATAAAAAATCAGTTCCATTTAACTTGCAGTATCAAATACAACAAAACCTAATGATAGCTGGGGTTTCTTTTACAGTTACTAATGACTTGCTATTACAAAGTCTAATAATAGCAATAATTTTAGATGAAGTACCAATAAGTGGCTGATCATAAATGTTTCTAACTATTCCTTAAAGAAGTGAAGTAAACCTAAACCTTGTATGTTTCTTTATATCAGGCACAGAAGCTGAGTGACGAGGCTTATATAATGGGCAGCTTGCAATGCACCAAGGTTTCAGCTGAGCTGAAGACGGCCAGATCCATTGTTAGACTCACAGAGATACAAGCAACACTGCAAGAGCAGAGGTGAGAACTTGTAGGCTAATCTCAGACAATAATATGGAATTTATCCCAAATAATTTCCCTGGCTAACACACTATGAAGCCCTAAACTAAGAGAGAGAGAGAGAGAGAGAGAGAGAGAGAGAGAGAGAGAGAGAGAGAGAGAGAGAGAGAGAGAATAAATTAAAATTCAACCTTAAATGGTTTGCCTGTAATACATTCTAAAAAATTACTAAGAAAGCTCTATTTACATGTACCGACGCCTTAGGAATAAGTACAAACAATAGATGTGAATGGCGACATTGCCGACCTCTCTTTGCCTTTCGTTCTCCTTTTATCTGATATCTTTTAGTCACCTGCTAAACTATCATTGTAATCACCTGCAATGTTGCCACAGCAGTCAACATTTTAAGAATTTCCCATATACTCATCGCTTTGTAACTTATTCCTACTCTGTCGGTACATATTGAGATCTTTGAATTTAATTGCTGAAAAAACATGACACCAAATTTAAAGAAATTAAAAAACTAGCGTAAAACAAAGAAAAAGAAATAGTTAAACAATTAAAAAGTAATATTAACAATAGAAATGAGTAGGACAGAGATAAGAGCACATACAATTGACAATTATTAACAAAACATGTTTTATACATTAATGAGACCTAATCTTACTCCTACTATTTTCTATTATTAATTTAATTTTTAACAACAAATATTTTTTCTATTATAAATATTAAAAAAAAAACTGTTACATTGGACTAATTAATTTATAAATTAATGTGTAAGTTGGATTTTTTTTTTAATTTTTTTTTTATTTACGTAACTCATTAGAACACAGAGTACATATAATTTTAGAGGAATAATATGCTAGTCCACTTCAGAGAGCATTCAGCTCATGTTGAAGCAAAATCATAATTACAGATTATGCAGAAAATAAAAAGAAAGGTGATGTGATTAGCATGTGATGGAATGATGCCATGGTTAGTTTTTAGACTTTACTTTCAAATAATTACAGAGAGGTCACGTTTTGCATAATTCAAATCATCTCAATATTTCTACACTGCTTCAGAGAGCAAAGCTCATATTGAAACATGCCTGTTTTCTTTTCTTTTCTCTTTGAACCACATACTTAATGTTTATTTATTGTGTTACAGGATCCTGTTTTTACGTCAACAAATCAAGCAGTTAGAAGAGCTGAAGTCGCAGAATTCATTCATGTCTGACTCATAGTGTATCTGCATCTACCTGCGCACACAGCTCAGTGTGATGACGTCTCAAAGCAAAATCCAAGTCACATTTACTTTGCAAACAAAACAAACTATCATTGCTATAGTAGCAAAACTATTTGAATCTAATACTTAAAAAAAAAATAATTATAATACAACTGAAAGCAAGTGGTACATATAGACTTTTTAATTAATTTGCTTCCAAAAGGAAAATACTTGTTGCACTGTAATATTTTCCCCCCCTTAAAAAATATATATATATTTTGCTTTATTTTTTAATTCTCCAGCAGTGTTAATTTTTTATGTTCTATCTTGACCAATCCTACAGCTACATAAATGTTTAAACATTGATGTAACAAATAATATATTAAAAAAAATGTTAGTTTATTAAAAAAAAAATTGCAGCGCTCTAAATGTGACAACTCAAAAAGTGTGAAAAATGATTCCTGAATTATTTTCACTTAAAAAAATAATAATAAGAAAAGAAAAAAAAAAAGTTAAAAACCAATATTTCCAGTGCTGTGTGTATGTTTAAGAACTTAACTTTCCTTGTAAAAAAATGAAAGCCAAATGTTCTTGAATTCACATTAAAGCTATTTGTAAATACATAATTAAATAATTAATAAAAAAAAAGAGACAAAAATATTATTATAATTAAAGTTTAATAACTTTGGAAATGGACTTCTCAAGAATGATTTTAGACAGAAAAGTAAGTTATCATTTTATTTTTTATTTTTCTTCTGTTCTTTTTTTTCTATGTCTTTTTTAATGTTATTGTTTTTGTATTATGAATTTTTTTTTGACTTTTTGTCTTTAAATAATCTAAAATTTAAATATTTTTTAGTATTTCTTGGGGAGTCTATTATTTAAAAATAATTAAAGAAAGAAAACTATAGTAATGAGGTGTTTAATAATTATTTCAAAATAAAAAAATGGAATTTTTAATAAATTCCTTTTTTTATTTACTGCTTATATAAAAGATATGATAATTTTTTGAAAGAAAAAAAATATATATATAATATATAAACTGATTTTCTAATTGAAAATGTTTTTTTAGTATGGTAAATTAAATTTGGCAAACAAATGAAATGTAAGCCCGTGTTTGTGAACAGCAGTTTTCCTGTACGTACATGTGATGAAAAAATCTCTGAGAAAAAAAAATGTGTGAATGTAATTTTCTTTTTTTCTGTATATTTGAATATGTAAATATTGGTGATAATTAATCTTGTATCTATTTAAATCTATTGAATTTAAAAATTAATTTCTATAATTCTGTGTAAAAAAAAAGAAAAGAAAAAAAAAAAATGACTGTAATATAAAAACATGGGCAACTCAAATAAACAATTATCTTTCACCTCAACCTTGTGTAATGATATTTTTATTTTTTTAAGTGTCAAAATATTGATGCCATAATCCTCATACTTAAATATAGGTAGGTTGCCTTTTTTAACATAATATAATATAATATTTTATATATTCTGAAATATATTGACTAGTAAATATTAAGGAAAATTTGACTATGTGATGATTGATGATTGACAGTAAAAAGATTTAATAGAAAAACACATAGGTGGATTAGGAAAATTTGGGGAATGGGAGATAGTAAATGAGTTCACACTTCACACTGACAGGGATGCCATGGCAGAGAAAATTGTCAAACCCAGGTCGAAAATATTTTATTGAGCATGTACTAGTTGCTCATATTGCTCTGTAGAAAGCGAGCTTCATAAAATGGGGGGTTTGGCTTGCATTTGGTGTAGACAGCGTGAGCATTGCACATGTCATTTTCATTTCCGATACTGGTTTTCTAACAACACTCAACTCCTTCAGAAGTCCACCTATGTGGGAGGGGGCTGGAAAGGATAAACTACTCAAAAAGTGAACAGTTAAACATAAACAATGACAATAAAACCTTCTTAAATCTACCTGATCAAAATTTTATTCGGGAATGTCTAATGAGGTAACTGAGCTCTCATATTTGAAATTACATAACTGTATAGTCCAGGAGGTATATGTTTTGAGCTCCAACAAGCTCAGAACTTATTGAATTTTTGATATGTTGTAGAACGTATAAATGCGTACCCCAGAAAAAAAGTACCACCCTGCAACCCTTGTGCTTAATCCGCCATCTTGGAAAAAGGGTGGAAAAAGGGTGTTTCCCTATTTTCCTTATTGCTTTCTTTCTACATGTGGTACAAAAAAAGTAAAAATATGTTCTTAAAGCTGAATAAATTTACTATCGATTGACATGCAGAACATTTTTATGACATTTTAATTAACGGAGAAATTAAATAAAAAGCAAAAAAGGGTTAAAATAAATTGTTCAAAAGGGCTTAAATATGCATGAAATCTGGTTGGTACAAAAATTTACTTCAAATAAAACTTGTAGTAAATATTATCAGCATTCTAAAACTGTTTTTAATCTACAAGTGGGATAATTAGAAGTGCCACAGGAGCAAGTCAAAGGTAGCGCGGTAGGGTCAGGACGGCACTTCCGCCACAGTCTTATACATATGCCGCGCGCAGCGTGGAGTCTTTATGTTAAGGGAGCATAAGGCCTAATATCGCGTAACACGCACCTACTGCAAGAAATGCTCTTATATAAAACTAAATAAAAGTTATATACACAAAGAAAAAAAAACTTTATTTGTATATTTGTATTTATTTTAATGTATTATTGTGATTTGTGTATATTTATAGAGGAATATGTAAAAAATCTCAATTTAACCACTATTAATTATGGTATTAGAAAAAATAATTACGCACTTATTGTTAGTGCAGGTATTGTTTATGAATAGTTATATAATTTTTCGTCACTTATTTTACGAAGAAATTTTAATATTGAAAAATTCACCATCGTATATCAGAGGATTTTTATCAACAAAGTTTTTATGTGGTCGCAAGTTATATAGTTAATTACTTTACCACTAATAGATTTGCATGCTAAATGAAATAAAAATACAAATTTATAATTACATATCTTTTCTACTCCAAAAAAAAAATAATAATAATATATAATATATGAGTCATAATAAAAGACACCGAATTGAAAAATAGTTTGGTTGCTTTTGCTACTAAAAATAATAATAAATATAATATATTATTATATATAGAGATGGGATGGTATTATGTTTTTATCTTCATAAAACGCGTTGTTTGTCATGATTATATTTATTAATAATATAATTATTAATTGTTTTACATTTCGATTATTTGAATGTAGTTTGCTTTTGCGTTTTTAATATTATATACTATATAGTATCAAGACATGAATTTAACCAGAAAACAGACAGAAAAAATAGTTAAATACATTGACCAACAGTTTAAAGCGCAGCCAAAATATATAATATGCTCAAATAAATATTCTAGGAGAAAACCATTAATAATTATAATATTTGCACATAATAAATCTTTATAGTTCAGTTTAAAAAATTGGCAAATTAAATTTTAATGACTTTTTTGTGTGCATATATGGTACAATATCATTGCGCACATTATTTTACTTCACGCAGATTAAAGGTTTCTTTGGCCGCTAACTTAACCCTACAATTTTTTTTTTTTTCATTATAGTATTTAACTCGTAATGTACATGCGTATTTATTAAATATATAAATTATTAATAAAAGAATTGCATACAATTCAAGATTATTACCCAGTTTTAAAGATGAATTAATAAGATGGTAGCATGAAAACTTTACTGTTTTGTCCTTAAGTGTATTAAAATTCTTTAGAACTTAGCAAAATTGCCAATGTGTGAAACCATATGAATTAAAAAGATTTATTATGTGCAAATATTATAATTATTAATGGTTTTCTCCTAGAATATTTATTTGAGCATATTATATATTTTGGCTGCGCTTTAAACTGTTGGTCAATGTATTTAACTATTTTTTCTGTCTGTTTTCTGGTTAAATTCATGTCTTGATACTATATAGTATATAATATTAAAAACGCAAAAGCAAACTACATTCAAATAATCGAAATGTAAAACAATTAATAATTATATTATTAATAAATATAATCATGACAAACAACGCGTTTTATGAAGATAAAAACATAATACCATCCCATCTCTATATATAATAATATATTATATTTATTATTATTTTTAGTAGCAAAAGCAACCAAACTATTTTTCAATTCGGTGTCTTTTATTATGACTCATATATTATATATTATTATTATTTTTTTTTTGGAGTAGAAAAGATATGTAATTATAAATTTGTATTTTTATTTCATTTAGCATGCAAATCTATTAGTGGTAAAGTAATTAACTATATAACTTGCGACCACATAAAAACTTTGTTGATAAAAATCCTCTGATATACGATGGTGAATTTTTCAATATTAAAATTTCTTCGTAAAATAAGTGACGAAAAATTATATAACTATTCATAAACAATACCTGCACTAACAATAAGTGCGTAATTATTTTTTCTAATACCATAATTAATAGTGGTTAAATTGAGATTTTTTACATATTCCTCTATAAATATACACAAATCACAATAATACATTAAAATAAATACAAATATACAAATAAAGTTTTTTTTTCTTTGTGTATATAACTTTTATTTAGTTTTATATAAGAGCATTTCTTGCAGTAGGTGCGTGTTACGCGATATTAGGCCTTATGCTCCCTTAACATAAAGACTCCACGCTGCGCGCGGCATATGTATAAGACTGTGGCGGAAGTGCCGTCCTGACCCTACCGCGCTACCTTTGACTTGCTCCTGTGGCACTTCTAATTATCCCACTTGTAGATTAAAAACAGTTTTAGAATGCTGATAATATTTACTACAAGTTTTATTTGAAGTAAATTTTTGTACCAACCAGATTTCATGCATATTTAAGCCCTTTTGAACAATTTATTTTAACCCTTTTTTGCTTTTTATTTAATTTCTCCGTTAATTAAAATGTCATAAAAATGTTCTGCATGTCAATCGATAGTAAATTTATTCAGCTTTAAGAACATATTTTTACTTTTTTTGTACCACATGTAGAAAGAAAGCAATAAGGAAAATAGGGAAACACCCTTTTTCCACCCTTTTTCCAAGATGGCGGATTAAGCACAAGGGTTGCAGGGTGGTACTTTTTTTCTGGGGTACGCATTTATACGTTCTACAACATATCAAAAATTCAATAAGTTCTGAGCTTGTTGGACCTCCCAATGATATTTTTGCGCACACCGTCTGGACTAGTAGCTTCAATAGTCAAGAAGATCACATTGCCAGTCTTGGGGTCGATTATCGAAAACTCGATAACTATAAGATAACTATAACTATAGTTCGTTATAGATATAGTATAGATTAACACTTTTGCAAAAACTATCGTTATAGTTATAGATTAACATTTATTTCTACGATTATCGTCCAATTCGATAACGATACTTTTAAAAATTTATTCACTCAAAAAAGCAAAAAGGCTAAAAAAAAAAAAAAAAGAGAAAAAAAAAGAAGAAAAAAACCAGATACAGAGTATGATTATGAATAGCAGGTACAGACCAATATCACACCTGCTCACAGACAGTCAGTAGACAAAACGCACAAAACTGTCTTTCATATCATATTGTTTGGAAAGTACTAAAAATAGATTTTATAGGAATCACTTTATATAAAATATAAAACAAATACAGTTACATTTTTATAATCTATGCCGAAATGTATATTAAAAAAAAAAAGAAAAAAAAAAGAAGAAGAAAAGCTACTATAGAATTCGTTTTTTTTTTTTTTTTTTTTTTTTTTTTTTTTTTTTTTTTTTCATTTTTCAATTGCTTTTATATTATTTATCCCCCCCTTTTTTTTTCAATAATGAGAACTACATTGTTTAAATCAATGAAATTTGACGCGGCGCCAAGTTGATTGACATTCAGCTACAATATGTCCAAAGTATTTTTTTTACATTGTCTGAGTTTAAAGTAAATTTTTTGAATACACTATTGTATATATAGTATAAGTGCTGATTTCTAACTGGATTTGCTATTAGATTTATTTGTAATTATTGTACAATAAAATATTTCCTAAAAATAAATTAAAGTACGAAAATTAGGGGAAATACTGGGCAGAGTACGGGGCAACTTTTCTCCCTCTTCTATAAAATTTTTCACGATCTCACATTATTAAAATTTTGAGTTTCGTATTAGAAGTAATTTTTAAATCATAACATATTGTCTCTCGCCACACCGATTTTGTATTTATCTATTATAAAGTTGCAAAGTTATTCATATCAATGATAAAGAAAAGGATAGAAAAACCAGCAAGGGCCTTACCACAGTAGAAGTTCTATGGAGAGGTCGAGGTCTTGCATGGCACAGTATAATGTTATAAAAGTTTCTTTATAACTTGAGAGCTTTCGTCATATGATAATGACATTATCAATCAAAAGAGAAAATTACTTGAGCACATCACTGAGCAGTGTCTTGTCTTGTACTGCCGTGTTATGCTCTTGCTGGTTTGGAGTTGGTGGAGAGGGGTGGGGGTGGAGTAGGGAATCTGGGAAGGAGTGTGAATGAGTGAGGGAAGGAGTGAGTGAGGGAAAGGGAAAAGGTGGGGAGGGGAGCGGGAATAGGGTATATTTTTGAAATATATGTTAGCGAATATTAAGTCCAGGCAGCCCTTGGGCTTTTCTGGATCTTAATATATGTTGATATGCTAATTCATATTGTCGTAATGTCGCATAGTTGGCTGGGCCCGGAATAGTGCGAAGTATTGTTGATTTACGACATTTGCGACATTACGACAATATGAATTAGCATATCAACATATATTAAGATCCAGAAAAGCCCAAGGGCTGCCTGGACTTAATATTCGCTAACATATATTTCAAAAATATACCCTATTCCCGCTCCCCTCCCCACCTTTTCCCTTTCCCTCACTCACTCCTTCCCTCACTCATTCACACTCCTTCCCAGATTCCCTACTCCACCCCCACCCCTCTCCACCAACTCCAAACCAGCAAGAGCATAACACGGCAGTACAAGACAAGACACTGCTCAGTGATGTGCTCAAGTAATTTTCTCTTTTGATTGATAATGTCATTATCATATGACGAAAGCTCTCAAGTTATAAAGAAACTTTTATAACATTATACTGTGCCATGCAAGACCTCGACCTCTCCATAGAACTTCTACTGTGGTAAGGCCCTTGCTGGTTTTTCTATCCTTTTCTTTATCATTGATCCTAACCGCGATGGTTTTTTCCTTAAATTGAAAGTTATTCATATGTGATATATATAAAATCTAAAACGTACAGTACAACTTATCAGTGCAATTTTATCATTTTATTACTATTCTATAAAAAATTCTATAAAAAAATGATGTTATTAAAAATTTGGAAAATATAGTATCGTTATCGTGAAATTATCGTTATAGTTATAGTATCGTTATAGTTTTCAAAAAATAAAAAGTATCGATATCGTTATAGTTATAGTGTGAGGCTAAAATATAGTATCGTTATCGTTATAGAAATTTTGGGTATCGAACCCAAGACTGCACATTGCTCCTATTTTTTTTTTTTTTTTTAATTCAATGTTAAGTAGGTGCTTGCAAAACACAGTATAACTTGTTGCGATGTCAGCTCAAATGAGACTAGGGTGTATGCGCATGACACTGTACTCATGTACTCACTGACAACAGTTGCTCAGTATAGGACAAATGTGATTTTTGACTCACTTCTTTAGAAAAGTAGTTAATATTTTTGTTATTATTATTTTACTCGCATACTTGGAAAACCTAATTCAACCTGCATCAATGCTTTTAAAAAATAATGCTAAGTATTTTAAAATGGCAAACTGTGTCCTTTTCACATCCCGACCTTTTTTATTTAGTGCTCACATATGGTGTCGACTTTACGAGAATGCAACCACCCTATACAGCATCACAAGGGTAAGTATTTGTAAATTTATATGTAGTAGTTTTTCTTTAGTTATTTTAGTTTTATTAATTTTTTTAGCAAAATTTGTGCTATCAAACATTGGTGTAACAAATAACACATTTTTTTTTAACAAAAAGGTGATTTCTTTCACCTGTCGTTAGCAGACATGAGAAAGAGGGAAGTAACGTCATGCTTGTTGTATTGCTCTGTTATGTATTAGAATCCAATTTCTACCACTTGTAGAGTTGTCAGTGCTTTAGCCAAATACTGAACTGTGGTATTAGCCACTCATAATTGATCATATTATGTGGAAGTTTGTTTGCATTTTATTCACTCTTTGAGTGGGTATTGTACGACAGTCTTTACCAGCACCTTGTGGACAGATGCTAAATCATACTTTTAAAATTGTAGGATTTAAATGTAAACTTATCCTTGCAATAAAAATAATTAAATAAAAAAAAAAAAAAAAATGAAAGTAATATAATAATGAACAGGAAAACTAAAATTTTCTTACCTTCATAACAATTCAAAGAGAAACAAAATAATTTCTCTCCTTTAGATGGCAGTATTAGACCAATCATTATACAATTGCAATATTGTGCGTTTTTTCAGGGCAGCAAAGGTTGATATTAAATTATCAGCTTTCGTAGCAATCTTTCTTTAATATCAATCATTACAATTCTTTTTTATCCTGGCATCTTAGTATACGGTTATCTTTTTACTTCATTTACTTGTAACAGCTAATAAATAAATAAAAGGTCGAAGACACAAAATCTTGCCCAAGGCATGATACAAAGAATTATTTGACTGAATGGTATTATATTCTTCCACAATTACATTGAAGAATTAAAAACTTTCCAAATATGTTTTAAAAAACAACAACTTATACACAACCTTGACTAATGAATATTAATTCCATCAGGTCCCATGTTATAAGATCAATAATTTGTTTTCTCTGTATAGCAACTGGTTCCATTATTGCCCCTAGGTGTTGTTACCACCCTTTTTCAAATTACATAAGAAAATTTGGCCTGGGTTAGAATATTTTCTCTATCTCTCGTCCCTGTATACCAAATAAATTATACTATGCTCTAAAATTAAATTTGATAATTTTAACATCAATTCAGAATTTATCAAATGTGTGATCTCTGTAAGTTTTTTTTTATGTAGGCCTATATATATTATATATATTTATTTCTACTTGGTAACATTCAATTGAGGTATGGTATAATCTTATATATGCCGAGAAAGAGAAATAAAAAGTAGTCACAAGTTGAGTTGTACCATTATTTTATTTACTGAAAACAATTAATAGCATCGAAATAAAGGCACAAAAACAAAATTAATATTAAATTTGTTATACATTTTATTTTTTCCAAATTGATTTTTTTCTTTTATTTTCATTTTTTTTTTTTAAATAATATCAAGCAACAGAAAAAACACAATGTAAATTTGTTTTATTATGTAACTAAAAAAGAAAGTTTTGTTTTTATAGAACAAGGAGAAGAAAAAACCAATATAGAAATTCAGCTTATAAAGATTTATATACAAACGAACATGCAGCAGTCTAACTCCTTAGTATTTACCTGACATTAGGTCTGGGGTCGTACAAAGGGACACTTACGTACTTACAAATATTACTTTCAACGTCACTTTACGTCAATAACAAAATATAGATTTTTTTTTATTTCTTTTTTTATTATCATTTCAATTCACTCGTACCCTAACAAGGAGTTTTTAATATAAACCACGGAACAAGGAGTGAGCCTGCTTTTTCCCCTAAATATTTATATTTATTTATAAATGTTTTTTTTTTTAATATATATATTTTTTACAACCTGACCCATATATACTTTTTTTTTAATAAATATATTTTTCCCCACATATTTTGTTTGGGAAATATCCCTTTCTTTAAAAAAGCATCATCATACTTTTATAATTAATATAAATAAGTAAATAACAAAAAATAAGTTGTTTTTTTAACAATAATAATATTATTATTACTAGTATATAAATTTGGCCAACAATTAGCCATATCACAATATTTTCTTTCTATGTGGGGGATTAATATATTTTATATGAGGGAACAAAAATGAGTTTGATGGGTCAAGCAATAAGTATATTATGTCATCTTTTTTTATATATATATAATTGTGAATAAGTGACACATTTTTTTTTTAATTATAATTAATTATATTGAAGCTTACTTACTAAATACTATACAGCAAACCATTAACATTCTCTTTTTATAAATTTTTAATATTTACATAATTGTGATTTAATTAAAATATATAAAATCACAATATTTTATAATTACTTAGGGAATGAAACAAGGACATAGCCCTTAACTTTGATCAGAGAATGTTCATAGTTGGCAACATTGTTGTTGTGTTTTTTTTATTAACTAAGTCTAAAAACAAAAGAACAATATCTTTACAAAATAAAAAAAAAAGTGACTTTTAGGTGGTTTTACCATTGTATGTTGCAACCTGGAGTTAAACCTTTGTTAAAGAAATAGAACACCTTGAACAAAAAACTTGCCTAATATCACAACATACCTACATATTAACGTTGATTTGGCCAGAGTCATTGATTTCTAATTTATTTCCCATTTATAAAATGGCAGCTGCGGGTTTATGACGTCACAGCTCACTAGTCCACCCTTGCTGAAGCAGGCAAGCTGTGACGTCACAAACCCGCAGCTGCTATTGTGTGAATGGGAAATACATTAGAAATCAATGACTCCGGCCAAATCAACATTGATATTTGGGTATGTTAGAATATTAGACGTGTTTTTTGTTCAAGGTGTTCTACGCCTTTAAGTTTTTCTTTATCATTGTTACACCAATGAAATAAACTTAACTAAGGTTTAACTGTAGATTAAGTGTTGTAACTTACGCCAGTTACGTTCTTTGATACCTTTTTGAAGTGAATTTTCTCTTAATTTTCATACTATAATTAACTGTCAGTTTAACAGTCATGATAGCTTATAATGTTTCAACAACAAAAAAAAAGTCCAGCTTCTGTATTTAACTTGCATATTAAAGAGATGTAAGAGAATTTCCACCAACCAGCACAAAGCATTTAAATCCCAAGCAACCAATGAGCAAGTTGGAATATGTGTTTTATGATAGGCCAGAAATTTCCCAGATACTCCCTTGAATTAGAAAACCCTGTGTTACTTTATACACCTAATAATTCAACTCGAACATAGGAGTAAATATTTATTCAAAGGAAAACAAAGTAATTCACTTTGTTTCCAACCCAAATGTCACTTACAAAACTGAACATTATCAGCTTAACATTTTTAAGATGCAACTTGATACTCAAAATTATAGCAGTTTTAGTTTGCCCAGTTTTTTACCCCCTTCTAAATGAAAATTTGAAAATTAAGTTTATAACATATATTTGAAGTTGGACAAAAGAATTAGAATTTTCTCACTAAAAATGCTTGTTGAATAGATTAATAATATAAAGCTGCAGCTTAAAAGTGTAGAACATAAAAAACAACATGGCAAAGAGAACTAAACAAAATTCCTCTAATGTAAAGGATTTGAACAAGATATGTTTATGCAGCTTTTTACTTAAAATGTAATTTAAAAAAATAATGAAAAAAATATATATAGAGAAAAACTTCAAATAAGACTAGCAGGAACTTTTATATTTTTGCAATATGTAGATAAACTGCATTAAGACAGCTTGGCCATGTCATTTTTTGTGTTTTTCAAGTAAAATTTAGTGTTGATTTACATAAATGTATTTACAATTTTCTGCCAAACACAAAAGACAGGACTTATTATCGTGGGGTTTGGATTCTGCGCGTTGCCCTCTTGAAACGTCTTTGTTGGACGTTAGCGCTCGCGTTGCTCTGAGGGGTTGGCTGAGCCCTGAAACATGACATTGCAGGAATTAGTAAACATTTTTAAAGCTGATATAAGTTTGCTATTACTTTCTTAAAAATAATAAATAAATATATAATAAAATTTTCAAACTTGAGTTTTCATTCATAGAGTACTAGGCATTCAAAAATAAATAGTATAAAGAACACAACGCTTACAGGGGGATAGAAAGCATCAAGCTGACAATACATCTTGTGATAGAGGAAATAATGTTTAACTCATAACTGACTGGCAATTGACCCATATAATGCATAGCAAGGGTGTGTACTATCCGCTCAAATTAAATAAATATAGGGGGTGTGAACATGTTCAGCACCTCATCTCTATCCATAGTCAGCTGCATGGCCACAAGAGGAAAGCCCTCACTTTACTTCCAGCCCAAAAGGCTGGAGGAAAACTGCTGCTGAAGCAGCCAGACTGCCCTGCATTAAAGCCCTTGTCAACTGACTTTTTTATCATTTAGAATATTTAGAATACTAGATTGATAATTACCATACCTTATTATCCATGAATTAGACACCACCTCGTTGATTTTGCATTAATTTTCATTTTCATTTTATATATATATATATATTTATATATATATATATATATATATATATATATATATATATATATATATATATATATATATATATATATATATATATATATATATATATATCTTTTTGGCGGTTATTTCACGTATCTGACGTCACAATGTACCACCACCAATTACAGGAACCGCTCTGGTCACGTGACAAATTTAAACCCCTCCCTCAAGTTCTTTACCCCTATCACAACCCCATCGGTACATTGTGACATCAGATGCGTGAAATAATCACTAGAATAAAAATAAATACAAAATCAACATGTTGGTGTCTAATTCATGGATAATAAGGTATGGTAATTATCAATCTAGTATTCTAAATGATAAAAAAAGTAAGTTGACAAGGGCTTTAATATCCATAGCTCAAGTGTGTCATGAATTGACCACACCAGATTCAAGCTATTTGAATCAAATGCACACCAACACCCTTGTTTTACGCTGAATATGTTTAATGTTGTTCTGGGCTAGAAATTATTTTCTCTCTCACAAGGCATCCATGCAAGCTTAATGCTCATTAATTCCCAATCCTTATTTTTACTGATCTATGTTGTCCTTGTTGCATTTGGATAATTCTTTGCAAAGGGTCTACTTACATTTGGCTACTTTTGATGCTGTGCGTCCATCCACTGTAAGCTTAAAGCCCTTGTCAACCTACTTTTTTTTATTATTTAGACTACTAGATTGATAATTACCATACCTTATTTTCCA
Source organism: Ecdyonurus torrentis (assembly GCA_949318235.1). Lineage (NCBI taxonomy): Eukaryota > Metazoa > Arthropoda > Insecta > Ephemeroptera > Heptageniidae > Ecdyonurus > Ecdyonurus torrentis. The sequence goes on along the minus strand of OX439132.1, from coordinate 28,663,082 downwards.
TGAATTAGACACTAACATGTTGATTTTATTTTTATTTATTTTCTTTTTGACTGTTAAATCACATATCTGACGTCACAATGTACCGCCGCCAATCACAGTCACCGCTCTGGTCACATGATAAATTTAAGCCCCTCCCTCGAGTTCTTTACCCCTATCACGACCCCATCGGTACATTGTGATGTAAGATACGTGATATAACAGTCAAAAAGTAAATAAATAACAATAAATACAAAATCAACGTGTTGGTGTCTAATTCATGGATAACAAGGTATGGTAATTATTATTATTTATTTATTAAACACCAAGGTGTACTTATACATATTTATATACATATTTATATAGGTCTACATTTTTGCATATTGACTTAATGATATGGTATGGTATGGTAATTATCAATCTAGTATTCTAAATGATAAAAAAGTAAGTTGACAACCATGTACAACCAAATGCAAGTACGCCCTTTGTGGTACTGGACAAAAATGCAAGTACACCTTTTGTAAGACGGCCTTGAAATGAAAGTCCTTTGGACGCAACAAGGGCGATCTACTTTTTATATCAATTTTTTTATTAGGCCTATTATTAATAAATTATTGCAAAGTTGATTTGTGTTAACTATATAGAACTATTAAATACACTTTATACAGAAATACTTTATAACCACCTACACTACAGTATTCCCAATTCTAAGAACATTGACATGACAATGCATTATACATTGCGGTGAATTACTGTAATATGCTTAATAAGGGTAGTCAACAAAGACTTTTCATTAACGCAAGCCGGACAGCTAGCAAAAATTAGAGCAATTCTAGCTGTGCATATGTTCGGGTCGCCATATCTGCTTTTGCTCTCACTTCAGTGCGTTAATGATTAAATTTTCGCTAACAAGACGATGATTACTATTAATTATTTATTTATTAAACACCAAGGTGTACTTATACATATTTATATACATATTTATATAGGTCTACATTTTTGCATATTGACTTAATGATAGGGTCCGAGATGGACAATGAAGTAAGTGGTACCTGGTACATAGGCCACTACATAATACACATACACATTTATCATTACAATAAAACCCATTGTTGAGTACCCCTTTAAGAAAGTTACTGATTATTAAAGCCATAGACCACATAAAACAACTTGAGCTTTTTAATGAATAAACACCAAATGGGATCTTCAAAACTGATGACAATTTTTACCAGAATGTTAATGTAGCTCCACGAGAGAGTGTGAAAAAACTGTAAAGTATGCAATTTAAGTGAAAATTCATGTTTATGACATCAGAAACATGCAAAAATTAATATAAAATTGTTGTGCGGGTTGCATAAATCCAATTTTCTGATTACAGCTACGGGGCTACGATAAGGTTTTGAGACAAACTAAAGTTATTTATGTAAGTCCCATTGCGTGTTTTGTGATATAAATGCTTATGTTTTTCTCTGGTCTATTCCTTTAAAGCAAACTTGCAGTTACTATAATAAACCGATGAATTGGATATCCTGACTACCGTTATTTGGTAAATTCACCATTGATGCCACTTTGAAAAAGCATAATTAAAGATACTTACGAGAAGACGGGGGTTCCCGTGTTGCTGGTGAAGTTGAAGGTTGGTCTGATGTTAGGATTGAACTGAGGAGGCAAGGCTGGCTGAGCGGCTTGCTGCTGTTGCTGTCCCTGGCCAAAGGCAAATACTGAGGATCCAGGATTGCCACCATTGCCACCACTCTGCAATTACACGAAATAGAAATGAAATCATTAACTTTTAAGATATGGGTCAAAAAGTAGTCAACAAAATCATAATTATACATGGATACAAAAAACTCAAAATATATTTTTAAGTAATTTGTACCTGAAACTTTACCCCAGTTGGTAATATAAGAAGAAGGGGTATATTTTCTTAAAATTTAAGTGATTCCCCCCCCCCCCCCCTTGTTAATAAGTGTATATATTTTTAACACCACCTTCTCTGCTAGTTTATTATCAGATAAACAATTTAAATTTTGGATAAGTCTAACTATGTGATGATTAATAAAAAATCAAAAAGTCATCATTGACTACCCCTTTAAGAAAGTTTTAATAAGTTTAAAAAAATATTTAGAAAATAGTTGGTAGAGATTAGAGCACGTTGAATTGAAAATTAATAAAACGCGAAAATTCTCTAATTTAAATAGTAAATTGGGACTAGGGATCAAATATTCTAGCTTTAGCTAGTTAAAAAGTAGACGTTAAAGGGATGGAGGTATAGTGTCAAAATAAAATACAATGTGCCTAGCATCTCACGTTCTCACACTACGTCAAAGACACAACATTATAAAACAGCATCAGACTTACTCTTTGCCTTAGACCGGTTTCGTCCTTTACCTAGGACTCATCAGTAAGGCTCGGCAGAGAGCTCTGTACAGCTAGAGATGGCTCACACCACATCTGCTAACTGACTGAGCTGAGGAAGCAAGTGGCAGTCGCGTTTATATACGCGATGCCCCCGCAGCTGCACGCGCTGATTGGTTAAAATCGCGCGCGCAAACTCGGCTTGCTGTTTAAAACCTCTCATCCTCACACTGTAATATAAAATCGTGTCTAAGAGTGGTGTAAGACAGGCAGCCAGCAAGCAATATTGTCCTCCCTCACTTCCCAGAGTTCCCCAACTCTAGAAAGATCGCGAGAACACTACGCCTACCGACTGCACAGTATCGTGATTCACGCTAGTTACATCGCTTTATATGTTGACACTGGGGTAGGAAAAGCAAAAAGGAGATAGAGTAGGAGAGATAGAATAAATATTATGCGCTTTGGCATATATAGTTTAATTAATTTAGTACGTGCTCTTATTGACGTTGGCAAGTAAAAGGGCCGAATAAAATAAAAATGAAAGAATATTATTTACAAAAGCTTAAAATTAAAACAAAAAGATCGACTTGGCGATAATATGCGTATTAGGAAAAAACCATCGCGGTTAGTATTAATAAGTTTAAAAAATAAACGCGACTGCCACTTGCTTCCTCAGCTCAGTCAGTTAGCAGATGTGGTGTGAGCCATCTCTAGCTGTACAGAGCTCTCTGCCGAGCCTTACTGATGAGTCCTAGGTAAAGGACGAAACCGGTCTAAGGCAAAGAGTAAGTCTGATGCTGTTTTATAATGTTGTGTCTTTGACGTAGTGTGAGAACGTGAGATGCTAGGCACATTGTATTTTATTTTGACACTATACCTCCATCCCTTTAACGTCTACTTTTTAACTAGCTAAAGCTAGAATATTTGATCCCTAGTCCCAATTTACTATTTAAATTAGAGAATTTTCGCGTTTTATTAATTTTCAATTCAACGTGCTCTAATCTCTACCAACTATTTTCTAAATATTTTTTTAAACTTATTAATACTAACCGCGATGGTTTTTTCCTAATACGCCTTTAAGAAAGTTGATAATTAAAAGATAGATAGAAACACATAAAAAAGAGAGGTAAAAGATTTTTGGGGAATGGGAGATAATGAGCTTAGTTCAGGGACCCCGCAAAAGAGAGAGAAAAATATTCAAACCCAGGCCGAAATATGACGCATAGTGCGCCGTATGCACGGTGGTATGAACTAGAAGCTCGTAAGCAAATAGAGATTAGTTAATTAATTAAAGGATTTTTTTGGCTTTCAAAAGTAAATTAATTAGCAAAAACGTCACACCAAAATACTCGGCGCAACTCCCTCTAGCGGGGTCCCTGAACTAAGCTCATTATCTCCCATTCCCCAAAAATCTTTTACCTCTCTTTTTTATGTGTTTCTATCTATCTTTTAATTATCAACCTATCGTAAAGTCGATTTTTTCCTAATTATACCTTTCTTTAAGAAAGTTACTGAACATTAAAGCAAAATTGCAGTTACTGTAATAAAGTGATGAATTGATAACCACCGTTATTTGGTAAATTCACTAGCCCCCAGTTATGATGCTCTTTAAGTTCAAAATTATTAACAAAACCTTTGTTTTTGCGAGGGGCTGACAACCGCTTACCTCTACTAAAAGAAAAACTTATATCCCCTTCAATTTTTTTTTTTCTTTTATGCATACAGTTATTTACTTTTACACATTACATACATACATATCATGACGCTATAGTCCCTTTCAGGGTAAGCCAACAACACAGATGTTTTTAGCCTGAGCTAGTGATAGACCTCTACTACTTTCCATCCTGACATACTTCTCTTGCTTCCTACACATTAAAACAATGTAATTTAACTAATAATAGCAACAATGTTGTGTCCTCTAATGTATAATCTCTTAGTAAATGAAATGTGGGTACAGCTTCTGATTTAAGAGAAGGTGCAATGTTAGTTGTGTATATTATTGCAAATTTGAAACAGAAACTCCATCCTTTTAATATTTCTATTGAATAATGATAGTAATAAATGTCCAGCATGTAGAACATACCCCATACTAAATGCCCCATTACCTAATTTTTTTAATACAAGACTTGCAAAAGGGGGTATATTGAGAAAATAAACAAAGTTAGAGCCTAACAATGTTAACAAAGTGCTAGCAGATGACTTTTCGATCCTGTTGAAATTTAAGATGCTTTCTTATGAGGGAATGATGCAGATAACACGATAGGAACCTTTCTTGATACCGAAATGCTAGTGTTTTTTCCCCAGGAATTTTAGGTCCAGTAAGCTACAGTATTATTTTTAGTGTTAAAAATTTCTAACTTGTGTTATATCTGTTTGACTCCCCCATAAGGCAGCTTGTGAAAAAGAGACAGGAACTTAAAGACATCTGCTAGCATTTTGCTAGTACTGATGGGCTTTGAGTTTGTTTATTTTATCACTAAACTTCCTTTTGGCAAGTCTACTATTGTGAACATAAAAATTAAACAAATTTTCATGTTGATAGATAAAAAAGTTGATAGAATAAACACAGATCAATTTGAAAAATTGGGAATTCGGCTTTTAATTGACATGAGAAAAAACAAATATTTTAGGCACGTCCAAAATAAAACTCGAGCTGTGGCTGCCTGAGAGCAGAGTGGTGAGACTTTGTAATATATATACCCGCATGCCAGAGTGGGCTTCACGGTGTGCTTAAACTAGGAAATGAAATTACCTGGGCACCACTGAAGTTGAAGGCTGCTGGTGCAGGTTGTGATGCTCCAAAGCCAAAGTTGGGAGTCTGGAAGGTGTTGTTACTTTCTCCAAAGGTCGAGTTTGATGCCCCAAAAGCTGGTGGTGGTGTAGCTGATGGGGCTGCTGAGCCAAAGCCGAAAACTGGCGTAGACTCTGCTGGCTTAATTGATGGGAAAGCAGGTGCTGGATTTCCAAACCCAGAAGCATTGTTGTTGCTTGTGCTTGATCCAAATCCAAATGATGGCTGATTTGCATTGCCAGGGGCACCTGAATTTCCCCCAAAAGCAAAACCTCCAACTGAAGATGCAGCATTGTTTCCTGTAGAAAATCCTCCTACTGTTGAGGAGGCATTACTGCCTGCAGAGAACTGGAATGGCGCAGGGGCTGCCGAGTTAGTAGGAGCTGCAGGCTTGCTGCCAAACCCAAAGCTTGGTGCAGCTGACGCAGTCTTTGCTGGCTCCCCAAATGGGGTAGATTTGACTGCAGAGGCTCCAAACATGGGTGTGACTGCAGTAGAAGAGGTAGTGGTGGGAGCACCAAAAACTGGACCAGACGCTGTAGAGGTCGTGGAGGCACCAAACACTGAGCCTGGTGCATTAGATGTAGTGGATGCACCAAAAACTGAAGGTGGGGCAGAAGTAGCACCAAACATAGGTGCTGTTGTACTTGGTGCACTAAACATGGAGGTGCTTGAAGTCTGAGATGTGCCAAATGTGGCTGTCTTGGATGAACCAAATGCAGGTGTTGTCGAGGGCGCAGATGAGGCTGAACCAAACATTGGAGCTGCAGGTTTAGCAAATGCTGGTGCAGATGTAGTATCCGGCTTACCAAAACCACCTGTGTTTGAAGTGAATGTTGGGTTTGATGAGGCAGAAGTGCCAAATGCAGGGGCAGTTGTCGTGGCAGGGCTGCCAAATGCAGGAGTAGGGGTAGAAGTTGCACTTCCAAATGCAGGAGTTGGGTTGGAGATAGCAGAGGTGGAGCCAAATGCAGCTGAAGAAGTGCCAAATGTTGCACTGGATGTTGTGACGGTAGCTCCAAACATTGGGGTTGTGTTCTTACCACTGTCTCCAAACATGGGACTAGCTGTATTTGAAAAACCTTTCGACTCAGTCACTGGAGATGAAAAGCCAAATGCCTTAGTTGCTTCTGTTGTCTTTGTAGTAAATCCTGTATCAGGTTTTTTCTCTGCTGGTTTGGGGGCACCAAAGGAGGGACTGGAGAAGCCCGTGCCAGCTGGTGCAGTGGTATTTGCAGAACCAAAACTGAATAGACCAGTATTTGGCTTAGTTTCTGAGCTAGTAGTTTGTGGTGAACTGGTTGGCTTGAATGAAAAGCTTGTTGAGTCTGTGGTGCTTTGCTCAGCTTTAGATGAAGAGCCAAACATGAAAAAAGATGCTGGTGACTTAGCAGGCTCCTCAGTCTTGGAAGTTACTGGACTAAATGTGAAGGACTTCTTACTTGCAGGTCCCTCTTCTTTGTTTTGGTTGACAACAGGAAACACAGACTTGGGACTCTCCTTAGGTGTGGTAGAGCCAAACTGAAATGATTTTGCTTCAGAAGCATCTGCAGATCTCTTCAGGCTTGGTAAAGCTTCACTCTTGGGAGGTGTTGGGAATGTCAATTTCTTTGCTGTACTTTCTTCAGGCTTGGATGCTGGTGCACTGAAGGAGAAAGTTGGTATTTGGACTGCAGAAGTGGCACTGGTAGTGCTTACTGCAGGCACAGCTGGTGTGGCAGGGATGCCAAATGAGAAAGGCTTGGGAGAGGCAAATTTAGCCACAACAGGTTCAGGTAACTTGTCAGATTTCTCAGCCTCGGGTATTCCAAATTTGAAAGTTGAACTGGGAGTGCTGGTGCTAGTAGCTGTGGATGTGGCAAGTACTCCAAATGAAAATTGACTCTTGGGTAAGGAGGGCTTTGTTGTGTTATCTTTTGGTGACTCACACGACACACACTGTGTGACTGCAGCATTGTTCACAACAAGACAAACAGAACATTCCCAGGAATTGGCAGCTTTCTTAAATTTATCTCCAAAACCTGAACCTGTAGTAAGAGGAGCTGTAATCTTGCTAGGTAGCGCTGTTGATGCTTTAGGGTTCGGTGTATCACAACACGGACATTTAGATACAGAATTTTCGTTCATGGTCATGCACCCAGAACACTCCCACTTTCCAGCTCTGGAGAACTGAGCTCCAAAACCTGAGGGTGCTGGTGTTGATACTGGTGTTGCTTTAGGGTTGGGTGTATCACAACATGGACATTTTGGTACAGAGTTCTCATTCATGGTCATGCAACCTGAACATTCCCACTTCCCTGCTCTTGAGAACTGAGCTCCAAAGCCTGATGTTATTGGCATTGAGGATATGGTGCTTGATGAACTTTGTGTGGAGGTCACAGAGGTTGCTGCACTCGACTTAGGGGTCAAAGTGGGTACTGAGCTTGGTTTCAGAGCTGCAGCAGGAGTTGAGCTTGACTTTGAGGAAAGGGAAGGGCTTGGAGAGGCACAGGCTACACAAGCAGTAGCATCTTTCTTATTTCTGATGGCACACACCTCACACTCCCAAGTCCCTGCCTCAGGTTTAAACATCTCACTCAATGACTTTGGTGCCGTCAATTGAGGACTTTTCACTTCACCATTGTGCTTGCTTTCACTCTTACTACTTGAGTCTTTACTTGGAATGTTAGTGACATTAATTTTTGTTGTGTTATTACTAGTTTGCCAGTTAAACTTGGCTGCTCCTGATATACTATTCACTGGTTTACAATTACTTAAACTTGATGAATTATTACTGCTTAATTTAAAGTTATTTTTTGAAGGTGTTTCATGAATGTCTTTTACCACAATGGGTGGGGAGAATGTAAAAACGAGGTTACTCTCTATGTTTGACTTGATGGCTGAGACAGAGGGAGTAGAAGAGAAGGGGGGGAGATCAAACTTGGGTAGGGTAGAGATTGGCAAAGCTATGTTGGGCAGATGCACTTCCTCTGGCAGCTCATCTAACTCTTCATTCTGCTTACGTCTCATCTTACTGGTGTGCTTTAAGGACCCACCATCATCTTGCCTGTTAACAAAAAAAAATCACTTGTATCAAACATAAAATTAAGCATGAAATGCACTGATAGAAGAAAATATAAGCTTGACAGCTCTTTAAATATGTGATGTAATATGAAACCAAACCAATGATGAAAATAAATGTGTAAACAGCCTTTTTTTGTAGATTTTATAATGTTCACCGTTCCGCTAAAAATAGAAGTGTTAATTCTTCTGTTTCTCATTAGTCATAAAAAATAAAAACAATAATAATAGAATGGAGCCAAATTTAATTTAGAAATGTTACATGTTAAAAATCCCCTTTTCTCCTATAAGGTGTAAGGTCATTGAGAGAAAAGGATATAGGAAACCAGCAAGGGGCTTACCAAAGGGACGAATGCCATAGCTCAGTGAAAATCTTGCAAGCACAGGTAAAAATAAACACATATTGGATACCTGTAGCTTATGGCACTAAACTCCATGAGAAACAGAGAGAGATAGTGTGTATGTGTGCCTCGCACTCAGAGAGAAACTCAGAATTATCATTCAGGAGTCTGTATGGATGGGGCAACGAAGGCACTCACACACAAATTGTTTCTCTTGGAGTTAAGTGTCGAACTATATCTAATATGCGTTTATTATTGTCTGTGCTCACAATATTTTCACTGAGCTATAGGACTCTCTTCACCATGGTAAGACCCTTGCTGGTTTTCTATATCACTTTCTTATAATTTTATCATACCTAACCTAGCTACCAAGATTTTCATTGAACTATGGGACTCTCTTCACTATGGTAAGGCCCTTGCTGGTTTCTCCTATCCTTTTCTTTCAAATTTATCATACCTTACCAAGAAGATTTATTATCTTTAATATCTTACGCAGCCATAGACAACATGAAACATCATGTCTCTTTTCACTTCTAACTTCCCCCTCATAGACTTACCTACATTTCTTTACCTCTTTTTGGGCAATGTTGCCACATACCAGAGCACATGTTAATTTAATTAACCCAATTAAAGTCATTTTTGATCAAAGAGTAAATTTTTGGGTAATTTATGCCTCAGAGACACTATATAAATTATGTGAATTACACTTGTAAAGAATGTCTTTAAATGAAATTTTAAGCTCTTTTTAATGATAAATATGTAAAGCTATAATAAATGGATTAAGAGATAGTGTGTGGGATTTAATGATTATACTACTTTATCCAAGAAATATAAGAAACACTACACTTCTCCCAATACTAGTTCGAGCGGATACAGTGTAATTAGCAATGTAAAGTCAACTGTGGTTGGCTAGTAGGATTATAACACACTCTCTGATTGGTTTAGCATCGCGGATACAGCTTTTGGTGGAAACAACCTTGTTTTGGCCAGAGTGTATGTACAAAAGAAGTTTCTTAGTCCAATAAAAAATATCTAATAGAAAATACACAAATAGATAAGAAAAAAATAGAAAGTTATTCCAGTTTTTTTTTTTTTTTTTTAATCCCTAATTATTGCTAAATTGATTGATTGATTGATTTTTTTTTTTTTTTTTTTTTTATACTTGATTCCACGATGTCAGGGTAAAAAAAGTTAACTTACCTAAGTGAGTAGGCCACCTTGTTTTCTTGCCACACAGGTTTGTTCTTCGGCTGCGTGGACTTTCGTGCTGCATCTGTAGAGTCCATAATCTTGGACTGCATTTGCTTCAGCTTCATAAGCTCGTGAACATTGGGCACTAGAAGTGGGGTGATTGGGGGCCCCGTTTGTCTCTGTGGCTGAGGAGTGTGATAATCGTATAATTCATCAGCCGCACGTTTTCTCTTAATAGGTCCTCTGTCATCCAAGGGGATTCGTGAGCAGTCAGAGACTGGGCTGGAGAGAGTCTCCAGAGTGTCCAGGATTCTCTTTGTCACTGAGCTCACTGCACTAGGCTCACTTTGTGTGGCACTGAAAGAGGTGGAAGTATCTGGAGTAATGTGCAGTCTGCGAGGACTCGCCATCTAAAATAATAAAACCAATATTATAGAAGTTGATAAATTAGGTGAACATTTCATTATTAGGTTGTTGTTGATGTAAAATATTCTTCTTTTCTTTTATAGAATTATATTAATTAATCAAAATATTCACAATTTGCCATACTCACATCTGCTATGGAGTGAAGTCCTGCAAATCTTGATGGTGACCTACTTAAGGATCTATTGAAAATGGAGTCGTATGATATGTTAGTCTGCAACATAAGTTATACAAGAAGAGATTAGCAGAAGAAAAACAATAGAAACCAATTACACTATTACAATTATGTTACTGTTATATTTATAATAATCGGGCAGATTTTTACTGCACCATGTTTCCTCATATCATTAAAAAAAAAAAAAAAAAAAAAAAAAAAAAATTCTGCCTCTACTCCATATACAAATATGAAAAAACCATCGCGGTTAATGATACTAAAACAATAGGATAGAAATAGAACGAGAGAAATTAGAGCACTATGTATTGAAAGTTAATGCAAAGCGAAGTTCTCTAATTTTGATAGTTACAATGGGATGGGACTCAAATTAATTCACTAGCGTTTGCTAGGACGTTTTTTATGAAAGAATTTAAAAGGATGGGTTATTCTGTGCGAAAACTAGCCATACATACCAAATATCGTCACGTAAACTATCTCTCAATCCGGCTGGAATCGTCCAAACGCGTCCAGCCAGATTGAGAGATAGTTTACGTGACGATATTTGGTATGTATGGCTAGTTTTCGCACAGAATAACCCATCCTTTTAAATTCTTTCATAAAAAACGTCCTAGCAAACGCTAGTGAATTAATTTGAGTCCCATCCCATTGTAACTATCAAAATTAGAGAACTTCGCTTTGCATTAACTTTCAATACATAGTGCTCTAATTTCTCTCGTTCTATTTCTATCCTATTGTTTTAGTATCTACTCCATATACTACTATTATATAGACAAAAAAAAAAAAAAAAAAAAAAAAAAAACAGAAGAATTTTCTGCCTCTACTCCATATACTACTATTATATAGACAAAAAAAGAAAAAAGTAATAATAACAATAATTTTAGTGTTGCAAAAATAATAATAGCCTACAGTACCACATTAAAAATTAGAGTACTTGCTACCCCAAACAAACTCAAGTTAGCTGCTTACCCTATGTGCAGCTGGGCTGACTTTTCTGTAAGCTGACGCTCCTCCATAGCATGTCTTGCCAGTGTAGAATGGAGACAAGGTGATATCCGCCTTGTCAGATACACTCTGAAAGTACAAACATTCGATCAAGATTTTTAAATAACTAATAGTTATTGCCAATCAAAGAAAAGTAATAGATGATTTTAATTAAAGCACGCTATATTGAAAGCTATATTACGCGAAAATCTTTAATTAATAGATACAAAAAAGGGGGACGCAAAATTGCAAGCACAAGGCTGCTAATGAAAGAATTTTACTGCCGTGATTTAGATGCGATCAAACTACCTGGTTTACCACTTCGTCAATATCTTTCCCCTTTTTTGTATCTATTAATTAAAGATTTTCGCGTAATATAGCTTTCAATAAAGCGTGCTTTAATTAAAATCATCTATTACTTTTCTTTGATTTGCAATTTAAACCGAAATGGTTTTTTTCTTATATTTATATCATAATAGTTATTGCCAGTAATACATAAAAGCTGACGTGTTTTTCTAAAAGTTTAAATAACTAACAACACTGATAGTAAGAGAACTTACTGAAGGTCTGGGTGGAGCACTCATCACCGACATGTCAAAGCAAGGTCTCTTGCTGAGAGCTGCTGGCTGAGGTTTTGATTTTCCAAGCAGAGATGTGTTGAAGATTGATCTGTGCTCATTCGCTGCAACACAAGGAAATAGTTAGCAACGTATTTCTCTTTAATTGTGATTCAAAATTATACTTACAGGTGTGTTTGCCAAAGCTGGTTGACAGACTGTTAGAAGGAAGGGTGTGCTTGTTGGGTGTGTTTCTGTGTTGCTCCAAGTCTGAGCGACCACCCTGAGGCACCAGAGATGAGCAACCACTGGTGGACTCACTGCTGTCCGACATGTTATCTCCTGAAAATTATACAATACAATTAATTACCTACAAAATACTTCAAGCTCTTCAGAACTTTGATCAATTTACAATACAATACATGAGGTTAAATTTGCCTTTATCTATTTTAACTGGCGGGCCTAGCTGTGCATCTTAATCTCGTAATTGTTGGATTGTTGTGCTGATGAACTACTTGATGTGTATCATGATGCATTGAATGTATTATCGCTCAGTTGATTAAAGCCCTTGTCAACTTACTTTTTTATCATTTAGAATACTATATTGATAATTATTTAATTACAATACCTTATTATCCATGAATTAGACACCAACACTTTGATTTTTTTTTAAATTTTCATTTACTTTCATTTTAACAGTTACTTCACGCATCTGACGTCACAATGTACCGATGGGGCAGTGATAGGGGTAAAGAACTTGAGGGAGAGGCTTAAATTTATCACGTGACCAAAGCGGTGACTGTGATTGGCGACAGTACATTGTGACGTCAGATACGTGAAATAACCGTCAAATTGAAAATAAATGAAAATAAATACAAAATCAACGTAGTGGTGTCTAATTCATGGATAATAAGGTATGGTAATAATCAATCTAGTATTTTAAATGATAAAAAAGTAAGTTGGCAAGGGCTTTAATTAATTAACTGCATGATATTTAAGTTTGATGGAATGTGATATATTGATGGTGGATTGGGCGAAACACAGTGTACACAACTTGACGATAGTGGTAATTCAGGTGAGTTTGGTCGCATTATCACGGCAGTAAAAATTCTTTAATTTGCAGCCTTGTGCTTGCAATTTTGCATCCCCCCTTTTTTGTATCTATTTTAATTAAAGATTTTAAAAATTAAAGATAAGGAAAAAACCACCGCGGTTGGTATTAATAAAATTCAAAAATAGTAGTAAATAAATAAATCATTAGAAAATAGTTGGTAGAGATTAGAGCACGTTGAATCGAAAATTAATAAAACACGAAGGTTCTCTAACTTATATAGTAATTGGGACTAGGGACCAAATATTCTAGCTTTAGCTAGTTAAAAATAGACGGTATAGGGATGAGGGTACAGTGTCAAAATAAGAAATGATATGCCTCACATCTCAAGTTCTCACACTACATCAAAGACACAACATCATAAAACATTATGTCTTTGATATAGTGTGAGAACGTGAGATGTTAGGCATATCGTTTCTTATTTTGACAGCTTATTTTTAAAGCTAGAATATTTGGCCCCTAGTCCCAATTACTTTATAAATTAGAGAACCTCCGCGTTTTATTAATTGTCAATTCAACGTGCTCTAATCTCTACCAACTATTTTCTAATTATTATTATTAATATTATTTTTTAAACTTATTATTTTCTTTGATTTGCATTTTAAACCGAAATGTTTCTTTTTTATATTTATATAACCTATTACAGGCGTAGAACACCTTGAACAAAAAAAGTTGTGTAATACAGTATCCTAACAAACCTGAAAATCAACGTTGATTTGGCCGAAGTCATTGATTTCTAATTTATTTTCCATTCACAAAATGCCATTGGCGGTCACTGACGTCACAGCTCGCCCGGTTTATGCGCGCTTAAAACAAGCGAGCTGTGACGTCAGTGACTGCCAGTGGCATTTTGTGAATGGAAAATAAATTAGAAATCAATGACTTCGGCCAAATCAACGTTGATTTTCAGGTTTGTTAGGATATTACACAACTTTTTTGTTCAAGGTGTTCTACGCCTTTAACTGTACTAAAAGTATGTAAAAGCACAAATAATTTAGGTTTAATCAGTTTAACAGAAATGTCAATAAAAGCCTTAAAATAAGCATTAGCATTGTCCAAGAGTGGTTACATATTTGATGACTCTCACCATTCATGTCAGCAGTGTTAGCGTAGGTTTGCGTGGGCGCTGGACGCTGCTGTGCTGGTGTGGAGGACGCCATGGGTTTGCGTAAGTGCAGTCCACTTGGTCCTGGACGAGGCTCAGCCTGGAGAGAGCCTTGCAGCACTGCACGATGCAAACCACTCGGACCAGCCTTGGGCACTGCCACACTCCTCACGCCCCTTGTATCTCCTGAACACAAATAAGAAGATAAATTACATTTTGACACTACAACATGCGCATATATTATTATAGTAGTTTTGTTATTACTCTGCAAGTTGACGACTCTGTAAGTATGAAAACAAAATATAGCACATTCAGTAGTTTTGAAGCTTAGCATTACAGTAACAATGTTGTAGATAGCTTCTTTGCTGAAAATTAAGAATAAAAATAAAAGCTTACGTTCCATTTATTATTATAATAATAAACACTTGTAAACTTGTAAATAGAAGTAGAAATTTGTGTAAAGGTGCATTTCGATGTTGTTGCGAGCAATATGTGTAACTCGTTTTTTGTTACATGAAGCAAAATGTGTATCTTGTTTCTTGTCACGCGTAGCAATATGTTTATCTCATTTTTTTTTTGTCAAGCGAAGCAAAATGTGTAAGTCATTTCTGAAAGTTATGTAGATGGCGCTCGACTTGCACATATTGCTTCACGTGACAAAAAATGAGATACATATATTGCTACGCATGACAAATAACGAGATAGACATTTATTTAGCTTTGCGTGACAAAAATTGAGTTACACATATTGCTCACAACAACATCAAGTTATATATTAATTTTTTCGCATAACTTTACAAAGCCTTGTTTCAAATAGAAATAATTATTTTGGTGCACAAAATTAGGAAATTAGGGGGAGGGGGGGGGGGGTGGATGAATATTATGTAAATGCACTTTTACATATTGATCTCTACAATGGTTTAAGTTTAAAGTTGCTTTCACAATGGACCAAGATTCTGCATAAATTAATAAAATTTGTAACTATGAAAATACATACTATCAAGTGGGGTAACTTTGAACACATTTTCAAAGTTATTTACTCCCTAAATAAAGCTCTTACTAACATAAAACAAAAACTTAAAAGCTTGATTTCTGCACTCTCTTTTAATTTTTGTTTTGTTTCTATAAGCTTTAGTCAAGAAGCAAATAATTTTTGAAACTTTGGCAAGTCATCCCAGTGGACCAAAGTCGCCCTAACGGTAGATTTGCACAGTATCATATGTCCATAGTGAAACTACTTTACAAGTTGAAATTAGTTAACCTATTGTAAAGTTTGCCAATTGCATTGTTGAAAAAAAAAAATTAACAAGAGGCAGGGATGAGAATATTATCCCAAGTAAATTGCAACCTATATTACAAGTCTTGCAAATGAGGGTTTAGTAACAAAATAAACAAACTCAAAACCCAAATATACTAACAAAATGCTAGCAAACAACTTAGCATTCCTGACTTGATTTAACATGCTTTCTTATGGGGGAATAAAGAAGCTATTACTTGTATTAGCATTCTTTTATAACAATACTGAAATTTTTGCTGCAGCTTACTGAGCCTCAAAGCTGTTTTATTTTCCTGAATTTCAAACAATTTAGATGAAAATATAATTTTTAACAAAATAGATCAAGATCCAGTAAAACAAAAGCTACTAAGTTACAGAAAAAATTATAACTTGAGTTATAACTTCTTTGTTCCCCCATAAGTTAAGGAAGTCAGTCGTTTTCTAGCACAGAATTACTATTGATCTCCAAGTTTATTTTCTCACTAAACCCCCTTTTGCAAGTCTTCTATTATGGCCTGTTCACAACGATGCGTGAATTTAAATAACTTTCATGCAAGAATCCAAATAACATTGATTGTTGTATCTTCTTATACGAGTTATATGAAGTTAAGTATCATTGTGAACACACCTTTAAACCAAAGTTAAGTTTCGGATCATTGTTGCAACAATGAAATAAACAAACGTAACTACATTTTAACTAGAGATTAAAGCTCAAGACAGCGGTCGTTTCTTATCAATAGCGTCCATAAAGTTAGCATTGTCCAGACTTTATCGCTGCACTAAGACAATCACTAAGAAAGGACCGCTGTCCTAGGCTTAACTTACATAAAGGCGTAGAACACCTTGAACAAAAAAGTTACGCAATATCCTAACAAACCTGAAAATCAAAGTTAATTTGGCCAGAGTCATTGATTTCTATTTTATTTTCCATTCACAAAATGCCGCTGCCGGTCACTGACGTCACAGCTCGCCCGGTTTACTTGCTCGTGGACCAGGCAAGCTGTGACGTCAGTGCCCGGCAGCGGCATTTTGTGAATGGAAAATAAATTAGAAATCAATGACTCTGGCCAAATCAACGTTGATTTTCAGGTTTGTTAGGATATTATGCAACTTTTCTGTTCAAGGTGTTCTACGCCTATAAGTTGCAGCTTGTAGTTAAACCTTCATTAGATTTGTTTGTTTCACTGTTGCAACAATTATATATATAAAAAAACTTAATAAAGGTTAAACTACAGGTTGCAACACACTGCAATTAATTAAGTTAAACTGTAGACGTTTTTTTTTTTTTTTTTTTTTTTTTTTTCATTGTTGCAGCAATGATATAAAAAAATAACTATAGGATGCAAATTATGACAGAAAGTTTTAAATTACAATCAGATATAGAGATTGTATTTATTTATTTATTATTATTATTATTTTTTGTAAATCTAAAAGCTTAAAGGGATAGTCAATGATGGCATTTTTAATAGTGATCATTTCGTAATTAAACCTCTCAAAAACGCGATCTCAAAATTTTAATTATTAAAGCGCTGAGAACAAAAGCCATTACAGCAATCCCAAACCTACGTCACAACTAAACACGCTTTCACACTACTTGGCGCAAGTGAGAGTTACTCTTATTTTTGCTTTCGCTACTTGACGTAATATATAGAAAAGCAATTTATGCAAAGTAAGAGTAACTAAAGCTTGTACAAAACAACATGTGAGAAAGTTTGGTCGCTGTAACGGCTTATGCACTCATTTGTGGAGTTATTAACATAATATTTAAAATTTTAAAATCACATTTTCGAAAAGTTTAAATAACACAATGATCACTATTTAAAAAGCCATCATTAGCTACCCCTTTAATAGCTTGTAGATCCCAAGCTTATTTTGCATGCTTCACTGATAGCCACAATTAATCTACAAGAAAGCAGTCTGAAAATTACAATTTTTAAGACTCCAAATATATGTAGTTTGAAGTACACAACATATTAAAACCCAAAATGTAGAGTCCACATATTATGGAACATCTTTTCTTTGCAGGGGCAAACAAAATTCTCTTTGGGATTAAAATTAAGTAATTATATTATTCTGCAACAAACCTACACCCCCCCCCCCTTAGCAATAAATTGGATACAGGTAGACTAATTGTAATGCTATTGAGGGGGGGGGGGGGAGTCACCTTTTGTAAAAAAAAAAAAAAAAAAAAAAAACAAAACAAAAAAACAAAATTAGCTCAAGAAACTATAATAACATAAACATGTATCTTAAATATTATACCACCACTAAAACAATTCCATACACAGTTATTTTCTTTAAATCTGATTAAATTTTTCACGAAATTTCAATTTCCAAAAAAATAAATGTTTATAAAAAACAAAACAAATAAATTTATTTTTTGTAAAATCAATAAATTTTGATTACCTAAATCATTTTGAATAGCTGATATTGACAGATTATTAGTATCTGAAAAATTTGGTTGTTCTTGTGGAATTGCAAATTCTGTTCTGGCACGTTTCTGTGGTGGTACACCATGCTCTTGCCGCATTTCATCTCGAGATGGGTCATACGTGTTAGCTGCATGTTGTGTGGCGTCCGAGGCAGCAGCTTCATCGTGGCTGTTCACGGCATGGTTCTCGAGCACACTCACTTCTTCATCTTCACCTCCTCCAAACCATGAGCTCAAGTTGGGGATGTACTCACTCACACGAGATGTCCATCGTTTCACAAAAGAAGACTGAAAAAAAAAATTTAACAGAAGACGTTATTTTGTACCTTTTTATTTATTTATTATAAATTTTTAGTGTCTTTTAAATAATTTGACATGACCAGGGTAGGATATAAAATTTGTAACTCCAAATTAATAAAGTTAAGTTAACGTGGATACATATTGTATAGTCATATGGTATAATTTTCAGTTTAATACCGATAAAATGATAAAATACATATCCAACCATGAAATCATATCGCATACCGGTATGTATTATGTGTACATTATGTCCAGGAAACGTGTGGGTATGCATAAAAACACAACACTTGCACACATAAGCAAATAAATTTTCAATGTATTGATGCGCACTTTAATCATAAAAATACACTAATTGAACAGTTTTTAAGACAAACAAATTATCGTGCATTTTTTTTTTTTATAAAACCCAACCCAACTTACATCTGACGCTAATGCAAAATAACGACGCGGGCATGTGTCAAAAATTACGAATTCCGTCAACAAATTTACGAGAAAGGATTTCAGATAAAAAATAATTGCCGGGTTATGGTAAACATGTAAATATTGATTAACTTGAAATGGTCCACATGAACGCAATTATAAGAATTTTACCACGATGCACGCTAAGTAGGCCATCAGCCATCCCTTAGTGGCTCGTGTAGCCAAGGTCTTGAGGCCACTGACATTGCACAACCACATGGAGCTACTTAAACAAATCGGTTAATTAAAAATACAGTGAAAAATTAATATTTCTTATTTTGGTCGTGGTATGTAAGCTTAGGGGTTATTTATCTCGGCTGGGGGTCATTGAGAATCCCTAAAAAAACTGTTTTCTACTTTCCGCGCGCATTGACCTGCACTGATTAATACTCACATTTGCAGCATTATATGGCTTCGCTGACTGGGATTTTTTGTTTCTAGAGTAACCACTATTTCTCGACATTCTTTAGGGTGATGTTTTACAACTGAAATAAACGTAAATTCGTACACATTTTTAAAATATTATACAACAATTTTACAGATCTTCCGCATCTATGGATAATGCAACATGGCTGAAAATTAAACAAATTTGATTGGTGAAAGACCACGTGACTTGTAGACCATAATGCATTGCACAATGAAGTGAAATTTCTGGAATATTTTGTTAATTATTCGATTTTTTTCAGGAAAAAAGTAAGCAAATTTAGTCTGATATTTAAATTCACCAAATTGTATAATCCTTTCTTAATTTTAAATAAAAGGGGACATTTAGGTGCATTTAGGAGACTCGACTAAAATAAACGATGTGTAGTTTTCTTTTCGTCCACTAGGGGATTAAATCAAGAATTACGTAAAAAAAATTACGAACTATAACTTTATGTCAAAAGATGGCGTTTCATGGATAAATTGGCTTTTGAAATAGCGGGAAAAGTTAGCTTGTTTTTGCGAAGGTCTCTATGCCGTTTATGCCTTGCACCTTGCAGATGCCTTATTGCATCTTGATTTATGGCTTTAAATAAAAAATAAATTCAAATTATTTACATAAAACATAATTACAATTAATGTATTTAATCGCTATGGACGCTATAAGCTATAATGACGAACCCATATCGACCATCCCGCAATGCATCGAAACACACTGCATTTAAAAATATTATATAGATTTAATTATTTTGTATCGTATTATTGATTGCTCCCGTCTGTGTTTTTGCTTCCGTCTGCCATTTTTTGAACTGTCAGCATAAGTAATAATACATACGCTGCGGACTGCCGGAGCAATCAGGCTTGGACTGTCCATAAAATAAGAGCTATATATTTAAATAGTCTGCGATAGCGGACTTGGCCAGCTTGGCCTCCCTTGTTTGGAGGCCCCTAAGGCCTAAAAATGGGTGTAACCAGGGTTTTACGCACCCTTTGTGGACCTTAAAGAGGGAAGAGGGTGTTAGAACCCTTTCGCGGACGAGGCCCCGGGCCTCGAGTGCCAGTCCGACTCTGGCCGAGCAATAGCAATTAATATTTGACTTTATTTTGTTCTATAATGTTGCTGTCTCGATCGCGGATGCAATCGGTGATTTTATTATATGTTTAACTGCAACAATATACATCCATTCCTAAACTATGATATCAAATTATAGTATATAAAAAAGGCTTCTTTATTCACGTGCGAGGCAATACTACTTAAACGTGCAATAAATGTGCTTTTATACTATACACAGTACAGTAGTATATATATATTATTATTAAGTTGGAATATGCAGAATTATTGTACATTGGAAATATCATATATAAATTGCACCATATATATATATATGCATGTGATCGATGCGCGCTTGCAAATATTAATTGCTCGACGTGTATCAGACGTGTGAGGCGAGCTTTATCAAATAAGAATAACCATCACACGCATCAATGTTTCTAATTGGTTGCTTAATTTTTAATATACGCACAAAAAGCATACTGCATTTTTATGGGGATGGGGACTTATATAATGATTTAAACCATATACAGTATCTATATATAATTATAGATATATATATGAAAGATAAATAGAATATATTCCTATGAATTTTAAAGTTTTGACAGTCATGTCATGAGGTTGGGTATATATGCTATAATCGTACATAATTATAAATGTATTTTATTTGTTTCATGACTTTAAGTTATATATATTATTTACTGTAAGATGTTCCAAATTTGCATGCAAGGTTAAATTGAATTGAAACATTATTACATTAAATTTTGATATAAGTAGCAAAAAATATCTGTATATTTATATTTAAACACGTAATTTAACAAAATTATATAAGTAATAAAAATAACAGATGCGTGCTGCAAAATGAAAAAAAAAATTATAATAGTAAGGTTATTTCTCCAAATAATATAAAAGAATAAATAAAAATAAAATGAAAACTTATTACTCCAAGTATGTTTTACATGGCAAAAAATGTTGATGTTTTTCTAAATGTTTTTTTTATGGCAAGCAATATTTTTAATTATAAAATACTTTTTATTTAAATTATTTTCCATTCATCTTAAAGACTTTCTATCAGGATTTAATTTTTAATGCACGTAAATATTTTTTATCATATATATATATATATTATCCTATATATAAAAAAAATAGTAAGTGTACTTTATTGAATTCTATCGTTTTTTGAAAAAAAAAATAATATTGTGTGTAAAAAAAAAAATCTTATAAAAAAGTATATAGCGTTTCCTCAAAAAATTATAAATTAACCGTAGAATTATGAAATTGCATGAAGTCTTGTGTAAGAAAATTTTCCAATAATAATTATTTAAAAAACTACAATAACAAAATATTATATTATACTTACATATGATGAAAAATGTTAATTTGATGTAAAAATTGCTTTTTATTAAGTATATTATATAAGCGTGTGAATGTGCACCTATACTATATCATACAAATCGATCAATACCTGCGACGTACTATAACCGTTCCATTTAAACACGTGTATTTTACGGCAAATTTCAATGGGCCGTAAAAGTTTGGTTCTGTTTGCCATTAATTTTTTCTTATGCATTTGGACCAAAATGACATATCATCCCTGAAAGAATTAGATAAGCAATTTGGCTGTCATGTTGGTATATATACCCTTACTTTTTATTATATAGTATTATTTTTGCAAATCATCTCTGCATGTCTCTGTCTGTCTGTCTGTCTGTCTGTCTGTCTGTCTGTCTGTCTGTCTGTCTCTCTCTCTCTCTCTGCTTTGAGCCTATCAGCCTATTCTCAAAATTAAGACCTATATATAAAAATCTTTAATAATTTTTGCTTTAATATAAACGAGAGTTTCGGGAAGTTCCTCCAAAGTACGTGTTTGCTATTTTATGCATTGCGTGTACGGCGATGTACGGAGTGCCCGATAAAATAACATAATACACAAAACATTATTCAAGCTTTAAGTTTTACTAAAGAAACTTATAATCTTAGGTCTTAATTAAGTGTGATTAATCAATCATTAATAAACTTGCAAAAGCGAAACAAAAGCTATATAAATCCATTGAATGTCCTGGTAAAGCGAGTAGACTGGTAGAGACTTTTCTCGGAAGTTCGACTGCAAGTCAACATCCTATTAGAAAGTTTTCAGGATTTTTTTCACCGTGCATTTCCTCGGTTGACTCATGTTCGAGGTGTTATATACAAATATACTCGTACATCAAATAATCTCGAACCTCGTAGCAATATTTGAACATCAAATAATAATAAATACACAATATTGTCCCGTTATATGTCAATTTTTTTTACTTTTATACAAATGTAAATTGACACACAAAATTTCTGCATAGCCCAATAAAAATGCATAAAATTGCCAAGTTAAATTAAATTTATTTTTATGGTGTCATTTGAAATGGATTAAATTATATACCTTTTTTTTTTTTTTTTTTTTTTTGGCAAAATTAACAATATTATTGTGCGGGGTAGAGAAATAATAAAATACAATTCATACGTATATATATATATACGGAACGAAAAATCTCCCAACTCCAGGTATAAAGCTAGTATAACTATCCTGTGTTTTGCAATAGGTACAATTCTTACCTGTATCTAGCAGGTCGCTATACTAACCTCGCGCCTACCTGGTGTAAGGAGGAATAAACTAAAGGTAAGGAGGTGTAGACTCCCGATCGGGTGGAATTGTATCCTCACGAAAAGTATAGAGGCAAGCACTATAATACTTAGATTTAGTTTTTAACCGCAAAATGGCGTAAAAGGCGTTAATTAAAATTATAAATATTTTTTTGAAAGATATATAAATTGATTTTGTTGCTTGCGTTAATTGTTCAACGCCAAATATTAAATGATTATTTTATTAAAGCATCAATAATAATTTTTTTAGGGATAAAATATAGCGCTTTAATTAATATTACATTTTAGTAATTTTGTATTACTAAATATTGATAATGATAAATACATAATAAATTATACCGGGGACTTGGGATCATAATATTGTGTGGCTGTTGCTGCAGATCTCGGGTGGTCGATGAAAATTTTTTAATTAAAGGCATAAATTATTTACTGAGCCTAGATATTTTGAGGTCTAATCCTTAGATGCGATTACTTCATTTTTCTTTTTTGGATAAAACATTTACTATTCATTAATTTTTTATGATACATTTGTTAAGTTAAAAAATAAAAGCAATGTTATAAAGCTGGTACTTTTAATTAAATTGTGTATTTCTTTGCCTCCGACAATGTCACAAAGAATAGCCATTTTAGTGAAAATCGGCTGCTTTTCGTGGTGGCCATTTTTTGTCGCTAAACTAGATCGAAGCACACGGCAGATGTAGTACAGCCCGCGCTGGCAGTCAGGTGCCGCACCTCCTAGATCTCAGGTGACATAAAAACTATACTGACGCTAGGTACCGCTCCTCCTACATCGCAGGTGGCATAACATCCAGCGCTAGGGATTTGGCGTCACTTATACTAGAGACACAGGTTACTCAATAATACTCAGATCTTGCGCGCATATACTATAGGGCGCGGGCTTATTTGCGTTAGTATACTTATGTACAGTTTCGATCAAATGAATAGTTACCATTTAAACTCGATGTTTTTTACCGCGTTAAATTTTGTTCAATTTTGCAACCTTGTTTATGATTATTCATTGAACTCTATATTCTCAATCACATCTATATTCAAATTCATTGAGTCTATATATTGTAATAGTTGACAAATACACCACAAGAAGTCACCTGTGATGCACTCAGGTAGACAATCCGGCGGGTAAATATTTTGCTTGCTTGCTTGCTCATTCTCTCTCTCTCTCTCTCTCTCTCTCTCTTCTAAGAAATGCATTTAATGTTTTTTTTATGTTTCAAAATAACTGCTGACTTACCGATTTGCCCGATTAAGAGATTAAAATTAAGATTTTTTTTTTATCATTTATATGAAATATGATTTGTAATGACAGCAATTTGGTAAGAAAATAGTTCGAAACTTGTTATCAAACAAATACTTGAAAGCATTTCTCACAAGAGAGAGAGAGAGAGAGAGAGAGAGAGAGAGAGAGAGAGAGAGAGAGAGAGAGAGAGAGAGAGAGAGAGAGAGAGAGAGAGATGAGCAAGCAAGCAAGCAAAATATTTACCCGCCGGATTGTCTACCTGAGTGCATCACAGGTGACTTCTTGTGGTGTCTTTGTCAACTATTACAATATATAGACTCAATGAATTTGAATATAGATGTGATTGAGAATATAGAGTTCAATGAATAATCATAAACAAGGTTGCAAAATTGAACGAAATTTAACGCGGTAAAAAACATCGAGTTTAAATGGTAACTATTCATTTGATCGAAACTGTACTTAGATTTAACACATCATTTTTTTCCGTGTATTTATAACTATAACATATATATGTAATATACGCATACTATGTAGTATATAAATAATATAATGTATTGGTATACTATTTATATTACTATTATAATACTATATATAATCCCTGGTCAAAAATCGGGCCCGAATCGGACCCGAAATTGCTTAAAATTCGGATCAAATTTCGGATCCGAATCTGCCCCGATTCTTGGCAGAAACTGCCCAGAAGCGGCCAAGAATCGGGGCAGAAGCGGGGCAGAAGCTGCCAAGAATCGGGGCCGATTCGGGAGCAAATCGGGGCAAATTCGGAAGCAAATCGGGGCAGATTCGGAAGCAAATCGGATCAATTTCGGATGACTTTCGGGTTCATTTGCGGGCTTTCACTTTTGTTACATAAGATTAATTTTTCATGCAAAACACTTCAAACATTAAAAAAACTAATTTTCAGTTCATCATGCTTTTTGTCTCTAAATATAAAGCTAAACAAAAAAAAATATAAAAAAAAAATTATATATAAAATGAACAATTTTTTTTCCAGAGTCCTTTTGTATATGATTAAATGTAGACAGATCAATAAAGAAAACAATAATTATAATAAAAAGAGCACAAATTATCAAATAATAAAGTATCGGGTATATTGTCTACGCAGATAGTTGCTATTTTGTTAATAGAAAAGCTTACAAGACGATCGAAAGTCAAGCCCACGGTAATAAGCTTCATAAGCTTCCCCCAACGCGGTCATGCAGCATATATATTTAAAAATATTAGCTTATATAATTGAGTTACTGAATAAAAAATTTATGTAAAAGATGACTTACCCATTTAAAAATAAAATTCACATTAGCTAACCTTTCAGTACTTGCTTAAAACACCTTTAATTTTAATTATTACTAGGAATTTAACCGGTACATGTTGACGCCATTTTTGTCACCAGCTGAACTGTTTATTTTCTATTCCCCTCTCCTTTTTACGGTGCGCGCGCAATTTTTTATTTTGGCCCGCTTTTGGCCCGCTTTTGGTCCGAAAGTGTGTTAAAAGCACTTTTACTTTCGGACGTATTTCGGAAGCAAATCGGAGCATGATCAAAAGCGGAATGAAATCGGGTCCACCGTCCGAAAATTAATAATTCGGGCCCGAAATTGAAAATTCGGATCCGAATTTGTATTTTTCGGGCTGGCGGACTTAATTCGGCCCCGATTTTTGACCAGGGATATAAACAAAATAATCGTCAATTCATTTAAAAATATGATATGTTATGAATCAAAATATAGATATCAATTCAGTCGTAATAAAAAAAAAAAAACATTTTCTGTAAAAATAATTACCATTTTATTGAAAAATAAAATATAATCCCAAATGTATAATATTATTCTATGATAATACAATGATAAATTTATAAGATTCTAATAAAGATTCTATTAAGAAATTATTATTAATATTGAAGAATGCACTTTTAATTTATATTTATTTATATATATATATATTGAAAACTGGAAACAATTTTGAGTGTCGTAATTTTGTGAATTCTAAAGTGACAATTAATATTTAGTATTAGCGTATTATTTTACATATTAGCATTAAATTTTATCTCATTTTTAACATTTAAGATATTAACTTAAAAAATAAAAAATAAAAATTGTGGTCGAGAAAAAAAAATTAAACAATTGAAATCTGATACACCAGTACCAAAATAAGAAGAGAGGTTATTACAACCGGATGCACCCCCTTTTCTTATGGATTCTCATCAAGTTATAGAAATCAAATTTAACACGTATTAACTTCAATATTACATTGATCACCTGTAAATTTTTTGTGTTTATCTGTGGAAAATTGTTTCAGAAAAAGATTTGCATCCGGTTGTAAAAATCTCTGTTCTTATTTTGGACAGGGTGTACTGTATATATTTTTAGAATATAATTTAACGTTGTTTTCTTGTTACAAAAAGTGCGCATATTTGAATAACCAATTAAGATGATCGTCATTTTAGTAGCAGACAACAGGGTTTACTAACAGCATTAATGTCAAAATGTAGTTCTGTGTAACTTTGCAGTTTTCCAGTAAAATATAATTTAATATTTTACTGTAAATATATTAACTATTTAAATATATTACTACAAATATATTTATAAGCCATACACAAAAGTTCATCATATTTAGGTTCAAACATTTTTAAAGACGTCCTTGTTATCCATGATTAACTTTTTTAGCAGATATTTTTCCTCATTAAAACAATAATAATTAATAATATATTTTTGGATCTTTGGAAAACGAGAGAAATTTTACACATAAATATGTGTATATGTGCGTACCAGAAGATCCAGGATACAGAATCATGAAAGACGTCAGCCATAAATTCAGCAACAGGAAAACCTAATTAAACTTTCAGTTTTGAAGCATGAGTCAGAGGAGAAGCTTATAACACATAGAAAAAATTTTGAATTTGTAAATGGACAATTATAGATAATAATTAAAATAAGACAATTTTATAACTACAAAGTTTCTCAATTTTCATTTTCTTTTTTTTTTTTTTTTTTTTTTTACACTATTTTCATACGTTTTATTAGAATATTGTATTTTACTTTTTTTATTTTATGCATTACAGTATGCATAGATAATCAATTTTTGAATCTGAGTAAATTGATGGCTAAATTTTAATATTTTATTTTGCATTTTATATATTATATAATTTTTTAAAAATTGAATTGGGACTATTTAAAACCCTATAAATAGAGCATTTCTGGAGAAAACATTCATGAAAGTAAAAAAATTGAAAAAAAGGTCTAAATCTGCTTCTTATTTCTAATCATATTAATCACAAACAAAATAACAATGGTAATGAAAAATGATTTGCACTACCATATACAATTGTGACAGAATCACTTGAATATGTGACTTGTTAGAATACATTATTTGTTATTGTATATAACCCGGTGACCTAGTGTTGCAGTAGAAGTCAAAGAGGGGCTGTCGTGTGCACGCACTATACTGTCACGACACGTACTTTACTTACTAAAGTCACGCTCACTCTAAATCTAAATCGTCCTCTTAAAAACAAATAAAGTGAGCCACTGAAATGCTCCGCTGAATTTTATCCTCATATCACACGCAAATTAAATATATTATGCATGCATTTCAAGTTAGCAAATATATTTAACATATTTGTACTAAAGTATAATTGATATAATGTATATAATATAACCTATATATTATATGATGAGGGAAATTTTCCATTTTTTTTTTTTTTGACGAAGGTTGCAGCAAAAATAAATGTATAATATTTTTTAAAGTCAATTTCTAGAGTACTCTAGTCAATATTATTGTTTTCAAATGGTGTTTTCATGGTATCTGTGGTATCAATGGTATCTGTAATATAAACATAACATATAACTCGTTTGTTTCTTTTTTTCCTATAAAATCAGCGAGAGAGAAAGAGAAACGCACGAAAGAGATATAGAGAGAGCAAGTGTACGCATATCCACCTGATAATTTACTATGACAACTTGCAATGATTGGATCAGTAATTAGTATATGTCAGTGTTTTTAACCGTATATTATACAGACAGAAGGTCCGCAGACCAAATACCTTAATTATAAGATAAAATACTCACTACCTATGAGCAGCTTTACCCTGTGCATACAGGCAGAGGGTCTTTTAACCGAGGGCCTTTTGTCCACGGATTTTATGTCAGGCATTTGTTTTTAATAATTTAGTCCTAAAATTTAAAGCGATTCTCAGTTCCAATGTTTTAAGGACCCCGGGTAGTATATTTTTCCCTCCGACCTCCGATACACCTTTTCCTTTTAAGATAAAAAAAAGTCAGATAAAAACGATAAACAATTAGCCTATAATAATATTTTAAGCATTATTTAAAATGTCACATATTAATTATTTTTATAAATGATTGTAGCACATTTGGCTTAAATACATACATAAATATACTATATAATAATATTATATATAGAGTATAGAGTAATGCTTCACCTCACCAGAATTTCAAGACATAAAATTTTATAATATATAACATAACTCTGTAAGATTACGTGCCGGGACCAATTTATACTATAATTTTAATTACATTTATGTACTACTGTATACTGTACATTAAAATATGACTTTGGGAGTAATTTTATTTTTAACTACGTGTTCGAGATCTATTACGTATTTCATCTGCGATACAGGAATTGAAATATTCATATACAAGTATCTGAGGAAAAAAAATCAATTTTGAATAATAATAAAAAGTAAATAAATACCAGAAGAACATAAACAGTTAATTAAATAATATAATATAAAAAAATTGGAAAAACAAAACAGATATATATCAAACGTTCTATAAAACAGTATAAGTACACAGTAATAATGTAGATTAAATTATTATTTTTAAAATTAAAATTGGGCATATATGAATAAATTAGGTCTCTATGCCTGTTGCATTTAGATGAGATCTCGAGTAGTTACACACGCACTAAGCACGCGGCTCACTTGGAGACCGTGACGTCATGAAAACAGTTAGACTAAGAATTAAGTTAAAGTCAATGTGCAACCGATGACGTCACAGCAAAATATCGCGTTGAAAAATCAATTTTTGACGAGTATTTTAGTCCTAAAATTAGCTTGTATAACTGTTATAGTAATAAATTTGAAGGACATGAAAGAAATATTAAAATTTGCTGTAAATTAAAAGGATACCAGAAATGACGTAATTAGTTTTAACGTTGAATTTGAGTTAATGAATATAAAAAGGTAAGAACAGGTGGGGACGGTAAAAAGGAGGACTTTTTAGAAGGAATACACTTGCTATGATGCTCCCCTTCTTATGCCGCTAAATTCAACCAATTGGCGTTGATACCTTACGTGACGTCACATCTCAGGTAACTTTTGTCGGCTGCTTACCGTGAGGGTGGCTCAGTGTAGATCATTGTTACGTCCTCGAAACATCGTCACAATACGTGAAGTGAGAATAGTGGTGTCAACTTGCAATAACTAGCGATCTTTCGCTACTTCAACTCTTCCTTATTTACCTTTTTTTTATTTTATTATTATTAGTGAAAAATATTTGGAATAAACTTTTTTAAAGAATGGGGTATTTTACTGTGTATCTTTTAATTATTGCGATAACTGCATTTAGAGGTAAGTTGAGATTCTTTTTTTATATATATTTTATATTGATGTAGACCAGTTTGCAAGCGTTGAGGTCTCTTTTTAACGGGTCAGAGATTTTAATGCTTGACAAAATTAACAACTTTAATTTTAGAGGGTGTGCAGAAATGATAATTGTGTAGTTAAAATAATTAAATTTACTATATAATTTTTATTAGTTTTTTAAGTAAAATAATGCATAAAAATAAATCACGGTTGAATTTTGTTATAGAGTTCCAGAGCGTAAATTTAGACCAAAATCTTAGAGCCAATATAATTTATTTATTTATTTTAATTAACATAAAATATATTTATAAAACATTTAGCTATAGATACGATATTTATAACTTTATTTAAACGGGTAGCTTTTGAGGTAGATATTATTTTTTTTTAATACTGGAATTTCTAAGAATTATCTCGAAGACGTTTTATGTACTGTATCGAAATATTTTTGCGAAAAAAATCTTTCGTTTTACTTTTTTTTTTTTATTATTATTATTTTTTGTTTTATTTATTTATTTATTTATTTATTATTATTATTTTTATTTTGTTTTGCTCGTCAAATTTGTATTTGCTTAATTGATAATTAGATTTGAATCTGCTTTATTATAATTACGCTTTTCGTGTATAAAATATTATTATATTTTTACTATATTTTATATTATATTATACAGTATATTATTATTTTTTTTGGAATGTTTAAATAAGAGGTCACCAAACTAGCGGACAACGTCACAATTTTTATTTATTATCTTTTAAATGATAAAACCTGAAACATGAACTTGACGTACTTCTTATCTAGCTGTGACTTCCGACTTGGAAGAAAATTTACATATTCCATACATAAATTTAGCCGTGAGAGCGTAAGGTATTAATTTCGTTACTATGTAATCATTATCGTATAGTCCATTGTTTTGAGGTTTATCGATCATCGAGAAGAAGCGTGAAATAACAGATTGTTACATATAAACTTTTATAATAAATACAGTGATGTATATTATACAGCATATGGCATACGTTAGCGACTCAACACCACATGATTATTTTATTAATTTATTGCAATGTGATTTAAATAATCTACATTATTATAAGATTATAAGTATCCGAGATTTTTAGAATTACTTATATTCGTGGATAAAATAAATCATGTAATTTATGCTGCATTTATGTCATAGCATAAATACTGCTATTTTAAAATTACATAAATAAATATGTTGAGCAGTACGTGCAACTTATGCTGCGTAGCATAATTATTATGCAATATTGCTGAAATAGGGGTAGATTAATTATTTGATGTTTATTTTTATGTTTACAAAGAAATGAATTAATGTAAGGAATTTTTGGAAGTCTGTTACCGAAATTAGTGACTTCACACAATATGTGGGAAAATATTGTATTTATTCAGATTTTTTTCTCATATTACGTTATAGCAAAAAAAAAAAGTATAAACAGGTATAAAAGAGTAGACAGTTTAATTTTTTGTGCCTGGGATTATGATATAGGTGTAAAATTATGCGGTGTCCAAAAGTGCATTCCTCTGGTTTTACTTGTTACCGCGATGATATAGGGAAAAATGTGCGCTTCACTTGTCCGCTGTTGCTGCTGCTGATGTTACTCCTTGGTGGGTCCTCGTCCTCGTTCCCATGTACCACTTGTAACCACGTGACTCTCAGTTTCGCATTTGCGCATTTGTCATTTAAAATAAGCAAAATCATTGAAAATTTTCTAATATAATTTAACTGATTATTTCATTAATATTATTTCCATTTGATGATAGTCATTAAAAAAATGAGCAATTTTATCAAAACGGAACAGAATTTGTAAAATGAGGCATGGTAAATTTTATAATTACAATAATAATTATGCAATGAAATTATTTTTTTAACAATTTTGAAACTAAATTTACAAAAAAAAAAAAAAAAAAAAAAAAAAAAAAAAAAACTAAAAATCTCTTAAAATGGTTTTAAAATCAAGCAATGATTTGATTTCATGTTGTTTTTTTTATCAATGAGAAATGGATGATCATGTAATTTATTTTTTAACAATATATACACTACACACACATAATGTTCTCGTATTATTAACATTTTTTATTATTTTATATTATTGGAGAAAAAAATCTTATTGTTCTAAAAATACATTTTAAAATTTATAATATGTTTAAAAATAATTGTAAATAGCAAATAGTTGCCATAAAAAAGTTAATTTAATTTTGAGTACCTTTATTAAAACGCCTATATTTACAAGCAAAAAAAATAATAATAATAAAAGATAAACTTAAAATTAGATGTTAGAGTTCAACATTCTTGTGTATAATCTAGAGTCTAAAGAATGTGTTTTGCCCACCCATAATAATAAATTTATTCTTTGCCAAATGAAATTCAAAGCCACACCTCACAGTTTTTAACTCAACACACGAAGTCTTCGCATTTTTTTTTTTTTTTTTTCTTCTTTGCCATTTTCTTTCGTAAATAAAACGAGTAAATAAAAATTATACAATTTATTTGATATGCGTGTAGCCTTTTTACTCAAGTTCACTGAATTATTATTAAAAAAAATAAAACGGTATTCATAATTCATATAATAAATTTTTTGAAACTGACAATATACTTGAAATAAATGATAATTCAATATAATGATATAAAATAGAATTTTTACACAATAATTTAATAGAAAATTATATTTCTATAATAATTGTGTAAAAAATATTTTAAATTCTTTATAATAATATTGAACTGAAAAAATTACATATAATTACATTTATATTGTTCAAAATTTATTTGTAATAGAAAAAAAAATCACGTATGTCCAGCACCAAACAGATGTGTATAAAAATTATCTCGCTCGAGGAGTCTTTTGAATAAAACAGTGAGGTTGGTGGAGCGAAAAGCGTGCTTTTGAACAGCGGCACTTGTTCTTTAGTTAGCGTTGGCACCAATGAACACCGGAGGACCCACAAACCGTTAGCAATAGTTTTTGGCCACCGTAGGTAGCTCCTTTGGCTCGCGCTTCTCCTGCCCACTCTGAACTTTTTTTTTCTTGCTAATTTTCTTGTTTCAAAATATATAGAGTATAGTATTATATATGTGTGAGAAATATTTTGACATTTCAATACAATTTATACATTGGGAATATATATATATATATATATATATATATATATATATATATATATATATATATATATATATATATATATATATATATATATATATATATATATATATTATAATACATTGACATTTGAACAATAAGGTCAAATATATGCAGTCTTATAATATATAATTTTCTTTATGAATTATTTGATTTTTTTTTTTATTGTTTCCAGTTTCCATATACTTCATAATAAAGTATGCGCGTAGTATTCATGTAAAAATATTATAGCTCATGTCACGTTAGATTTTAACCTCTGCTCTTGTTTGATCTAAACACACGTATTGCAATTCTTCCCATCAACTTTTTTTTTCTTCACATCTAGGACAATAAGCATATAAATCAGACTGTCATTTTTTTATTCGTAATATTTTGGGAATACAAAGCACGTGCTTTATAGAAAAAGTTAACAAATTTTTCAAAGTTTTTCCACATATTCACGTGTGTAAGATCAATCTTGCACTTTTTTTTTTCACGTATATGTAACAAATAACAATACTAAAAATCACAGAAGATCATGAAGCTGCAAAATTTAAACAATGCATGATTTTGTCATCACAAAACGTTTTGTGTACACGTACAGAGATGTATTTTATTATTTTCATGATTTTTTTTTTATTATTGCACACGTAACTAGAAAAAAATCTTTTAATGTTTTTCGTGCTCGCTTCATCAGAAAATTAAATTCTAGATATTCTTTTTGATTTCGTTATATATATATATATATATATATATATATATATATATATATATATTATATACACACACTACACAAAGAATTTAGAATTAAAGTTTTTTTTTGTTTTTTTTTACTTTTTATTTTACGTGGGAAATAAAGATAATTTTTTTAAGGTACGAGAATGTCATTGTAACTTATTCAAGATACTATACGTTACAGTAACAGCTATACAGTTTAAAATATTTATTACGCAATGATAACAAAAATATTGCGTATGTATTCCAAAAAAAAAAAAAAAAAAAACAGTAAAATACAATATTTTATAGTTTATTTATACTTTTTTTTTGTAGGTCATTTAGTAAGGAATATATTGTCATTTAGATGCGTCACTATCCGTTACCTTACTTTACGTATAAGGACGTAAGACATAGGTGTGACTATTACAATTTCCAACGTAATTTTCTTTTATTTTAGAAAAAGTATAAAATATGATGATTTTTCCCCCCTTTTTAATGATGCTCCCGTTAAACTCCGCCATATTTACAAATAAAAATAATATGATATGGTTTTACACGCATCTTACATATTTACGTTATACTTATAATAGATCACCAGGTTACGGCATTTTTACTCACAAAATTGTCTACACGAGAATTTTTTAGGGCAGAAAATTATCAACAATTATTGTCATGCGATCTATCTATCTATAAACATCATTCGAAGTCACTTTGTGTTTAATAGTGCCTTTTTTTTTATTTCTCTCATTTTATATAATGTCTTTATATATTTTTAACAAATAACTCTATTCATTTTTTTTTTATGTTCATATTAAAACTGCATTGTTTTGATTTTATTATATAGCAATTTATATTGAATCGATCAAAAATCAATTTAGGCTATATGTTGTGTTTCAATATATCATAAATTAAGTTATGAAAATTATTATTAAATTTTATTTTATATTTATATTTTTATCTTTTGGTTTACTTCCTTAATTTATTAAAATTTATGACTATATTAAAAGTTGATGTCCTGTTATTGAATATTTTAAAAAGAATACAAAAATATTTACATAAATGGATTTTTTTTTTTTTTTTTTTTTTTTTTTACGAGTGTAAAAAACACATAAATCAAAAATTAATACATTTTCTTTCGTTTAAAGAAAAAAAGAAATTCTTTTCTATGAAATAATATAATATAAGATTTGACCTGCATAATGGTCTGGAAAAAAACCATGATGAATCATTGTGACTTGTCAATATAATTATAATTCTGAAAGATAATTGCGTATTGTCTTCGCACTTATTTTGCTGGTCATAATGCACACATCTACATGTCATCGACCTTAAGTTTTTGTTTACATATTTTACCTCGTCCTCAATTTAATTGTTCTCTATTTTATATATCATTCCTTCACGTATTCATATATGTTCCTAATTTACATATTCAAACTATCATTTATTTAACACATACACACATACATAGGACAAATTGAGAAAGTAGTAAATGAGGACTCTTAAAGTTTTTAAATAAGGGAACAGTTTCCGTTTTATGTTTTTATTGTTATAGAAAAAAAAAAGCATGTTGTCCATAATATTAAAAATTGAACATATGGTGCTGTATAACCATAACTGTGTTGAATACTCACACATATAATATTATTCATTTCGTTTAGTCACTTACTATACAAGATTTATTGTATTATTTATAATACAGTACTATATTGAAGAGCTGTTATTTATTATCATTTATTCGTATGTACATTATAATAATAAAGAGTATTTCAAAGATATGTTTTTGTAATTACATAAGTATAATCGTTTTAAATGCCATAATAATACGCTTGCTTTAATGTTTTGTGCAAAATTCTTTATGATTGTACAGTACTATAAACAATATAAGTAATTACTGTAAATTAATGTGATGTATGACTTTTCAAACAAAAGAATTGAACATAAAGCATGAAATAAATGAATATAATAATATTATTCTAGTTTTACCAAATTTTCATGTGTAAAGCTAATATTAAAAAAGCTTCATTATTTTCCATCGTTATCTTTTTTTTTTTTTTTTTTTTTAGCAATTTATTTAGTAGAAAAATCTCATTTTCTCATAAAAAACAACATGTTTTTTTAAATATTTATTTAAATGTTATTTATTGCAACATTTAAAAGTTTTTATTTTTAAAATTCATAAAATTTAATTACTTTTAATTCGATATCAATAACGGTGATTTAAAAAGTTGCATGGAATAACATTATAAAATTGAAATCGCTGGTTTAAATTTTAACGGTAAATCATTCTGCTTTACGTGTGTGTAACATGTAGTATTAAAAGCGAGAGGAATTTTAATTTTTGGCTAACATAGCACTTAACACTGACCATTCGACTGTGAGAAAAATAAGTTTTATGTAAAAAGAAGATTTTAAATTTTATTAAAATATAATGATATTATAATATACACGTAATAGGATTGATTTTAGTTTCGAACAAAAAAAAATCAAAACAAATTTAATATCCTGGAGAATACAATTTTGAGCGAACAGAACATTTTCAAGAAAAAAAAAATGCCTTCCTTTTTTTTTTTTTTTTTTTTTTTTTTAGAAAAAGGAAGGAAAATGAAGTATTACTTCTTTACATTGTACCGTTTGTTATATTATGTCACAGTTTTCATTGCCAATATTATAATTTTTTTAATAAAATTATAGCGTTGTAGTAACGTGTTAAAAATCCCAAATTGTTTGAGAAAATAAAAAATAGTCCTAATTGATTTTTTCTCCTATATGTATAATTAATTTACATAATGTGGTTAGGGGTGTAGGGCATTCACATTACACTGAAGTATTATTATATAATTGTTTTAATAGAGAAGAATTAATTTTATGATTATATACGTATTTAAGGGGGTAGGGGACCGACTGATATCTCGCAAACTAGGACGGTTGCGAATAAAAATTAATAACACAAAGTAAAGAAGAAATGTTACTTAAAAATTTAGGCATGTCAAACATGTAAAAACACGATCAAATATTTAAGTTATTACACTTTAAAGATAACATGGAAATGTGGAAATTTAAATTTGAGCGGGAAATTTTAGTCAAATTAGAAACTTTTTTACAATTAAAAATATCATTAAATTTTTTTTTGGTATAAAAAAATATATTTAAAATTTACTTGATTTTATTTGAAAATTATAGTATTTGTTTTATTGGAATTAAATCATGTACAAAAAATTATTTGGAATATATAGTTCTTCTTTTAGCGATTTCCGGTCCAAGTCGGTCCCCCACCGCCTTAAAGAAAGACCACAGAGAGACCAAAGAGTTAACGCAACAAACCGGAACGAGAACTTGATACTATAGGTGCGTGACGTCATAAAAATCAAAGAAGCGTTGAAATATTCCCTGCTGAAGCACCTAACTAACTTAACTATATAAACTGCGAGATTTGAAGTTCATATATGCAAATCAAAGAAAGAGAGAGAATCTCACCAATAATGTCTGGATGCAAATGATTGACTTGTCGTGACATACAAACGTAACCGTGACCGCGGATTTCACCTTTTCTTTTCATTTATACATCTCTCTCTCTCATTTAAATATAATATTTAAAAATAACAACACCAAGTAAGAAAAAAAGTTAATTTAGATATATAACGTCAATTTAACATTCTTCGTTATTTATGTATGCTTAATTCATAAATAAGTGACAATGAATGAAAAAAAAAATAGAGCAATTTTGTTCTCTTTTTATTATGCCTTAAAATAGACTCAATACCTGACAAAAGCTCCACGATTTTATTATAATAATTGAGTACATATTATATGGAGGAAACTTTGTAATAAATAACAGCAAATCATGATGCTTATGTTCCAATTTGCTATTGAAAACTTCACATCTATTTTTTTGTAGTAAACATTTTGATTGGGTTTTATAAGAAATGAAAAGTCATTCAAAATACTGAATTTTTTACACACTTTTTGTGTACTGAATACAACATGATGTATCTTTTTATAAAGTTTAGCTTTTTATTGAAGATTAATCATCAAAAGGATAGAGTGTTAATAAAAAAGGAGAATTACAATATAAAAGTTAAAAACATATGAAAAATAATTTGTGCTATTGAACACTATTAAATATATACATTGGTATATATTATGGTAAATTTATTCCGTTATTTTTTAAGAACGCGTCTATACTTATTCATTACGACTGAAGGTTTCCTTATGTCTTATGTATAGTTAATGTTACGTATATTGCTATGCTCATTTTTCCTCTGTGTGGGATATATAGAATATTTATGTCATGTCTGATGAACTATATATTATTCATATTATGCAATATGATTATAAATGCACTTATATAAACTTGTATATAACAAGAAGTACGAAAAGTGTTTAGGAAGAATTAATAAATGTATGTTAAATTTAATTGCAAATAATAATTGTTAGTTTTTTCCCCCTTAAAGACACGCCTCTTTTGTGATATCTGTATTTTCTTATCAAAAAAAAGTGACCTGCTACCGTTAGCACTGCCCAGATAAGCGCAATAATAATACTCCAAGTCGGGGGCGCTAATGCATGCGAATGCGTGACCAACTGACTATACTATAATATACTAAAGTTTG
Organism: Ecdyonurus torrentis; assembly: GCA_949318235.1. Taxonomy (NCBI): domain Eukaryota; kingdom Metazoa; phylum Arthropoda; class Insecta; order Ephemeroptera; family Heptageniidae; genus Ecdyonurus; species Ecdyonurus torrentis. The sequence goes on along the minus strand of OX439132.1, from coordinate 28,625,112 downwards.
CAGTATTTTGACTTAGTTTTCCTAAAATAAAATAAAAACAACGTTATAAGAATAATTTACATTTTTTTTTGTCTATAGCTGTAAAAATATGTTATTAATATCTGATAATTTTCTGTTTTACTAAATAAACTTTTGTTTATTATATTTTGTATGCCAACCATAATATATTATATATGCGTTTGTATATGAGTATCATTTTATAATTAAAGTAATTTTAGTTCAAAAAAATGTGTGTTTAAATGGGAAATATTATATAGATAATATTATAACACAAATAATAAAATGAAACAAAGCCTTTTGATTTGTTTAAAAAGCTATATACAATTATAATTTTTTATTAATAAAAAAAATATACTTTGTAAATATCAGGAAAAACTTAAAAAAAAAAAAACGACCAAATTATATTTATTCGTGCACTGAGTTGCAGGAAGTTAAAGAGATTTCATTATAATACAGGAAGCATTACAATAATTATATATAATTGCATGCAAAAAAATATAATTTAAAGTATTTACAATAAAGTTTTTGTCTTGATTTGATTATCTTTCTTTTTTGTGTGTTAAAGTTATTGATATGGATGAGTGAAATATAATATACGAGTAAAAGTATATTTTCTTTAATATTTACTGAACATTCGAGATAGTTCCTTATAACTATTAATATTACAAAAAATATTATACACGTTACATTTGGAATTGTTCATTACGCGAATTAAACATTGCCTATATTTGACGTATACGTGTACACACGATTGGTGATGAGTGATGCTGATGACATATTTGACCTCTAAGAATCTCATTCAAAATGTGTAATGTTATTCTTATATACAAGAAAAAAAACTGCTTTTAAATGTTAAAGTTAAAATACAGCATACTATCACCATCGTGTGTCAGACACTGTGAAATAAACTATTATCCTGTTGTCATTTTCACACGGTGCAATATTTTCAATGTGTAATAAATTTGATAATTTCATGCAATCTCGATTAAAAAGCATTAAATTTTCATTCAATATAAACTTAATTGCATATAGTGCAAGTATTGCTCCGTGTGAATAAAAACATTCCCAGTTATATGAAAATATCTTGAAGTCTCCAAAATATGTATTCCAATATTGTTCGTGTAAGAACATGACAAATGAAATGATATTAAAGTCAACTGGGGTGACTTTGAACACCCATTTATCTCTACTTTGGGCATTCATTTCAAAATTTTGAAACATGTCATTTAGATCAACAAAAAATTTTAAACAATAGTAAGATTCTTAAAATTTCAAAAATGAGGCCCCAAAACAAAGATAATTGGGTGTTCAAAGTACCCCGGACGTTCAAAGTCACCCCAGTTGACTGTATACATTTACAGCCCCTGTTTATCACATGGGAAATGAAATACATAATATGTATCTGCCAAGCCTGTATCTATACCGCATATAATTTTGTCTACAAGCATCTTTTATTTATTGTAATTGTTAATAAAAAGTTATACAAAATGTATGGGTTAAAATAAATAAGTCAAATTATGCTAGCTCATTTGTAGCAACTTACAACGTAATTGATATTATATTGCATTATAAGCTATATTAAATAGTATATGAATATTATTTTGTATACAAAGGCTTATATGATGTTCTAATTTACTACCATTTATGCTACATGACGTAAATGCAGCATGAAGTGGATACGTAATTTCTTGTATCCGTGTGTGTGGGTATTAAATATAAAAATTCTAAAAACTATTACATTACATATCCTTTTATATTATTTCAATATTGTTGTCATTTCATTGAAATGTGTAATATAGAAGATTAATTAAATTTATTTTCAGGTGCGGCTAGTGATGGACCCTTATGCAGGTTTCCTGGTGCCCCTGCACACTCCAGTGTTGCATTCTCAGACGATAGCCTCAGTCCAGGGGCTGTAGCCACATACAGCTGCGAGCGAGGTTTCGAGCTACTGGGTCCAACTCGCAGGGTCTGCGGTGAGGACGGCCAGTGGGCCCCTGAGGGAATACCCTTCTGTGGTAAGTCAAGCTTTATATAATTTTTATCACTGAAATTTGATTGCAAACCACAGTTATAATTTGTAAAACTAAAAAAGAGAGAAACAAAAAATAGGAGACTATCAAATCGTACTTTTTAAATTGAAAATAAATCAATATTAATAATAATAAAAAAAAACTTTCATGACTGAAAAAGAGGAAGGGAGAAGAAAAATTAATGTTTGTAATTTTTTTAATCATCATATTTTCTGTAACATTCTCTAAACTATATGAGTGAGACTTACGCAGAACTTTTAAAAATGTAAAAACCATGAACTATAATATCAACAGTCATGCACTAACCATCACATTCTCCCATTCTCATAACGATTAAAATTATTGTGGAAATAAAATTATTAATTAAAATTTAATCTTTTAACTCTCGTTTATATTACTTTGTTATTCAATACTGCACAGTCATAATATAGTATAGTGATGCATTGCAAAGTAAATTAATTGTTTTCTTTAAAATATTAAATACGTTCAGGAAACAGTTTTATTGAGAAAATCGTTTACAATTAATTTTTTTTAATATAAGTATATAACATACCTGGTAATATCTTTAAACGATATTTTTTTATATAAATTAAATACTCTTTACGCTTATAGTTATTAATTGTAATAATAAACTGCAATAAAAGTATACATATATTTTTTTTCTTTATAAAATTATGTCTGAAATGATGCATATAATGTGAATTTTTAAAATATAAAGTATATAACTTTCGCCATGAAAATTTACAATCTGTTTTTTTGATCATTTGTTCTTAATCACTAAGTAAGTAAGATTCTACATCATGATCACTGTAATTTAGAACTGTTGTTATCTCTAAATATTAGTTATAAAACACACTAATTTTTTACTTTAAAGTTGTTATTATATATTGCCACCTAAGCTCTGCAATCATCTTTTCTGTTCCGTGTGATTAAAAATTAAATTCTTTGCACGTTCCTTTTATTTTATTTTAGATATTAATTATTTACGTAAAAACATAAATTATAAGAATTCCAGAATTTAATTTGATTTAAAAAAAAAATGAACTCATGTTTATTATTTTGTTAATAGGATAAAATATTCAAAAATGATTTCATTAATGTAATTACAGTACAATGTAAGACACTGGTACCCGCATTAAAAATTAATTAATTTGCTAAATTGTTATGCATTTGTAAGAACATTAAAAAAAACAACATATTATTGGTGATTAATAAAATTAAAAAAAATTGCAAGCTTTTTTTTTTTTTTTTTTTTTTTTTTTCAAAAAATGCAATAACAAAATGAATCGGAATATGTAATGCCGATACTAACATTCTTTTCCGAGTATAAGACAGAATGCCTGTAAGTTTCAGCTTTTTAAATTGGATGATGATGATAATAATAATTAACAAATAAAAATAGATAAGCAGAAATATAACACTTTCTTCGGTCTAGAAGATAAAACATAGTACACGTGTTAAGTGTGTTCTATACGAGAAATATATACAATCATAATAATAATTGCCATATTAGTGCTAAAATATACTATAACATTACGCAGCGTGGTTCCTTAAATGTAATGTACTGTACGGTACAGTATGACTTTTTAAATAATATGTTTGTAATAATATTTCATATACATAACACATATACATCTGTTGTATATTTAACCACCTGTTATAATATCTTTCATTACGTAAGTTACCGCTTATTTTGCTATAGGATGCGTGACCAGCACAACTTTTATAGTAACCATTCAAGCATTCTCTTAAACTCTTAAATATATAAGGATTATAATCTTAATAAATAAAAAATAATAATGTACAAAACGTGATTTACTATCAAATATTTCTATTGTTCATTTATCTATTTTTACTTTGAAACACTTCCTTATAATTTAATTAATTTTATTTTTAGTAAACGCTCAAAAAAAAATAATAATGTAAGAATATAGAGAAAGCTTCTTCAAAAAATATAGATGTGTAGTGATAATTGTTGTATTGGAATCTCTATAATACTATAGAGTATATTATTATATAATATATACAACTATACACAATATTCTTAGAAAATTATATATTTCATTGAAAATCTAATTGTGTATCTCCCTATATATATATATATATATATATATATATATATATATATATGAAAAAGAAACTTAATGAGTTTTAATAACAATGTAATTATAATTGAATATAGGTTTCAAAGTGTTAGACGCCAGTTCTGTAGGTTTCTCGTACTAAACCGTGAGAAACCAAAAGGTTAACGTAAAAATCTGTTTGTTTTTTTCAAATCTTTAAAAGTGACATCTTATAAAAATACTAAAATTAGGAGTTTGGTCATATGTTGGACATTATTTTAAATAACTCTTTCTTGACAACATTATTAATCACTTTTTATTAACGTGGCAATTTTCAGGCACTCCTATTGTATCGACTAAGCTGTACTGAAATTTTTGCATACCAAGAAAATTGGTACCGATTGATGACTAGGTGCCTATACTTAAAAGTGTTTTTCTTGATAAACTTTCTGCATGCACGTGTTTTTATTGAACATCAATACAAACGGCTTTCCTATACAATTAAGTCAACTATGTGACACATGTGGCTAATAATTTGCACCACCTTTTACGTGACCTTGTGCTTAAAGTTTAACGTGATTTTCTCGACACCGACCTTGGCCTAGCCACTTGACTAACTAACTGAAGTTATACATTTTAAAACGTTCGTTAAACCGTTACCTCGACTCTGCAGGCGATATTCATCACGCTCATTCAACTCTCTTATATATTTCTATCTTCTTCTTCACCTAATTATTATCCTTCATTTCAAAAATATAAATTTAATAGTTAAAGTGTATAAAAATATTTTGATCTAATTGTTATAATGATAAATATGTTCATATAGTACGTTTTTGTTTTGAAATTAAATATTGCACTGATGTATAACTTTTTTTTTATAATCTGTTCTTATGGGTACCACCTACAGACAGATAAAGTTAAAGCTTGTGGTATTTCAACTTATCCGTTATAATATTTCTTCTGTATGCCAAGAAGTAGAAGAAGAAGATATGGAATGCCACTAAGAAGCGAGCGGGACTTTATATATAAATTATTATATTGCGTCATTTTATAAATAATATAAAATTTACCGGTCTTTATTTTTATATATTGATGCTGCAATACATAATTATTTTTTTTGTATAGTAAATTATTAGATATATTATTTTTTTTAACATGATAGAAAAATCAAAATAATTTTTGTGGTTTTTTTGATATACCATGTAGCAAGGTCAAAAGTTTTCTGTCAAAAAGTCGATGACACGGAAGTTAAATTTTTAATTAATTACTTTTAAAGCTGTTCTTATAGCCGGCAGTTAGAATATTGAAAATTATAACATTCTAAATGACAAATTTTTATGACTGTCTTTATTTGGTTTTTAAAATAAACTACAAATTAGTTATATATTTATTTACAACAATTTTTATTGTTCTTGTGATGCGTTCGATTTCTTAGAAATCGTTGTAATTTTTAGGTCTTCTAAACGTTTTATTAAAAGCCTATAGGATGTAGTCGCATGACGTCATACTGAACGCGCTTCGAAGCCACACTGGAGCAATGAATACCATTGCTCAGCATAGGACAAACCTTGTTTTTTTGCACAGTATTGTATACCTTAGGTTTTTGGCAAATTTTCCAAAGAAAAAATATATATATTTATTTATTTATGTATTATTATTTTTCACGCATACTTGAAAACCGTATTCAATAACCTTTTAACAGCATCAATGCTTTCAATAATATTGCTAGGTATTTTTAGACTGTCAAAATGTGTAATTTTGCCATCCCGGTCCATATTATTTAGTGCTCACATATGGCATCAATTTTTATATGAATGCAACCATCCTATAGGATAGACATTAGACAACTCTTATTTTTTAAAAAGACATTAATTTATTATCAGTTTAATTAAAATTAAATATAGCACAAAGGATAAAATAACGTTCCTTTCTCAATGGAGAAATTATTTCACAAAGAACTAAGCACGACAAAATATTTGTTAACAATAATAAAGCTAAACATGATCACACATTATTGATCCAGTGTAAATCGATCTTTTATATTTTGACTATAGAGTATCCTGTTACGCAAAGCTTCATCTCATCTACACATTTTAATATAGGATTTTCTTCATTTCACCCCAACCTTCCTCAACTTGAAAATTTAACCGTAAACTCAGGTAAAAATTCTTCATCTATAATGAGAGATCAGAGAAAAAGATATATATTATTTTATATATAAAAAAATATTATATAACATTAAACCCTATCCTTGTCCCGTGCACCTAATCATTAAAAACACTTCACTATCTTAAAAAATTACCTACATTCTTCAACATTGTAAATAAAAAATTACTTTTTAAAGAGGCTTATAATACCGTAAAAAAAAATATAACTATACACGTATTTTTTTATAACCTATTTTTATAATATATCTATTTTTTAACAAGATCTCACTCTTATGTGATATAAAATATAGTTCAATTTTTAAATTTAAGTGGGAAAATAAATTTTATTTTCACACGATATCTAAAAGTAAAAAAATAAAAACAAAAAATATTAACTTAAATCTATATGTGTGTGTATATGTATAATATATACTATATACCACAAAATTCCGTGATATCTTTTTTTCTTAAAAGATTTTTAAGAAAGTATACAATTTTTTTTCTTGTTTTTATTTTTACCACATTCTGATTGAAAAGCCTCGCAGACTTTTTTTTTTCTTTTCTTCTTCTTTTACAATTTTCACTGCTTCAAGAGATAAGAGTTCTAATTCAGCTTGAAAATGAATGTTATCACAAAATAATAATATGTATCTGGTTTTCAAGTTCTAGTTTCAAATGAAAGTATTTTTTCTTTTAGTGATGCATTTAATGAGAAGTAATCATCATGTTTTAATCTATATACTTTGCATGTTTAGACATGCTTCATTCAGTTAATTATTCTTGACTCATCTTTAATTTTATAAATTTCTATATTTAATAAACATTCATTATAATAATATATACTATACTTTCATCTTTTATTACTAGATCATTTGAGACGTTAAGCAAATTTAATGTATAAGTAAGCAAGAGTAATAATAATAATACATATTTAACAATAGCTCTTTGAAGTTGGCCAAAATTGGCCCAATTTTATAATTTGAAACAAAAAATTGACCAATTTAAATAATTGAAATAATAAGTAGATAGAGCAAGTTTAATAAATTTGTGTATTTCTTTTTACGAACACTTCCATTTCAATCAATGGATCATATCATAATATTCACAATTCTCTAAAAGCTTCTTTGAATATTTACCCATTTACACATGTTTGTGAAAATATATTTTCACAATAAAAAACTGGCACTAAACTTGCCACGTTATTCTTATGAAAATAAAACGCACTAAATTTGAATGCTAAAATATATTGCCATAATCGTGTGTATAAATTGAATGAGAGATTTTCAACATAACTGAATATGAGAAAAGAGTGATTTTCAACCCCCATATTCTAATTTATAGAACTAGTTCTAGAGTTAGTTATATTATACAACATAATTTAATGCAAATATTTCTTTCTTTTTCTTTTTGCCATCAGAAATACAGTCAGAAGCAATAATTCAACTTGTGAATATTTTTATAAATAGGTCTGTATTTATAATATGTTTCAATTTATTTTAAAAAAAGTTTCAATTCAAATGTAGAGTGATGAAATGACAATGATATAGTAATTACGTATCCGTCAACAGAAAAATGACTGACATGATAATCTATAAAATATCAAAATTATAATCTTATAATGCTCACTTGTCAGACAAAAGTCATTGTTTCTATAATGGTGATATCTGATTGGCAGAGATGTAATTAATTTCATCGTGACATCAAATTGAGGTTAAATATGTTGACGATATTTTTGGTCACTTGCTCACATACAACTGACCTGTTTCTCATGATTACTCTAACGTTCACTTCAAATACAGCAATAATTGAGATATAAAAGTATTAGAAAGAAAAGGAATTTTACTATTTTTAATTGTATTTTCCTGCCAAGTTTCTAATACTTTATAATAAACAAAGAATCTATACTATAACATTCAGTATATAAGATCTTAATTTTCTAATATTTTCATTTTTATCAAATAAATACTACGACAAAATTAATACTCTTTTTACTAAATAAAAAAACAAATGCACAATTTTACTTTCTTTTGCTGTTAATTGTAGATTTTTGTTCGAAGTATAAATAAATAATTTAAATATTCATAAAACACTTTGCGAGGTTAATTAATATATACAAGTAATTTTATTAATAGTTTCTCCCAAGACATTTAATAAGAATTAATTACTATTTTCCATGTATCACTTAATGAAGTACGTACACATGAAATAATAATCACGTCCAGTCATATATATATACCTTCACTTGTTGACTTTTTTAATTTCCGTTATACTTTATAACGTTACGGAGAGTTTAACTCTGGCAAATCCCACACCTCTCTATTCTCTCCGCATATGCTTGCGTATAATAATACTTATACGTTGAGGAATTCACTGCCAAGTTTAGTGATGTACATACTACAAGTGTAAGGTCACATTAATTTATTTTTTTAATTGTATACGTGTCAGGTCAAACTTTTATTTTAAGGATGACCACCCTTTGTCATTTCCATTTCTTTACTAATTACAATTTTTTGTTCTTAAATTCAACAAGAACTATAATTTATTTTACTTACAGTAACGATGCTATTTTTTTTTTCTGTAAGTCTTATTCATATATGTATAATTAATTGCTTTTGGGAAAATTAAATAACTTTTTTTTTGTATTTGTGCGCTGTAACGAAAAGTATTAATTAATGTATAATACTGTATATACATGTAAAAGTTTTTCTTAATGAACTAAAATAGTAATTAATTATATTTAAAAAAAAAATTATAACGAGTTTTTAAAATTATATCAAGTTGTTATATTTTATTTTTTTGAGATGTCTTTTTAACATATAATATCGTGATTTTAAAGCGTGATATTTTAATCTAGTTTAGAGGTTAAAAAGGTCAAATTTTGTATCCATCTCTTTCAAGTAGGAGCTACTATAAGAAAGAAAATACAAATCACGACTTTTTTTTTTTTCATAAGACTTGAGATTAAAATCAAGAGCTCATTGAAAAAGTAAAGTACTGTACATGATAGTTACGTTTAATAAATAATATGTTGTGTATATATAAACGTGCCAATAAAAATAATATCTGATTGAATTGTTGGTGTATAAACTCGTTACATATAATTATCGTTTAAATTAATTAGTAAAATTAATATTAATTACATTTTTTGTGTGAATACTATATTTATATTTACTACAAATAAGGAAGCACAATAATTTTGCGATGCCTTCAAACTATTTGAATAAATAGTAAGGGATATTATATAGAATTGTTATAATAACGGTTTCTTACTTTAAGTGAGTTAATTAATTTCAAAGACACATGGTTGAGTATTATACAGTTGAATATTATTGGGTTCGAGTACCACTCACGATTTCCTATATAATATACGTATTGTAAAAAGTTTTAAATCCATAGTAATCGTCTTTTTAATTGTAACTTGATAATTGAGATTTTTTAATTGTCGTATCTGATTAGTAAATTATAAAATAACTGATTTATTGAGCAACAGAGCATGTTGAGATTTTTTTTTTTTGTCCCCACTGAAATATTGTTTCCGTAGCAAATTAGAATGTTAAGTTGACAAAAACAAGAAGAAGAAGAGGAGACGCTGAGACTATAACTAAGAGTGATAATAATAAAACAAAAGTTTACTTTCTAACTGTGAACCTTTAGCTGCTGAAGACTATATGCAACAAAACGTGAATTAAATTAACCGTATACAAACATGAAGCATAGACTGATAATTACCTCTTCTATATGCATGCAACTTAATAATAAAAACTGGCATAATGTACGTACGTATACTATACCATGCGATGGCCAATTAATATAGTACAATAATTTACAACATATCGTGATAATACAAAACAATTCTAACTGATATTTTTGTTTATTTTATTTATTATAATCACGAATTATAATATTCAGTTATTTTAATTATTTATTTCTGTTTATTTTTATCATTGCTAATTATACAATACGAACGTTTATCAAATCTGAAATTTCTAAGCAGAAACGTATATGCACGCAAACTATAACAAATTAAGAAAATAATAATAAATATCACCAAGTTAGGTCCGATACTAAATCCAAATTTTGATATGGATTTTTATGTTAATATTATTAACATTTCCAGTGATATATTTTATGTATTTTCTGTGATTGCTCTGTACCATGAAAAGTATTGCAACTGCAGAAAGATTTTAAAATTTTGGGAATACATGATTGAATTTAGAGTATACTCTAAATTCAATGATAATACTATAATGGAAATTTCATTACTGCATTTTTTTTTTTTAATTATATACTATAATTTAGCGCCTTCTTTTATCTGTTCAAGCTTACTTTATAGTTCTCCATGCTTTTTTTTTTTCTTTTTTACCTGAATACAAAAGATTCATAACATTTATAAATAAGATTCACTTTTCCTAGCCCGAAGCTTAAAAAAAAATGCAGATTCATATACAAAAATAACACATCTAATTAAATTCTCTTTAATAAAAAATGACAGCAGATTTGTGAGTTTTATAATTTTTTTGACGTGCTAATGATTTTTATAAAATAATTAAGTAAGTACAGTAAAATATGGCATGTGCAATACGTTTTGATGACGTTAGCACAAAAAAAAAAATAATAAAAATAAAAATGTTTTGAGGCAAGGGCGAATTTTTGTATGAAGTCCAGAAAAACAGGTGGATACTGGATATACATGAGGATTTAATAACGGATTTTAGGATGATGCGAATGAGTGAGCGAGTGGTCTTTTGGGAGAGAGAGAGAGAGAGAGAGTAGGCATATATATACGCATGAAGGGTCAATAGCCTCCTCTCTTTCTTTTAATTTAATGATGAGCCGGACATTCCTTTTACACGTAATCCGTCAATAATTAATTAAATAAAAATTTGATGAAAATTTAATTATTATAAAAATTTATAAAGAAAAATACTATGTGAACTTGAAAATTTTCTCATGAATCTATACAGTAAACTTTTTGTATCGGAAAATAAAGCTTTACTCGTCGCGTCCTGCAATTAATCTTAAGTGGTATTATTATTTTGTAAAATATTTTGGTCAAAAAAAAAAAAAAAAAATGTAGTAATTCAAACAAAAACATGCCCTTCCCTTTGATTCTTAGAAGATGATTATCACTAAATAAATTAGAGTTAAAGTTAATAATTTAAAGTAGCTGTATTTGTACTAAACAGAAAAGTATATTATAGAAAGAATACGGACTTCAGAAAAAGGACAAATAAACTACTTGATAGCTTACAAAAGGGAAGTTATAACATGAAGACAATTTATTTATATTCACATGCACGAAGTGGTGGGTGATAGCAAAAATGAGTGGGTGAGTAAGACAATATTTATGTGGGTCACAGAGTATAAGAATTTCCATTGCTTTAAGCTCTATAAACGTGCATGAACTTCACCTGACTCTATGTACACGTATTGTACGAACGTCGCGCCTCATATGACCTCTTGAACCTAAAATATACAATAAACCCCATCACTGAACAAAATCATCAAATTTATGTATCTTCCATTATCTCATAAAACATAAACAAAATTTTACACAAAGAATATATAAAATAATTGAATGTTATTCAAACGGTAAACTACCATGACATGAAAATTATTATCAATCTATTGATTGATAGCTATTTTATAATAATATTAACATATATATATATAAAATGTTATTTTTTGCAAGTTAATGTAATCACAATAAGATTTAAATTGCTAGTACATGTACTTATTATATATTTGATGTAATGACTTGCAATTACATTATAAGCGTCATCATTAACAATAATATCTCTTTCACTCACATAATAAATTGAAACTTTATCTTGCTAGAATTTAAAATATAATCGTTTATTAAAGTAACAATAAAAAAACATTTAATATCAATTTCATTTATTAAATTTTATATATTTTCATCACGTTTACAAAGAAATGGAGAACTAAAGGATACAGTATATAGAAAAAAAAAACTCAACACAAGCTGTTGGTTAATACATTAAATTAGCGTAGTTAAAGCTTGCAGTTAAATAATATAACTCAGCTGTTACTCTTATCGCTATAAATATCTAATAACACATACTATAAAAAGCAACTATTATCAATTCTATATACTTTATATATATAAATAAAATAATAATCTCTAACTTCCTGCGATTGAAATAATAATCTCAAGTATTTAACATGTAAAATTGCAAACTTTCTTTTGTGGGCAATAAAATTTATTCAGAAATTTTTTGAACTTATAGATTAAGGTTAAGGGTATAATAAATAATTTCGGAAAGTTTTTTTCTTTCTTTCTATCTTTGCTATAAGCAATCGTTGTTCCTTTAGCTAAATAATTTTTACTTATATAATAACAATCAATATAAACGAAACAGAAATTATAAATTATTTTATATTTAAGCAAACACATTGTTTTTAATTTCATGAGTATAAAGAACTTATTATTTTACTAACAATAGGAACATTATTTAATACATTTTTTTTATGATCATGATAATAAGATTTCTTATATAATAGTAGTTTATAAAGCTTGTGCGCAATATGGGAAAAAAACATAATTTTTTTTATATAAAATTAAAAAAAAAATGTTTAATTTACTTTACACCTGGTTGCTAGAAAAGTCATTGAGCTCTAAATTAATTATTATAAATCAAATTTAAACTCACTCAAATAGAAGAAAAAAAAATCATTATCAGTAACTATGACGAGATGGTAAAAAAATTATATTTTTCTTACAATTTTATTTGCTTTAACAATGAATTTTAATGATATTTATTTCTTCCTTTTTTTTATTAATATAATATATATATAACTAGAATTAATTGGTGTAAAAGTTTTACAACTGAATAATGGAGAAAACTATGAATCAAATAAGAAAAAAAAGTGTTGCCTTGAAGAAGTGATGGTTTTACAAACTTTTAAAATGACAAACTTTTTCTTCGCAATTTGTTACAATTTAGTTACAGAGACAAAATTTCACTTTCTATATTATTATATGTTTATAATTAAAACATTCTGTAAAAATAAAAATCATTGAATCATAAAAATGTCGAACCTTTCACAGGACCTCTGTAAAGTTAAAATTACTTTTTTTTTAAAGTCTGTAGGCGGTGAATCCCGTTGAAAGAAACGTTCTTAAATTGACATGCGATCGTATATTTGCCGAAATAAGGAGTGTCTTATCCATATTAATGATGATAAAATAAGTTACTAATGACAATTCACATAAAGACATATTCGTAAGAATTTTATGTATTTCATTATAGAGGTTGTTTTTCCATAGTTTTGGTGCATATAGAGCCTATTAAAATGCCATATTAAAAATGTTATCGTGATATATATTTTTAATATTTTAATACACATTCTGTAAAACTGATTGTTGAAAATAAGCAAATTATCCCCTATAACTTAATTAAAGGGAATCAAAAACTCTTATTATAGAAAACAAGCAATTCTTGATCTGATTTTCCAAATAATTTTGCACGAATTCTTGTATTTTTGCAGCATTTTATTTTTTAACAGGACAAATAAATTATACTAAGACAGAAATGTTTTATTTTACGAATAATGGTATTACCATTTTATTCCAAAATATTATTCCTATATTAAAACAGCTTGTTTATTGTTTTATATATATGCAGTAAAATAATATGATAATATAAAATTTAAAACTAAAGTTAGTTTTTAAAAACTTTGAATGATTTACTAACAACAGTTCTTCATAAATATTTCGTCAAATATTTAGTAAAATTAAGAGATTATAATATATTATACGATTATATCAAAATCACGACAAAATTTCAATACAAAAATGAAGTCATTTAACTGTATATATATTATATTATAATAAATCAATGTTTAAATAAATTTTTGCAAGGAATATATTTAAGTAATTTTATGAGGCATGATTTTAAAAGTTTAAAATAATATCGTGAGTAATAAGGTTTTAATTTTACAAGAAAAAAAAAGTCATTACTTATTTTAAAATGTTACATGAATTTTTCATATTACACCTATTCGTCCTACGTTGCTTGAAAAAAATAATGTTAATAACAATATCCTGTTTCTTTCTTTGGTGTAACAATACTTCATTGTCATCAACAATAAAAAAAATACGTATATTATCGACTTCGACCTTATTATGGACGCATTCATGCGTACATAAAACACGCATTTAAATATTAAGTCACACTAAATCAATCAGTTTAATAATATGGTGTCATTGCCTTGATATTTTGTATACGAAGTTTTGTTACTTAATGTCTTGTAGGTACAAAAGTAATAAAAAAAAATACACCACTAAAAATTCTTTTAGTTATACGACTTTGATATCACGTTGAATTAATTTATAATATTTAAAAAAAACGGACATCCTATATATATATTTGTTATAGACACGATTCCAAATTTAAATTGTGTTTTATATTAATAAGAAGGAAAAAAAAAAAACAGCCTTGAAGTAATGATAATAATTAAATTAATTATTATTTGAAAATTCTATATACCTCTGGGAATTTTTTTTTAAAGTTGATTGCAAAGTCTTATTTTTTTTTTTCATTACACAAAAAGTATAGTTGAATAAATACTATTCCAATATCTTTTTGCTTTATATATATAATTGTATACAGATTGGTAATGTTCTTTAATTAACAAAAAATGTAATTATCGACGTTACAAGGTCACTAGGGTTACTGTACTTGTATCTTTGTTACCAAACATATTTCAATTCCAAGAATTTCATATGTTGTAATTACATTTTAAAACTAGAGAAATATGTTTTATATATATCATTATTTTTTTTCAAGCTTTCAAAATGAAATAATTTTTTGTTGGCTTTACAAATTATTACGTGTTTCTCACAGTATTATGTTATCTGTGAATTTATTTAATAACGGAAAATTGACATTTATATAACCGACTTTTTTTTCTCTCTCTCTTCAGTTTTAAAAAAAAAAGTTTCAAAAATAAAGTAGTGTTGTTCGTAAACGCTGTTTTCTTGCCCCTAAAAAATGCGCAATATATTTGAATAACCATAGTTGATCGTCATTTTAGTTGCAGAAAACAGGGTATACGAACAGTTTTAGTGTTAAGATTATATTTTTTAAAAAATCCACTTATTATATTGTTGCATATCGTCGTGTGTGATTAAAAAAACAAGTTCATCCGCGTTTCATGTTACTAATAAGTTTCTTTTAAAATTTAAGCGTGTACCGATTATACATAGGAAAACATAAAATTAAATATAATACAAAAGGATATTCAAATTTCTTTTCATAATATATATAACAATATTACTTTCATTTTAATCAACAATTAGAAATTCAAAAGGGAAGCATATAGTATAATAACTCGCACGTCAAGTTCAAAATAATTGATCATGATAAATTTTTATCAAAACTTTTACTTCAATTTTTTTCTTCCTTTAAGTATAAACCCTTTTATAATATGACGTGAATCTTTTTACTCATCATTCAAGGAACTAATTCACAATTAATTTTTGTTCGACTTTCTATTTTTTTTCCCTCTCTTACATTGTTCAAAATAAATTCATGACATCAGACAACATATATGCTTGTATGTGTCATAAAAGAAAATAATTATTCATAATACTTATTGTTATAATATAATATAGAAAATATTAACGGTAATTAAACAAACCAAAAACGCATATTATTATTATTTATGTTGAAGTGCAATTGTGGGCATGTATGTCACATACATGTCAACTAGAATACCACACAAAAGACACAAATAATTAGCCTACATATACACACAACTTACTGCTTCTGTGATACATTTTTTTTCTTTCTTATAAGCTTCTTCTTCTTTATTTTTTTAATTATTACATTTGACATTGACGTTAAGAACATATCACTTTAAAGTGATGATACTTTCTTTTCATTATGTCAACGTAAACTTATGCACCGTAAAAATGTAATTGTAATATGTAAATTAAAATGCACAAAAAAACAACAACTTTAAAACAAAGGATTTTTTCATGTATTTAGAATACGAAAAGAAAGTAATTTTGTGTTAATTTATTAAACTATTATATTATATATCTTTAAATAATGCTTTATTAAAAAAAAAGTTGTGATTAATTCAGTAATGAGACGAAATAAATATAACGTTTCAGAGAAATGAAGTGAAGTGTTAAAAAGAAGTGAATCGTTTGAATGTCCAGTTTATTTACCTTGCGGAAAATTATTAAAGTTTATATTAATTTTATTGCCAAATACTTAACATTTTAATTAATAATTTTAAAAAATAAATGTGTAACTGTCTCATAGTACGTTTGTCCATTTTAAATATGTAATGCTTCAAGTACTACAATAAATAATTTTTTAACATTTGTTTTCCATTGAATAAATTTTCAAAGGTTTATTCAAGAAAAAAACAAAAAAAAACAGACAGACAGACAGACAGACAGACAGACAGACAGACAGACAGACAGACAGACAGACAGACAGACAGACAGACAGACAGACAGACAGACAGACAGACAGACAGACAGACAGACAGACAGACAGACAGACAGACAGACAGACAGACAGACAAAAATACTTCAATTTTTTAAAACTTAAATGCTATAACAACTCTGATTTAAACTTAATTTTTCCCTTACATATTAATAAATTTATATAAACATGTTGAAAGATTTTTCGATAACCTTCATATCAATTTTAAGGAGTAAATTTTTTTTAAATGCAGTTCACAAAATGCATGCACTTAGCCTTGTTCATGGACAACTTTGTTGACATAGTTCTCCATAACAAGAATGTATATAAAACAATACTCGTTTGTTTAGTATTATCATATAATATTATAGCTTTAAAATGCGTGTAATGTGTGCTATTATATACTCATGTTTCCGTTTCCGATTATACTGTATAGCAGATAAAAAATATATTGTTTACATTTTTTTATTCACTGTTGATATGGGTGTGGCGTTCATTTCATATTTCATGCCAATGAATTTTTTTTATTGTTTAATTAACAGAAAGTCACATATTTTATGATATAATTATAAAATTAAATTATTTTGTCTCTCTCTCTCTCTCTCTCTCTCTCTCTCTCTCTCTCTGCTGTACAGTTTTTTTTTTTGTTAAAGCTAACTTTTTAAAACGATAAAAGGTAATTACAATCATATTACTTGTTCACTTATACAAATTAAAAATATTTGCACAAATTGTAATTTAATAACTGTTAAACGTAAAAAAAAAATGTAATTATCAGAGAAACTAGTCCATATAATTAAATTGGAAATTTTGAGTACCATTTTTTTTTTTCGTGTGTCATAAAAATTCCAATACAAATTTTGAACAGGTTTGAAAATATTACAATGATTACCGCTAGAAAAAACTGAATTATATTTTATTAAAGTTACGGTACGTGTTTACTCCTCTAATTCTTAAGGCTATGTTAATATATTATATTGCGTGTTAAATACAATGTATAAAAGCAATATCAAAATTTTTTTTAAACCCTTGAAGGTAATCAGGGAAAGCTCTGAGAATCATTAAAATATGAAATTATTATAAAAGAAACGACTAGAGAGAGAAAAATAATAAAAAATATGATTTTCATTTTTCTCTATTTATAATACAATAAAAAAATAAGGTCAGTGTTATAGAATTATAATTTTATTTATATTATTATTTATTTCCTTTCTTTATATTCTCTTGTATATATTATATAAAAAAATATACATAAAAAAAAGGATAACAAACATGCAAAATATTGTAAAAATTTAATAATTTAACAGTTATAAGTACAGAAAATGACAAATTTATAAGAAGAATTAAGGAATAAGAGCATAACGTATCGAATATGATATATCAAATCTAATGTCACGATAATATATTTTTACATTTGTAGTGAAAGCATTTTTCAAAGTGGTCACCAGTGACAAACTTTTTTGATACGCTATCTCTTCACTTCAATAGTTTTGTCTGTGCTGTACCAGTCATAGTAAATTAAAAACCTGAAAAGAAAGAAAAAAAAATCTTTATGTCATTACTGTGATAATTATAATTTCTTTGGTCGTGAAGAGATTGCAAATCAGACGTATTAATTATTTCTATCGTTCTCTCTCTCTCTCTCTCTCTCTCTCTCTCTCTCTCTCTCTCTCTCTCTCTCTCTCTCTCTCTCTCTCTCTCTCTCTCTCTCTCTGCTGATTATTAATAGTACAAATGATTGCACTTCCTCATTGGCGATACAAAAAATTAAAGAAAAGGATGTACCATAATAAACATAAGTTTAAAAAAAATGACAATATTATTTTGTATCTTTTACATGATTGGTTGGGTTGCAAAGTATTAGAAAATAAACTATTTGCTTTCATAGTAAAGATGAAGAGTTTTCAAATGAAATGCTTGGGTCAACAAAAGTGATTTATTTCTTTATTTGACGTTAGAGAGATCTATTTTATTTGTTAAAGTTAATCGCTAATATTGATTGTTTGGTTTTTAGAGAATGGCATGATCAGTACTCTTCTTTTTTTTTTTTTAAAGTGAATTTGATTGTAATTAAAAAGACTGCCTAATCATGTAAATATTATTGTTTAATTTAACAAAGTAACAAAGAAATATATTAATTGTAAAAGTAAAAACTCAATAATCATGCTTGAAAGTAAAAGTTGAAGTTCTAAGTCATTTATTTATTTTATTTATCAATGTATATTTTTGATGTAAAACACAATGCATAATGAAGCTAGCTAAATATTATTTTGACTTTGCTCTGTCTTCTCTATTTTCTCTGTATATTCTCACAGAATTGTTTTAACTAACTCAACCACATAATAACGGACACCTGCAGATTCGTCCTATACGTTTTTTTTTTTTTTTTTACCTCCTCTAAGAAAGTAATTTTATTTGAGACAAAAACTCTTTATAATCAAAAAACGTGATAAATTTGTGATTATAAATAAAAGCAAGCATTCATTTATAAAAGATAAATAACATTAAATAATGCCGCTGTTGCTTTTTACACATAAAACCACACAATCAAAAGTGTTGGACTTTTTTTTTAACAGATGAGAGTTAAATCTGTTAAAACATAATACTTTTAGCAATATAACAAAGTAAAAGAGGGGCATTTTTTTTTTCGATGCTTTTTCTGTCGATTAAATTGATCTAATATTTTTTAGAGACTTTACTGGCGTTTTGTTCTTACACTGCGTGCTAGGTATTTTCCTCCCTATAGTGTTTGCGATTCCAGGCACCCTTCACTTAAGTTTCTATGAAAATTTCTTGTTAAATACAAAAATTTAAAAAGATAAACAATAGAAACCAACAAAAAACGGGCGGGAAAACTGCAAGGGACCCCTAATTTCCTATCCTTTAGCATTGAGGGACCAAAGAAACCATGCATTCTTGAATATACATGTATTTTTGAGAAAATTAATGCCGTTAGCAGAAAATGATATAAAAGTGACTCATACTACAGTTCCATTTTTACATGTTTAAAATTTTTTTTTTCTTCTTTAACTTTTTCTCTTAAGTCTGATGAAAATATTCCGGCTTATTTATGTTGCAGTTTTCAAAATGCATAATATTTTTGGTTATATCCTGCAGTGTGCACAATACTGCGTAGTGGTGATAATTAGCGTGCTCTTTTAGATTGATGGCATTATTCAGAGCATGGCAGCGTAAGCATGATATGACTCCAATGTTGTAATAATTTTCCATCGTTTCGTTATATAACGGAGTAAAGTCTCACCTCGATGCATTTAGGTATACTTTGATAGCGTACAGTACCTTATTTTTCCTATATACGTATACATATATATATAAGCATTTACAACATAGTAATCTATAAGAGCTCATGATATATTATTATTAATAATAATAATAATAATAATAAAACAAGTTCCTCTAGTGCGCTTATGTTTTCATGTCTTATTCTGTATGTATTAAATGTCTTTACGGTATCTTAATTCTTCTTGTTTTTTTTAGGTGACATTAAATTTAAAATGAAAAATTATATACTATAATATTATCTAATTTATTTTTTAACCAAAACGATTTATTTTCTCTCTTTTTTATATAATACTGTATAATGTTAGACAGCATGTATCTTATGCGTGTTTTAAAATGTAATTTATATTCATATAAGGATTTATTTAATTTACATTATATAATTAAACTTATTGCAATTAAATTGCTGTATATTTGTACTTGTTGTATCATTACAATGAAATTAATTTCAGTGTTATTTCCGTTTTTAAAGTTTCAAGAAACAAAATTTATCGATCATAATTATGAACAAGAAAAGAAAATGAAAAGATGATGGAATACGTGAACACGATTTAAAGTAATTTCTTATTAAATTATTGTATACGTAATTCATGTACATTACATACATATACGTATATCTTAATGGAAAATATAATAAATATTATTGAAAATCAGTAAATAATTTCCCTTTTACACGATTGTAAAATTTAAATTTACATAAATTGGAAGTAATAAATTCCTGGATAAGATTATGATGGATGGGTTCGTGGGATAGAAATTAAGATAAAATCAATAATTCTTCAAGCTCAATACTAAATTTGAAAAATAACAATTCAAAAACTTATTTTAATTTTTAGCCATATGTGACCCATAAAAAAAAATACGATAAACAAAATATGGTCCCGAAAATATATATATAAAATATAGCAAGTACAAGATTGGGAGGGGCGTGAATATTTCTCTTCAATTTGAGCACGAGCTTGTGTTGATGTCTAGCCCGCGACGTTCACGACCCCAATACCCTGAACCAGCAACGAGACATCGTTGCTATGTTGTAGCCAGTTGTAGGTCACATTGACAGCTCCAGGGCGCGGAACTTATAAGATACTTCGTTTTGTTAGATCATCCTTAACTTCTAAAAATATATATTACTTAAATTCATTTATCAATATAATAAAATATATAGCACGAATAAAAAAACAACAACAAAAGTAAATAAAAATAACTTTCTTTACGTCATGTTTACAAGGTGTTAGAAAAACATGACAGTTTTAGTTTCCTGTTGTTTTTACCGCAAACTCAGATGTATATGTACAGTGTATGTAATTGTTTTACAAAAGTATAAGTGAACAATATTATCTTGTAATTGGAAAAAAAAAAAGCGTATACGTCTATAATGCGAAATGAAAGTTAACTTTAAAATAGTTAGCTATTTTTTTATTTCCTTTAATGTCAAGAATTTTCTAAAAACACATCACGAATTTTTGAATTGTGGGCTGGGAAATAAATAATATATTAAAAATATGAAGATGTGTCAGTCATATTGCAAACTTTATTAGTTTTGACCTTTTTTATGCTTAAATTGACCTTCATTTTGAGTATATTCTAAATGATGGTATAAACATTTGCATGAAAGTTAGCAACTTTGAAAGGATATAATTAAATCTTTATTATAACTAAGTTAAGAAATCAGGTTTTACAGTAGACAAAAAAATTAGCAAACGTATTAAACAAACCAAGTTATAACGAAAGAAATGTTTCATTTAATTCAAAAAACAAATCCTCCTCCTACATTTCATAAAATTACAGAGAAATTGAAAAGTTTTATGAGATTAGTTTTTATTTCGTGTTACAATCACGACATAACAATAACATGAAATTGGTTTTTGAATACATAATGACAGTAAAAAAATTGCACATGTAATTTTTGTAGCATTTTTTGTTTCATTCCCATGATATTTGTAGTGAAAATCGGGTCATGTAAATAATAAATGTATTTAAAGGAAATAAAAATCTTCCCTGCCGTTTTATTTTTCTTCTTTTCTAAACACATATGGAGAGTAAACTTCCCTTTTGAGAGGAAAAGTTTGTATATAGTATTCATGTAGGTCGTCTGTCTGTTGATGATTAGACAGAGTGTCAAAGGTGCTAAGTCGTGTTTTTTTCACCTATATATCATTTAGGCATCACAATCAGAGTATATGTATACTAATGACTTCTAATCAAAAGAAAAGTTCTTACTTTGTTCTCTACTCAATTTTATCTCTCTATATATATTATATAGAATGTGGTTACTCAATCAAGCAAAATGAAAAAAATCAAATTCAGAAATATATATATTTTTTAAACTATAAT
The DNA here is from genome assembly GCA_949318235.1 of Ecdyonurus torrentis. NCBI lineage: Eukaryota > Metazoa > Arthropoda > Insecta > Ephemeroptera > Heptageniidae > Ecdyonurus > Ecdyonurus torrentis. The sequence goes on along the minus strand of OX439132.1, from coordinate 28,602,769 downwards.
AATAAAAATAAAATTGAAATTAAAAGTATTTTGCTGCTGATTTAAATTTTGATCGAATAATGTGGTTATACAAATTTTGAAATTCGTTTCAATTGAAATTATAAATAAGATTCTATTTTTTCTCATTTTCATTATTGAAATAAATAGAATTTTTAAAAAATATATATACTTTAATCTTTTACCGCAATAGCATACTCGCGCATGTTGTATAGTTGTTAAATATTTATAATTTTCAAAGTTTAGTCATGGTTTTTTATATTGTATATCATAAAAATTCATGTTTTTGTTATATAATGATTAAGAAATAAATTAATATAACAACAACAGGGAAGAGTGTTGTTAATGATCAAAAGCTGTTATTCACAATTTTATTATACTCTCATCAATTGACCTGCAGCAATCCACGATAAACAAAGATACGTTATGAGAATTATGAAATTTTATTAAGGAACGTGTCACTAATGAATAAATAAATGAAAAAAAATTTCTTCTGGCCTTCTTCTCACTATTTTTTTTATGTAATTAAAATGAAGTATTTAATGTTAATATTGATTTACATAAAGAAAGTATGATAACATTGGGAAAAGTGCAAAATTATGATCTGATTATTCTGTTCCATTAATCTTCTTTACTTTTTCTTAATTTTTTAATTTTTAATATTATTTATCTAGTCTGAAGGTAAAAGTAATCTGAAATTAATATAAAATTATATAGAATTGTGGTTATTAGAAAAGTGCATATATAACGTGGCTCATAACAATTATTTTAACAAAATCTTGCATTTTAGCATAATGATTTTTTTTTTTTTTTTTTTTACGAGACTAATACCATACTTCCTATAAGATTTGGTATCTCTAAATATTAATTTCTTTTGTACAAATTGCTTTTTCTTATGACCAATCAGAAATGTAGTCATGTGTACTTGTTATTTTTTCTGAGAGAAATTTTAATACCCGTCAATTTTGAATCACATTATGTTCTTTTTGTTATTATTTTATAATATTTCTTGAGATATATAATAATAATATTTAACTTATGTTTCAGTTTTGAATGTGGCTGCAGGCAAAGCGCCTATGCAGATCAGCACAGAACAAGGTGGTATTCCTCAAAAAGCAATTGACGGTAGCACGAGTTCGTTCTATAGCGCCGAGACGTGTTCTCTGACTGCTCCTGAACGTGCACCCTGGTGGTACGTCAACCTGCTAGAGCCTTATATGGTACAGCTCGTCAGATTAGACTTCGGCAAGGCTTGTTGTGGTAAGTTTTTATATCACCTTAGACTCGGTGTTCAGTACTTAAATACACCTTATTTTGTCTATAGAATTGGATGGGTGGGTTGCATAAGGTATAATCGACAGTCTGTAAAATATCCTATAGATGTCTTTACTCTTAATGTTAAGAAATAGGAGTTAGCCAGTTATTACATGTGATACTTTGGACATATTATTATAGGACATTTTGCAGGTTCCGCGTCGTAATATTTCTCCTCTCAACGTTTTAAAATCCCGTTTCAACTTAAATCAGAGCAACTTTTCATGAATTTACCAGAATATTTGAATATTTTAAATTGAAATATAATCATTTACATACATGTTATCGATTTGCAATAGTTAAATTATATAATGAAGTTTTCTATATGGTAGAAGTCAAAAGTTCAAATCATAATTTAAATGTTAGCTATAATTTTAAAAAGTGCATTTTGATGCAAGTCAAATAGCTCAACCATGACTAAAAATAAATATCAAAATAATCTGAAAGAACTAAAGCTTCTTACTTTTTAGTTCAATAATCTTAGAATCTCTCATTGAATTTCCTGACTTATTTATTTACAATCCAAAGAAATCTTCAAAATTTGGAACGTATATTATTCTTTATAAAATTTTCTCTTCCTGTATACGTGATTCGCTTTGGAAAAAAAGAAATTAATTGCAAGTTTATCACAAAATGATTAAGTTAAATTTTAAAATAAATATTAGTTTTTACTTTCAGTAAAGAGTTAAGCAATAAAAATTATGATTCAAAAAGTATAAACTCGGAACTATATGATGAATTCGTGTAACGTTTATGTTTTTATTTGCTATATGAAGATATGAATTCATAATTCATATAATAATAGAAAGTGGTCTATATAAGCAAGGATGAGTTTAAAATTGAAACATATAAACGTCATATAGATGCTCGATATTTACGTGATACAACAACGCTGCCAAAATAAACTTATTTTCTCTATTAATATTATGTAATATTAAGGAAATAATAATAAAAAACATACACGTAAAATAATGTTACTTAAATTTATATGATTAAAATTTATAACACGATTATTAGATATTGTTCTAAATTATTTATATTTACAATAGTATTTGCCAATAACTGAATATATTACATAGAACTAATAAAGTGTAATATGTATGTTACGTGAACGTTATAATAGTATAATATAATATAAAAACTCGTTCTATACCTCGTTTCTTATGATTCACCATATGCATATTATTTAAGTAATTTAAATTTTACCGTTATTTTTTACATGTTTCGTAATAATAAAAATGTTGGTCAAATTCATATGTACAGTAAAAATATTTTAAAATATTGAAGTTTCACATATTATAAGACAATAAAATCCACATATATACAAGAAATTTTTAAACAAAAATGCTCTTATTTAAAAATAGTAGTATATAAAATGACAAGGAAAATGTTGGCCAAATTAAAAAAATAATAAAGTTAAAAGTTTTCACATTAAAACAATAAAATGTATTAGAAATTGTAATTTGTGTTTTAAAACTATTTTAATTTATAAGAAAGTGGACAATGGTAATCATGGTCAATGATAGAAAAATACAATATTTTTGTCGGTTAAAAAGTGTGGGAGAAAATTTTGTGTTTAACGTGATTTAGATCAAGAGAACGGATGACAAAATATAAAATAATTTATATATGACAATAAAAACATTGAGGTATATCGCACTGGGAAAGAGAAAGTTAAATTGAAACAATACATGCAAAACATGAAGGTGATCATGTATAATTTTTGTACAGTGAAGTGATCATCATGTTATTTACTGGAATTTAAAATGACAGGAGAGAAAATCTTTACTTTTTATTTTTATACTGATATGAATAAGGTGAATAAACTAAAAGGACGCGTGAGAATTTTTTAATTCCTTTTTATAAAATTAGTATACATCACATTTTCACATGTTGTTGTTTTTTTAAAGTATTTTTGACTTAAGTTTTTAATTTTAGATGCGTATATTATATAATTAAGTTTTTCTTTTTCATTTATTTTTCAAAGAATTTTTGAATGAAAAGAAAACATAATGTTATATATATATAAAATTAATGCGTAAATATCATTATTGTTCATTCTTAATTAACGCACATCTTAATTCGTTTACTAATTAATGTTATTCTATAGGTATAAATGAGACTACTTTTATAAATATTATATAATGCCTTACATAATAAAGTTACATGAGCTCGGTTCGGTAAACCAGAGCAATTCAAAAAACTAGAAAAAAAATGCAAAACAACGATAAAAAAATTATATACGCTTGAATGAAATTTTAAAAATTAAACCATAAAAATATTTATTTAACTTTTCAATTTTTTTACATGTTCACTTCAACAAATAAATAATAAAATGAATCAATTTCATTACATTACCGGTGGTTTACTCGGTACAAATAATCAACTACAAAATACGTACTAACCAGAAATATACAATATTTTAAATTAAATGATTGGAACAAATAAGAAATAAAGAATAAATAAAATGAAAAGGAATTGCCGTAAATATTTGGTTGATTGCAGTTTGAACAATTGAGTTTTGTCTGCATACAAAAGTGATGTTTACTCGACGTGTGAGGCTTGCAGGGCTTCACTGATCACATTACTAGCTGCATTTGAGAGACAATATTCCAGTCAGGCAGGTTTTTACCTATCAAAGAGTCCACTGACTTCCTTGCCATTCGCTTTTTTTTTAAACTTTATGTTAGATCATGTAACTCAAGCAGAACCTTTTCTTCTCTCTCTCTCTCTCTCTCTCTCTCTCTCTCTCTCTCTTCCTCATCAACCGGTCACTCCACTGCATAAACACACTATAAGATAATTTTAATTTTTGTTGAAATTTCTTTCATCTTCACAAAAGCTTATCAAATATAATACATAGCAAATTACGATCTAACATTTTTTTTTTTCAATAGACACCCAATGAAGAATTATTTTAAATAATATAGTTTCAATATTAGATAATAACGTGATGACTTTCAAAAATTTATTTATAAGCTTCATAAAAAAAAAAAAAAAAAAAAAAAATAGGAATACAAAATTCCGGAGTAAGTGAAGTAAAAAATAATGAAAATAATTGGGAAAAAATAAATAAATAAAAAAAATTTGTTATACCATCCATACAGTAAAAGATTCAAATGAAACGTTTCTGATGACTTGTGCTTGAATGACGACAAAAAGTAACTTTGCAACTTTATTCCTTTGTTTTTTTTTGTTCATTGACAAGAGTATAGCGTATAGTACATGATGTAACGAGGCTTTAATTACTTTGCGCGAATGATTTATACAACAACTGCGAGTGCGGTTTAATTTTAAACTTTTTTTATATACGTATAGTATACTACATCATAGTATATAATACAGCATGATAAATAATAACATATAATTAATTGAAAAAAAAAAGAAGTAGAACATTTGTTTGCTTGTGTTGTCATTATCTGTGCGTCTTATATTACATTGCAATTATTTTGTTACCTTTCATGTGTAATTTATCATCACTTAAAATTAATTATAATAACAATGAATTTGTTGTGGATTTTTATTTAACTTTTAAGGGGGATTATTTAGAAACCCAACCAAGTGTAAAAAGTAAATTATATTTGATATCATGAATGGGTTTTATTATTATTGTTAAATGTTAACAAAACTAAAACATGAAATTTAACTTCAATTGTTTCGATATTTGAAAACAAGATTTTATTTTTAATATTTTATGAGCATAAATAATATTGATGTTTTTTTTTTCTTCTTTATTTCAGGTGGCAACTCTCCTGCCAATATCGTGGTTCGTGTTGGCAACAATCGACCTGATCTGGGTACCAACCCAATCTGCAATCGCTTCACTGGCTTCCTCGAGGAGGGCAAGCCCTTGTTCTTGCCATGCAACCCTCCCATGCCTGGTGCTTTCGTGAGTGTTCATCTTGAGACCACGGTGCCCAGCGCGCTCTCAATCTGCGAGGCATTCGTTTACACCGACCAGGTGAGCAATTCACATTAATATATCATTCATAGACAAAAATAAGTACGTAATAATTATGCTAGCTCAATGCAGTCACATTTATATACATAGCAACATAATTTATGCTGTATTATGTTAAGTGAGTATACTACATAGCATAATAATTGAGACGTAAAGCATATTTATTTATGTTACTACAAAATAGCAACAACTTGAGCTCTACAATGTAGGGTTTATTCAATACAAAATTACGTATTTTGTTTTCCCGTGTTCAGTATGAAACAGTAAGAAATTCGAGCCCCGTATAGGAGGGCTAAAAAACTTCTCGTATATTAAATTTCTATAGCAGGCTTGAAATTTTGTTTTACTGTTACACAACATCACTATAAAATTCTATAAGTTTATATGATATTTTTTATATAATTATGAAATTACCAATATTGGTAATTTTAGTTATAATTTTGTGAATATAATTTAAATTTCATTATTGTTATTATTTGTAATTTTTTCCCAAAATTTTTAAATTTATTTAAGGTTAAAGGAAAATACATTTACATTATTTACCGTCATATGATTTTTAGTGATTACAAGTGTTATCGACAAAATTAGTTTTAACGTTTAAAATCCGTTTCTTTTACATTGTAACAGGTCTTCACGCAGCTTGATATTTGTTATCTAAAAGCACTTCAGATTTAGAATTTGTCAAACAAGAAAAGTAAGCTAAAAACATGAAAAAACTATAGTCAATTTTAGGGACCTAATAACATCATTGTGTTTAAATTCTATAACTGCTGAGGGTCATTTTCAAGCGGTACTTTTTTTCTCAAAGAAATTAAACTTCGTGTATATTTTCGAATAAGAATACAACAGAATATTATTGTGTAAAATATATATTATTGGATTTAAAATTCTTTTTTGAAAACCGCAAGATTTTGGGAAACAGTAAAAGCACTAAAAGCCGATGAACTTTTAAGTTCATAATATACTTTTATTTTTATATAATATAGAAGAGATGTATTTCGGAACAAACCTTTTAAAGTATATATTATACTGTATTATATAAAATTCCGTAGCCGCATTATAGATTTGCTCAACAATTTATGTGATGATGTCAAAAAGAAGTGTCACATACATAAAGAATTTCTCTCAAAATACTTTTAAGCATATAAAAAATTAAAAGATAAAAAATAATTTAATGGTAAAATATTTTGAAAATTTATATCTTAATAATTTTTCCTGCTTAATTTTTTCTCTTTATTTTCTGACTGAGTTAATATTTATAAAAAACTCTTTTGTTTTTATATTTACTGTCTGTCAATCGTTTTTTTTTTAAATAGGCCAATTCACACAAACCTAATTAAAGCTATGACTTCATGTAGTACTGCACATGTATATTTAACACAATTTAAGTGTTAATTAAAATTGCTTTACAAATGGGACAACTTTTTTCTTAGCTATATACTCATCACAAAATTAACAACGCGTGAAAGTGCGACACCTATAAACATTGTATTTTTTTTTTTTTTTTTAATATTAATGTCATATGAGCATAAAAGCGTAAGGAATTAAGACTGGAAAAATATTAGTTTTATACGCATTTTCGGTTTAAATAGCATTAAGGTTAAAGTAATTATAAAGAAATAATAATATATAACAAAACAATAACACAACAAGTGTCATATGTTTGAAAGAAAAAAATGTATGCATAAATAGCTCTTAATAAAAAAAAAATTAAAACAATTGTTGTAAAACTTTTATATGAAGAATATAATGATAGAGATTTAACTATAACATTTTTTTTTGTACAGTATAGGTCAATCCTTGAATTATAAAATTATTTAAATGACGGGAAATTTGCAAATTAATAATTAAATTCAGTACACAAGAACAAAAAAATAAGTTATGTAATTGATTTTGATAACATTAGACACACGACAAATTTTTACGTCCTTCATATACGATTAATTAATTCGTAATCATGGGTATTGTTTGTATTATAAATTATAGTAATAAATTCACAGTTCATGGGGGTGTATTTCCGTTCATTCAAAATTTTTATTTTATTTTTAACCTTAACGTTATTCAAACATTTTTTTTTATTATTATTAAATTTGTATGTGAGACTTTCATGCTAAACTTGACTTCCTTCCCGCCGTCTAGCAATGTCAATCCACTTTGTATGAAATATTTGAGAAAAAATGCCACCACCAACGATATGATCGCAAGTTTTACTTAACTTCTACTTTTTTTTTTATTTTATTTTAATTTATATTAATTTTTTTTTAGAGATTCACATCTCGTTCTCAAATGTCACTTACGGCTTCACTTTGTTTACATTTTCCCACGAGGTACTATACATACTTTTTTTGCTGTGCATTATTATGTAAATAGTCGGCAATTTCATAATAAATTATACTGTAGTGTAGCTCATAACTGAATAATTCACAAACTTTTATTGCTGTAGTAGCTAATTTTTTATAATAAGAGTCTTCTGAGAAATAAAAAAATAAAAAATCCGATATGATTTAAGCTTAAATTGTCTTTAGGTTTTATTCTAATGAATAGAAAAACAGTTTACAATTTATCCAATGTATATTAAATTAACATTTTTGAATAATATTTTGTCAGTAGATATGTTCTACTTTTTATTTCTGATTTGAATTAAACAGCGTACTTATTGGTGTTGAAGTTCTTTAACAAGAATTTTATGATGAAATGTAGTGCAAATTTAAATCCCAGTGAACAATAATTATTATTAAAAACAATTAACATGACATTCAATTTATGTTACTAGGCATTGCCCATTGAGCGTTGTCCCCAATTCCGTGATCAGCCCCCCGGCAGCACAGCTACGTACAACGGCAAGTGTTACATCTTCTACAACAGACAGCCTCAGTCTTTCCGAGATGCAAGTGCCGCGTGCCGTAGTCGTGGTGGATCTTTAGTGGATGAGAGTAATCCTGCACTTCAGGGCTTCATTAGTTGGGAACTTTGGCGTAGACACAGGTGAGAATTTTTATTAAAAGCTTGTCTAAGTTTTACTACAGAGGAAAAAAAATATAAGATGGAATTTATGATTTAGATTACATAATATGTTGATTGAGATTGCCTAAAGGATATCCATGGGGTCTATTAACACACATATTCTATACTTTTGTCCTCAGGAGTGACACTAATGGTCAATACTGGATGGGGGCTGTTCGTGATCCCCAAGATCGTAACAACTGGAAATGGATCAACGGCGAGGATGTGACTGTGTCATTCTGGAACTTACCTGGAGGTAACGAGGACTGTTCACGATATGACGGCTCCAAGGGATGGCTTTGGTCTGATACCAATTGTAATGCTAAGCTCAACTATATCTGCCAGCATCGTAAGTATCCATCATTTCAGAAACATCATATTATTATAATAATATTAATGCCATAACAAAAATGATACAACGTCAAAATTAAAATCACAAAATTAATTCCGTTTTTACTTTTTACCGTAATGAATCGATGCCACGTAACATAAGTGAGGATTCTGAAGGAGTAAAAAGTAAAATAAATATATTCAAATGATCGTAAAATATTAAATAAAGTGTCAAATATATTAAGTGGTTAATATTATATACGATGATACTCGTTCTTGTTATTTCACACATCGTTACGTCGTAACTTGCTTCATGAACAATCGTAAATTGCAATCTCAATATGCAAATGTATATAATATAACTTGTGTAAAAATAAATAGCAACTTAAAGTAGATTATATAAGCACTGATATAGATACAACACTTCGTCTTAAATTAAACCACCTTAAAAAATCATATGCGTATATTTTTTTTGCGTAAAAAAAAATGTAGTAAAGACATACGTAAATTAGGTTTTATAACTAGAACGGAAAATAATCTTAATAATAATAAGTTTAATTTTATAAGATAATAATTGCAAGTAACATTAATTTTAATAATAACAATTAAAATAGTGAGAAAAAAATATTTTAATTTCAAGTTCCAAATTAGAAAACAAAAATCTTATTAGTTTGTTATACTCGATTAAAAAAAAAAAAAAATCATAGTACACTTATCCATTACTAGATATAGTTTTTATCGTGTGCAAAAAGAGACGAAATATATGTCAAGTTAAAAACGCACGTCAATTTATTGACCCGAGACTTGACATCATGTACTTTAATTATTTCAGAACCAAAGGCTTGTGGTCGTCCTGAACAACCTCCTAACTCGACAATGGTTGCTCAAAACTTCAACGTTGGTTCTTTAGTTCAATATGCTTGTGATGATGGACATCTACTTGTAGGACCACCATCAAGAACTTGCCTTGCTACCGGATTTTACAATGAATTCCCACCAGTTTGTAAACGTAAGATTCTTATCATCACGCAATCTTCTACATAACATCAATAATTAACTAACTGTTTTTCATATATATATATATATATATAAGATTAACAGAGGAGAAATTTATTATAATATTATTTTTATTTTATTTTTTAGGTATTCACTGTGGTCTACCAGCTGAAATCTCACATGGTCGTTATCATTTAATTAACGGAACTGTTGGTTATCAAAGTCAAGTAGTTTATTCATGTCAGCCAGGTTATAGAATGGTCGGTAAAGCAGATCTTATGTGTGATGTTGATGAAAGATGGAATGGACCACCACCTCGCTGTGAATGTAAGTTTTAATTTTCATCTTTTGCATGATTATAAAAATATAATAACATTTAATATAGGTAACAGTAACAGCATGAATATTTTTTAGTAATAATTTATGATATTTTTAGAATTGTATTTTAATATAGTATAGTGAAATATAACATTGTAGTTAAATGTAATTATATTTTTAAGTTTTAACTACATATAGACACATTTTATGCAAATTAAAATTTATTTGCACGGATATTTCAACATAATTAAAAATTGCAATATTCCGTTCACTGTGTATTATTTATTCACTAACAACCAAGATAGATCTATAGTTAAAAAAAAAAAATTAACACTCATCACATAATAAAAATGCCAGCACAATTAAAAAAAAATCAGACTCCAAATTAATTTATATTTGTTATTGAAAATGCCACCAACACAATAGAATTTTTCTCTCGGTTTTTTTTTTTTTTTTTTTTTTTTTTTATTTTGTTATTATTATTATTCAAAAGCATATTGTATTACAAACTGATTTGATGTTACAAAACAAGGGCTGTAAGCTGCAACCTCTAGTTAAACCTTAGTTATCTGTTTTAAATTGTTGCAACAGTCAAAATAACAACTTAACTATGGTTTAAATATTAGTGGTGCAGCTTACGGGGGAAGTAACAAATAAAAAAAAAAAAAAAAAATGTAACAAATAATTAAGGTGTATTCACATATTCTTGGTTTATTTGCATAACTTTTTGCATAACACTTTACATAACAAAATTCAACAATGAAAATGTATTGCATGAATTTTGTTATGCAAAATGTTATGCAAAAAGTTATGCAAAATAAAAAGACTATGTGAATCCACCTTTACGCTTCTTTAACACTAATACGATAGGTTATAAAATTATATAATTATTATATAATTTCTTTTAATAATATAATGAAATTAAAACTATATAACCTTGCAATTATTTATCACACGCGTATATTATAGTTAGTTCACCCACCCTTCTATAATAAACAAACAACTACTTAAATTAACATGACAAAGTTTCAAGTGTAAAAAAACATTGATTTTAACATTTACACGTTAATCCACTTTAAATTTAATTGATACGCATGCACTTATTGTATATTTTGAAAGTCAAGTATGTAGAGTGTTGGCCTATGTGTATGTACAGTGGAGATGGAAGCCCCGATACTTTGCCCCTCACCCCCCGAGATCGCCAATGGACGTCACAATAGTAATCCTGGAGCACGACTTAAACCAGGAACCGTGGTTGAATATGAATGTAATAGCGAACAGTTTGAACTTTTTGGAAGTTCTCATATTGTTTGCCAGCCCAGTGGGGAGTATGATGGTCCCGCACCTGTTTGCAGAGGTAAATTCATTGATTTGGACGATCGACATAGACATAATATACTGATTTAATTTAAAGACGATTTTATAATTAGGTGCACACTTTCTTACGCTAATCTATCAATTTCTTTAATGCAGTAAATTGGTTATGGATATAGTTTAATTTACTGCATATCTTAAAATGTTAATTTATACAAAATGGTTTCTTATCTTTTGGCTAAACTTTGGCACTTGTATATTTATATAAAGACCACTTATTATGGACATATATTTTATTTTTAATAATGTGACAATTTTTTTTTCAGCCTTATTCTTTATTGTTTTTGTTTAAATAATGAGACAAAAATATAACTTTCTTTTGAACAATAAGACTGTGACATTAAGATTAAATTGACTGTTGATTTAAATTGTGATATTAAGTTATTCAGACTTTCAGAGAAAGCTTTCAGTTTTTAAGCTTAAAAAATTAATATAATATTATTACATTATTAATAATGTAAACAACTGCAATTATATGGGTCATTACTTTTATAATGTCGACAGATTCTTTAAAATAATATTTTTGCCTTCTACATTTGTATAACAAATTAATTTTAATCTAAAAATTGCTGTACATTTTTTTGGAATATTATCAATTTGTTTTTTTTCATATTTATTAATCAAGCGTTTTCAAATATAATAGAAATTTCACGACGTTTAAAATATCGACGATTGACGTGTTTATAAAATATTTCAGATGACTCTCGTTCTCCTGCTGGTTCCGGTAATATTCCGGCAATCGTACCTGGTGTAGGCAGTGGCTTCTCCCGTCCTCCTGCTCTCCCCACAACACCACCTACTCGTCCTAACTCAAATCTTGGCCCTGGAAGACCCTCATCCTCTAGACCTGATCAGCCAACCACTCCTGAGGAACCCTACCCCGGTGATAATGAGATCCCTGACTCGGTGCACATCCGTAACGGAAACAACCCCAATGCAAATATTCCTCATTCAGTGTTGGAGGAGGACCGCAGAGATGGTAGTCCCAGGCTCAATCTTGGTGAGTACAAAATTTCATTATATTACACTTCAAAGATATCATCTTTAATCAAATCAAGTAAATCAGATCATAAAAACAAGGAAAATAACACTAATAATATTATAAAATAATTATTGTGCGTTTTTTTTTTTTTTTTTTTTTTTTTTTTGCACATTTTTCTTTCTGTTTTAATAGTTTAAATTTATTTCAATATTTAACTTTTTATGCAGGGTGAATGCAAGATTTCCATTTATTTTATTTACACCTATTTTACGGTAATTGAAGTATTAATAAAAAACAGTATCGAACCTAGGCGCGTGGCTGCAAATAGCATTACAGATGTGTTGAACAAGTTGCATAACCTCTCAGGAGCTTATAAAATTTCATCGGCGATCTTCCATACTATTTACTATACGAAATATTTTTTTCTAGGTTTCTACAACTTTAAATTAAGTTAAGAGTTGAGGTTATTATGCATTGATTCTTAGCATATAGAGAATATTTAAATTTGGTCTAATTCTATGTTAATTTTAAAAGTTATTAATGAAAACTGATTTACTCGAAAATATTTTTTGATTCGACCTAAAATTGAAGATATATAATTTATAATAAATTTTCCAAGGCTGTAAAATCAATCAAAGGTTTGTTTTCTAAGTCACATAAGTCATAAAGGATAATATTGCGTTGCAGGCGCGATCATCGCTCTAGGTGTCTTCGGAGGTTTCGTATTCTTGGCAGCAATCATCACCACCATTGTAATCCTCGTGAAAAGGTAAGTCACCCTCTTTCTGTTTTTTACCTCTGGTTATTGCTTTTATTTTGGGGTTGATGGAATATTTGGTAGCCACTTTCCTTAATTTGCTTTAAACCACCACAATTTTACAATCTTTATTTTTCTAACACCATTTTGTATAAAAAAATAAAACAAAAAAACATATATAAATAATAAAATAACTAATAAAATAAAAAAGTAGAAACTCCCATTAAAAACAAATACTAAAAATCAACCAGTGGATAAAAAAATATAAAAATTTAAATTCCACTGGTTTGAAACCTGGATTTTTTGAAAGGTGACCAAAAAAAGGAATTCCCTTGTTCTAGTGGGACGAAAAGCAAACTCCCTCCCCCGCCCCCTCGCAAGTTGCCTCCTAGCTGGTACCCCACGCTTTTGGCTCTGCCATTTCCCGATCAACAAGTGGGGCGACGGGAATTTACTAGGGGCTATAGAAGCCGGGCCGGCTACTTCTCAAACCCTATCTAGTCAAGTGTACGTACGTGCGCAGACACAACTCACCTCTCTTTGTGCCATCAAGGTATTGTAACAAATTAACAAACTAATTTCCCTCCAATATACCCCCTGCTTGCAATTTCTTATACCAATATTAACATTTAAACTAACCAGCGCTTTGCTTGTATTTAGAAATTAATATGGGAATATTAATCAAGTATTAATAATAAATAAACAAATAAATAAATAAATAACATGTATAATAACAAAGCAGTAAACAAACACTTATGATTATTTTTGCTGGATGTAAGAATGATAAACCAAATCCGAGTTAATTAGAATTGAAATTTATAAATATTCCATGCTGCATGAAGGAGTGAGGGAGTTTGCTTTTTTATTTTTATAATTATAATTATTTTCTCTTCATTTTATATATATAAATCCCAATTATATATAATTTGTATAATATTTTTTCTATTCTTTTTTTCTTTAATATGAGAATGCACACACTTTATAGCACGACACTAAAAATAAATATATTACAAATACACACATCAAAACAAAGCTTTGTTATTTATAAATTTCAGAAACCGTACTACAAAACATTTCCGCCATCGTGCATCTCCGGACAGTCACACAGTGGCATCTTATGACTCATCAGGATCCGAGAGTCGCGGTGGTCTAAACAGATACTACAAGCAGGCCTGGGAAAATCTACAGGAGGGAGGTCATGCCCCGGGTAAGGGTAAACATCCTCAATTAAAACGCAAGGAAACAATGGATGAGCCAGCGTATCGTGGTGGTGGCGGTGGTCCACGTGATGCTGTGAGAGACGCAAGTGAGATTGTAGTTGATAACAAGAGAAGACATCATCACCATCACCATCATCACCCTGAGGGAGGAGATTGGAGGCAAGGTGGAGGTCGTCAACCCAAGTCCAGATATTGAATAACCATCCAAGCAAAAGCTCAATTGTCTATATAGCGATATAAGGCAGAATTATACATGGATATAAATCACGCTTACAAAATATAAAGGGATGTTCACATGGGGCAATATTTTCACTGTACAATAAATTAGATTGCATCTGATTTTAGAAAACAACAACATTAAAATGCAATCAAATTTATTGTGTAATGCAAATAGACCATGTGAATAGACCATTAATTTTTTATGTATCATCTATAAATGCTGCAACAATTTAAAACTTAATTTTATTAAGAAACAAAATTTAGTAACTTTGTTATATGAAAACTAAGCGTGGTATATTTTTAACAACCATGTATATTCTCAAGCATAGAGAGTGTGAAATTATTTTGTATAATTTGTTTAGCCACTTAAAAAAAATCATTTCATAGAAGAGTCAATACCCAAAAAAAATGAAATTCAATAATTTTCACAAATAATGTTATTTTTTTCACACTCTTTATTTAGCTTTCAGAATAAAAAGTTTTATTTCCAACTATTTTCGTACGTAACATGTATAAATTGAAAAATTCTTAAATAATTTCTATAGTGCCATGTGCACCTTAAAAAATAACATAAGATATTTGGAAATTCAACTTGGAATTTGATTTATATAAGCTCTTTGTGTAAATGGGGGGTGTGTGACGTCCAAAACATGAGTTTGTTGTGACTGCACCAGAAGAGGTTGTGGATGCGATTGAAAGTGTAAAAGTTCTACAATAAAATAGATTTTAAATTACACATTTAAAAACACAAACAATTGAGATGTGGTGTAGAACCAGGCCACATCTAGTCTAATTAATTTTTTTTTTAATGCGCACTCTCATATAACATATAACAAAAACAATGCTTTTTTTTGTGCTAAGAAATATTTTCAATCAATATTTTTAATTGTTTTCTAAAATAAATAAATTTATGTTTGGTTTTTTGACTAAAAAAATATATATAAAATAATGAAATCCTTGACCTTATCAATAAAATTTATAAAAATTTGGTGAGGTTGATGCGTTTCATTATATAATAACAAAAATATTCTAGTTTTTTAAAATACTTTTTCTGCAGTATTATTTCCTCATTTCAGATTAATAATTTGCAAAGCCTTTTTTTTTTCCCATATGTTATCCATATTTTTATTTCACCAATGACATTCATCTAATTAAAACCAGAAATTAATTTTTTTAAGATGTGAATGTTTGAATTTTTAATTTTAAGACAAAATAAATTAAGAAAATATAAAACTCTTGTCACTCATTTTGCCTGTTTAGGAAATCAAATTTTTAAATTATACTTAAATGATTTGACAGAGAAATTTGTAATATAGTTAACTTAGATTTAAAAAAATAAAAACAAGTTATTTTATAAGCTTGGAAGAAAAAAAAATGAATATTTTGTAAAGCACATATACATTACATTAAAACATTATTTATATACATATTAACAAAAAAAAATCATATATGTGCTCTGTAATTGTGTATTTTATATAATATGTTTGTAAGTACCTTTGTAATCTCTTATTTTTAAATATAATTCTATAATAATATATGGTAATTTTTGTTTTATTTCTTATAATATAACAAATCTATGGATCATCACGGATAGTAAACGGCAGCGAGGATTTTTAACTTTACAATTAAAATTTGAAAATTTATTACGTGACACATTTATTGTCCAATATGTGTAAATTATGAGGGTGTTGGTCCATGGTGTTGGTCTCAATTTTTTTTTCTTTTTTCAAAATTTGTACTGTGGTGATATTACGATGTAAATTTGAACAATACAAAAATGCTGGCTGCCGTTTACTATCTGTGATAGTCGATATGTGAAAAAGACATCGAATACTTGAATAATAGGATAGAAATAGTGTGAGAGAAATTAGAGCACTGTGTGAAATTGAAAATTAATGCAAAGCAAAATTCTCTTAATTTGATAGTTAAAGGAAAAAGGATTCAGTTAAATTCACTAGTCAAAGCTATAGGATGTCTTTTATAAAAAGAATTCATATATGAAGAGAATTAAGTTATGACAAAATAGAGTTAGTGACTTACATGACTTCCAACTCCCTATACTAGCGTGTAGTCCATAAAAACTACAATGATGTCAACACTTGTACACTGAAAGCCCTCCTAAAGTTAACATCAAAGATGGTGCCGCTTTTTAAGGAAAAGGGTAGAAATGCGTAGTCAAGTAAGAGCAGCATTGCCAAATACTCCGAACCACCTGCTCTTTTCTTGCTTTTGCTAAGTGAGAAAATGATTGACATGAAAACAACATAACAAAACGAAATATTTTGCTATTGTGTCTTAAAAGCTTTTTCCACTTAATGAAGTGAGATGTCATCAGTCTATATTATTATTAGGTATTATTTCTGGTTATTAAATTTTGGGAATTATAAGGAACTTTTTTTTTTATTATTATTTTTTTTTTAAACACACGAGACACCAATAAAGTTTGCCTATACTTCTTTATATTTAATGGTGCTGATAATTTACCATCTTTAAATATCTTTTAATCTACCCACTATTTCTTTCCTTCAACTCTCCTACTAGCTTTCCTTAAACTACAGGCTTACTACAGGCTCAATGATGCTGATGTGTATTAAAATAATAGTAAAGAAGATATGATTTCAATGAACACCAAAGAAAACAAAAATGAATTATTTTCACAGATAATGTATATTATTTCATTATAAATTGCAGGGTTGTAGGAAAAAATCACAGAATTAGCAAGGTTTGTAATTCTAGCTTATATAATTAACAAAATATTTCTATATGCATAATAATGCATTTCAAATTATATTAATTATTCCAGTCTTGAAAATGATAAAACATGCAACATATTACAAAATAGAGAGATTACTTATTGAATTCTGCTGATCACGAGCTTAGGCGAGGAAGAATCCTGTGTTTTCAGGTTGTAGCCACTGAGCAAGCAGACCTATGATGTTGTGACGTGCTGCTGTCAGCTGAGGGGGGTCTTTAGGTGACTCAGGGTACATGTTAGCACAGTGAGCAGTGCCTGTAACAATCATACAAATTCTATAAATAGCACACCTGGGAGTAAAGTAATTTTAGGTCTTATGTGCATGGTATGAACTCCACATACGAGCCCAATAAATACAATATAAATAGCTTGCCAACAATTTTAAACAACTCATGATTGTTTTCAATATTAATATTTAGTACAACTAATACAGTAGTTTAAATGGGGGGGGGGGGGGGGTACTTGAACTGCTAGATTGGCAATTAGCATAATGAAAAGAACCATTCTACCTAAATTAATTGCAATCAACATATCGTCTCTATCGCGTCAAAACGTTTCAAGTCAAATTATTACGAGCGCGCCAAACGTTCCATCTGACACAGTAAACCCTATGTAGATGGAACGTTTGGCGAGCTCGTGATAATTTCACTTTAAACGTTTTGACGCAATAGAGACGATATTTTAATAAAGACAGTTCAAAAATAATTATAAACTACTAGAAAGTCACAATGATAGATCAATTGTTCATAAATAAATATAAACATACATATTTTAGTTACAGTAAATATGCCTGCATTACCCAAAGAACCTGATAGCACATGCAAACTTAAAACTGTGGCTTACCATTGATGTAGATGGCAGGAACTTCAGGTCCAAGAGACTGAGTAATTCCGAGTGCGTGCCATGGGTCGATGGAGCCATGAACAAAGACAACTCGGCTAACCTGCACGTTGAGGGCTCCATACATGTTATTGGTGCGCTCAATACCTTTCTCCAGTAGTTCTTTATTATACCTAAAATACGTACATAAATAGGATAAAATACAATAGGATAAATACAATCAAGACAAATATTACCCACCTTGGTCCATAAATATCTGAGCACTGCTGAATGAAGAAATCAACAGGGAAGTCATCACCAAATGGCTGGTTGTCCAATGTAGAAGTCTGGTAAAATCCAAACTCAGTGCATGTTTGATACAACCACTGACGTCCTGTATGATCATACCACAACAGTTAGGTGAAAATGTATATTCAGTTTAAAACTGAAATTGATTACATTAATTACACACTTTTTATTTACTTTAAAGCTTAGAGTGAATATAATCAATAATTTATTATTGAAAATTTGCCTTTTTAAAATAAATTTATGTATTTTTATTTAAAATTAAAAATGTGTAAAACACAAAAAACGAAAAAAAATAAATAAATAATATAGGCCTACTGTATATCATACATAAAATAATAAGCAATAAAACAATATACGTATAATAAGAAGATATGAAATAAGAAAACAATTACTGATAAAAGTAATATTATCACAAATCAATGTGCTGTTATCACAATTTAATTATTATTCTTTGAATTAATATTTTTGTAGCACAATTTTAAAAAATTAGGCTAGATAAAACTGTATTACCGCCCTCCGAGGTCTCAGCGTCCCAGGAGACATTCTGATAATTCTTGATCATCTTATCATACTTGTAGTCAAGGCACTTCTGCTCATACACGCTCAGCATTTCGGCGTTCACAGCTGCATAGCGAGTGATTGCAGAGCCAAGGCTGGCGTTGGTCATGATGTCACACACAGTATCGATTGTGATGTTAGCGTCTTTGGCACCCTCGAACTCTCGGTTATCCTTGTTGTACTGCACCACACCAGCAAAGTTGCCTGACAGCGTCTCATACAAGTTGGAGATATCTTGTTTAGACACATCCACCACAGTGTCACATAAACTAAGAAAAAGAAGAAGAAGAAGAAATGAAATTGTAAAATCTTTTTATAAATTTTTGGTAATGTAGACCACAATACAAAAGTAGAACAATACAATAGTAAAGTAATACATAATTATAATAATAAATCCATTTGTTAACAATAAAAAAAGCACAATAATACATTATTTAATGGACCACTTGCAATGAACGTTTTTCAAAGGGCTGTAATGTAATTATGACAATTTTTTTTTATAAGAATTGCATTAAGAATGCTTGAATTTATTTCAAATATTTCATTCATTGCAGGTGGTCCATTCAGTTTGAACTTGATATTTTGCTTTGTTTCATTAATATATGGTTTGTGTTCATATTATAGGCTATGTATATTTTTCCGCATTATAGCTGGCTTTTTTACTACAATTTTCTTTGAATTGAATTTGTTATCAACTCTGAGTGTTTTTGCTTTTTGTTTTCCTTATTTTATATTCAATGGAGGTAAATAAAAAATAGACTTTCTATATTCATAGGTACCTGGATATAAGTGACCTTAATGATGATCAATATAAATGTAGTGAAATATTAGTAAAATAAGTTTTTTTTTTAAATTTAAACCACTTACTGCTGATATGATCACTTAATTAATGGTAATTTGAGGGAGTCTTATTGAAATGGTGGATTCACTTTGTTTTGAAAAACAAATTTCATGAGTACAGCGCTGGCCAAAAGTTTAAGAACGGGGCAGCAGCGACCGCTGCATTTTTTAATAAAGATAACATGGTGTGGTTGCGGGTTGCCTATACAAATCGTTCTCTCTCTTGGCCAGAGCTGCACATCTAATCATATAACATGGGCATGAGAAAACAAGGCCAGGACTTACTTGAAAAGTTTATCTATATGTTGTTGTCCAATCCTGTGTTTAAGTAGTATTGTGACTTGCTTTGTTGCTTGAGCTACAGCATCAACACACGCTTCACTGTGTGTGGCTAGAGAATCTCTTACAACACCCATGTATTCTGTATCAAAATCACTACAATTAGAAACAATCCTAATTAAACATAATTACTTCAGCCTTACCCTTAAAGTCAGCCACAGCAAGCAGGGGTCCACTAGCAGACACAGAGGCACTTACAAGATGTGGGAACTTCATCCTAATCCATGCTGCAAGAGAGCCTGGATATGAACCTCCAAATGCCACCCAATGAGTATGCTCATCTAAATTGTGTTTCTCATTCATTTTCTCAATAAAGTAAGCAAGATCAGAGAGAGCCTGTTCACTGCTTAGGTACACCAAGTTCTTTACACCTAAGTCTCTGAAAAAAAAAAAAAAAATTAAAACGTTAAAAAAAATAATAGAAAATATTAGTAAAGAGATTAGTATTGTTGAATTGAAAGTTAATGAAACGCAAAGCTTCTCTAATTTATATTGTTATAAGTGGGACTTGGGATCAAATGTTCTAGCATAGACGAGTGCAAGTTATTTTATATTAAAATATATGTTGTACGGATAATGTGTCAATAAAATATGATACAGTATTATTACCTAATCTTACATTCTCATAATTTGTCGAAAGCAAAACATTTAAGTTTATAATATTTTTGGTATTGGGTTACCCTCTCATTCGAATACATTCTTAACATTGCAAGCACCATAAGGTTCCATGTATTTTAAATGGCATTTCTGTGCTCTCGTTTGAAGCTCATTACTCAGCATTTTATTAGGTCTATTAACTTCAAACAAACTTCTATAATGACGTAAGGGCATGGTGACCTAGTTCACAAAATTTTGGAACCACTCAAATGAATGGTGCGAGTGGAGAGACTCCCGAATGAAATAATGACCCTACCGAGAGGGTGACCCATTTTTATAAGCTCGTACTTGGTAGGGTGGCTCTTGCCATAGTAACGATGTTCTAACTGGAAACAGAGGGCATTGAATTTCTCTGCATATTCAATCCACATGCCGTGTGACATCCAGATTGGGTTGGCTTTCCCCTCACCTCCGATCATCAAGAAAACTGGACCTCCAGACTTGTAGAATGTGTCGTTAACAAAGTATCTCTGTAACAATAAATATGTATGCACAGTTCGCATCACTGGCTACTTTCCTCTAGTCTAGAGAACTCTAACCTGTTGCCAGGTATAAGTATTGGTTGGATCAAAATGGTCCAACTTCTGCGTAAACCACAGGTCTGGAGAATCTGCAGTATCCTTCTGTCTTTTAGGAGCACCAAGCATGCCACCTTTGCCACGACCATGGTGGAAAATTCGCCAACTGTAGGCGACTGACAATGATAGCACCAGAAGAAGCGCAGGCAAAAGTCTCATTTTCTCACTGAAATAAAAAGATACAGCCAAGTTACGTAATAATTACATTATGTCGAATTGATGGTTTTGATGACAAAATAATATAATTATAATAAATGTTCTTTAGTTTTAAATCTGTAAGGAATTTTTTTTTTTTATGATTATATAGAGTGTTAAGTTAAAATAAACACAGCCTTATACTTACAACAAGCTTCACCACTTTTTGGAAGGAAAATTAATTACCAAAAACGCAAAAAATTATCGAGGAACTATTTTTGGACTTTAATCTCCTTGGACCAGCTGACGTTTCAAAACAAACAGTCATGTGAGGTTTTTAGATGTTATTTTGACTTTTTATTTTAATTAAAAAAAAAATGTAATGTATAAAGCATGATATAATTGTATAAAGTTAAGAAAAATGAATAAAAACTGTATTTTCTTTTTCAAATCATTATTATGCAAATACTAATTTAATATATTTATAAGCAATAAAAATTTAGGAACGGAGGGGAAACTCTGAAAGAAACGAAAAGAAGAAGGCGGGGAAGACGAGACGAGGGGAAGCAGAGGGGAAGGGGAAGTTGCCAAAGAAGAAAGGAAACAAAAACACAATAACATGTTTACAGTGCTGTTTATGTAATATCTAGATTATTTTGATTTGATTTGTGTTTTTTAAAGTGACGTTCTGTTCTTTATATTCACTGTAAACAGCAGGCGACAGCAGTGTCTCATAATCTGTATGGGAACCTCGACCTCAACTTCAAGAAGGATGGATGATAGTGATTCTCGGTCTCGATCGGATGAAAGTAGTGTGGATCAAGATTCAGATTTGGCTACCATCTTGCAGTTTCTAATAAGAAGGTGTGAAAAATATAAAATTTCATTACCTTGATATTTCTTCTCTATGTTTCAGCTCATCATATGGTTAATATTAAGACCCCTGCGTCAAACCCTCAATCGGCGTCGGCGACCAAGGTCGGCAACGTGATTTCAGCGATGCATGGTTTATTATATTACTTATTCGCAAATCGCAATCGGCGTCATAATCGGGATTTAGTGGGGGGGGGGGGGGGGGGGGCAAAGTTTGAGAGACCTTCGAGGTTGCCAAAAAGGTTCAAATTCTCGGCACTGTCACGATTAGTGGCGGGGCGGTGCAGGG
The DNA here is from genome assembly GCA_949318235.1 of Ecdyonurus torrentis. Taxonomy (NCBI): domain Eukaryota; kingdom Metazoa; phylum Arthropoda; class Insecta; order Ephemeroptera; family Heptageniidae; genus Ecdyonurus; species Ecdyonurus torrentis. Next base: position 28,580,146 of record OX439132.1, on the reverse strand, counting down.
GTTTATTAATATTAAGGTTTATTAATATTAGCCGCTACCTTCCAATCCTTTCTACCAACACTCTCTACCTCTTCCTTCTACATCCTTTCATCCCTCAAAGGGTAGATCAGGTTTAACATGGGCGCTTGCGCCTTTCTTGGCTACCTTCTGTCACTGCTCAACGGTCCTTCAACGGGGGCTTAGTAAGACATACAGTAAAAACAAGAAAAAAAATATATACATATATTAACGACCTGCATCTTGATACGTATCCTTAAAATATCTCATGCATTTGAAAATATATTCATCATTAATAATTATAAGGAACAACGGTAGTTTCTTGAGAAATTGATGAAAACATTAAACTTGTGTTTCGTAGATACTGATTAACTCCCACTATACAAACAAACTGTATAACATATGCACATCAAGTTATGTAGTGGGAGCCTCAGTGGTCAGTATCATCTCATGTTTCAGTGGTCAAGTGCACATCAGCTCCTCAGAGCAAGACATCGTTGACAGCAGTGACGAAGATTTCGTCGCAGCTGCAAGTCCTCCTCGTATTTATCAACAACCTAAAACGGAACTCTTAGACGTTAGTTATTGTTTTAACATAATGGTACCATTTATTTAAATTGACAGAGCTGGAGGTTATATCCATAACTTAAATTGTGGGTTTGCAAAAGTTCTTAATGCTCTAGGTTAAAAAAAATATTAATCCCGGCAAGGACAACTTAGGGCCAATTTTATTTAAAAATGAGTTACCTATGAATATATACTTAAACTCTCTAACAATAAAAACAAATAAGTTATCGTTATGATGGTGTATGTTACAGAAAAGTGAGTTGAGTGTGGCTACAAGGGAGGCGTGTGGACTTATCCATCAACGATCATGTCGCCGCCCCAAGCCCATTCCCTCAATGATCTACAACAGAGAGGTAAATGTTATATTCTATACATCAATTGTATACCATTCATTAAAACATAGAATATGTTAAAGGCATAATGCACTTTTTTAAACATCCTTTAGAATACTAGGTTAATAATTTACATACCTTATTATGGCAGAATTAGACATGAACGCGATGATTTTGTATTTATTTTCATTGATTTTCCATTTGACGGTTGAAATAAAACTTATCTGACGTCACACTGTACTGATGGGGCTGCGAAGTGGTGGGGTGTTATAAATTTATCACGTGACCAAAGAACTTGACTGCTGCTTGACTGTGATTGGCTGATGAGATGGGCAGGGGGGAACGTCAGGAAAAAGTTTGGTACTTCCCTAAACTTTATACTTCCGAGTTTGCGCGCAAAGTGTTTTATAGTTTAGGGAAGTACCAAACTTTTTCCCGGTGTTCCCCCCTGCCCATCTTATCAGCCAATCACAGTCAAGCAGCGGTCAAGTCCTTTGGTCACGTGATAAATTTAAAACACCCTACCACTTCGCAGCCCCATCAGTACAGTGTGACGTCAGATAAGTTTTATTTCAACCGTCAAATGGAAAATCAATGAAAATATATACAAAATCAACGCGTTCATGTCTAATTCTGCCATAATAAGGTATGTAAATTATTAACCTAGTATTCTAAAGGATGTTTAAAAAAGTGCATTACATATGCCTTTAAGGGAGTAGGGTACCAACCTTATATCTCAAAAACTAGAATGTGTTTTGGGTATAAATTTGGTGTCATTGTGTAGCTAAGGGTCACACCTAGCCTAGCCGTGATAAAAATTTCAAAATGTTTGACCGTCACGAAAAAGAAAAAAAAAAATATTGAAATTAACATTAGGCGTTATGGGCTTAAAATTTCAAAAAATCCTATAAAATTAATTTGCACGGTGACCTCCCAAAATTTTTATATATTTGAAATTGTCTCAAGCTGAAGTATCATGGTGCAAAATTTCATCTTTTTTTTTTTGACGAGAAAAGTTTGAGTCTAATGGTCGACATCGGTACCCTACTTCCTTAAAAATTAAATCTTTTTTTAAACATTTTATTTTCTGTCACATTTTTTCCCCTCTTATTGATAAACATTTATTTAAATAACTCAATATTGAGCATAATAGAAGAATCTAAGAAATTATTACTAGTAATCCAATAATATATGGTAACGACACTGTATCTCATTAATCTGCTGATTTTAACTTTTATTTGTCATTGCAGGTTGGCATGTATGGCAAGAACAGATTCTTACGTAGTGACTGCTGTAAAATTTACAACAGTTACTTGCCCAATCATATGCAGTCAGTGGCTACCTATCACAACAAAGCATTCTGTGGTACTTACTCTAAAGATGGTTCTATTTTCCTCAGTGCTTGCCAAGGTATGTTATTTAATCTCTAGTTTAGAAGATAAGAAACAATATGTTAGCATATTCATATTTTAATATGTTATTATTATATATTTTTTTAGATCGCAACCTGCGCCTCTACCACACTAAAAATGGAGAATTCAAGTTAGTCAAAACAATTCAAGCTCGTGATGTAGGCTGGAGTATTCTAGATACTGCATTCAGCCCTGACGGAAACAGCTTAGTTTATTCTAGTTGGTCTCAGAGTAGTAAGTCTGACTTTTCTTTCTGTTTTTGTACAGCAAAATTAAAAGAAAAATTGTATATTTTTCCAAATTAAAATAGTTACAAGTTTTCTTTAGACTCACATACACTACTAGTCTATTTTCTTCTCCTTTCATGAGAACTTATAAATAAAATAAGATAAAATTTTAATTTTAAAACTCAATGCTTTATTTTCAGTTCATTTGGTGAACATCCATGGTGATCCTGACAATCAGGAGGCATTGGCACTCAGTCCAGATGATCGCAGGTTCTGCATTTTCTCACTTGCCTTCTCTGAAGATGGACGTGAGATCCTGGGTGGAGGCAATGATGGTTACATCTATGTGTATGACAGAGAGTGTCAGCAGCGTTGCCTACGGGTAAGTCACACTTGTATTAATTACTTTTTAATTTAATATAGGAAACATAATTAATTAAAATGAGTGTATTTTTAATTTATTGAGCATTTTGTTGTTTCAGATTGAGGGACATGATGATGATGTCAACACTGTTGCATTTGCAGACAGCACGTCACAGATTCTGCACAGTGGTGGTGATGACGGACTATGCAGAGTAAGTTTGGACTAACAATGTAGCCAACAATGTTGTAGACCATAAGCAGTGTCTGCCCACTCTTGTTTTCAATTGCTTCTTGTTTTCAATTTATTCCTAATTTTTTTGTTTCTGTAATTTAATTTAGAAAGAAAGAATAAGAAAAAAAAAAAAAAAAAAAAAAACAAGAAAAAAACACAACAACTTTGAAGTAGTAACAACAATGCATTATTATTATCAACTTTTATAACTATGGCCACATTTTATAATAACTAATTAATGCAAATAATACAATACTTGTTTCTAAAATTGGTTTAATTTGATATTTTAATTGTTGTTTACAGGTGTGGGATCGCCGTACTTTAAGTGAGAGTAACCCTAAGTCTGTAGGAGTTCTTGCCGGTCATATGGATGGCTTGACATTCATTGACCCTCGTGGTGATGGTCGTCATCTGCTGACCAACAGCAAGGACCAGTCCATCAAGCTGTGGGACATGCGCGTGTTCTCATCCTCAAGTGGTCAAGACAACACACGTCGTGCTGTGCTTGACCAGAGCTGGGACTATCGCTGGCAGAGAGTACCCAAGAAATGTGAGTTTTTAATTTAACTATTGTTGCTGTGAAACAAAATTAAATTAACAGACTTGTTAATTAGTGTGATGTGATGATAATAAAAAGTCACTAAATATAAACTAGAAAATTAAGCTTGAGTTCTAATGTTCATTGTTTTCAGTGGGTTGCACTAAGACAAAGCTAGAAGGCGACACATCAATTATGACCTACAGAGGTCATACTGTGCTCCAGACGCTTATTAGGTGCCACTTCTCGCCTGCCTTCAGTACTGGACAGCGATACATCTACACAGGCTGTGCTGCTGGACGTGTAGTAGGTAAGAATAACTTTCACTATTGAAGTATCAAATTTTGGTAAATCTCAAGAGTTAGAACTGTTAAATATTTCCTTAAAATCCTTTTAATTTTATTATTTCCCTGCTGTGTGAAAGAACCAGATAATAATGATGTTTATAAAGAAATGTTTTACTATTATTGACTTTTTGTTTCAGTGTATGATGTGCTGACTGGCAAGATTGAAACAACACTGCCAGGCCATCGTGCTTGTGTCCGAGACGTCTCTTGGCATCCTACGCGCCAGGAAATTATCAGTACTTCTGTAAGTATTCTCCAAAGTTATAGTTAAGTTGTGATTGTCTTACACCTGTAAAGTGACATTGAAAAATATTGAATTCATTGTGAACATGCAATGTAGCTTATTAGCCATTTTACTTTTATTCCTAATAAGCTTTGTAAACAATTGTAAATTTCAGTTTGTATTTCCTTAGGGATGATAAATTGCAAGTTCGTTTAATTGGCCATTTATTTCTATATTAATGCAAGCAATGCAAGGTCATCTAACAAGCTAACATTCAATTCTAACTAAATACTGATTCAAAAAAAAAAAAAAAAAAAAACTGCTACAAGAACATGTCAAGTTTTAAGTAGCAATAAAATAGTATTGTTTCACCGTCACAATTCCTCTGATTTTATGCTTGTATCATTCACAGTGGGACGGCACTTTGGGCAAGTGGACATACCAAGGCACCAGTCAGTTGGATGATGAGGAGGGGTTTGAGCAGGATGGTGAACCCTCTGAGGAAGAACTGAGGGGAGTGGGTACTTGTCCTCTACGTCGAAGTCCTCGCATTGCCCAGCAGAGACTGGAGCGAGAGCAACAAGACTGACATACCTTTGCACCTCATGTCACCAATCTCGACTTTTACACTGTGCAATCTCAGTCAGTGTACCTATAATGTGACCTCCTTACTTCACATACCGCCTTGGTAACAGCATTAACTGCATTATCTTAACACAGCAATTGCAAGGTTATTTTTCACATGTGATTTTCCTCGCTGCTCATACTTGCTCAGCAAGTATAGTAAACTAAATATTTATAGCCTCAAGCTCAAGGTGTCTATTGGTTATTGATTGGGCTTTAGTACTTATCACAGGGACCAATTTAATACTTTTTTTCCAGATGAAACCAGAGACTGAAATAATAATAATAGGAAAAATAAAATTACCTATGTTTGCATTTTTAAATAGAAACAATTCGCTGTTGTTCCGCTCTATTGGCCGATGTCCACTTGACCTTGAAAAAATAAAAATCGTCGGATCGACCCCAGCTTTTGGATTTTCGCATTTCAGGTCATTTGCAGCAAAAAATATTTTTCAAGGTCAAGTGGACATCGGCCAATATTGCGGAATAAGAGCGAATTACTTATGTTTTCTTATAATGGAAGAAAAACATATTGATGCTAACTTGTCAAAGTGAACAGGGGGCTGATTCTGTAACTTCATAACGAACGAAATTATTCGATATCTAATGCAAATTTGTTTGTTGCAACAAAACGAAAAAGTTACAGAATCACCCCCCAGGCTATTTACTTTACAAGTATCACTCAAAATGAATGATCTACATTTGGCGCTCCTATGAGTCAAACAATTGAAGTAAATGGGTGAACTTAGAATTTGTAGTGTAGATGGTTCATTTTGAGAAAAATTTGTAAAGGGTAGTTTGTTCACTTCAAGAGGTATGTATCGATATATGTTTTTACAAATTCAGGTGAAATATATGGATATATTAAAGTTCAATAATGTGCTACATTATTATTATTATTGTTTTTAATATGTATTTAAAGCCCTTGTCAACTTACTTTTTTATCAATTAGAATACTAGACTGATAATTAAAATACCTTATTATCCATGAATTAGACACTAACATGTTGATTCTGTATGTATTTTTGTTTATTTTCCTTATTTCGGTTATATCACGTATCTGACGTCACAATGTACCGATGGGGCCGTGATAGGGGTAGAAAACTTGAGGAAGGGGTTTAAATTAATCACGTGACCAGAGCGGTGACTGTGATTGGCGGCGGTACATTGTGACGTCAGATACGTGATATAACCGCAAAAAGGAAAATAAACAAAAATAAATACAAAATCAACGTGATGGTGTCTAATTCATGGATATTAAGGTATGGTAATTATCAGTCTAGTATTCTAAATGATAAAAAAGTAAGTTGACAAGGGCTTTAAGGCACTGAATCATATTAGTCAAAGAGGGTAAGAATTTTATTTTGCTTGGTAACATTTTGAATTGGTATTTATGCATACATTGTATACATTCCTCTCATGGATATATAAACAGGATTGGAAGCTCTTGTTGAAAAAACGGTCCCTTAATGATGTAATTAAAATTTTCGCCACAACAATGCAAGAATACAAAATTACGTATGAAAGTGATGCTGCAATTTAGGAGAAAATTTTAAACTTTCCCCTAGATAATTACACTAATGATGCTCATAAACACTGTTCCCTTGCTCCAAAAAAATGTACAATGCCATTTAAAAAGCATTAGGCGATTGTCATTTTTTTTTTTTTTTTTTTTGGGGGGGGGGGGGGGGGGGGGGCACAAAAAAACAGGGTTTACAAGCATAATTAATTTTACATGTTGATTGTTGCGACAATAATTTGAACTAGTAAGGGAACGTTTTTAAGTTAGGGTAATAATACAGCTCATCAGTGTGGTTCCTCTCATTGTCAGAAATATGTGTATTTCTAAAATATATACTGGTATTAGGCCTATATAAAACTTGTTTGGGAGAAAAATGCACTTACTATTGAGAACTGTGTCTAATAATATTAAATATTATAGACCATCACACTAAATAAATATTATTTACTTGAATATAAAATACCCTATAATTTTATCCTTGGTTATATACTTGTCAGTTCTCTAGTCTACATAAGTTATTTAATTTGGTGATATATATGCAAATTAATGACGTCTTCCATAAATTACACTTCATCCCCCGCACCCTATTAAGAAGTATATTTATGTTAAATCTGAGCTTATAAATAGCACGGTAACTTCAGAATTGTATCATTGGCAACACAAAATTAAATGCCAATTTTTTTTATCTTCCTCCCTTTCACCCTATTTAAATTTTCCATTGCAACATTTATATATTGATTCTGTTGCGGCTAAATCACACACTTGTCCCTGTAAGTGTAAGCTCATACCATCTCCCATTCCCCAATTTTTCATAATTTATATGTTTTCTATTAAATCTTTTATAATTATCAACTATCACATAGACGATTTTTTCTTAACATTTTTCATCCTTATTTTTTTATTTTTTAAATTAAATTAAAGTAATAAAAGAAGCTGAATATTTCACTTTAATTAAATATAAGAATGTTGCAACCAATAAAACATGTGTAATAATGTTATGTTTTATATGTATTTGTCTGTGATGCATTTATTTATTTATTTTTTTTATGCAGAATTAAATTTAAAAAATGTAAATATTTGTATACTAAAAAGAACATTATTTAATAGCTAGAGTGTCATTACTGTATTCAAATAAATAGTACCTATTATAATTACTTTATACTAAAAAAAAATAATAATAAATAAAAACATTTTAGTTGTGGTTGTAATGAGTAATGATTATTTCTACTATACTTTATAGAGTCCCTCAAAGCAATTTAAATTTTTAGTTGCCAACCTAAATGAAAAAAATGATGAAATTTCTGTAAAAAAAATAAATATAGATGTTGTATTTTCAGTTATTTTATCCTTGTATTTTATGTTAGTAAATTTTTCACACACATAAATGAAACTTCCATTCTGTATTTCTTATATTTCAATAAAACAAAATGATATTATGTTATTTTTTTGTGTATGCTATCCCCCCCCCCCCCCCCCCCTTCTTCCAAGATTATTACTAAACTTTACAAGTTTCTAGTCCCTATTTTGTCATATTTGATCAATTAAAATTTTTTCTGAATATTTCAAGGAAAAAATGAAATAAAAATGGTATACTGCATAATTTCTATTATTTCAACGCGAGAAGAAAATTTTGATAACTGAAATTTGACAAGTAAAATTTGTGTATGTATATAAATATCAAAATAATTGAAATTTCTGCAGTAAAGACAAAACAATATTTTATTTTATTTTCAGCTAAAAATTTTATTTGTTAAATTTAATTGCCAATAGAGAATAACAATTTAAAAGCAATTAACTCTTGATCCAGCCGTCCGAAACTTGACGGTAAAGAATTCATTCCATGAAAATTGGATAAGGCCATCCAGCAAAGGCAGTTTGTATTTTAAATTACAAGTAAATTAAAACAAGAGAGATAGAGAGAGAGAGAGAAACAAAGCTTAATTTTAAAAACAGTGCAAAAATAAAAATTACTAAAAAGTAGATGCCTAATATTAGAGAGGAAAAATAATGTAAATCATTATTAACTTAAGTAGAAAGTTCTAATTAAAAAAAAAAAAAAAAAAACACTGGGAGAAGAACAAAAAATACACTTAACTTAATAAGAAATTAAAAACTGGAGACATAAAATTAATAATAAGTAGAAATTAAAAAGCTGAAGACAAAAAAATTAAAATATTTTAATATATACAATCTGCTAAAAGGATTTGTTTTAAAACATTTTTTTCTCTTTTCTTTTTCAAAAATTTACATATTTAAATATATTTTAAAATTTATCACAATATACTTTTTTTTTATTATTATTCTTTCAATCATTCAAATATCTTTGTTTAGTTCAAAACACAGCCAAAACTTTGAATTTTGAAGAACCGTTTTGGATTTTTCATTCTTTCTTTTTTTTTTCTCTTTTTAATTTTGTCTATACATTTAAAAACAAAGTTACTTAATTATTATTATTCAATTTTTTTTTATACTGTGTGCTTGATTAAAAACTTTTCTTCTTCTCTTCAATAAAATATTAAAAAGTTCATAAGACAGATAGAACTATTAGGTACGTTAAAAACTGTGATGTGGGTTGTGTTACTATGGATTATGTATGTACGTATATGTATTTTTTTTTTAATATTACAACTATTATTAATATATTATTATTATGTAGTTTAACTATTGCCATCTATTGCAAAAGAAAAAAAAAATAATATTTTGTTAGTATTTTAACCTATAAGTATGTGTATGAATGCATGTTAGTCGTTGTAATAAAATTCTTATTATATTTTTAAGTCATATTTTAAAGCGATACATGAGAATAATTAAAATGATAATATTAAGAACAGTTTTTTTTTTTTTTTTTTTTTTTTTTTTTTTTCTTCTTCTTCATATATATATGGCCCAAATTACGGTAACAACTGTTTGGATTTATATGGATATTCACTATATTTTATTTAATAAATTAAATGTTAAATAATTTGAAGTGCTTAATGTACAATTTGTTCCATATCATTTACAAAATCTGATTGCATCGCGTAATAATAACTGTTCTTCAAAAATATTAACATTTTTAATATCCTTTTAATTGCAAAATAATACAAATTATCAAGTATCACAATAGTCCAATGAGATGGCGAGTTCTGATACTTGAAACGCAGTAATGTGTAAAACTGTGTAATGTGTGGTTGTGTGAAGAGAGAAGTAGGGGAGGGGACTAGTTGAGGTACTTGCGACACTTGCGCGATGCACATGTGCAAGGGATCTTGTCTTCCTCAAATGGGAACTTGTAATCATAGGTAAGTTCCTCGCCAGGTAGGATACGCCGCAAGGCAAAGATCAGGATGTGCTTCTTGCCTAATACATCCACCACTCGCGAGTAGCAGTTGGGCTGGGGAAAAAAAAAAAAAAAAATTATTATTACGTCACTAACTACACAGTGAAAGATTTCTTTGACTAAGCATGAAATTATTTGCAACATCATACTAATAATAATAATAATAATAATATATATATATATATATATATATATATATATATATATATATATATACATATACATATACATATATATATATATATATATATAAATATATATATAATATAATAATATATATATAAATGTACATGTATACATGTGATGAGAACTTACCTCGCAGCTATGGTTGATGAATCGGGCAGCATTGCCTTTCATAGTGGCATCCACAACAGTCTGGTCGTCCACTCTAAACATGTAGCAACCAATACCACGAGACTCATAGATTTTCTCACGTTTGTCTGTCAATGATGAGCGAATCACCTGGCAAACAATAAACCTCTTAGCTTTGGAAGCATATACACTTTGGAAGACAACACTATACTTGAAATTATATTAATGAAAGTATTTTGTCTTTATAAAAGATAACTCACCTCTCCTGCATACTCAATGACCATTTCTGCGGGCTCAAGATCTCGCAAACAGAAAAGTCCTCGACCATGTATTGGCGAGCGGAACACGCCTACTTTCACTTTAACGTTGTTCTTCAGTTGTCGGAACCGCATTGCCATTGGTAAGCTATTACTGGCGCGACGACTGAAAGTAAATAACATAATTGCTCGATTCACACTCATTTATTCACAGTTTGTATCGGACAGTTAATTTTAGTTTTCTGAATTCTGAGCCTCTCATATTTACAAATGTTACACCATTATGGCAATCATTAAAAGTGGTTAATTCAATTTTATAAACACTACTTAAGAAGTAGCTAAAATTAAAGCCAGAGTTTTTTTTAATTGTTATTTTAATTAATGATTTGATTTGATTTTTTTTTTTGTAATAATAATAATTAAATAATAGACTTTAATATGGGATATACAGTTGTAAACATTTGCACCGTAATAAAAAGAGAATACTAACCTGATGGTCTCAGTCTCATTGACTACAGAAATGGGCGGAGGTTTTCTGTGTGCAGACGCGAGCCACCCAAACATATCGTAAGGATTGCGTGTCTTGAAGGGTTCAGTTCTTGCGCAGCCACTTGGATTAAGTTTAGGTTCCTTAACTCGTGCCTTTGAGGGATCTTTTTGTGTTGTGTTGTGGAACTTGGGTGTGTAATTTGCGCAGCTGAAGTGAGAAAATAATAATAATAATAATACATAAACATGGGGGGGGGGGGGATGTAACACAATAGTACAAAATTGGAATAAAAATTGTCCATGTTGATTTTTTTTTTCTTTTTTTTTACTTCCTGCACCCACGATGATAAATTTTAATACATGTTTTTTTTTTTTTTTTTTGTTTTTTTTTTACATGCATATTTATTATTCACAAAATAATATATTAGTGTAAAACTACAAAACTACTGAAACTGATTAGAAATTGTCACTTACTTTGTTACACCAGGCAGCTGTTCAATGAGGAACTTGATAGGATCTTGCCCCAACCCAGTCAAATGTTGTCCTGTGAGACAGAAAGGGTTGTATGGCAAAGGAGCCAAATTGTATGCCTTTCTTGCCTTCTGTACAGCCTCAAAAATATTCTGCCATGCTTGAGACACATTGTGAGCCACTGTCGTGTAACCATCAGAACTTTGTATCTTGAACTGAAAACCTGTTTTGTCTTCATTCTCTCCTGGTTCTTTCTTTATTTGGTTTGGTGTGGCACATCTTTGTGTCGTCTGGGTACCCACGCTTGCACTCGCCGTTATCTTCACTACCTTGGTCTCCTCCGCTTGTGCAATTTTAAAAGGAGGAGGACTGGAGATATCAGGTTTTATCACAATCTTGGGAGCGTAAGTTTTCAAAGGAGGTTGCACATATAATCTGGTTGCAGTAGCAACTTGAGTTAAAGGTGGTCTTGGATGATTCATATAATGAGGCATACGTGCAATATTTCCAGATAAATTGATTGCACTTGTAGGTTTCTTGATATTTAGAACATTAGCCATTCCTTGATGATTCATCTTGATGTTATACTGAGGTGCTGGTTGACGTGGCTGCATGATGTTATACCGTGGTCTATATTGATGGGATATGTTTGACATTTGTGGAGTTTGATAATATGTTGAGACTTGGGGATGTTGGTGCAGTTGTTGTTGTTGATGATGCTGTTGATGGTGGTGGTGGTGTGGCATAGAATTAATGGTTGAATGTTGCTGAATATGGCTAGAAGCTTGTGAGTAGTACTGTGCTGCTGAGGATACCATGTTATTATTAGCAGGAATTGATGGTGGAATATGGCTTTGCATTTGAATATGCATTTGTTGATGTTGTTGTTGTTGTTGATTGATACATGGCATTCTCACGTGAGAGCTTTGGATTGTGTATTTCGGCATTTGCATATGAGAGCTGACAGGTACTGATGAAATCATTGTATGTTGTTGAGGCTCAACCTTGGGCACAGTAAGTAAGCCTGGATGTATGGCATTTTGTATTGGAGGAGGAGGTGCTAGTTTTGGTGTACTTATCAATGGTGGAGGTGCTATTTTCTCCTGGGGTGTAGGGTATGAGGGAAGCTGAGCAACAACAGGAGTTGAAGTCAACTGAGGTGTAGGTACACTTGGATAAGACTTAAGCTGTGGAGTTGGTACTGCCACGTGTGATTGAATTGTGGGAGTATGAGTGATGATTTGTGGTGCTGACACTGCTAGCTGAGGAGTAGGTACTGGAGGAGGGTGAGGATTGTGTACCACGAAAGTCTGTTCTCGTAATTTCTCACTCTCGTGTGTATTCAAAGTAACCCCTGCAGGTAGCAAGGACTGGCTGAGATTAGCATTAACAGCTGCTTGTAGGAAAGCTTGATTAGCTGCCTGATTAACATTAAATGCTTGTTGAGTATTTGTGAATGCTTGAGGTGAGTTACTGAATGTTTGTTGTGGATTGGTGAAAGTCTGCTGAGGATTAGAACTTAGGAAAATGCTGCCTGAATTAGAATTTAGATCATTGAGGGGTGTACTGAATATCTGTGCAAATGCTTGTTGGGATGGGTTGTAAGTTATATTGGAACTAGCAGTTGGGATGAAGGCATTCATTTGAGGTTGACAGAAGGCTGTATTGACGGAGCCCGTATTAAAAGAAGGATTTAGTGTAACCATATTTCCATAAGATGGAGTTTGCTGTAGTATGATTGGACTTTGTGGAATGCTTTCTTGTTCAGCTGCTTGTACATATACTACACCAGGACTCTCAGGATTATTGACAAGAAAATAATTCTGTTGTTTATTAGGAGTCAAATTGATATAATACACTGTATTAGTAGGCTGTGTTAGGAATATAGGATTCTGCCCTACTATCATAGGCTGCTCTTGATATACTATATTCTGATTGAACTGGGCTGGAGCCTCAATAGTTGCAATGTGCTGGAGAGGCTGGACTGTTTCAGTAGGCTGAGGAACTGGTGTGGGCGATGGTTTAGCTGCCAACTTTACAGTTTTCCGTACTAACTTTGATGACTTACGCTTTTGATTCTTATCTGGACTTTGCATAAGTACTAGCTTGGTTTTTAGGACTACAGTTCCATACTTTGATGCTTTAGTTGACATCCTAGATGTAGTTGGACTCTCAGTAGATTCATCACTTGAATCACTACTCACTTCAGTACAAGATGATAGATGTTTCTCGTAACTAGTCCTCGTACGATAGGTTCTCTTACACGAGTCACAACGTACAGGACCTTCATTACATGGTTCACTGGAAGCTAAGGAGCGTTCTTTGATTTTTCTAGTTAGCGATGTCTCCACTTCAACTTTCATATCATCAGATTTACTGGCAGATTCAGAATCACTAGAACTGTCATCAACACCATCTAGCTGAGGGATTTTAATAGGTTTAGGGTTGAAGTAGTCCAAGTTACTGTAAGAATTAGTTCTCGGTAGCTTCATTCTACTTTGATGGAAACCTAAATCTTCAAGTTCTGCAGTAGGACTTCTAACTGTCCTCTTACGTGATCTGTTGGTATCAATTGGGGACTCCATTAAGCACACTTGGTCTAGTAAACAGTCTATCACCTCTCTCACTGGATTAATAGGTACTAGTAATGGTTCTTCAGTGTCAGATAAAACTTCTTCTTTAATGGCATCATCTGAGAGTAGTTTGGTGAAAATATCCTGTAAACAAAAATATCTGTAATAAGCAATTACTTAAACACTTTTTATTTTTTAATATTATTTAATATTTTATTTTCTGGTCTGTTAACATTGTCTCGTTTTTGTACAGTTTAACTTACCTGCATGGATATTCCATCAAGTAATTCATTGTTTAAGTCTTGAAATATAGTTTCCTTGAGGTCTGGAGGCAAGAGTAAATCTTCTGCATTGTCTCTGGAGCCTATCTCCGAGTCTCGTGCCATTTGCTGCATTTTAAAGACACAATAGTTAATTCTCAGAAAATGAAAAAGCAAAATTTCAAAGTATTTTATACTACTTAAACTGATTTATTTTAATATTTGAGTGGTACTGACCTCCATTTCTTGCTGCTGAATGTGTCTCAGAACTCTGAGGTTCTTCTCCATGACCTCAGGGGGAGCACCATGTGTGCCATGTTCTACTGTCAAGTTTATATCTCGAGCCAGGCACTGAAACAGACAATCACAGTTGGTTAGGATACCTGTCAATACAGTTAATATGTACAGTCTATACCCATGATTTTTTAATTACTAATTTTTAATTTTTATTTGCAATATACAATTAAATGTAACCCTATTTTTAAAAAAAAAAAAAAATCTGTTACTTTGTGCAAAGGCTAGTTGATCAAGACATTACCTCTTCTATACTACACTCTGGTTCCAGTTCAGTCAACATCTGGTACTCTACGATCCTCCAAGGTTCAATTGTGGACCAGAAAAGTCTACGAGCCATGTAACCATCAGGAACAATGATATCTCTGAGCTCATCATGGCACAAACTGGAGTTGACAACACCCAGTCTCTCCACACGAAGAGAACCCACAGCAATCTGCACTTTGTGGGGGTCTGCATATCTGTGAATTAAATATGAGTTGTGTTATATTTCTTGTTATAAAATATCCATTTACATACCTATAATAGACTAAAACTATCTTTTAATTATAGGCCTACTTTATTTTTGTTACTAATTAAAAACAATTTAAGGAAAACTCCATTACAGATAGGATCAATATTAGAGAAAAGGATAGAAATACCAGCAAGAGTCTTATGACAGTAGAAAATCTATGAAGAGGTTGAGATCTCACATTATACCAAAAGTTCATACAATCGAGAGCTTTTGTTATCCTAATGACCTTATAACTATAACTCTGTGCCACATGAGACCTTGACCTCACTATAGAACTTTGACTGTGGTAACGCACTTGCTGGTATTTCTATCCGTTTCTTCAATTACTTATTAAAAATAAACAAAATATATACAAAATAAAATAGAACAAAATTATTTATTTGTTTGCTGTTCTAATGGTTAAAGAGAAGATGTACAAATACTGTTGAACTTTAGTCACTTGCTGTATAAATCTCACTTACCTTTTCTTGTTTCTAGCTGGTTCTACCCTGAGCTTCCTGGCCAACGTGAAAGTTTGCTGTGAGTTTTGTTCCATGTCTAGTGGTGTATGTTCTGCTGAATGTTTAGGACAGAAGAGACTCATGTCTACCTGGTCCAACAACACACGACCTTTCTCTCCGTCCTTAAGCAGTGACACGGCACACGGCCAATGGTAGGAGTTGGGACACGAGCTCGCATGACAACACCCCACACTAGCACCCTGTAAAATAAGATCATTGTTTAGTTTGAAAATTATTTTACTTTTTATGTATTTAATTTTGCACAACTTACTAGAATGTTTAAAGGAATAGGAACTTTTGGTAAGATCAAGGATGTTTCAAGGGTTGTAAAGCTTGGGTAAGTTATTGGATTTAGGTAGAACTGATAAGCCACGACACACGTCATATAATTTTTTTTTTTTTTCTATAAAGAAGAGGGCAAAGTTTGTTTAATGAGATCTTGGCCTCAAAAAAAAAGTTCCCCTGAATGATAAATCACAAGATGGGACTATTATACATACACATATAATTGTGTAGCCTCATAAACTGGGGAGAAAACTTGTAAAGTACGCAACACGCTTTACAATTTCTATTGTATAACTGGATGTCATGACGACATGAATTCCCCAGTTTGTGAGGGCACACAAGGGTTGAGGGACGTTATATGTGTATGTATTATGGTTCCATCTCATGAATTTTACATTTTTAATTCAATATTTTGTGAACAGTATCCCTTTAAGGTTGAATTTACTAAGGCGAGAATTTTATTAATAAACTCATAATTGTAAGATAGAATCTGTTAGCATTTAACTAGACTACAATTTTACTAGCACACTGGTGAAAAAATAAACCGAGTCATTACCAAAACTTCATACAACGTATAGGATTCCAGAATTTAAAAATTCCAAAATTGTTTCCAGAAATGGGACCAGTGCAAGAGCCAAAATTATTCAAGAGATAATAAAGCTTTAAAAATAAAATTAGTTCACAGAAATGAATCACAAATATAATAAATAAAAAATAATAATAATAAGGTTCTTAATTTTATGGTTTAAAATAATAAGCTCACTTTGTTTCCACACAAGGCACACTTGGTTCTGTTTCCTCTGGCTACAGCTCCAGGTACCACAGAGTGAAGGAAACCATCTCTGTCCTCCCATGTCTCAGAGCTCCATAGAGCACAGTTAGCATGCACCCAGTCTTGTGGTGGAGCCAGACCTGTGTGCAGCATCCTTTCTCCTGCCAGGACCACTCCACTGTCAGCAACACCCTTGCACAGGGCACATACACGCTCATCACAGAAACCTACAAACACACAACATTATCAACTCATTTTACTCATGCATTTTTCATCTATTTTTATTATTCAAATTTAAAGCATGATAGTTAAGGAAAGAAATCGACTTTACAATAGCTGATTCATAATAAGATGATAGAGCGACACTTTAGATGGATAGGTGTGCCAGTCAAATCAACAGTTTAATTTTCCATTCCCCAATTTTTCAAATTTAAAGCATGTTATTTTATGATTTTCATATCTCTTTTATATTTTAATTTACGGTGTCGAGTAAGAATTATTTTGCTTGAAAATTTTATTATTTTATAATAAGTCAGACATTTCTTACTCTTAAACTTTTATAATTTAATTATAAACTTGTGAATAAATAAATGTTATATGAATTTCTATGGTCGTTGTTTTTGTATTACAGGACAATAATTGATGACCACATGTTAAGCTCCCATTTTTATGAACCAACGAGTTTAGCTAAATTACTGCTAATAAATTTAAACTTACTTGGAAGATACATTTGGCTCCAAGATTTCTCTGTGTCTGCTTTGATACTGCCATCAAATCTATCTCTCACCACAGAATGAGGCTCCATTTTGGTGATAACTTCATCAGAAAACTTATCTTCATTCTTTGTACCTGGTTTATACCACGGAAAAGTTTCATTTAATATTTTTAAATATTGATCTTTTAATTCACATGATGTTGATTTTAATATTTCATTTTGAAATTCAAGATCAAATGCAAATAAACTTTCATAAAATCCTAGAGTTGCTTTACGTAAAGTTAAAGCTAGATGTTTCATATCAATTTGTTGATGTTCCGGATTTTTAAGTTTTGGACTTTCCATTTCTATTGGTGGTGGTGCTTTAGTATCCAGTTCAATGACTCCGACTTCTTGCTTGATTTCAACTATGGGTTCACTTATTGTGGACTCTATTAGAGGTTCACTTAGCTCTTCCTTAGGAACTGTAAGTTGTGTCCCTTGCTCTTTGGTCTCCTTGGCTGGCGTCACACTCGTCACCTCTCCTGCAGGTTTTATATCATAGTTAGCATTCTTATCTGGAGTCTTGTAATTTGGACTGCGTATCACTTCAGGTTTAACACAATTTTCTTCAGTAATTACTTCCTTAGAAGTGGACTCTTTAGCGGGACTTTGTTGTTGTGGTTGTTTTTCAGGACTTTTATCTATTTTATCGATATTTAATTGTGAATTATATTTTCTTAAATGCACAGAACATTCCTTTATATTGTAAGCATCACATATTTGTTTCAATTTAAGTGTTTGAGTTGCTTTTGGTTTTTGTTTGACATAATCTGTTAGTCTTACAACCAATCTAGGTAATTTTAATTTATCTTCTGAAAAATCTAATTTTACTTTAGCTGCTTCAATTTTTGGATCTTTTTTATTAGTAGTATTACTATTAATATTATCAACAATTTTTGAATTTTCATTACTTTTTTCTTGACTATTATTACAATTATTATCTACTATATTTTTTTTAGAATTTTCATTAGCAGTATCAATAATTTGTACGTTATTTTCAGACTTTTCATTCTCATTTGGTTTTTTAACATCATTATCAGGCACTTTATTATTATTATTAGTAATTATTTCTGAAACTTGTAAATTTGGTTCAGATTGAGAAGTTTTATTGATTGCTGTGCTATTTTCAGATACACTGGGGGTTGGTTCTGTTTCACTGGGGCCCTCTGTTGGTTTTGTATTAATTTCAGGGCTAGATTTCTCTGTTTTAACTGGTTCTTCGATACTTTCATCCTGTTTTTCCAAGCTCTCTTCTGTTCTGACCACTTTTTGAGGTGAGAATTTGATACTACGATATTTTGCGAGGTTTTTCACTATGTTCACCAGTCCATTCTTCACCTCGTTCTCCACTGCAATCCACCAGATTGGAGGTGACTGTGTGGAGCAGTTTTGACAGTGGAACTCAACACTCTCAGGAAGGTAGCTCAGAATCTCGTACTTCTCATCCGATATGCCTTCACAACGAGCATGGACCCAACTCAAACATTCGGCACACTCCACCATCTGTGAAAAACATGAACATAAACCATTGATCCAGATATCATTATCATTAAATGACAGTACTTAATTCTGGGTCTTGATTTTTTTTTTAATATAAATTTGCACAGGGCACAACAAAAATAAGACAATATGAAATCAATTAGTCGTAACTGTCATAATTAGGGATTTGATAAGCATGACAAACCTTGGTGTCATAGTCATTATCCTGGTAGCACTGTTGACACAGAGGACAAAAGTTCCCTTTGAGACGCAGTTTGTAGCATGGAGCACAGAAAGCAGTGTTGCCAACGTGTCGCATATTGCTGGCAGCAGCACCACAGCTACGACATACATTGCAAGACGGACACTCCTATTCAAACAGAAATAAGACAAAGTTAAGAAACTGCCATAATATTTCTCATCAATCAAAGCTGAATGTTTTATCTTACCCAAGGTCTATTAGAAGGTTTGACTGTGAGACAATGCTTGTGATATGGAGCAGCACATTTGTGACATCTCATGATGTCATCATGGTGCTGAGTAGGACTCTTGCATTCAGAGCAAAGTTCACATCGCTCACAGATCCACATCTTGTTGAGCTGAGGTGTTACATTTAGACAGTACATATGGTATGGCTCACAGCACATGGCACAAAACAGCAACTGAAAATACATTAGCAGATTTTTGCAATAATCAGTACAGAGTTGATAGAAAAAAAATGGGGAACAGGAGGTGAGCATTATGTGACAGCGATGCCTTATGATATAAAATAATTTAGGTTAACGATAAGCTCACGGAGCATAATGCATTTATTAATGTAAATTATTTTTCTCTTACAACTAACGCTAACCTCCCATTCCCTCCCCCTTTTTTTTTCAATCTATCTGCGTTTATTTATGAAGTATCACAAACAAAAATTTTCCTTAATTAATAATGAACAGTTCACAGTATAAGATTCAACTTATGTTTAAATTTATACTAATAGTTTAGTACATATGATTTAACTTACCTCTTCCTTGCCTGAGCTCCCACAAAGCAAACAGAGTGCAGGAGGCAAGCCAGTGGTGGCTGCTGAGCTCATCACTGGCACACCAGCACCCTCCTGAGGATCAAAGTCCAGGCAGATCCAACCAGGAGGAGCATCTGCTTTATTGGGGGGAGGAGGAGGCAGACCCAGTGCATCTAGAGGCAGCACAGATGGAACAGAAACCACTGCTTTCTCCTATAAACATTCACATTATGAACATGTTAGTATAACATCAAAGTGACAACATTTTTCAGTAACAGTTAAAAATTAAATTCATTGACTTTGACATTTTTGATTCGTACCTCTGGTACTGGTTTGGTAATTTTCTTGTCAGTTCTTAACTTGGTATCCCCCTCCTTATATTTCTTGCCAAGAGATTCTGTAGTCGACTTTGAGGATGGAGACTCAGGGAAGGTTGCTTGAGGCTGACCCAGTACAACACATGCTCTCCGACATACATGTTTGATTCTGGGTCCTTTGAGATGAGCCTTTTGGCGTCTCGGCTTGTCTTTTCCTTTGTGTTTCTTCTTGTTTGCTTCTGCCGCAGCAGCAACTGAATAAACAAATTTATCATTTTTATACCATTAAACAAATACTAATAATAAAAGTAGACAAAAATCACTAAATCATTTCAATGCAAGTTAATGAGTCATCAATAATTTTGTTGGCAAATCTTAGTTACTCTTTATTAAAACTTTTTTTTTTTATTATTATTTTTTTTAATTCCCTGCAGATTTACTTGTTAGTTCAATATTAAATGTACCTTTGTTCTTGTTGTTAACGGTTTTAGTTGCCTTCTTCATTAATGCTCTAGCTGCAATCTGAGTTTGATTTGCCACATTGTCTGACCAGCCACGTAAGGGATCTTTCTTTACAGGAATCCTTAACACATGAAGGAAAAAGTGTTAGAAAACATTGACATTATACATTAGCAAACATGTTCATTTAAAATTGGTTTATATTTTATGTGAAATTAATAACTTATAAGCTATTGAACAAAATTGGTCATAGAATAAGTACATGAGGACTCACCCTGTACCAATCTGGAACTGCAGACTAGTGGGTAGACATTTCTTGAGCCTAGCTAAAGTCTTGTGTGCCACAGGTAATTTAGTAAGACAGCAGGCCAGCCAGCATGCATGACACCGAGACTTCACGTCAGTCTGTACTATCTTACAGATCCCTGTAATAACAATTGATACTAGTTTAGTTTATGTGTCTACAACTAGAAGTACATAAAGGAGTGTTCCCATTTGTAAATCTAGAGTTGGAACCAATGAAACACGCAACTTATAAATGTAGTTTTGGATTGAAAATAATACATACATACATACATACATACATATCATGACGCTATAAATCCCTTTCGGGGTAAGCCAACAACACAGATGTTTTATCCTGACCCAGTGATAGACCTCCACAACTTCCTATCCTGACATACTTCACTTGCTTCCGCCAGTCTCATACCTTGTTTCATACATTTCCTTTTGCATTTCATACTGCGTACATTCTTATTTTTCAAACATCTTCCAACCACCTCAGACCATGATGTTTTAAGCCTGCCTCTATCTCTCCTTCCATCCACTCTACTATGAAATACCTGCTTTGCTATTCTTTCATCACCCATTCTCTCAACATGACCAAACCACCGTAATACACTGTTCTCATACTTCTCAGTCACAGTTTCTTTTACTCCACATTTCTCCAACACCCAAGTATTCCTTACCCTATCTAATCTTGTTTTACCACACATACTTCTGAGAAAACTCATACCAACAGCATTCACCCTACTCATATGCCTACTCTGACATACCCATGATTCAGAACCATATAAGATAGTTGGGAGTAAGACAGAATTGTACACTGTAAGTTTTGCTTTGTTTGATAAAGCATCACTCTTGGCCAATCCTGCCATGCTGCCAACTACTTTCCTACCTGCCGCCACTCTCCTCTCAATCTCCCCATCTATACTTCCATTCTCTTGATATAATCTTCCCAAATATACAAACTCTTTCACTCTTTCCAGCTTTTCTCCATTCAGTGTGAATTCATTTCCATCATCATTTTCTCCACCAAATACCATTACTTTAGTTTTCCCAACATTTATTCTCAGATCCACTTGTTCTGTACTTTCTTCCAACCTATCAATCATCTCTTGTAGTTCTTCCTCACTCTCAGCCACCATCAACGCATCATCAGCGTACAACAACATCCACACCATTAACAAACCTACGTTTACTCCACTTCCATACTTTTCAGCCATGTGTGATGTCGCCGTGGTTATTCAGTATTGAAAATAATAAAGAATTTTAATACTGATCAATAAATAAGAATGAAAAATTATGAAAAGATGTCAATAAAATAAGGCAGGGTTTCTCAACCGGTGCTCCGCGGAGCACTGGTGCTCCGCGAGATGGTTTCAGGTGCTCCCCAGAATTAAGGAAGAAGTAAAAAAAAAAAAAAGAAAAAGAAGAAGAAGAAGAAGAAGAAGAAGAAGAAAGAAGAAAAAAAAAAAAAAGAAAAGCTAAAATAAAATATGTTCATAATTTTTAAACACTACAGTACAAAACGTATCAACTTTTATGAATATTGTGTTTCTGAATAATACCTGTTATGTATTATTAACAATTTATTTAATTTTGGTTAAGTCATTTTAGTTTTGAAAATTATAAAGGTCCCTATTTTAAACTTTCAGTAAATTCTGAAGGTTGAAACTAAGGCCATAAATATTGTTTTTTCTAAGCAGCCTTAATTTTTCCAAAATATAAATTCAAGTTAATTTTTCAATTTTTTGACAGAATCGTTTTGATTTTTTTTAACAGGAGACAGTATTTGTGACAGTTCTATTACTACCAAATATTTTCAGAAAAATGTTATTTCTCAAAATAACATTTTTAATCGTAAAATAAAATAGTTCAGAAATGTTGAAAATCACGCTTTTAAAAACAAGTTATTTTATTAATTTTTCAATTAACCACACAATTTCTGCTCTGAAGTTACAAATTTATTACTTATTTTTTTCCTTGATTCCATTATATTTGTAAAATTTAAAGCTCTAATTTTAGCTATAGTTTTTAATGGGGTGAATATTAATCTTCTTGAAAATCTTCACTTAAATTGCCTAAAAAACGGTCACGTGGTTGGAAAAAAAATCGCGCCTGCGGCGGGCTTTTTTGAGGGGCGTAGCCCCCCAAACCCCCTATGCTCCGTGAGCACTCCTTACTTCTAAAAGTGCTCCGCAGCTCAAAAAGGTTGAGAAACCCTGAAATAAGGGGAACCAGGGTGACAAGGAGTAGAAACCCCCACTAATAATGGTAAAAACAGTGGTAAAACATCGACAGTGGTAAAAATAACGCGTTTTTATTGTGATAGCAATAGTAAACTAGGCCTCTGATTGGCTATGATTGTTACAATAAAAATGCGATATTTTTACCACTGTCCCTACCTAAAGAGGATTAAAAGTATAAATGGGATAGTGAATTTTTCTGCAGGCAGCAACTATTTCACCACAAATGACAGTAAGTTAACAATCTCGCACAAGTCTCTGTTTATACTCACCTCTGCCACGCAAGCAGATTATTTTCTGAGTGTTCTTGCACGTCATCTTCTCCATGAAGCTACGACACCAGTCACATTGGCAATCTGGGTGAGATGTCATACGCTCACAGATGATGCATCCTTTGGCATCAGGAAGTGACGTTGGTTTTACTGTAGGAGTGGAGGGGTTGATCCAGCTCAACCCTAGTGTGTACCCTACAGCAACAAGATAAAACAACATTCAATACTTTGCTCACTCTTACAAAAATCCCCAAATTCTCTAGAAAATACTTTACCACGGAGTCCCTGTCAGTTTGAAGCTCTCACTATCTCCCATTCCCCAATATTTTTATCTAATCTAATCTATCTATTAGTTTTTCTAGCAAATCTTATTAAATTATCAGTCGATTTTTCCTAAATATCAACTGTTATCACAATAGCTAAGAACTTAATAAAAATTACTACACACTACATATTTTTAATGAAGCATAAATGATAACAAGGGGATACTTAAAAAGACAAGCCTTGCAGGTAAAACAGCAAAATTAATAATTTTAACTTACCTGAGTTAAATGATTCAAACTTTAATGTTGATGGCTTTAAAATAATGCTGGAGTTTTTAGGACTTGTATCAATTTTAGACTTTTTACTATCAGATAAATTACTTGATTTATAAAGTCTCTTATCTGATTTTGATAATTTAAATGTAGGTGATTCATATATTATTTTTTCTTTCTTAATTTTAGTATGAGTTTCAGTTTTCACTGAATGGGTGGAATTATCAGTCTCATTTTCAGTTTCATCTTCTGAGAATTTTTTATTGGGTATGATTATCCGGGAACTATGAATACTTTTGGAGGGCAAAACAAATTTATGTACAGCATTATCATTGCTCACTATGCTAGATTTAGCTGGGACTGATTGTTGTCGTTTTTGTCTAGTTGACGTAGAATTTGAGTTAGCTGAAACACAAACAAAACAATATACAATTCATCTCTTCGTCTTTTATAAAAACAAAACACATTAGTTTGTGAATACATTCTATGGCTTTTATGTGCATACATTTTTATGGCACAACCTCAATTTTTTATGCTATTATTGCACCTATATTTCCTGTTTTATTTCTGGTTTTGGTCTCTTGTATACTGTATAAAAAATCAAATAAGTTGTACTAACATTATATATTATTCCAAAAAGTGTGAATGTGAATGTACAAAATGAATCCCATTTAAAGTCTTTGCTTCGATTGCACACAACCCCCCCCCCCCTCTGCTAACATTGTTGACTAATAAAGGAACTACTATTTTGAGACTGAAAGGGATTTTGCTTACATCCGCTTCCGTTTCGACTAACTACTACACGAAACGAAAGCGATGTGAGCAAAATCGCTTTAAGTTGACCTCAAAACAGTTGTTCCTTTTGGCAGTCAATAGAACAGATTCAACCAATTACCCTGTAAAATTATACTAAGGATGCAAAATCTCTAATGAAGCATGCTTTACTTGAATGTTTACATTAAAGGTCTTTTTTTTTTTTTTTTTTTTTAGAAAACTTTGAAAATGTACACAATTGACTAATAAAGAAACAACTATTTTGATGCCGACTCTTAAGCGATTCCGCTCACATCTTGTTTGGACATACTGCGCATGCGTAGTAAGTAGAAACGGAAGCGGATGTGATCAAAATCGCTTAAAGTTGTCCTCAAAACAGTTGTTCCTTTATTAGTCAATAGTAGGGCGAAAAACTTTCTCTCATACTGGTATGCATGAACTGAACTATGAATACATTCATAGTAACTAGTCATATCATAGATGAAGTATCCGAGGACTGATACGATGCAAATTGTGTTGATTACATACCTTGCACTTGCTGAGCATCTTGAGACTCCTGTAATCTCTCAAGGAAAGATTCACTCTCAAGGTTACTGTTGTTAGTATGTTCAACTGCCAATGACACAGCTTGCTGCACCTCAGTCTCACTGAAGCCTCCAAAATCCTGTTAATAGAAATGCATTATTTTAGTATTACTATCACAACATTACTAAATTAACTTAGAAAACATAATATAAATAAACAAAAATGCACAACCTAAATGTAAACAAAGGTAAAAATTACTGGTATGTACATTTATATACAGGCATAAATTTGACCTAATTTATGTAAATTTTAAAGTAAAATACATGTAAATATTAATATATCTTAGTTTTTAGTGAATAGAAGGTAAAAGTTAGGCATCAAGGTTGACTAACCTCATCATCAGAGCTGCCAAACAAATGCTGCCACCCCTTAAAAGCAAGGTGAATTTTCTCGGCAGAAATAGCCGCCTCGTCAGCACCTCCTCGTAAACCACGAACTCTAGTGCGAAGTACTGCATTTCGTGAGGTTCTACCAGGAAATCTAAACTTCGTCATTATTTACCTGGAAAATATTGATTCTTGTCAATGACCTAGCTCTACATATGCATATAACATCTTTGCTATTCTAGGACCAGAGGCAACACCCACTTGTCCCAGGCGAGTTAAAATCACAATTTACACAATTTATAATGACGCATTAACATGTAATAATGATTACTCTAAGTAAATAAGGTAATATTAAATGATGTACTGTCAAAAAAACAGGCTTGGTCTGCCTAAATTTGGTGGGGCACAAGGCCTCGGCTTGGCCTTCATGAAAAAGGAAAGTTTTGATACAAGTTGAATTTACCTCTTATCAGAGTAAATAATTACACTGCATAAAACAGAAAATATTTTTACATGTTATAAACATAAATTATACGTAATATTTAGATGGATTACATGATTATTTACACTTACAAGAGCGTCACAAAAAACAAAAACACTAAAGCGACGCCATACTGTATATCGTTTGGCGCGTAAAATCAGGCGTGCACGCGGCCTTGGTTTTTGCAGTTTTGATTACTGTTTTTAATGTTTATAATATTTTATTTTCATTGAATTTAACATTAAAAGGTATTTTCTTTGATAAAATAACCTTATTCTAATGATTTTTAAAAAATCACATGTAAAATAGTTAAAATTTAATTTATGTTGGTACTATATTTTGGCGGTGTTTTTAAATTTTCAGCTCGTGCAGAAATGCAGACGACGCCTCGTCCACAAATCATTTTACCATGCGTGAAGTTCAACTATATTTACAAATTAGTCAGAGTTACATTACAGTATTTTAATATAGCATGTTTGAATCGCGGAAATGATGACAATTTTGTAAATGTGTGGCCCAGTGTGGCTTATATTACGACGGCCTATTATAATTATTCGTATAACAATCGTATACTACGAAGGTATACGTATACGGAGGTAAAAAATGAAAATTGATATATTATATGATTTATACTATAATATAATTTTGCCTGTAGGGCGTTTATCGCTATTACAGATAGAACAAATATTAACAATTTTAATTTATATGTCATTATTATGATATTAAATCATATATAATTAAAAAAATATAATGTACGTGATATATTACATAATTTCTTGTATAGGAAAAAGGTTGTTGTATATAACTTGACTTTCATTATGTTCAAAGCAAATTAGCGTTAAAAATTTACTATTTAATTTTTCTTTCCACTCCGTAATAAAACTTTGTTTATTTATATTATACTGCTCCAATCCGTACAACTGGAAGCATGCAGAGTGCGAGATTATACCATTACAAAAAATGAGGTTACCAATATCAGTTATGAATGGCTGTGATTGGGAGTGACAACAGGTCATGTGACTGAGTGCTGAATGCTGCAATTTACAGTACTCTCATAGAGAAACAAATTTAATATGAGTGGCATAAAAACTTCATAGTTATTGTAACAGATGAATACCACTTTACTTTCTATAAAATTTCAGTGCGGCGTGTGCAACGTGTCTATAAGTACTCTGAATAATTGGGTTTTTTTAATTGATTTACAATTTCATTTGCGTTTACCACGGACTTAACAAAAACATAAGATACAAAAGAGTACGTATTTTAGATTTTATTTTACAAATTTAATGAAGTAAAATTTAGACAAAAAATTGCGCGCGTGTGTATATAAATATTAAGTCACATTTCTCAAAGTCTATGTCTTTTAATTTATTTTATTATTATTATTGCATTTATGTGAGCTTATTTATGAAAGCAATATTAATTGTACATTTAAAAATAAACAATAAATCCTGTTTTAAAATACGTAATGTATACTAACTACTAATAAATTTATTTATAATAAAGCCATAGGTTGCATGTATTCACAAATTATTATCTTTGAATGATATTAATAATATTATAATATAATAGACTATACAATTAGTATTAATGCATGGAGTATAGTATATTATACTATAGTACAAAGCTATATTTTGATAACAGGCAATAGAATAAAAAAAATTACAATTACTTCGTTTGTTTATGTAGTACATGTTAAGTCATGTTAAGCAGGATGGAGGTTGGTAAAGAAGCTAAAGAGGATGAATTCAGGGTGTACCGTCGTCGCTGGCTGGTGCTCACTTTGTATTGTCTATTCTGTGTAAACAATGCCGCACAGTGGATTCAATACTCCATCATCACAGATGTGGTCATCAAGTACTACAATGTACCAACATCAGCTGTGGACTGGACCTCCATGATCTGGATGGTTGTATATGTTGTCCTCATCTTCCCTTTGACATGGTTGCTTAATTTTAAGGTAGGTCATTTTTTTATACTAACTTTTGTGAAGTATTATTTTTTTTAACTACGTAATATTTTTGTATATGTATAAAGTACAGTATCAATGATTGCTCTTCATTTTTAATATCAAGCAAAAAGGATTATATATACATTAACTATAATATCAACTTCATTATTTTATTTAAAATAGTATAGTTAAAAAAATATATTTTAAACGCCAAATAAGTATGTATTTAGTTTAATTTGCATAAATATAAAACTTTTTAAATACCAAATATTTAATTCTATTTTGTATCATATGGCAACAATTTTTTTTTTGTTCACAGTACTTCAGACTACAGAAAAATTTAAATTAGAATATACTTAGCATCATTGCTCATAATATAATCATTTTCTCCGCAAATTCTACAACCAATATTTTTTTTTTTTTTTTTTTTTTTTTACATTTTTTTTTTTTTTATTATTTATTTTTTAATACATATTTTTCTCTGTAGGGTTTGCGGTTTACGCTGGTGCTAGGTCAAGCAGTGGTATGCTTAGGTTCGTGGCTAAAGGTGTTCTCCGTGTCTCCAGATCTTTTCTGGCTCACGTTCTTAGGGCAGACAGTGGTGTGCTCGGCACAGGTGTACGCACTCAGCACCCCTGCTGTCGTGGCGGCGATGTGGTTTGGACCATCGCAAGTCTCTACTGCTACCTCCATCGGAGTGTTCGGATATATGGTGAGATATGAATAGTATTTTAATAAAGTATATGTCTTATTTTTATTTTTTGTCTTCTATTTTATTTTTTATTTATTTATTTTTAAACAGCCTATTTGCATATAGTTTCTACAGTATTATATATTTTTTCCTTCTATAATTTCCTGTGCATAGGTCGGAAATGCCGTTGGGTCTTACTTGCCACCTCTGTTAGTAAAAGACGGAACAGTAGACGAAATTGGTCAAGATTTGTCATTGCTTTTCTACAGTTTTGCAGGATTTGCAACAGTTCTTTTAATTCTAATGCTTATGTGTGAGTATATCTTGTGATTTTTTTTTTTTTCAAACAAAAGTTCCAATTGTATTTTTGAAGATTTTTGAAATGCAATATTTTAGAAAAAAAATATTCATAATCAAATTTCCTTGTATTGTAGTAATTGTGTACTAATTTTATATATTATGATAATTTATATTATTGTTTTAATAACCTATGCCATCAGTCCTGAAGGACAAACCGCCCACTCCCCCGAGCGCGGCACAGGCGCAGCGTGGAGGTGCAGGAGTCGACGTAGGTGCAGAGACCCCTCGTCAGTTCCTGAGTGCCCTGGCACGTGTGCTCCGCAGCCCTAACTTCCTCACCCTCACTGTAGCTTATGGCATTTCAGTTGGCGTTTTCTCAGCAGTCTTGACCTTCCTCAACCAAATGATCCTCGATAAGTACCCGGTAATCAACATTATTTTAATTTACTTTGAGATGGTACTATTTTCTTTCTCTTCCTTTCAAATATCTCCATTTTAATATCATAAATCTTATTTTATGCTTTTTACATTTGTAAAATCCATTAACGGTAATCTTAATATTTCAATTTTACAGCATGGCCAAATATTTGCTGGTAACATAGCACTTACAATTATGATATTTGGACTGGTTGGGTCCATGGTTTCCGGCTACATCCTCGACCGAATTCACAAATACAAGTGAGTGCAGTTGCTTATCATTTATCAATAGAAAATAAATATTCGTACTAAACTAAAAATTATTTTTCTTATTTATTT
This sequence comes from Ecdyonurus torrentis, assembly GCA_949318235.1. Lineage (NCBI taxonomy): Eukaryota > Metazoa > Arthropoda > Insecta > Ephemeroptera > Heptageniidae > Ecdyonurus > Ecdyonurus torrentis. The sequence goes on along the minus strand of OX439132.1, from coordinate 28,550,495 downwards.
TACAGGGAAACGTGTTTAGTACTTTATGCAATTGGTACGTTAGGTTGCCTCAGTTTTGCGATTCTTCTCAACTTCAAGACTGATCATATTTACTTATATCTGGCCTCTGTAGTTATGGGGTAAGTATATTCATTATTTTAAGAAAAAACAAATCATCTTATGCTGTATATTTCCATGTCTCCAGAATATAAAATATTTAAAAAAGTTAACAGTATAATACTATATCACATTGATTTGTTATTTACATGATGCTGAAACTGAATAACTTTAAATAGGGTAACATTTTACCTTGCAAATTTTTAGAATTTGACATTTCTTATCTTTTTTTTTTTTTTTTTTTTTTTTTTAACGTAAAAAAAAAAACATATATTTTGTCTCTTTCTGTCTCATGTGTTTTAATTTATAACTAAAATTAAGTTAATTTCTCTGTAGTTTTGCTTTGATCGGGTACCTACCGGCTGGATACGAGTTCGCTGCAGAATTGACGTACCCTGAGTCCGAGGCTACGTCAGCTTGCATAATCGCAATATGTACACAGATTCTATCTCTCACCTTTACCCTGGTGTACGGCGCAATTCTGCCAGGGCTAGGTGCCGCTACCGCTAACTACATCATGACAGGAATACTAGGGGTGGGCACTCTGCTCTCAGCCATCACCAAGTCTGATCTCAGAAGACAAAACGCAGAGAAAAAATCTTGAAACTATTTTATAAAGAACTCAACATGATCTGGTGAATCTCAAATTGTTTGAAAACTTAAAGAACGTCACAAATAACAACATAAAAAAGGGCAAAATTTGCATAAATTTTCAAGATAATACTCAATGAAGCGACATACGTATATTGTTTTATGCTTTATTATATAAACTAAATAAACTATATATTATTGAATATTATTAGAATTTATTAGGTATAAAACTCTCTTATATATTTTAATTAGTGATATTACTGATATTGTGTACGAAACTTTTCAAACATTATACATTTATTCATTTATAATATATTATAAATGAATAAATGTATAATGTGAAAAATATAATATAGTATATTTACTCACAATTTTATTTCATATTCAAATATTTATGTACTATATAAACAATTTACATGACAAATGAAATAAATTATAGAAATTAAACCAATCATAATAGATATCCTTTTATCTTTTCATTTGAATTAGATTAGACATTGATTCTTTTTTATATATACCAATCAAATTATTTGTTATTGTGATTCTCTATTCTTAAAATATGTATATAGCAATTAATATATTTTTGTAATTATAAAATATGAAAATTAAGGCTGTGATTTGTAATGATGTCTGTCTTCAAAATATTGATCTTCAAGTGATTTGATTAAAATATAATGCAAACTTGAAAATCAAAATCCTTACCCAAATTGATTAAATTCCCGTGCATTTTATAAAAACGTTTTTTTTTTTTTTTTTTTCATTTTAATTTTAACATTATTTATATTTATTTTATTATTATCTTATCTTATTATATTATTATTATGTTTCTATTTGATCGACCTAACGTAGACTGTACTGTACCGCAGTATAGTACTATATAGATAGTGACTGCAATAGTATTATTGCTCTCATTTATTTTAGTTTTCATGACGGCTGTAAAAAATATACGTGCAGTTTACAATTGTTTTATTCATTTAAAAAATTGATAACTGTTTGAATAATTGATAACTGTTTGAATAATTTTCAATCTATTTCTCATTATATTATCGTTATGGTCTATTTCGAAGAAAAAAGAAAACACTTGTAAGTAAACTTCAAAAATAGCTTATTTGTAACAAAAAGTATAGCTTATTCTATAATTTCTGAAAATATTATATTATACGCATTTCTACGAAGAATCCTCTCTCAAATTAAATCACCACACAATATAATCTTAGTAAATCGTATTATGTATTTTTCATATTTTTAAGATGAGCTCAATCAAGAACAGAATGTTATCGATATAAGGAAAAGTTTAGAAGTATTTCCCTAGGTTGAAAGTGTTGAAAGCATGAATTATTAATAAAGCTGAAAATGAACTATTAATGCGTGATTTGCACAATTTTTTTTTTGTTTTGTTTGAAAAAGCGATGTAGTTATGAGAATAAAAGAAAACCCCAATATGTAAAAATAATTTGAAATTACAAATTTTAAAAATTTTAGTTATTCCTATATATGTTAATTTCAATAATGTTTTCCCTTTGCTTGATGGTCATGGGTCTTGACATTTTTATCAAAAATTATAGTGTCACCATTCAATTGAATGAAGTAATACGAGTAAAATTAAGTTAATTTCCTCTCTCTCTCTCTCTCTCTCTCTCTCATGATATGGAGCCATACGATACTACGATGACCGTTAATACTCTTTGACTTAAAGAAACTTGAAGAGTAATTGAAATTAAAAAAAAAATGTATATTATATATTAAAAAAAGAAGAAGATGAAGAAATATTTACCTTTTTTTTTAAATTAAAAAATATTAAGGCACACGTACATAGCAAGGACTTTTTTTGAAGGTATAATATTGTATATATTGTTAATGATATTGAACTCATTTTAAAATATAATATTTATTTATAATAAGTATATCCTAGAAGCAATATCTGTATACTGTATACAAATATAAATGTCCCCAATATTTATTAACAATCACTGCAACTAATGTAAATGATAATATTGTTTATCTATAGTAAAGCACTTGAAATCTTGAACAGAACACATGACGTGGTAAATTCCTCACGAACCCTAAAAACGACGCAAATGTCTAATCTACATATTTATATTACACTTTTGTAGTTGTTGTTATATGTAAACGTGTTAAGCAGGATGGAGGTTGGCAAAGAAGTATTTGAAGATGGTGAGTTCAGAGTGTACCGTCGTCGCTGGCTGGTGCTCACCCTGTATTGTCTATTCTGTATAAATAACTCCGCACAATGGATCCAATACTCCATCATCACAGATGTGGTCGTCAAGTACTACAATGTACCAACATCAGCTGTGGACTGGACCTCCATGATCTGGATGGCCCTTTATATCGTCATCATCTTCCCTTCAACATGGTTGCTCAATTTTAAGGTTGGTATATACCATAAAGTAACTTACGAAGTTCAATTTTTACATTATTTTATTAACTAATTATGCATATAATAACTTTATTAATATGACTGCGACTGCACCTTTTGCCCATCATACATATAGTAGAAGATTATAAATATTTTTTATTTATAATGTGATATTTTATTTCAAAGTAAATTATGATAGTATATGTAATTCACAGTTTAATATTTAAAAATATATAATGTATCAATAGTTTATTAAATTTCCTAAATGCAAATGAAAATTGCTATTGATAAATTTTACATGATATAACAATTATACAAATGGACCCCGTCCCCATGGATACCCCTTTCACTTTAAGTTTACCATACTGGTTGTTTTTGTTGTTTCTTTCTTTCTTTCTTTCTTTCTTTCTTTCTTTCTTTCTTTCTTTCTTTCTTTCTTTCTTTCTTTCTTTCTTTCTTTCTTTCTTTCTTTCTTTCTTTCTTTCTTTCTTTCTTTCTTTCTTTCTTTCTTTCTTTCTTTCTTTCTTTCTTTCTTTCTTTCTTTCTTTCTTTCTTTCTTTCTTTCTTTCTTTCTTTCTTTCTTTCTTTCTTTCTTTCTTTCTTTCTTTCTTTCTTTCTTTCTTTCTTTCTTTCTTTCTTTCTTTCTTTCTTTCTTTCTTTCTTTCTTTCTTTCTTTCTTTCTTTCTTTCTTTCTTTCTTTCTTTCTTTCTTTCTTTCTTTCTTTCTTTCTTTCTTTCTTTCTTTCTTTCTTTCTTTCTTTCTTTCTTTCTTTCTTTCTTTCTTTCTTTCTTTCTTTCTTTCCTTTTTTTTTTTTTTTTTTTTTTTTGTTATTGTTATTATTTGTACCATATTTTTCCTATATAGGGTTTGCGGTTTGCGCTGCTGCTAGGCCAAGCAATGGTATGCTTAGGTTCGTGGCTGAAGGTGTTCTCCGTGTCTCCAGATCTCTTCTGGCTCACGTTCCTCGGGCAGACAGTGGTGAGCTCGGCACAGGTGTACGCACTCAGCACCCCTGCTGTCGTGGCGGCGATGTGGTTTGGACCAGATCAGGTCTCTACTGCCACCTCCATTGGGGTATTTGGTTATATGGTGAGATAAATTTCAGGTCTTCCATAACAACCTCGTATTAAACTTTTTTTTTTAATGCAACTGTGAGCTCTATGGACAGAGCAGGTAAGGTAAGATTTAAGATCACGTGAAAAAAAATCTCTGATACGAGGTTACTATAGTATTGTAGACCTGAAATAGCATTTTTTTAATCCAAGGGAAAAAAATTGTAACAGCATAATATATATATATATATACGTATATATATATATATATATATATATATATATATATATATATATATATATATATATACATATACATATATCTACTTTTTCCCATTAAAATATCTTTATTTGTTAAACGCACGATGCTATAAATGCTGCACTTCCATAACATATTTATTATATCTCGATTCTAGGTTGGGAATGCCATTGGGTCCTATTTGCCACCTCTGATAGTACAAGATGGAACAATCGAAGAAATTGGTGGCGATTTGTCACTGCTTTTCTACATTTTTGCAGGAATTGCCACAGCTCTTTTAATACTAATGTTTATTTGTAAGTACATCATGATTAAAAGTTGCACTTTTTTATTTTGTTTCAAAATAATTTCTACAACGATGACATTTTTTTTTATTGCTTTGTAACTGCGTTCTTATAAGAAGTATAATGCAATATTTGTAAAATAAAATAAATTATTAAATGTTATTATTATATTCCATGCACAAAGCAAAACGCAGCTAAGACTCCATTAAAGAAATGAAAATATTCGCAAAGTTATATTACACTTATCTAATGCCATCAGTCCTAAAGGATAAACCACCCACTCCCCCGAGCGCGGCGCAGGCGCAGCGTGGAGGTGCGGGAGTAGACGTGGGTGCAGAGTCGCCTCGTCAGTTCCTAAGTGCCTTGACACGTGTGCTCCGCAGTCCTAACTTCCTCACCCTCACTGTAGCTTATGGCATTTCAATCGGTGTATTCTCAGCAATTGTGACCTTCCTCAACCAAATGATTCTCGATAAGTACCCGGTAATCAAACAATTTTATGATATTAACTTTTTAGTTTACAATGAGTCATAAGACACAGAAGAATTCTTCTTCGGAGCACCATGACGTTAGTAAAGTGTAAACGTAATAATATTTTAAATCTACAGGATGGCCAAATATTTGCTGGTAACCTAGCACTAACAATTATGTTAGTTGGATTAGTGGGTTCAATGGCTTGCGGCTACATACTCGACCGAATTCACAAGTATAAGTAAGTTCAGTTCAGGTACTTATTGTGACTGAGTTTAATAATATTTTCTTTTTTCTTTTAACAGAGAAATGTGTTTAGTACTTTACGCAATGGGCATGCTTGGTAGCCTTGGCTTTTCGCTTCTTCTTAACTTCAAGAGTGATTACATTTACTTATACCTGGTAGCGATAGTAATGGGGTAAGTAAATATTTATCAGCAAAGGAAAAAAATCTCAGATTAGCAATGATGAGCAAACAATACTAATCATATTTCTCTGTATAGCTTTGCTCTGATCGGGTACCTGCCAGTTGGCTACGAGTTTGCTGCAGAGTTGACGTACCCTGAATCTGAGGCCACGTCAGTGTGCGTGCTCGCTTTATGTTCGCAAATCCTTTCTCTCACCTTTACCCTGGTGTATGGCGCAATTCTGCCAGGGTTAGGTGCCGCTACCGCTAACTATATCATGACGGCAATACTAGGGGTGGGCACTCTGCTCTCAGCCATCACCAAGTCTGACCTCAGAAGACAAAACGCAGAGAAAAATCACTGTACATGATTTATTAAAAAAAAAAAAAAAAAAAACTTCAATCTACATATTAAAAAAAAATAAACAAAAAATTTAACAACTTTTTGTATAAAAATGATAATCTTTTTAGTATTGCAATAAACACTTAAATTGTATTTTTGCAAAATACTGCGTAAATTGTCAAATTTAAAGACTTATTTACAATTATTTGATATTAGGCTAGTATATTGTAACTATAGTGAGATAATATTATCACTGCTGTACATAATTATAGTAAAACTTACTTAAAATTGTATTTTGTATAATAATATTACATAAATATTTTTTTTTTCTCGTGGTATTTTTATCATATCATCTTATCATTATTGACAGTACTCATGTACAGTTATTGTGTTAGGGGACTTGTAAAAGTGAAATTTCAGCATGTAATGGCAAGATAAACAAATTCACAGAGCCCAACAATACAACAAACTGCTAGCCCGACAAATTTTTGTTCTTTTTATTTTACTATCTGAAGCAATTTGGATGAAAAAATAATTTGTGATGAAATGGAATAAGATCCTGGAAAACAAAAGTTTCAAGATTTATTAAACCAAGAGTAAACGAGAAATAATTATGGCTTGACTTTTATTCCTTCATAAGTATAAGTATAAGTATTAAGTATGTTAAATCAAGACAGAGGAACGCAAACAGTCGTCTGTTGGCACTATGGTAGTATTGTTGGCTACTCAGTTTGCTTTTTTTTTTTTTTTTTTTTTTTTACTAAACCTCCTTTTTTAATCTTCTAATGCAGACAAGAATATTAATTGTACACAATAAAATTATTAGACTAGCAAGTATTTACTATACATATATATACTGTATATAATGATATAAATTTAAAATAATCTTATAATTAATATAATGTCATCTGTGATTTCACTTGAAATGAAACTTGTGATAAGAAGATAAATAAGTCATAGTCATTTATTAAAAAAAAATGTAAATATTGATTTAATGTAAATTTTAATTAAAAATTCGGACATTGCAATACCTGTTTTGTTTTATTTTACTTGTATTCCTATGAACACACTGATGAAACTATTTGTTGAATTGCACTCTTTTAAATGTGCTATAACAATAATAATAGTTTAAAATTCTATTAAAATTATTTTTTACAGACGATTTGTGAATGAAACAACCTATATGAGCCTATAATTGCCGTTTTGTTTTCTGTATAATTATTATCAACTTTTTTTTTAGCCACACTATTATGGTTAATTATTGAGAACAGCTTGAAATTGTACACTTCAAGATCTATTTTTCGAGAATTTATTTATTATTTCCAAAAGTTGATTATTCAAAATAACGGAAAATAAATTTTAATCTAATCTTTCGATATGCTAGATTTTTTTTTTTTTTTTCATGTAATCCTATCTCTAATTTTATCGTGATATTTTTATCTCAGTAGAATGTACATAAATATTTTTCTGCATGGTAAACTCAAACAAGAACAAAATGTTAGCACATTAAAAGCAAAAGTTTTCCAAGAGTGTTATTAGCATGGATAGTTCCGCATTGATTGAATGTAACACGCAGAGTAATTGACACATATTTCCAAGCAGATGATGAAATAAGAAGGAAGAGTTTTTTTTTTCTATTTTAACCATAAGAAAATCAAGAAACACTTTAATAAGGCACGTTTTGAGTACCTTTATGCAGGTATGTTGATAATTTTTAACTCATAGGCTATACATAGTAAGTTATTGTAAGAATCAATGCGTTATATGTATCAAAATTTCAAACTATTAATTGTCTATACTATAGTTTTACTTTATTTTAGAATATATAAATTTTAAGCGTGTTAAAAATTACTAAAGTACATTATACTGTAGTTAATGCATTTAAAACAAATGCTACACAATTAACACTCCAATATGTCTTATTTAAAAAAATGCAGTACTGTATACAATTACGTAAAAACATTGTATTTAATGAAAATACACTTGTATTTTAGATTATTAAATACATTTTTTTCTACTTAAAGAAAATATCAACTATAATTTTTAATACTATTGTAATAATTTTATAAGACAAAAAGTTGTATATATAGCTGAAAAATCCCGCCTTATGCGGAATAGTATTAAAAAATAACGGAAGTTGTCTAATCATATTACTATCACTCAGCTCTAGTAACAGGGAAATGTGTAAGCAACACAATTCAGTAACAGCCAGTTTTAGTATTATTATTCAAGCTGACTCACAAAGTGTCATATAGTAATGTGACGCCAGTGCATACACTACATAAAGTAAATAATACGCACGCACGATGTACAGATATGATCATTCATAATAATTATTATATATTTAAGTAAAGTCGTCCAGCATTTTAAGTATAATATCATACTTCTCAAGAATAATAATGATTCAGAATTCTCGTCAATTAAAGCAAGCACTATAATTGTATACTAAGTAATGTGTGTTAATCAGAATGGAGGTTGGTAAAGAAGTATTAGAAGAGGGTGAGTTCAAGGTGTACCGTCGTCGCTGGCTGGTGCTCACTTTGTATTGTCTATTCTGTGTAAACAATGCCGCACAATGGATCCAATACTCCATCATCACAGATGTGATCACCAAGTACTACAATGTACCAACATCAGCTGTGGACTGGACCTCCATGATCTGGATGGTTGTTTATATTGTCCTCATCTTCCCTTCTACATGGTTACTCAATTTTAAGGTAGGTCAGAAAACATAATAAACTATATTCTTAATACTCCTATGTATATTTTATTTGTTAAAAAATGCACAATAAATTTAAATATTGTAAAAATATTGATAGTTGCATAGACGCAGAAGCAGGCCTAAACCTCTCACAATTGAATGGAATTTTTGTTTTTATAAATTTGAGAAGAATGATTATTTAACTATTTACATAAATGTTTGAAATATATTTATGTATTTTCAATAATGCATTTTTTAAAATTGATATGAAATAGTACAACGTCGAATTATTTTTTAAAAAACTGAAAGAAAAAAAAAACGATCACTGCATGCATTTTTTTTTATTAATGAGCTTCAATAAATAAAAGAGCTTGCAAATGAGTGCATAAAAGCCATGCAGTCATGTACTGCATACTATTAATATGCTGAATAATTAATACTTATCGTTAATTACTAATAACTTACAATTATTAAATTCTATAGAAAAATCAAAACTATAGCTTGATTTCTTTAAGTTTATTTTAGATAATATATTTCACATTAAATTTTATGATTATTTGCTTCTTTAAAAAAACGGCATTTTATATTGTGCTTCAATGCTCTCATCACCTTATAGTTTGTTTGTTTTTTCTCCGCAGGGTTTACGGTTTACACTGGTGCTAGGCCAAGCAGTGGTATGCTTAGGTTCGTGGCTAAAGGTGATCTCCGTGTCTCCAGATCTCTTCTGGCTCACGTTCCTCGGGCAGACAGTGGTGAGCACGGCACAGGTGTACGCACTCAGCACCCCTGCTGCCGTGGCGGCGATGTGGTTTGGACCAGCGCAAGTCTCTACTGCTACCTCCATCGGAGTGTTTGGATATATGGTAGGTCATGAATCACTAATCGTTATTTCGTATTATATAATATACTGACGTCTAAATTGGTCCAAGCTATAGGGTGGTTGCATTCATGTTAAAGTCAACGAAATAAGTGAGTACTAAATATCACGGACCAGTATAGGAAAATGACACATTTTGCCAGTTTAAAAATACTTTTTTTTAAATTTATTATTGTTATTTTTTTTTAATAAAATTGATTCTATTAACAAGATGAATTAGATTTTCAAGTATCAGAGAAAAATAATAATGAGCAAAAAATTATTTATTTTCCAAAGAAAAAGAAAATCCACGTTTGTTCTATGCTAATAAGCAATGTTATTCGTTGCTTATAGTTATGGCATCGAAGTGCATTTCATATGACGTCATGTGCACACAGCCTATATAATATAATAAATATTTCAATTGGAATTTGTTTACTATGCTCTATTTATTGATAGAACAAACTTAATGTTTTTTTCTTTTTAATGCCTTATTACAAAACTATAATGTATTACCCCATTATCTTATGTTCAGGTTGGAAATGCCCTTGGATCTTTGTTGCCACCATTGTTAGTACAAAACGGAACCATTGAAGAAATTGGTCAAGATTTGTCAGTACTTTTCTACATTTTTGCAGGATTTGCTACTGCTCTTTTAATTCTTCTAATAATATGTGAGTATTCTCTGAATTCTAAGTTTCTGTTTGTTTTTTCTAAAGTAAATAATATTTATTTTTCCAATATAATTATTAATTTAATATGATATTGGATTATGCTTTTTATTGTGCTAATAAAATAAATAAATCCTTAATCGTAATAATAAAACGATTTCCAAGTAAGCAATATTTACAAATGAATAAAAAAACAAGTACATTGCAATAGACAATAGTGCACTCATAATAGATATTTATAATATATTAAATCATAGTTTTGAAGGATAAACCACCCACTCCCCCAAGCGCGGCGCAGGCGCAGCGTGGAGGTGCTGGAGTGGACGTAGGTGCAGAGACGCCTCGTCAGTTCCTGAATGCCCTGGCACGTGTGCTCCGCAGCCCTAACTTCCTCACCCTCGCTGTGGCGTACGGCATTGCAATTGGTGTTTTCTCAGCAGTCATGACTTTCCTCAACCAAATGATTCTCGATAAGTACCCGGTAATTAAACTTATTTCAAATAAATTTTCAAATTTACTTTCAGGTAATATTACCGTACCTGCAAATTTCAAAAAAATATATTTGTAATGATTGTGCTAGATTTGTTCCAGTGATATTTATTCATTAACATAATTTATACCGCAAGTTATACATGGTGACTGTGTTACATAGCAAATAGCATATTAGCTATTTTGCAAAGGATAATTGTTCATGTAATTATAGCAACAATTGTGCTGCAGCAACATAGTGAACGAATAATCATGCGTGAATATTCATTGCCAACATAAATTCAGAGTTTATTTTTTCCATGTTCGTCTTAATTTATGTACAATTTTTTATTTAAAATATTTACTTGCTATTGAATCGTCATGAGTGAAACATACATATATTAAAATATTATATATTTTTAAATTAACTGATCAGTGATCACCTTTTTTTTTTTAAACTTATATATCTTAATTTTATTTTTATGTATAAACTTTAGTGTATAATAATTTTTAGTTGCAATTTTACGTTGCTCCAGGAAGGCCAGATATTCGCTGGTAATATTGGTGTGACAGTAATTGTATGCGGCTTAGTAGGTGCCATGGTTTGCGGCTACATCCTTGATCGTATTCACAAGTACAAGTAAGTTTAGCATTTGAGAAGATTATAATACGTTTATATAAATTAATTATGATTTTTTTTCTATAATTTTTACAGAGAAATGTGTCTTGTTCTTTACGCTATGGCCACATTGGGATGCATTGGTTTTGCAGTTCTTCTCAACTTTAAGAGTGATCATATATACATGTACTTGGTTTCCGTTTTAATTGGGTAAGAAGTATTTACAACACAAATGATATTTAAAAGAGCATAATAATATTAATGATCATATATATCCGTGACTAAAAAGAAAAGATTGTGGTATTATACTACTAACATTCAAGAAGAAGGCATTACTAAAATATCAATATTATTCATATTAAGTTACTTTAATTGCAGATAAAAATAATAACATTATCAGTCTATATCACAGTCTATATATGTAAGTTTCTTATGTAACTTTATGTGTTTTCCATAAAAAAAAATTAATAACAAAAAAAAAAAATTAAAAAAAAAAAAATTAGCTATATTTTTTCTTGCACAGTTTCTTAAAGTACATAAAAATCAATCTGAATATATTTATAGTTTTGGTCTGATTGGATACCTGCCAGCTGGCTACGAGTTTGCAGCAGAATTGACATACCCTGAGTCTGAAGCCACATCAGCGTGTGTGCTCGCGATATGTACGCAGATTCTCGCCCTCACCTTCACCCTGATGTACGGAGCAATTCTGCCAGTACAAGGCGCAGCTACCGCCAACTACATCATGGCAGGAGCCCTCATGGTGGGCACTATTCTTTCAGCAATCACTAAGTCTGACCTCAGAAGACAAAACGCAGAACAAAATCTGTGTATGTCAGTTGAGTGAAATTTAGAGTTGGTCTGATGTCGAATAATAATATAAGTCGTTAAGTTTTATTTCTGTTGTTTTTGGTGTCAAAATGTGATAGATGTAATGATGAAAATCAGTAGCTGTATGCCATATAAAGATAAGTTGGTCTAAAGTTAAATAAAAGCAACAAGCTATTTTTTCACAGTATTTTAAGCTTATAAATATTTAAAATTTAAAAATTTTTATATATTATATACTATGTAAAAGATTGTGGGGAACACAAAAAAAAAAAAAAAAGATTTTGTGAAGCTTACGGAATTCTGAAATATCATTCTCTCTCTCTCTGTCGTTGTTTAATGATCAAGTGCCCTTGAGCTTTTTAAACAAATTAGGATAAAAGACTATTTTTTAATTTTTTTGATACAAGCTTTCTTCTAAAAGTAACTAATAAATTTCGTAGCTGGAAAATCAAAAGAATGAAAATTTCTTAATAATAAACCCAACAAGTCAGATTTTACGTTGCAATCAATTACAATTACAAATTGTCAAAGTTACAAAATAATGTCCATCGGCTTATGTATAATGTATGTACGTACAATTATACAAAGTGACGTAGGCATGTATACATTCTGTATACCATCTAATTTAATGATTATAAGTATGTATTACATGTAAAGATTTCAGGAAAATAATTTTTAATTATTTATTTCTATGCCAAGTAAAATAAAAGTATTATACCAAGAGAAATTATGTGTTTATTTCTCCCTTTATTCTTTATACTTTTTTAAAAATTATTTTAGCAGTTTTTTTTTATCTTAATTACGGGAACGAAGAGCATAGATAAGTTCAAGTTAATAAATCTAAGAAAAATACTGCATATTTATATAGCCACTATTAATATTCTAATACTTTAAGCGTATAGTAATTTGTATATATATTTTTTAATCTAATTTGTAGGTGGACACATTTTTTAATATATATATATATATATATATATATATATATATATATATATATATATATATATATATATATATATATATATATATATATATATATATATATATATATATATATATTGAGTGTTAATGAACCACTTACACGGACAAAAATAAATATGTATGCTATATATAGCTCATTTTCAGCACAATTTGTTCAATACGGCATAATTTATGCGATATTGTATAATAATTATTCTATATAGTATAAAAATTATGTTGTACAGCATAATCATTAAGTTGTTCTAATTTAGCATCATTTATACGATAATGACATAAATGTAGCATTAATTAAGTAAATTGTTCTTTCCGTGTATTATGAGCTACGTGTATATTGCATCTTAAAGTGGACATATTTTTTTAAATAGGCCAAATTTTTATTATACTGTACTTATGGATAATATAGCAACTCAATATATCATAATATATGGTACACCCTTAAACTAGGAGAGCATTTTTGTTCTTAAAATTTCAAGCGTTGATTATTTAAGAACGGATATCTTAATCTTATCTTTGGACACACTAGATTTAAGAACAAACTGCCATATCTTGTATTTTTTTATCACTAAATTTTTATCTTCGAAGTTCGTTCAAAATATTTATCATATTATAGTTAGCTTCATGAAGAACAAAATATTGGCATTAAAAGAAATAAGTTTTCAAGGTTGACAGCATGGATTAATACTGTATAATATACGCATTGATTGAACTAAACACAAAGGAGATTGGCAAATATTTCAGGTACGTCTATATCATCGGATCAAATAAAGATATTTAATTAAAATAAAACTATAGTGATGTTGCTCTTTAAAATATTATTAAAACTAATATAGCACTAATGCAAAACTTGTAAAAAAAATACATCTTGATAGCTGAATTCCATCATAATTTAAAACTCGTACATAATATGCTGAGGAAGAGAAAAAAATCATAACAAGTTTGAATAATTGTTTACAAAGTATCAAAGTTACGTGTTTTTCTTTCATGCTATACTACTTTCCACTTCTTTTATAAATTGTATCTAGCTAATAGTTTTTTACATTCATCTCAATGGGAGCACTACGAATAATAATACAAATTTTATTCTGTTCTGTGTACATAAGATTATGATATTATATATATTTTTTATTATATATACATACAATATTTTTTAGGAATTAGGAACAATGTCCACGAGTCAACTCGCTAGCGAGACCAAAGGAGGTGAGGGAGACTTCACACTCTATCCACAACGCTGGTTGTCACTTGGACTATACGTAATCTTCTGTATCAATAATATCGCACAGTGGATCCAGTACTCCATCATCGCTGATGTGGTCACCAAATATTATGGCGTGGACTACAACGCAATTAACTGGACCTCCATGGTCTGGATGGTTGTCTACATTGTTTTCATGTTACCTGCAACCTGGTTACTTAACATGAAGGTTTTTAAAATTCTTATTCATTTCTTTCATGCTAAATATTATATTTATATAATAGCATTTAAACTGAACAGTAATTATTTAACTAGCATATCATTTCAAGCTTAATTATCAAGAAAATAAACAAATAATAACAACCAAAATTAACAATAAAGAAAAATAACAAAATATTGATAACATGTATACAGGGTCTTCGCTTCGTATTCATCCTAGGCCAGGCAGTGACTTGTGTAGGCTCATGGATCAAAGTGGGCTCCGTGTCCCCAGATCTGTTCTGGTTGACGTTCCTTGGACAGACCGTGGTGTCTCTGGCACAAGTGTACGCCATGGGTACGCCATCTGCAGTGGCTGCCACTTGGTTTGGAGCAAATGAGGTCTCTACAGCAACAGCCATCGGAGTTTCAGGGTTCATGGTAAAACTTATAGCAGAGCACTAAAGCTTTTCTTTGTCAATATATATTGTATTCTAGGTATGTACTATAGTAAATTTATTTTCACTTAATATGATTAATAATATATTATTATTTTATTAATAAAAGATCATAATAAAAGAAAACAGTCCTTGGAATCACAAATTATTATAATAATAATCAATTTGATTCCCAGTTGGGCACAGCAATGGGGTCCCTGGTTCCACCCCTCGTGGTTCAAGGTGGAACAATAGAAGAGATTGGCAATGACTTATTTGCTTTATTCTTAGGCTTTGCCATATTTACAACGATACATTTTATTCTGCTTGTTATTTGTAAGTATGAACATCAAAGATCTTACACAATACAGACACAGCATACTATAATGCATTATAGACTGTACTGCATTTAATTGTTCGTAATAACCGTATGACATATTTTTGATTATTAAAGTTCGTTATTTTATTTTAAAATCGTGTTCACACGGTGTAATATATTAATCAATCCGTAATAAATCTGATCGTATGCAATTTCAGCTTAAAACCATTAAATTTCCGCATGCATAAAATATTTTTGCACACATAGTGCAAAATATTGATTCCAAAAGCATAAATTGAGATCATTATATTGCATAATAAATGCACTACAATAATTCAAGATAAATTTAACTCAATTTTGCTGGGTTACTTATTTCCTATTTCCGGGCCGTAATAAAATGCATGATTGTATTTAATTCAATATACGAGTACCTCATCCTGTTGTATGTTGTATTATATTTTATCTGGTGGCTGAAGAATTTATTATCGAAGAATTGTATCAATGCAATTAACAGTGAAACAGTAGTTAAAATATGAAATATTAATCTCAATTTGATTTTTTTTTTACCAAGCAATTATCTTTATGGCTTGTAGCTTAATAAAACACAAATAACCATAGTTTTTAATATTACTTGTTTTATGACCCAATTCTTGTCTATAAAGTTATGAAAGATAAGCCTCCAACTCCTCCCAGTGCGGCACAAGCAAGCCGCCAGAATGGCGCAGGTGTGGGTGCCGAAAGCCCTCGGCAGTTTGCAAGCACCGTGAGTCGCTTAATGCGCAGCCCCAACTTCCTCACCCTTCTTGTTTCGTACGGCATGGCAGCGGGTGTTTTCTCCGCAATCATGACCTTCCTCAATCAAATCATCATTGAGAAGTACCCGGTAAGTGTATGGATCGAGGAGAAGTAACTATATAATTTTATAATACTGTAACTATGAATTACTATATATGATTTTTTCCTACTTCCAGGAGGGTAACTTATTTGTTGGTTATATTGGTGTGACGGTTATTGTGTTTGGTCTGGTCGGGGCGATTGTTTGTGGAATTCTGCTGGACAAGACTCGCAAATACAAGTCAGTTTTTTACTATTTATTGAAAACTCATAATAGAAATCATTTACCATTTTTAAATTCATTCAAGGACAAAAATAAATATTTAATAATTATTGCAATTCTGATTTCAGCAATGTTTATTTATAATAACTGTAGCATAATTTATGTTATATTTAATAATGTATATTATGCATTTGCTAGCATAATTATTTAAAATTTCGAAAAAGTAACATTTAAGCTACGTTATACTTGCAGTATAAATTACGTAACCTATTTCATCCATTTTCATATACGTAACTTCGTTTATTAATTATATATTTATTACAAAGACAATTATTGTTTAAAATTGTTGTGCTCTGTCAAAATATTTTAATCAAAACATCAAGATGTATAAAACTTACATTATGTTCAAATAAAAACAATCTTTCAGCATTATTTTCTTTGCAGAGAGCTGTGTTTCGGTCTGTACGCACTCGCGACGTTGTGCCTCATCGGCATCACGCTCCTCGTCAGTAACCAAACAGACGTGGCGTATGTTTACGTGGTAGCAGGAATCACTGGGTTCGTAGTTGGATTTTCTTTCTTTTTATTGGTGCAATTGTTGCCAATTGAATCGGGGACATTGAAAAGGTAATCGTTTGATTATTATTATGTTTTTTTATGTCAGCGTGTATATAATATTAATGTTGTTGCTTGTTGTAATGCTTTTATGGAGCTTTTATTTCATCTCTTCGACTTCCATCTAAGCTTTTCATTTTCACCTTTTCATTTTCACCTTTTCATTTTCACCTTTTCATTTACATTTAAATGCACGAAATTAATTAATAATATAAATGTTAAGAGAATGTTAATAAATTGCAAATTCTGTTCCACCAGATTCGCTCTGATAGGTTACCTGCCCGCTGGTTATGAGTTTGGTGCTGAACTGACTTACCCTGAGGCAGAGGCAACCACGGCTTGCGTGCTCGCGATCAGTACTCAGGTTTTCGCTCTGATTTTCACCTTGGTGTATGGCGCTATCTTACCACCCTATGGAGGGACTATTGCTAACTGGAGCATGTGTGGTGTGCTGGCGTGTGGGGTGGTGCTCGCAATCTTCACCAAACCACATCTCAAGAGACAGAATGCAGAACACAATACAAATCCCAATCCCAGTTAAATTTTTAATCAAATATTATACAAAATAAATAATAAAATGATTTGTCAATTTTTTCCCCCTAAATTTTGTAAATGTGATATTTTCATACGTACATCTATATATACTTCGTCATTTTATTTTATTATGACACTTGTAAATATTGTTTTTGTTTTTTTACTTTTCAAATAAAACTTTATTAAAAAAATATTTGTTTTAAGTTTATTTCTAATGAATAACATTTTGGCATTTTGATCTATATACTCATTAATAAAAAAATAATAATTATATAAATAAGTTGTCGTTTTGGCTAAATTGTTCAGTTTTTTTTAACTCCTCCTTTATTTATAATTGCTCTATATTTTCTATACTGGTTTGATGTAACATAAAATTATATTAATTATTTTGATAAGAACTTACAATTAATAGCACTCAACCTATAACAAGTCTTGCTAACACGGTGCACAATTAATTGCATGCAATGTATATATTAAAACTGTGACATTTTCTTGCATAGTGCAAATATTATTTCATGCTACCAAATTATTAGACATAAATATTAAATCAAAATTTCTACATATATAATTTCTCGTTATAATTTGAAATAATATGAGCAATTTAACCAAAAAAAAAATATATATATAGTCTACTGATTTAATATTACTGAAAAACTATATCAATTGTCATGAAACGATTGATGTATCAAATCAATTAAAAAAAAAATACCGACGTCACAATTAACAATCTTTTAACTAGGATCTGATAAGAGAACAATATATTATAGATTACCTATATAATATTTATGATACTCACTGATACTATAATGTTGTTTTTCATATTCAAATAATAAAGAAATGGTTGTCATAACACGAAGTTTGTAAAGTAAAGTTTGTTGTTTATAAAACATAATAGTTTTGTGTATAAATAAATCTCTGTATGTTGAGTTAAGTAATTTAATATATTAAGTGAGGCAACAAAGAGTGACAAGGCCATCGAACGTGCATTCACATTTACATAATTATACCTCGCATCACAACGTTCTATAATGTGTTGTAAGTTGACGGCAAGTTAGCAACCACTTTTAGAATTGACTGGAAAAAAAAAATTAAAAAAAAAAAATAAAAAAGGGTAAAACGGTAAGATATTGTTGTTCTAATAGAAGTAACCAAAGTTTTGTGTACAGTTACTGTGATATTAAATTTTGCTCTATTGCCGTAATATTAAATAAAGAATAAATAAAATAAATAATATAGCTTAAAAAAAAAAAAAAAAAATTGGCAATAGGTGCAGTCAGGGTACCATGCCCTATCTCTAAACCTACACATTGACGACAACGTTACTTTATATATAGGCGTACATTTTCTTTCATAAAAAAACTGAATTCTATTAGCATATGGAAATAACATGTATTAATATGGAGTTTTGCTTCAACTGGAATCTTCATCTGATCGCATTGTATGGCCATAAGCCAATAGAATTCAATTTTTTTATGAAAGAGACTGTACAATACATATTTATAATTTGTAATTCATGTAATACTACATAATATATAAATATACTGTACACGGTATTGCCCAATTTTAAAGTAAAATTTTAAGTCACAGTTCCTGTACTATATAGTACGTTCTTATATGTTTTTCTTTTCTTACATTTTTTTAATAAACTCCTACTGATAGGAAAAGACACATGCGTAACTTGCTTTGAAATATTTAAACTTTAGTAAAATTTATAGTTCTGTTTGTATTATGTGTTAAAAATATTGTATGTTAAAGTTTAAAAATTGTAAGTATTAATTGTCGAAATTCAGATTTAAAAAAATGTTATGTTATCTGTTAATATTACCTACGAAGTTCTATCGGGTGATTCGCTATATAATTTAAATGTAAATTATTATAAATGTAATGCTGATTGAATGTAAATGTATAAAGTGTTTAAATTTCCGTTCCAGATAATTTCATCCCTTGAATCTAGATATGGAGACCAGTTACGTGGTGTACCATCGTCGGTGGCTGGTGCTTGCTATCTACGTGTTATTCTGTATGGCGAATGCCTTGCAATGGATTCAATACGCAATCATCGCTGATGTAATTGTCAAGTATTACGGCGTGGACTACTCGGCTGTTAACTGGACTTCACTCATTTACATGCTCGTCTATATCGTACTCATCTTCCCAGCAACCTGGCTTTACAATAAAATTGTAATAATATTACAGTGCACAAAAACTTAAATTGTTTAAAATTTTAATAAAGTTACAGTACTGTTATCACAATGATCATTGTTAACCTACTTAATATTTACGCAGGGGATCCGTTGGGCACTTATCTTGGGTTCTATTGGCAACTGCGCCGGTGCTTGGATTAAGGTAGTCTCTGTGAACCCTGATCTCTTCTGGGTGAGCTTCACAGGTCAGACTGTGGTAGCAGTAGCTCAAGTGTATGTGATGAGCACACCTGCGGATGTCGCGGCTACGTGGTTTGGTCCTGCTCAAGTCTCAACTGCTTGCGCAATTGGTGTCTTTGGCATGCAGGTAATTTTATATATGATAAAAAAATAGCATTTAAAAAAGAAGTCATCGCGTAAAACTACCTCATAATAAAGTAAGAATCTATAGATTAATTTCTTATACGAGGGTATTTATTTATAAATACTGTATTATAATATTATAGATGTCTACATAGTTTGTTTTTAAAATGACTACATTCCATTTTTCAATAAGTTAGTGATAATTAGTTAGTATCACTAAATATTATGCAAATCAACCTTACGCGATCTTAATATTTTTATATATGATCGTATACACCTCTTTGACATGCAAATAAAACCCTATAAATAAAATTCTTTTCTTTTTTTTTATATATATAGTTTGGCAACACTCTTGGTGTGTTGATCCCACCATTGATGGTAAAAGACGGCACTATTGAGGAGATCGGCAGCGACCTGTGGCTCATGTTCCTCAGTATTGCAATATTCACGAGCGTTCTGCTTGTTCTTACAGTCATTTGTAAGTATGAAATACATTTGTCTGGAGCGTTGAACTTGTACTCCGCGCGTGACTGCAATTATTTAACTCGCAAAAAGTTAAAAGTCTGGACAAACAAATAAACGGAAATAACGGAAGAGAATTTTTTATCTTAGAATATTTAGTGACGGCAATTCTTTTTATGCAAAATAAACTATTAAATATATATTAAAAAAACTTAAATTAGAATTACATGTACTGTACAAATTACATTACATTGTGTAGTACTTGGGTGGGAAAGTTATAGAAAAAATTAGCTTTGAAAGTTTTTAATAATAAAATTTATCATAATTATAAATTATATATTTCATTTGACTAATGCAAGTTGAAATTATTTTCAATGTGCAACAAAGAAATTTTTAAACAGTCTCACATCATGTTTAAGTGTCCAATTTAATAAATCTTTTATTATTTTTATAATTGGTATTTTTAAGCTTTTTTTTAGATTAAGAAAAAAATTAATAATCTTTTCACAAGTTACAAAATTTGTATGTTGCAATAATTTTGTTTGCAAATGACGATTATATGCTTTCAAATTTACTACACTTTAAAAATATTGCTCCGCCGAACGAACAGAACGGTGGTCTGTTATTCTTATAACTTATAACAGATATAGCTTATTTCTATATTAAATAGATAACTATATAATCAAAAAATTTGTATAACATTATGATTTTTAAACTTTAATGACTAAATTTGAAAGCTTTACACGTATTTAGTTCTTAATCATATAGTGATATATCCATGTCTATAACTCTGCTCCCAATAATATTTTGAGGTGTTATAATTATATTAGAACAATGTAATTTCAGTGGTTCAGGCAGCACCCCCTACACCTCCTAGTGCTGCTCAGGCCCAGCGCTCAGGAGTGCTAAGTGAGTCTCCCCGACAGTTTGCAGCCACTGTGGTGCGCGCTCTCAAGAACCCTCACTATTGTCTCCTCAACATCGCTTATGGTATCAACGTTGGAGTTTTCTGCACCTTCATGACCTTCCTCAACCAAATGATTCTAATATTCTACCCGGTATGACAGTTAATTTCTCAGTCGTTTATACATTCATTCTTATGTTAGCATTTTTACATCCAGTTTATTAAGCCCCTGGAAATATGTAATGTAGGCAATCTGCATAACATAGCGGACGGAAAATTTGCCTAACTTATAGGATGAAAATCAAATTTAAAAACATAACTCGCAGCATAACAACTAAAATTCAATTTAATAACTGAATATTTTTAGTTTTACTTATATATCAATTTTTAATTTGCATTAAATTTAAGCTTTTAATTAATTAATTGAATTACTTTGTAAGTAAGTTAGTTGGTTTTTTAAATAGCTTTTTACTTTGTGGAGAATCACATTTCAACACTATACTTTACAGGAGGGTCAATCTGATGCTGGCAACATCGGCGTGACGCTAATGGTGTTCGGGGTGACTGGTGCAGTTTTGCTCGGGTATTTCCTCGACTATTCTCGCAAATACAAGTAAGTAAAGCAAACAATTAGTGTTTTGCACTCTGCACCTCGCTTACTGCTCTCTCTATCTCGAGCTGCTGGCTCGTGTATTGATTTGTTACATTTGCGCGTTGTCCCACATTTGATATTCTTGTCATGGGGAGGAAAATTGATGTTAAAAACAATATATGAGGGTTCAATAACATCACGCGCACAATTTTTGTCAACCGCACAACCACAAAAATTTGCAGCAATAAACATTTCTTATATTAGTTGTAATTTAACTTTATGTCATAGTTTCATATGTTGTAAAAATATGTTATTTACGCACAAGAAAATGTGCGTGTTTATACCACTCTATTTTGCACGCTTACAAACTATTAAGTTTATTTAAAATAATGTATTGTGAACTTTTTTTATAAATTACGCACGATTATTTTTATTTTAAAATACAACGCACTGAAAATTTTCTAATTACACCGCAAAAAGTTCGTGCATTTTTATTTTATAGTATTTTATTACTTTTGATTTTCAAATTCTATTATGCTAAATGAATTTTGCTTATAACATAATACATTTTTTAGTTAAAATCTTGTTTTTTTTTATTCTTATTATTTCACTAAAAAAAATCTGCATTTTTAATACAAGGTTTTATTATCATAATATTATAATATTTGCACTGTCAATTTTTTTTATTTTTTTTATTTTTTTAGAATTATATACTAATATTTTAATCTACATTACTTGAATTAGATTACTTAATAAGTAATGAAATTCTAAAAATAATTGAAACAGGATAAATTTACTAAAATTTTATAAATTGGGTTACCGAATATTTATATAATGTAGTATACAACAATGATTTCATAATAAAACGAAACAAATTGCAGGGAGACTTGCCTTGTTCTATACGTAGTTGCTACACTGTCGTTGGCAGCTTATTCTCTGCTACTAGGCGCAGGTCCCATGACCTACCTCTACATCACTGGGGCCTCTATTGGGTACGTATCTTCACTAAAATTGAGTCACAAAATTCACTAAGAAACTATATTTTATACCACACTAAACAGACGCGTATACAATATACATGACGCAGAGAGATGATTTGCATCAAAGTGCAACGTATAAATGCACTTTTTCAATCTTTATTGATTACTCTCTCTCTAGTGCTCTCTCTAGCTGCAGCAATCTTTTTCCCCTGTTGCCAATCTTCAATTTTAAAATACATATCATGTTTATTTTAATGACATATAATGTTTCAGTTTAATATTTTTATAGAATTTTACCATAAGTAATTATTCACGAATCAATTAAACGTATATACGATTTATTTTGATTTTAGATAATCATAGCAAGTAAATGTTTAATTATTATATCTTATTTATTTAATGAAATATTAATTAATTATCTAATTAATAATAATACTATTGTTAATATTCTTTGCGCATGTCATAAATTATAAACGTCATAACTTATCAATTTACAATTATAAAGTAAAGGCAGGAAACTAAATTCAACATATAAACCAGTGCTTGCTTTCCTGTTTTAGGTAAATTTTTTAAATTTATTAACTTTTAACAGGGTAGGGACTATTAAGATTTTTTTTTCACATCTATTTCTTTATTAGTTTTGCTATGATTGGATACCTGCCTGCCGGATACGAGTTTGGAGCTGAACTAACCTACCCTGAGGCGGAATCGACGACGGCATGCGTACTCGCGATTTGCACACAGATTTTTGCCTTCACATTAACGTTAGCTTACGGAGCCATACTACCCGCAGTAGGTGCTGCTCCAGCCAACTGGACCCTAGTGGGAGTCCTTGTTTTGGGTACTATTCTCTCAGCAGTCACCAAATCAGACCTTAGGAGACAGAAAGCGGAGTCTCTTGCCAAGCAACCTCAGCAAAGTTAAATGTGAACGCTTGAAATAAAATACTTAAAATAATAATACTATATAAGATATAAGAGTGATTTTCTTATCAATGACAATATAAGAAATAAAAATACCTAGCTGAAACTAGTGATACAAAAATTGGATATTATTTTGTTGAAATTTTATAGACAATTACCAAATATTGTTTGAGTTATTAAGTAGTTATATATTACCGTGTTATTGTACTCTTTTACATTTCGCATTTTGCTTTGTGTGTAAAGTTTGAATTATAAATAAAACGTAAAAAATAAAAGTTAAATAAATGGTAAAACCTTATGTATTTGTTTTCTTTCAATATAAAGACATGAAGACATTAAAGCTACAATTTAATTGTAATTAATAATTAAACAATACATAACAATAATGTACTCACATCGCGCAGTAATAAAACACTTACAACCTATACGTTTTAAAAGTTATTATTATTATTGTCACTGTTAGGTCATTGTTACTTGTTGTTCGTTAGTTGTTCTTACGTTAAATTATATATTGTTACTAAGCTGCCTGGGTCAATAAAGTTTCTTGTTACACTGCATTGAGAACTAAGCGTAAATGTTTCGTCTACAGAAAATCGCAATGAAACATCTTTGTAATATTTCACTGCGTCTTTTCGTGTTTACTAATTTTATTGTTATGGTAACGACGGCAGATGAGCACCGGCAACGTGACAATAACGGTCAACACAACAAGCACGAGGGCAGCAACGTCGAGAAGGTAAAGCTGGTACCATGAGACACTGAGGGCAGCAGAGCGCAAGTGAGGTGCTCCCCGGTGACGTAATACGTACTCGGTCCAGAATACAGCTCGCTCCAAGGGAGTCTCAGGTTGATCACGAGATACTCTGCTTTGTCGTTCGGCAGATTCTCTGAAACTGATATCACAAAATAATATTTGAAGAAGTGATTTAAGAAATGGAGCATAGTATCCAGACTTTTTCATATCAACAGGTTTTAGGTATAAAAAATATGGATGGATTTAATTATATAATAAAGAATTTTGCCAACAGATTATGCACACATTAGAAAACGCAAGTAAAATAAAGAATATACATACTTATTTGGAAATTAAAGATTTATTTTTCAAAGCTTATTACTTTAACTAAAATACTTATGTAATTATTTTTTTACATGAAATCTTCAGACCAGACAGACACTGTTTGATCACTGCATGAAACACATTTCATTTGTATAAATTAATTATGATTTCATCATAATGTAAATTACCAAGTAAATATACTAATGAGCACGTAAATTGTGCTGAAATTATTTATTTGAAATACTATTTAAAAATACATAGCAAGAGTTTAAAAATTTAAAATATGAGTAATTGTTTCACAAAAAAAAAAAAGTTAAGTTAAATAATAAAATATAATTAACTCGATTTCAGTCAATGTCATACGTACCTTGGCTCGTACAGTAGACGTTGCAGTGCACTAGACAAAGCAGGTTCCGTCACATTGTTAAAATCAACTCGAATCCCAAGCCCTAGTTCCTCGGTTCTATGCCCGTTCAAATACTGGTCATAAAATACGGCGATGACAAGAGCTGGAACACCGTGGTGTATAGCTTCTTGGGTGCTCAGTCTTCCACCGTGCGTCGTGAATACACGGATATTAGGATGCGCTGTAGAAAAATTACAAAAAGCAATTATCAACTGATTGTTAAATAATAATAGTATTAATGCAGTACAGAAGGAAAATATATATGTAAATTGAATTATGACCCAGCACCATTTGCCTATTTTGTAATAAAGATTATATTGATTGATTGATTGATTGATTGATTGATTGATTGATTGATTGATTGATTGATTGATTGATTGATTGATTAATTGATTGATAAGTATGTATGTACAATTGTTAGATCGGCAATGACAAGATCAATGTTTTGTTTTGTTTGCAACTAAACATGTTACTTTGAACTGTCAACTGTATTTTTTTTTTAATGTTACAAAAACTATGACACAAATCAATAAAAAATTGTTTAACAAATGCAAGTACTTCTTATTTAAATAAAAAAATGTATATGAACGACGTATTCCTCATGAAAATGTTGATTAGTTGTTTTTATGAGGTAGTGTAATTATAATATACTGTATATATACCTAGCACGTCCTGCTGTGAGAGCCAGTTACTAATCATGACATTGTCAGGAAGGCCAAGAGGACTCGAGGACTCAAACTTCCACAGCACGCGTTGCTTTAGCTTGGAGAAAGCACTAAGGAACGCTTGAAGTTTCTCTGGAGACATTTTATCACTTCGAACGTTTGATCCCAAGCTGAAGAACACAGCACCTTCCGTAGCACCGTCCAGGAACTTTTGGATATCCTGTGTCAACCAGCAAAATAGTATAGTATTTTCTTATCTTTTATTGTTGTAACCTCAATCACATGTAATAAGAAAAAAAAATGTAATAAGTTATGAAGTAATAATTCTCTTTAACGTAGTAAACACATAAATAATGTTCATTACGCTATGTATAGTTAAAAAGTATATTATTCAGATTTCATATAAAAGCAAATATTAAGTTATATACCTGGAAAAATAAAAATAAACAAAAATAGCTGCACAAGCTAATTGTTGAATTAGCAATCGAGTATTACATAAACATGAATATATTATGACTAATTATATTATTGATAATAACAATATTAATTAATATTATTATAACTCCATATATATATATATATATATATATATATATATATATATATATATTAATGTATGTGTGTGTGTGTGTGTGCGTGTGTAATTTTAAAATGATTTATAATGTCATGTTGGTATTATTATGACTGTTCCTTGGCAGAGAAAAACAACAGTTAATTTTATTACAATTAATGTTAAAAATGGCAAGACGAATGTAGCATATTATATAACATGACTGTAATGTTACTGTCATCTTCTAGCGTGTAATAAAATTAATGAATAAATATGTTCTTTTAACTTTATAATTAATTATAAACATTAATATAATTTTTTTCCAGCACTTTATGATCAGGGGCAATAAAATAAAAAATATTGCCATTTCTATTTATTTATTACTAAATTTTTACAAATATTTTACCTTTGCTAAAGGTCTTCCTGGTCTGCAGTGAAGACAGCCTACCTCGATGACCGCTGGTGGGTGCGCTCGTGGCACATCCATCTGCAATCCCGAGTTCACGAGAAACACACTGAAGTTCTTCTCAATATCGGCAAGCGAGGGCATGTGTTCTCCAAACACCTCCCTAGCATTAGCCTCGTGCTTAGGTAAGTGAAGATATTGACGACTCAGTAACATGTACCACGTGAGCGCAACATTGTACGCACGTTGCCATAATGACATGTGAGTGACAGGAAACATCTCGAGAGGATACACAGAGGGTAGCTCTGGGACTCCCATCTGCAGATTGTTCCAAGGTGTATATCCATGAGCACTCACCGCAACCGTAGGAATATCAAAATAAGGAACAAAACCATAGAAACACTCGAATGCAAATGATTCCATAATCAATAAATCAAACTCTCCTTTAAGTTTATGCAATTCTAAAGAAGCATTTGAATTAATTTGTTGTTTACAAATATAAAAACAGCAATTAAAGAAAGCATCAATATGTTGCTTTGGAGTAAATGTTGATCGATCTAATAAATTAGGTCCGGAGTGAAATTTTGTGTAGGATTCTTCTAAAAGATAATGTTTTAAATTTGAAGTATCTTTTTCTGAAAATGGACTGACCATGGTCACCTGGTGATCACGTGATAGTGCAGTTGTAAGAGCCAGGTTCCAAATGTGATGACTGCGTGATATTGTAGGAAATATACCTAGAATTCTAGCTCCATTACAAGTATGATAACAAAGCAATAAAAACACTAAGATATTCATTGTATAGTGTATATGGAATAAGTGCCAAAATATTGAAATATAAAATAATCGTACGTATGGTTTAAATCCAATATAATAAAATAATACTTTTTTAAAAAATTTGAACACTTCAAATAAACAACATTTTACAATTGAATCTAGCTAATTTTCATTCTTGGAAAGTTTTAATCAATAAAGAACACGTTTTTTTTTTTTTTTTTTTTGCTCACTAAACAAAAATTACATTTTAGACCACGATAAAACTCAGCGGTGCTAGGCTGCGCGATGTCGAGCTAACTATATAATCTCATATTTTATCACTTCACGTGACTTCAAGGCCATAGTACAGGGGGTTCATTAATGCCAACGACAAAAAGCCAAGAATTTTTTATTTGATACCAACTTAAGATATCAAATTTCACTTGTATTATACTGCAGTTAACATAGTTACACTTTATGAACATTTTATGAGCTTTAAATATCTAAACAGTTCAAAACATTTTGTTTTTGTTATACTGTATTTAGCGCTAAGCGTAACAAATCTTAATTGGATTTTAATGTCTCTTAATACATTACTAATAAAATATGGTATTTCAGTTACTATTTTTTATGATTTAACTGTTACTGATGTATGATTTACTGATTTAGATTGCATAAAGTTTGATTTAACATCTATAATGTTATAAAATTAATTTTTGGCTCTATTTTTTTTTATCATATAGTTTAAAAAATGACACTTTTTTTTTAAATATAATTATGTTGATTATATCAAAATTAGCTAAAAAAAAATAAATAAATCTTTCATTTCATCTTTTTTATTGGAAATTTTCTACAATTTTTAGAGTTTTTTTAGTATGTCTCTCTTACCCTCTATTTTATTAACATAGTAACGAGAGAGAGAGAGAGAGAGAGAGAGAGAGAGAGAGAGAGAGAGAGAGAGACGTACACTCCCCCCGAATAAATCTGACCGCAGCGTTCATGTATCCAAATTTTAAATATAGGGTGTATGCATTCATGTTAAAGTTGACGCCATGTTGGATAACTTAATAACACGGATGGCATAGGAAAATAACTCATTTAACCAGTTTAAAAACACTATGCAATATTTTTGAGAGCATTGATGCTGTAAATATGTTGAATTAGTATCTCAAGTATGTGAGAAAAATAGCTATAACAAAAACTTAACAGATTTTCCAAAGAAAATTGCCTTAAACGAAGTTTGGCCTATGCTGAGCAATATTATTCACTACTCCAGTATGGCCTCCAAGCGCAATAAATATGACGTCATCCGCATACACCCTATATGAGGAAACTTTAACGCAACCGGCCAGATTTATTCGGGGGGAGTGTACAGTACTGTGCGTCGTTTTAAAGTCATAATCATAACATAATTAATAAAATTTTACGTGTTATAATTTATAATATTAAATTTTTCTTAGAAAATTATATGATTTTTTTTTTTATTATTAATATATTCTTGTGCAGTAATTTCAATGAAGAATTAATTTCTTTTCTTCTTCGTTGAGCTGGGTTTACTCTTACTTCGGTATATAACCAATGGTACCGCCACTATGGTCATCGTAAGAACTAGGAAGAAACCAATAATGTCAAGGAGTTGTAGTTGGTACCACGTAAAGTTCAAGGTCACGGGTTTTAAATGAGGAGCACCCTTGTTACGTAATACGTATTCAACCCAGAAGATTGCGGCATTGAGTGGTGTTTGAGGTTGATCTTGACTTAATACCTTGCGATATCGTGCCATCTCGGTGTACCTATACGAATAAACAAGTTGGAATAAATTATTTTGTATATAATTTATACAGTAGTGAAAAGAATTTTAAACATAATGGAAATAAAAAATGAATAGTATAGGAGTGCTAATAAGTAATGTGGGGATATTAATTCAAAATTTCTCTCTGTAATTTTTAGTATAATATCAATATAGTTTAATTTTATGACCAAGGTTCATGTGAAGTGGCTGAAATAGCCGTGTATGCGCTGTAATTATTATTATTATTATAAATTATTATTATATATAATACAACAATGTGTTAAGTTGAATGTTGTAAAATAAAATTTATATAATGTGTAATCTTGCGTTACTATGGAGACAAAATAACTTTATAATGGGAAACATTTTTCCTTGTATCCAAAATTTAGAAATAGAAAACTGTATAAATTTTATTTCTTGGTGTTAAAGCACTGAATGCCAATAAGGTGATACATCTGTTGTTATTATTATTATTATTTTTTTGCTTGCCATATTGTTTTAATGTGCTACACCCATCCCAGTCCCAGTCAAGACATTGTCTTATCGACAGGCAAGGACTTTCCAATTAATGGAAAAGCACACACGGGACAGCCACGGCCTAACGTAAGTACACAGCCCGGCATTCGTCATGACAGCCTAGAGAAACCATGGAAACATCTAGGCAGGCTGGTCGGTGCAATCACATCGATCATGCACCTCCCAAATGCGTCATAGAATGCATGCAAACATGATGCGATGTAATCAGGAGAGTTCTCTTAGATTATTTTTTTTTGTTTTTTAGCAACTCTATGATATAGTTCTTCCTTATTAGCTTCAAAAATAATTTTGAGCAAGAAACAGGTAAATAAGTATACATACTTAAAAAAACTTATTTGAACATAGAAAAGATTGGAGGAAAATTTAGAAACTCTTACAAATATTTAAATTAATGATTTGTCACTTTTCTTATGACAAGAGCGTATCATAAATAAACAAAAAGCAGATAGATATGTTATATAAGGTTTAGATTAAAATATTCCTGCGATAGTGACTAAAAAGAATAGACCGCTATTTTTTTTAAAGCTGACCCATGTATTCAGAACATATAAATAAAAAAATGAAAATAAATTATCAGTAAATGTTGTAAGCTTCAGGTGAAAAAGCTTTAAAAAAATTATATTTACAAAAATTCTAAAATAAATTATTTTTTGTTTTAATTTTAAAAGCGAATTAATTTTTATGTTTAAAAAGGGAATGATGCAGAAAATAGCTTTTTAAGCTTATACCATTTATTTGCTAACTTTTTTTTTTTTTTTTTTTTTTAGTTACTTATGCAGATTAGCAAAGTACACGAGATCTAGAAGACACATATTTTTTTTTTACGATACTGGAGCACATATTCGACATTTGCAACAAATAAATTACTTATATGAAAATGTTCTTACTTGTTATCACTGAGCATTGTTTTGAGTGCGGAGGTAAGAGATTGCTCTGTAACTTTGACGAGGTCAAGTCGGATCCCCATCCCCATATCCTCAGCTCTGCGAGCGTTCATATATTGGTCATAGAACACGGGGACAGCCAGCACAGGCACACCGTGGTAAGCTGATTCTTGGATACTCAGTCGACCACCGTGAGTGATGAATAGAACTACATTGGGATGAGCTGCAAATAATAAATTATATAATTACAGTCTCTCAAAACTTTAAAAAAGAAAAAAAAAAATAATAAAAACTGAAATATGTATGTATATATATATATATATATATATATATTAATATATTAATTTTCATTTAAAAGACAAATTTAAAAATTAGCTGACGAATTCTATAATGCATTTAATGAGCTAAAAAATTAGAAATTCACATAGTTAACGATTCAGGACAATATGTATTCAGGACAATGTCCTCTATGAGAACATACATTAAAAATACCCCTTTTTTATCGTCCTAGTTATGGTTAAAATAATATATCTACCTCTAAAATCTTATATAATATTTCACACTTACCGAGAATGTCCTGTTGCGGCAACCACTTGCCCAGCATGACATTAGCCGGCTGACCTGGCAACGTGTCGGACTCCCACTTCCAGAGCACGCGTTGCTTCAACTTGGAGAGTACCTTGAGGATCTCCTGCAAAGTCTCTGCTGGTAACTTATCACTGCGCACGTTGGACCCCAGACTGAAGAAAATAGCACCGTCCTTCGCGTCATCCAGGAACTCTTTTATGTCCTGTAAAAATGATAAAGCCAATTAATTCATTAAATTTATACTTTTAATTCCATGGTCAATTTTTAGCAGTTAAGTTGTAAGGTTATAATAGATGTTGCATTTTTATGGTTACACTAACAAAAACAATTATAAATTTAGTAGTATATTTATTACCATACCATTTCAAATTTAGTAATATTTTAATTGCAAATACATACAGTATAATTTTAACTACAAAAACTGTATAAGTTAATAAATAAACAATGAATAGATGCAGCTAAATGTTTTACATTCTGAAAGATTTTAAATTTTCATTAAAATAATATGATTTTTTTTAGAAGATTTAAAAAAAATGCAGTTTTCTATTTTTAATGAAGTTTTAAAAATTACCCCCCCCCCCTCTTCCGTAGGGTCATTAGCATTGGGGGATTTTGTTGTTGTTGTTTTTGTCATTATTTTAGCATTGCAAATTTAAAACAAGTAATATAGTGCTCCAAAAATATTAAAGAAAGTTACAATCTTGTATAAGTACCTTGGGCAAAGTTTTGCCTGGTTGACAATGCAGACATCCTACTTCAATCACATTTGGAGGTCGTGGTCGTGAAGGATCAGTTCCTGGACCGGAGTTAGCTAGAAGTATACTGAAAGTCTTCTCGATCTCCGCAAGTGGTTGCATCGAGTTTCCAAATACTTTCTTGGCAATTTTCTCCTGTTCTGGTAGGTAATTGTAATGACGTTGATACAATGTGTACAGGGTCAAATAAGTGTTATGTATGCGTTGCCAAAATGTCATTTCTGTGTTGTATGGTAATACGGTTTGTGGAAATACAGCCATCGAATCTGGTACACCAAATTGATCATTTGTCCAAACTCCATATCCATAAGCAGTTACAGCAACCACAGGAACTCCAAAGTGAGGTATAAATCCATAGAAACATTCACTTACAACAGCTTCAACAATAAGTAAATCAAATTTTTCATTCATTAAAGATTTCAGTTCTTTAAAACCTTCAGTTTGAAATTCATGTTCACATATTTTAATACATTCTTCAAACAAACTATCGACGTTTTCTTTAGGTGAAAAACCAGCCCAGTCGGTAACTGAAACTTCTGCCTCGAACACTTCGTAAGTGTTTTCGAGTTTTATGTAGCGCAAGTTCTTTATTGGCTTCTCATAATCGGGGCTCACAGCTATGATGTCATGGCCCTTATTTGCTAGCCCCTGCATCAATGCGCGGTTGAATATGTGATGGCTTCTCGAGATGGTTGGTAGCAACGCGAGGATGCGCGCGCATTCTCCTGGTGTCAACAGTACTGCCAAGGACAAAAGCAAGCAGGCACTGAGGAGCTTCATAGCTACAAAATATATAAATAAAAATTAAATACATGAATGAATGAATGAATGAATGAATGAATGAATGAATGAATGAATGAACGAACGAACGAACGAACGAACGAACGAACGAACGAACGAACGAACGAACGAACGAACGAACGAACGAACGAACGAACGAACGAACGAACGAACGAACGAACGAACGAACGAACGAACGAACGAACGAACGAACGAACGAACGAACGAACGAACGAACGAACGAACGAACGAACGAACGAACGAACGAACGAACGAACGAACGAACGAACGAACGAACGAACGAATGAATGAATGAATGAATGAATGAATGAATGAATGAATGAATGAATGAATGAATGAATGAATGAATGAATGAAACTACTAGGAGAATTAATTTGATTTATATTCAGAGCATTTTTAAAGTAAAAATTTGTTATTATTGAGGCCAGCGCGAGTGCAGGTGTCTGGTATAATATACAGACAGACTGATATGACGACTCTATGCTAATTAAACACACTGACATCGCCACCTGCTTTAGTGTAACCTCCTTTATTGTTGGCTTCCCTTTTGTTTTGTATAATTTAAGATTGAAGTCAACCTCAGAAGATTAATTAATATGGTGGTTTAGGTTTACCTTACGTAACATGAATTTTTATATATCAAACACTATATGCACTTTTTAATTTATAGATGAATCGAATTAAGAAAATAATCTAAAATATACAGGTTGCTATTTACATAAGGTCGTTATATGTATATAGAAATATAATTTACTGCCATTATGTTTTGAGTTTTATACTTGATATTCTCTAACAATTATTATAAAAATGCATCTCACCTGCAAGCCGGCTGGTGTATCCAAATTTTGTTCAGATATTAGAACTGAAGAGACTGAGTACTGAGCCTCCGCGAGAGTCGCGATAAAAATCCCAGCCGTGAGTTGTTGCGACGCACCACAGTCAAAAGTTTAATTTATTAAGTGGCTTCTATTCTATCATTCAAGGTCTCTTCCGATGCCGTATCACTATAACTGTGGGCGGCTAATTTTGATTTATTCGTTTCTCTTTTTAATTTTTAAATCATGTATTATTAATATTCCAAGGCAGATCAGATATATGTATTTTCTTATCAGTTTTATTATATAAAGCAATTTTGTGTAGCACATGTAATTTTTTTTTAAAAAGAGTGACATTCGTCTGTATCTTTAGTTGGTATGGATGGGCTTATTTGGACTTCGCACATAAATAATATGCAGCATCATACTGGCATTATAGTACTTCCTCATGTTTCTGAAAGATGACTTCACTGTTTCTTTTGCATCTTCAGTAAATATCTTCATATCTCTCTCTCCTTTCCACACGCATGCAAATTGCTTACAGAATATACACAGTACAATATTATCTATATAATAATTATATACAGTATAATAATAATTAATGAAACCAAAGTCATATTATTTTTTATAAATTCATACTGACACAGTGCAATATTTTTTATATGTAATAATACATTTGATCGTATACAGTATATACGTAGTATTAGTGTATTAGTATATATATAATGCTATATCTCCATCAAATAATTTATTTCATATGCAAATATGATTTAGTGCTAACAGGCCAATAATTAAATTTTATTATAACGAGTAAATGATTAATCAATAAATATATGAATGAAATTAAAATTTGTATGATTAATATATATATATATATATATATATATATATATATATATATATATATATATATATATATATATATATATATATATATATATATAGTATATACTAATTTTTATTAACATTGTCCGATATTTTTTAAGTTTTACGAAAATGTTCTATATTCTCTATTATCTACCACATTTTATGTAAATGAATGCAGGATGCAGCACTTTTAATTCGCGTCTTCATTTCTTCATCATACATGTTTTGTAATAATACTGGTTCGAATTTTTTAAGTGACGAAATAAAAAAAAAAATATGAAGCAGATATTATTCAACTTTTTTAATTATTTGAAACCCTGACTGAGACCCGGGAAATTAAGTAAAACAGGTGTGTATCGATAAATCCATCACAGCTAATTGCGAAATATTTTATTATTATTTTACTCTGATTTAGAGTCGCCTGAAGAGTATGCAACTTTTTCAACATATTTGAAATGCGGGTTGCAGTATGTGCACGGAACTTCAATTTTTAGTTATTTACAGCCATAAAAATATCAATATAGTAAGTTCAAAACTCAAATCGAATACATTAAATAAAAATTACAATACAAAGCAGTATAAATTAGTGTTATGCGATGTGAATGCTGACTTTAAAACTAAATTTCTAGGAAATGTAAAATGTACTCATTTATTTTAAAAATATTATATACCCGCGTAAAGATCACGTGACTTAAAACGCTCAGCAGCCATCTTGGATTTGTCCAGCTGACGTGTTCTTGCGGTGGCGACGCCCAGGAAAAATTTTTGTGCTATTATTTCATGATGTTTTGCAGCACATAGTCAAATATTGTGGTAAACCGTTCACATGTGGCTCAGTGGATGGACTAGTGAAGGTTATTTGTGAAAGACGTTTGGGACAATTTGAGGAAAAAACTAACATCTGTGCCTATAGTGCCCTCGGTGTCTCACTGTGCTAGCGATCACGTTACCTTTTTTTTCATTTTTCTTATCAGAGGGCGGAAACCAAGCTCACCGATAACATAGGATTTTGTACTTTTGACATTATATAAAGAAGTGTAAAATTCTAAACGTGATACATACTTGTGTGACGTTTGTGTTAAGTGTATTTACATATTTTATAAAAATTATTTGCATTAGCATTCAACACTTTTGCTACATACACAAGCGTGTGAGTGACTTCTGAATACGTTAGCTATATTTTGTTCGAGACATTTCTGGTCAATATCGTCTGATCTAAAATAATTCAAAATGTTTAGCTTTTTATCTAAAGAAAAGGGCAAGACCCCTGAAATATACGAAACTGTGGTTGAGGGTTTAAAAAATATTTACAGGCAAAAATTGTTGCCTTTGGAAAGTTATTATCAGTTCCATGATTTTCATTCTCCAAAGCTTGAAGATCCAGATTTTGATGCCAAACCGATGATTTTATTGGTTGGCCAGTATTCTACTGGTAAAACTACATTCATCAAATATTTGTTGGAGCAAGATTTTCCTGGCATCAGGATTGGACCTGAACCTACCACAGACAGTTTTATTGCGGTCATGCATGGTAAGTTTGCAAGGATAAAAAAAAAAAAAAAAAAAAGTAGGACAAATCTCAACAGGCAAAAGATATGCACGTAAATGTGGATTTTGATCTTTGGAATTGCAGTGGTATGCATTCTGTATGCATGGTATACGTTCTGTGTTATGTTGAAATTAGTCAGCTTGTTTACGTTTTTATCTTATACATGGAGGTCAAAGTTAACAGCATTATTTATAATGTCATATTGATGTATGTATATAATCAATCACGTCCAAAAAATAAACATATTATCATAAACAATGGTTCTGATATAATTAACCGTCTCCTGCTTCCCAAATATTTTAATACACAGTATTTTTCTAAAATTCATTTTATTCAACAAAATTATGTTATTTTTAAATTTTATTTTTCTGTGTACAGTATACATTTACGTATTAAAAATGACCTAAAAGGCTTGTATTGAATGACTTTTATTAAAAAATTGTATATGATATATGATAATGGCACCATCAGTGTTATTGCTCTGTGGGAATGGGAACCAATAATATTGTTACCAATGTAGAGATTATTTTACTATTCGCTTTATATAAATTGAATAAAAAAATAATCATTTTAGTTTAGAACAATTATGTAGGGTAGGCATTTAAAAAGGAAAGAAATAATACGACAAAGAGAAAATACATTTTGATGGCATAGATAATACACAAATATTTTCTTAGATTGGGTTGAAGACATTTAAGAGACCTTGCTTGGTTTCTGAATAAATCTGACTGAAGCGTTAATCTCTCCAAATGTTAAATATTAAATACAGTACAGTATAAATATGGGGAAACTTTAACGCAAACGGTCAGATTTTTTTTCGCGACCAGTGTACATGTATTTAGCTTTAACACATGAAAGATTAAAGAAGAAGAAGAAAAAGTTTAAGTTTCGTAAGACTTGCAAAAGTGGGTTTAATTAAAAAATACAGTAAATAAATAAATAAATGTGCAAACTGAGAGGCCGACAGTACTAACAAAGTGCAAGCAGATGATTTTTTTTATTCCTGTCTTGGTTTAACTAATTATTTTACAGGGGGAATAAAGCAGCTATGTATACGTAACTGAAATTTAAAATACGTACTGAAATTTTTGATGTAGCTTTCTGAGCTTCATAGCTATTGTTTTCCTAAAATTCAATCAATTGAGTTACAAAATATTGAGGAATAATTTACTATGATCAATTAAGTTACAATCTATTATTTCATCTAATTGAGGTGAAATTCAGGAAAACAATAGCTTGGAGTCTCAGTACTCAACAATAAAAATTTCAGTACTGTACTGTATTGAGAAAAAAAAATCTAATTCGTTATAGCTGCTTCATTCCCCCATAAGAAAGCATGTTTAATCAAACCAGGAATACGAAATCGTCTGATAGCACTTTTGCTAGTATTCTGGCCTCTCAGTTCAATTATTTTCCCACTGAACCTCCTTTTTGCAAGCCTACGATTAAAGGAATAGACCAGAGAAAAACATAAGCCTTTACTGTACTGTATATCACAAAACACTTGATGGGACTTATATAAATAACTTTAATTTGTCTCAAAACCCAACTGTAGGTCCATAGCAGTGATCAGAAATTTCGATTTATGCAGCCCGCACAACAGTTTCATACTAATTTTTGCATGTTTCTGACGTCATAAACATAAATAGTCACAGAAATTGCATACTTTACAGTATTTTCACGTTCTCTCGTGTGGCTACATTAACATTTTGGTAAAAATTGTAAACAGTTTTGAAGATCCCATTTCGTGTTTATGTGGTCTATGTCTTTAAAAAAATATATTACTGTCTACATATTAAGCAATCCAGACAACTAACAGCCATATTTTTGTTATGTTTAAAGGTGATGTGTCAGGAGTAGTACCAGGCAACGCTCTTGTAGTTGATCCTAAGAAACAGTTCAAGCCCCTCAGCAAATTTGGCAATGCATTCCTCAACCGTTTCCAGTGTTCCCAGTTAGATAATCCAGTTCTCCGAGGCTTGTCTATCGTTGATACTCCTGGTATTTTATCTGGAGAAAAGCAACGTACAGACAGAGGGTAAGTCACCTGCTAGTTCTGCATGTTAGTTAACTTGCATCTTTAAATTGTTGATTTTGAGTGAGAGCAAAATTTACATAGTTATGATAATTTATTCATTAATTATATACTACAGCATTTTTTTTTCGAGCAGTTATGTATTTTAAGTGGCGGTATTTTGTGCTCATTTAATTATTAGAGAGATGGGCTATGTTAACTTGTATTTAGCTTATCCATTGGTCTAGATGATACAACAGATGCTAAGCATACTAAACTTTACAGTTCCTAAACACTTTTAATTATTTAAAATTGTTAAAGCAATTGTACTCGATGCTATTAAAATAATATAATTTTTTTTTTAATGATTAATATATTTTATGAAAAAAGTACAAATTTTATTTTCTCTGTAGGTTATGGAGAAATGAATGTAAACAATTATATAAAGGCTGTGTATTTGGGTAAATACATAAGTGTCCTTCGTTGATTTTGTAAGAGTGTGGTGTTAATAATTACTTAACCAAACTGCTAACAATATATATATATTTTTAATAACAACAACCTGGATCCTTCAGGTGTACATATGAAAAGCCCATGATATAATAATATTAGTCAAAATTATTAATATTTTTTTGATTATACTGGATTTGGTCCACAGTCAGAAAAAATATCGTGTCGCTGAGCAATCACAGTCACAGGGTTTGCAAAGTCAGCTAATGACTGAGACCTTGTTTGTTAAGACTTCACATGCGTACGAAGGGTAAGAAACTGTGGTTAAACACTACAGTTTGAATGTCAAAGTACGGTGGTCGGCATAGTTGTTGTTGTTTTTTTATTTATTGGGAGGCTTTTTATATGTGCTCCTTAACCATCTACCTCTCTGCTTCGTACATTACTAATTAACGATTTTTTACAATTTTGTGTGTGATAATTAATGCTTAAAAATTGTAATCTAATATTACAGTACTGAGTTTATGTTGTAGATATTTTACGTTGATTCAACGTGGTACTTTGCGATTAGTTTGTAGCACTGTACAGTACCTGTAAGGAAATGTTTGCGTAATGTCAAGTTGTCAATTAACAATTTTTTTTCTCTTCTTTTTTATATAACGTTAACTCCCTCCCTTGTTAGCCTCTTCAAAGTTAAACATTAAAAATATTGTACAGTATTTATGCAAAGCTTACTCCTTAAAACAGTCATATTTCGATTTTTGCAATACATAAAAAACAAAACAAAACAACAAAAAAAAAATCGTAAAAATTATATTTAAAATGTCTTTGTTCTTTGAACAATTGTGTTGCCTTCCATACTTATGACGTTTATGTATACGTATTTTCTATTATATTGCGAACACAATCATATTATGGTGTTAGCTTTGCAAAAGTCAGAATGCAATAATAATAAAATAGCACCACGTGACGTCATAACACAGTGTGATAATACATTAGTTGTCAGACTTAAAAATTATAGTTACTAGCCTCGCGTAATTACAGTTCATTGCCTAAATAGCATTTTAACACTTTTGTTCAAGTATATAATACATAGTCCAGCAGTAAAAACAGCGTTCAGGATTATCATACATAGATTCATGTTTACATGTATGAACATTTTTAAATTTTAAACATCCGTAAATATATTAAATGTCTCTTTGTACCTAATCATTACAATATATATTTTTATTAAACACAATACGTTCCTTCCTACGAGGAAATAATATTATGTTCCACTACTGTAACAAACATGCCTTTTTTTATCGTTTGAAATCATGTAATAGAGTATAGATTGACCACTGTTACATTTTCTTAAAGATTTATTATACTAAGAAACTTTTTTTTGAATAATAATAATAAAGTCCAGTTCATCGTTGCTATATGAAAAGAATAGCGTATTTAAGTGGACAGAGAAGTAAAGAACTGTGAGAAGTTTTCCTGTAAAGTTCTCGCAAATTTCGGGTAATATTTCCGTTGTTAATGACGGTGAGCATATGACTCACTGTGACGTATATCGGTGTGATTAATTAGTTTCATATAATCTTTCCACCTTTGTATAGCTTTGTATAATAAAATTTACAATCTAAAGTTTATTGTGCAATACATTTATAGGTAAATGTTGTCAATTTTGTCTTGTATAGCAGCGTGTTCTATTAATATACTAAATTTAAATATGCGTAAAATATACGTAGCTGATGACATTTTGTTGACATTCGATAAAAATCATGGTCCCTATTTTTGTCTCGTATCTTTTTCTAACATACTGTATATTAAATACTAATATTTTGATATTGATTGAAAAGGTCACCGATTGAGTTACAGTCAACCGGAGTGACTTTTGAAAGCCTGGGGTGACTTTGAACACTCATTTATCTCTACTTTGGGCACTCATTTCAAAATTTTGAAACATTTTATTAAGATTAAAAACAAATTTGAACAATAGTAAGATTCTTCAATTTTCTAAAATGAGGCCCCAAGACAGAGATAATTAGGTGTTCAAAGTCACCCCGGGCGTTCAAAGTCACTCCGGTTGACTGTACTAATTCCAAGTGCTTTAAATAGTTTTTTCTCTAATCCTAACTTCTTTTTTTTAATTTAATTTTTTTGCTGAAAATTATCATATAAAAGTGTACCAAATATAAAATTTTCTCTTATAAATTCTTAAGTGTATAAAGTTACAAATAAATATCGGCTAATTTGGATTAAAAGTTTATAACAATATACTGCTATGTCCTAGTATCACAAATACATGCAATATTGACTCCAGTTCAATATTGACTATTGACTGAGGCGCAAAGCTACTCAAAGTGTGTTATACTTGAGGTCTTAACTTGCACTACTTTATTATACTGTATAGCCTTATAATGCCATTCTTTGAGAGTGAAGAAATTTATGCAAAAACTGGCACTTGTTCTGATGATGAGGATTTCCTGTCATTTCATCATGCTCAAGCTCCGATATTGTTCATTTATCTGGTAGCAGCTGGACAGTATATGGACATTATACAATTGACATAATATTTCTATAATAAACGTTACAATGCGGCTCTTTAAATCACGTGTCTCATTTGACACTCATTTTAATTCATAGCTTTATATATATATATAATTCAGGAAGTTCATTTTTTATTACTCTGTAATTACACCGAGATTTTACAGCAATTTTTAAATAATATACTGTACTATAATCATGGAATTTTCCTCGTTGTACGTGTCCCGTAATTTTTACATAAAAAAAAAGAGAAAAAAGAGTAATTTATATAAAATATATTCTACCAATTTTGTACTATCTGAGTAAATATATTTGAATTCTTTTATTATTATTTCTATATAGCATTTAAGTCTATAATTACTTATAAAATTCATATATCTTTCTCAGTGGTCAACAGTATAATAATAATAAATACGTCGTATCCCCGCTATATAATAAAAAGCTTTTTGCTTTAAAATAAAAGGTGCAAATTTATTGAAAATTTTTTACAAAAAAATTAATACACAAATAGAAAAAGAAAGATAGAAAAACAAAATGAGTATTAAAATAGGACCTAAAATATTGTATTTAATTTATATAATATGTAAATATTATATTTCATATTATCCTGATAAAGCTGAAATTTT
This sequence comes from Ecdyonurus torrentis, assembly GCA_949318235.1. Classification (NCBI taxonomy): domain Eukaryota; kingdom Metazoa; phylum Arthropoda; class Insecta; order Ephemeroptera; family Heptageniidae; genus Ecdyonurus; species Ecdyonurus torrentis. The sequence goes on along the minus strand of OX439132.1, from coordinate 28,508,713 downwards.
ATTAAATAAATGGATTTGTTTATCATTTTAAAAATAATTTTAACGTCGTTAATACTATTATTGCGAATGGATTTATGACAAATCCTATTGAATTATGATAGAAGTACTATGTTATATAATCAGTGAGACGCGATTTTTATTACATCTTGTTGTAACTTTAAAAAATACTATCGGTGCTATACAAATAATAATAATATAGAAAAATGATAAATTAATAAATTACTGTAATGAAAAATCGAGCACTTGCAGGAAAGTAATTGTTTTATCTAAAATTTGGAGCTACAATTGAAAATAAAAATATAATGTGGAATATACCTAAAACTCGCATTGTTTAGTATGAAAACCATCTAGGACCACGTCGAAACTGGGTGCAAATATCGCTTCCTACTCAAGGCCTCTAAAATTATTTATAACAAAAGTAAATCAATTCTTAATTGTAAAACAATATACTGTACTGTATAGCTATGATGAAAGATACATTTTGAGTGTTTTTACTTTATTTTTGTACCACGTTCTCACAAACTAACGTGGTTTAAAAATATATTTACTTTATAGCTATAAGAGTGATTGGCACATGGCCAATACAATTCAATTGTTTTTATTGTTATCTGTAGTTCACAATAGACACTTGTTGCTTCTATGTGAAATTGAGAACAATTTTACGCTTTTTTTATCACTAACTCTTTTTTTTAACGTTTTAGTCATCGATAAGATTGATTACGTATTGGCTTTCTCTTTATAATTTTGAAATATTTCTGAATATGACGATATTGAAATGTTTTCAGCGAAAGAAATAGATTATATATTTGATTGAAGTAAATTATCTTTATATATATGGGATCTTAAAGTACCGTACTGTACAGTAGTTTATTTTAATAAATTCAATTATTACGTCAAAGAAGCAATGATGCGCATATTATTGTAAATTGATGAATAATGTCAGGGACATTTTATATGAGATTTGATGCAGAAATTTGATCTGCACGTGGAGTAAAGTTAGATTGTATTCTTCTTCTTATACTTGAGCGTCTGTGTTTCTTTAGTTTTGTTTGGGAAAAAAATCGTATATTATATATTTAGATCAATGAAATTTACCGGCATGGCACGCTGGCCAATAACTTTAGCTGGCGTGGAAAAAGGCGCGCTCCCCCTTATTTTTTTTATCTATTAGCATAGCAATCTTCTCTTTAGTTTTTGAGAAAACTATATAGGGTGTATGCATTTATGTTAAAGTAGATGCCATGTTGGATAACTCAATAACATAGGCTGCATAGGAAAATAATTCATTTTGGCAGTTTAAAAATTTTACTAAGCAATATTTTTGAGAGCATTGATTAGTTGAATTAGTATCTCCAAGTGTGTAGGAAAAAAATAATAACAAAAAAAATAACCAATTTCCCAAAGAAAATAGCTGAAAACAAAGTTTGTCATATGTTGGGCAAAGTTATTCATTACTCCAGTGTGGCGTCCAAGCGCATTCAATATGACGTCATGCACATACACCCTATAGCACTGAGGTCAGAAAATTACGAGGTGAATTACGAATTTCACTCGGTAACTCCCATTGAAATAGATCTTATGTCAGTTTACTTCTTAACAACTTACTATATAAACATAAACAGTAATTTAAACAAGGGATTTTTTTTTTTTTTTTTTTTTTTTTAGTTACTGTATTTCAAACCGTAACTAATATAGCATACCATCCTTGAAAAATTCTAGTATTATCATTATATATTTTTTTATTCTACTCATTTTAATTGTGCAAATGCTACATTATTTAGACCGCAATTACTGTTAATTGAGGTCAGTTTCTTAAGGTTAATTTTTCATTACTAACTATTTATACAGTAAGATGGTGTAATGTTATACTGTATCATAATGATTAATAGTGCAAACAAATTAAAAACAATCACAATAAGCTAAAGGATATTATTACTGATGAACAGTAGTTATTTATTAAATTTTATTTATTTTTTTTCATTTCATTTTTTTCTATAATTTTCTTAATTAACATTTTAGTAAACATTTTCAAAGTATATAATTATAACAAAGTGTTGTAGTTAAGTTGCTTTTAATTATACATTGCATTTTTACAGGTTTGATTACGAGACAGTGAGAATAATTGATAGATATTTATTTATACCAAAATAAAATAAATATTTTAATTTATGTTCTCAGTGCAACGTGATGCTCACTAACTCGTTACCATACTGTTTTAATTGTGATTTTCTTAGCAGAGTGAATCATAATTAGGATGATTTATCGTAGTGGTAGTGTCTATATATATATATATATATATATATATATATATATATATATATATATAATTATATATATATATAGAATTAAAGATATTATTGTAGTTAGTATACATTAATGCTGTTCGTAAACCCTGTTCTCTTGCACCAAAAAATGCGCATTCCATTTGTCATTTTGCGCATTCTTTGTCATTTTTGGTGCAGAGAACAGGGTTTATGAACAGCATTACTTCCGCGTATCTGCCCAAAATGATTTCAAATTTTGAGTATTTCAGGTATAGCGTTAGTATTATTGTGGTATTGAATGTGTAGTGTATAGTTTTTTTTTTTTTTAGTTTATGTGTTCAGTATAGAGTATTCAGTATATTTCGGCAATTTAAAAACTGAATATTACAAAAATATTTATGCTTAAAACGTTAACTTTTTTCCGTCGTTAAAGTCATCATTTATTTTACAAAGCCACTTTATGTTTTCACAAATTTGTATGTATATTTAAGCTTTAAAACCTTTTGACTAAACAAGATTATATTTGTGTGTTTTAGATATGACTTCACAGGCGTACTGGAGTGGTTCGCGGAACGTGTGGACCGTATTATCCTGCTTTTTGATGCACACAAGCTGGATATATCTGACGAGTTCCGGCGCAGTATCGAGGCTCTGCGTGGTCACGATGACAAGATTCGCATCGTTCTCAACAAGGCAGACATGGTGGACCATCAACAGTTGATGCGTGTTTATGGCGCTCTTATGTGGAGTCTGGGAAAAGTTCTCAACACACCTGAGGTTGCTAGGGTTTATATTGGCTCATTCTGGGACCAGCCGCTCAGATTTGACGTCAATCGCAGGTGAGTGTGATGGGAAAATGTTTATTATCTTAAATTATTAACCGATAATTTGCAATCGTTAAAAAAAAAAAAAAAAAAAAAGGATATTTTTGTATGTGTATCTTTTTCCTTTTCAATCCTTTATATAAAGTTGATTGCATCTATGTATTGTTTCAACTAACAAGCAGAAATAGAAGACTTTTATTGACTTAAGCAATGTTTACTGATGAATACAAACATAATATTTTGCATGCGAGCAAAGCAAATGTTACATCATAAAATTTTGTATGCTGTACTGTATGAAAACTATATCATCGTTGCCGATGTAGAGGTGTGATTTTACTATATAGGATTGACTGTAATATTTATGATATACTTTCTTATCTGCAGTTCTCAATAAACTATTTTGTATTGCAGTACAGGAGACTGACGTTATATATTCCAGGATCAATAGATAACAAGTTTAATCGATAATTAAGTGGTTACAGTATTCCATTACATGATAATCTATTAACATTATATAAATATGTTTTAAAAAAATAGTAGAACGACTGGAGCACGTTGAATTGATAATAAAACGCGAATATCCTCTAATTTAAAGATTGTTAGGAGATGTGATCAAATTTTTATTGTAGATTGCAAATCAAAGAAAAGTAATAGAGTATAATTAAAGTACGTGATATTGAAATAAGTTATATTACGCGAAAATCTCCAATTAAACAGATGCAAAAAGGGAGGCGTAAATTTAATTGAAGAAGTTCGCGTATTATAACTTTCAGTGTCACGGGCTTTAATTATACTCTTTATTACTTTTCTTTGATTTGCATATTAAACCGTAATTGTTTTTTCATATATATAACTTAACTTTTGGGGCTACTTTGAAGATGTTTGTTGTTTAACAACGGTGCTTCTGTGTTTCAGACTATTTGAGGACGAGGAGCAAGATTTGTTCCGAGATCTGCAGTCACTGCCCCGCAATGCGGCACTTAGAAAACTCAATGACCTTATCAAGCGTGCGCGTTTAGCCAAGGTGAGATATATCACCTGTTAGCAACTGGATAATGTGCCTATCAAAATTTTGTGAAACATTCAATCATCATAATAAATTAACAGTAATTTAAATCGATGAAATGGACGTATAATCAATTGGCGAACATATTATTAATATAATTTTACTTGATACAATTACGGTATGGTTACAGGTACATGCGTACATCATTGCAGCGTTGCGACGTGACATGCCAAGTGTGTTTGGCAAAGACGGCAAGAAGAAAGAGTTGATCAAGAACTTGGGCCAAATCTATGAGCAACTGCAACGTGAGCACCAGATATCACGTGGAGATTTCCCTGACCTGAAGAAAATGCAGGTACAGTTAATGTCCAAAGCAAGTTGCCACGCAACTGAATTACTATTTTTAAGTACAGTACCAAAATTTAAAGTTAAGCTTCATTTACTAGATTTAAGTTTGCAATTATGGAAATAAAAGACTTACGAGTTAATTATACCATCTCAAATATACTGTACAGTTTGCAAATCAAAGAAAAGTAAAAGATAATTAAAGCACGTTATATTGAAAGCTAAAAATTATCTTTTACTTTTCTTTGATTTGCAATCAAACCGATTTTTTCTTCTTCTTATATTACAATATCATATACTGCACAGTTTATTATTTTTGCCAATAAGGAACTAACGTCAGGGGTAGAAGTGGATTTGACTCGTATGGTGGGACTTTAAGGGGAAAAAGAGAGGAAGGTCCATAAGCCCAATGCTAAATAAATTTCTTATGGTGGGACAAGTCCTGCCATGTCTCGCCTCACTTCTACCCCCGACTAACGCTACACAGCAAGATCACTATTTGATAACATAGCATTGTCTATTTAGCAGTAGTCTTCCAATAACAAAATATCATGTAAAAGAAGTGCATAGCTATATTGCACACTCCTCCCAAATAAATCTGACTGCTTGCATTAAAGTTTCCTCATATACCAGTATTTAACATTTGGAGAGATTAACGCTTCGGTCAGATTTATTCGGTAGGAGTGTACAGTATAATTTAGTTTTTTTTTTAATTTTTTTTTTTATGAATAATTAATGGACAATGTTATTTGAGTAGGATTCGCTGGCACACCATGATTTCTCCAAGTTCCACGCAATTCGGCCTGTGCTACTCGAGAGTGTGGACCGCATGTTGGCACAGGACATTGCTCCTCTCATGTCCCTCATCACCAAGGAGGAGGCCCAGGGTACAATCGAGCCCATGCTCAGAGGTGTGTAAAATTTTCTGTTTACTCATTATTTTTCTGTTGCTTAATATAGCGTCTCCTGCTTATTTATACTTTATAATAATAACGTACATATCAGTAAATCAGAAATACCAACTTTAACTCAAGTTAGATTTCTTTTTCTCCAATAATAAAAAATATACCTACATAAGCTATTAAGAAAAATAAAGCATCCCAGTTAGGTATGATAAATTTGATATTTGTATGTGTATGTATTATGTATTATTATTTTTTTAATCAACATGTACCAACTGGCATTTTGTACCAATTGGCATGGGTTAAATTGAGAGGTTGTACGCCTGATTTCGCCCAAATAAAAAAGCCGTTAATTATTATTATTATTATTGTAAAGAGCATCCCATAGCTCAGCGAAAATCTCTCTAGCACAGAGATAAAAAAAAATCGTGCCACAGTAAATTTTTTGACAGTGTTTATTGCCATAATATTACCAGTGTTATTTCTTTATTTCTATGCTAGCTAACCGAGCTATGGGAATCTCTTAGAAAATATACTTATAACTAAAAATATAATTTTTTAAAATTTTATATATAGGAGCATTTTTTATATCATATTTCTATGTTTGAGAGATTTAAAATTAAATATGCAACTTTTACATTTACAGGTGGAGCCTTTGTGGGTGTAGAGGATCAGTCCAGTCCATTTGGTTACAAGAAAGGTGAAGGCGTGGATGAAGGTGCTGGAGAGCCTGAATGGATCGTGTCAAAGTTAAGATTCAAGACAGATGCTAACTTTGATTCCCTTGGTCCAATTGACGGCAAGATCACTGGTGCTGGTAAGTTAGCTAGTAGTTTGTTGTTGTGGTTGAGGTGTAACGCATGTGTTCTTGTGTAGCTGCCAAATCTGAGATGATCAAGTCCAAGTTGCCCAACTCTGTGCTGGGCAAGATCTGGAAACTGTCAGACATTGACAAGGACGGCATGATGGACGCAGATGAGTTTGCTCTCGCTATGCATCTCATCAATGTCAAGCTGGATGGACATGAACTTCCCTCAGAGTTACCTCCTCATCTCGTACCCCCTAGCAAGAGAGAATACTAAATTTTACATAGAGTTCTTTTGTACATTTGTGTCTTCTCTCTAACATTTGGACATTTTTTTAAAACAAAATTTTCAAGGAAAATGTGTATGACAAAAAGTTTGTAACATGTTCTCAACAAGATTGTGTATAAAAAAATAACAAATATATATATATATATAAAAAAAAAGGAAAAAAATTCTTAAGGATAAGTAAAAAAAAAAAAGGACTATTTACATTTTTTGCACAAAATTTAAAACTGTTGATACCTTTAAAAAAAATTCTTTCCAAAAATTACTCATTAAAAAATATAAATTATTTTTTTGAGCTAAAGAACACATGGAAAAAAATGTTAAAAAAAGTCCTTAAATCGGAACTCCGTCAATAAATAAGAAAAGATTGTTCTGTTGTAAAATGCAGTTAAACTGTTAATTGCATTATTGAAGGAATGTTTAAAATTTAAGCAAAATACTGGACCAGAAAAGAAAAAGAAAAACCAAAAATTTCCTATTCAAGTTATTTAAAATAAAATAAAATTTTAAAGAAACATTCTTGCCAAAAAGCAATAAATTAGAAATACAAAATTTGTTCAATTTTTTGGAATAGATTCTCATTGTACTGGCAAACCTTAAAGATGAAAATATTTCATCATGAGTTCAATTCACTATTCAGTTCACAAAATCACAAAACATTAACAGGAAATGAAGCATAAGGATGTTATTTATATGTATTAATTTGTCTACCTATGCGACAATATTATTATTATTTTTTAAATTTAAATGTACATTGTACTCATCCCTTATGTGCTCCAGTTTGAAAAAGGAAATTAAAAGATCCAAATATACTATACATAAAGCAAGCAAAATGTTTTTTGGATTGCTGTAAGTGATGCATCTTGCTACGGCATATCTTCATTTTGCTGCGGTTCTATTTCACGAAAAAGCGAAAAAAGTAACAACTTGCTGCATTAACTTTACTGCTTAAATTGTTTAAAATAAATGAACTAAAATAATTGTACAGTACATAACAATAATATGGTCTGAAAATGCAAATATTGTAGAAATATATTATTTGGCATCTTTTTTTTTTCATTCTTATAAACAAGTGTTCTATATTTTTATATAGTTAAATATAATAAATATGCTTTAAATTTTATTTACATGTATGAATTGTATATAATATATCATGTAGTTTTTTGTTTTTTTCAGACCATTTTGTTTTTTCATTCAATTTGCATACAGTTATAAACTAAGAATAAATAAACATCGATTTAAATCTGTATTTTCTATGTATAGGATAATATAAAATATTATGTTATTGTGCGAATATGACTTATTCGATTGCAAATAATCGAAGATTTAATGTAAAAGAAAGAAAGAAAGAAGAAGAAAAAAAAATGCAGTATGCAAAGCTTATGTGCTAAAACTGCTTAGAAATATTGCTTCATTGCTTCATATTCACAAGTATCAACACAAGTATAGGATATAAAATTGCAAAGTTTCTGAGCAGTGTATCGCGTGCAAAACGTATTTACTGTGTACCGTTCTTGAGAGTTGCTGTGATATTCCTAACATACATGAATGCGTCATTTTTTTCTTGTAAATTTCATTAGATTTGACGTTGTAGAGCCAAAAATATAACCTTTTCTCCCCTAACAACTGAAATATCTTAATATTTTTATGCCCTAAGTTTTATTATCACCTTCAGTTGTGTTAAAAAAAAATATGGTTTTATTTTTTTAAGGCACAGCTAACTTTATTATTTTTACTAAAAATATAATATAAAAATAAATTTTTAGTTAAAATCTAAAACTTATTCAAGTGAGTCTAGTACATATATAAAGTATATTATTATCAAAATTGCATTAATAACAAGATTCATTTAAAGCGAAATTGCATTTTTTTAATTGATTATTTTCATTGTGTAATTTTATATAGGCCTGTATATAAATTTTCAAAATAGACACGTTTGTACTTAATACTAAAAATGTGTTCCCCTAAAACACTGTACTGTGCCTTGAATGGTTAGGAATGAATTGAGGATTTTGTTTTGTTTATTGTACTATAATATTCCTGTATTAAATTCATATCTTTATATATATTTGCATGTCTCGTATCGTAATCTTCAAGTTTCTAACATTTTTTCCCATACTTTTTGTTGCTTGAAAGCACCATTATTATGATTTGAATTGTATCAGATTACTTTGTTTGTATTATTCCTGTATTAGGTATATAAAAAAATATTATTATAAAAGAAATATTGTATATTTCTCGTTATAAGTATAAAAATATATTTCGATGGCAAATAATGTTTGTTTGTTTTTATTGATGTTTACAACTTTTATTATTATTTTTGGGTTTACTAATAGTTTGGTACTTCCAAAGCTGTATTATATTTTTTAATAGGTTAATAGGTAAAGTAGAACAAGTAATACAAAAATAGAAAATTATAAGACTTAAAACTCTATATAATTTTAATAGTAAATAATATACAAGAATTATAATAAATATCATGGATATATAAATATTATATAATATAATACTATGCAGGATTTCAACAATATAAAGATTTAATGGGAATTATACAATGTATATAATATAAACGTACATGGCACAATCTATAAATATAAAAAAATAAGAAAAGTACGTGTAAGAATATGTTATATAAGTAAATAGTTGTTAACACTGTTATAGGTAATATGTGTATTAAATATTATTATAGATGACAAATCAAATAACGTTTTATAACGATATAGACTCGATAAGATATTATACATTGGAATAATATTTGTAATTTGCATACTTTATAGTAAGTTATCAAAAGCTTGTACTTTACGACAAATTCATTCAATGCCCCCAAATTTTGATTTAGATATTAGTAGTGTTTAGCTTTCGGAGTCTTAATACAATTTATTTTAAATATGTAATATTCAAAATGCTTAAAATTAATTTTTAAAAGAGAAACAGCAAGTTGCATACCAAGTAGTATAATATAAAAGAAGCTAGTACCGTAAAAATTCACTAATTTGCATTTATTTAATCACGTTATTGTTATAGCATGCTTTTTATGCAAGATTGCGTTCTCTAAAAATTAGCACCATGCAGAAATTCATAACAAGTCTTAAAACTTTGGCATGCAATCTCTAATATTTAAGTAATCTATTTCTTTTGATAGGGAATTGCTTAAAAGATTGCAATGAAACATTTAATTTTAAAATATACGGTCTTGGTGTTCGTGGGGGTCTTGGTACAATCTGTCATTCATATAGTTATTAGTTAAATTGTGCACACTCAATAAAAATAAAATATATACAATAAGTATTTATCACTGATTTATTTGTTACTAAAATAATAATCTATCTAATTTATCAGACGAGGTTTGGCTTGTGTGAACGACGATATCGAGTTATTAAAGCGATCCCAGCAATTAGTATCAGTAGAAGCACAATGCCCAGTCCAACAAATATAAAAACAAAGTTCTGATCGCGAGAGGAGGACTCTAAGCACCATACAGCTAAAAACACACAGTAAAAAATCATTAGATTCATTTGTATTTCCAGCTATGTAAGACATGATAATAATATTTTTTTTCCCTATAAAAACTATTTGCACAAATTTTTTATAAAATTTATTAGCATAAATAAAAAAAAAGAAAAAAAATGCAAATGCTATTATTTATTAAAAAATAACAATAGAAACAATAGTATATTACATGCCATGTTTTAAAATAATAAAAATATAATAACAAATTAAAAACTCTGATGCTTATATGTAGTAGAATGCATTTCTATTTCGATTTATGTATTTTTTTTTATTTGATATTTACTCTGTATGTCTTACTAAGCCCCCGTATTTGAGAGGACCGTTGAGCAGTGACAGAAGGTAGCCAGGAAAGGCGCAAGCGCCCATGTTAAACCTGATCTACCCTTTGAGGGATGAAAGGATGAAAAGGAAGAGGTAGAGTGTTGGTAGAAAGGATTGGAAGGTAGCGGCTGTGGCCTATATAGTTAGGAACTGCCCAGTCATTCGACAGGGTGGTGCATGCAGGAAACCACAGAAAACTGCATGCGTGGACAGCCGACATCCAAGTATTACCTTGGATGCCTGGCCGACCTCTGCAACTCAGTAGCACACACACAAGTCAAGCCACACCGCGAACCAACATTCCACACCAAGCACAGGTGACTCTTCATGAAAAGTCCCTCTGCAGGTATTGAACGCTGGCCGACGTCATGGAAAACAAGCATGCTAACCACTGCGCCACAGGGCCGGTTAATTGCAATAGTCGTGTAAAAGTCTAGTTTTCTTTTTTGTAATTGAATCAATGTAAATATATGAGACATGTTTCAAGTATATTTGCTTTAAAATTAAAGAGGTTAAATGAGCACCGTTTAATGATTAAAAAAATATTATTTCTTGTAAAAAAAATAATAATAGTCGTATCAAATTGGGTCTACTGCCTGCATGTCTTTTCATTTTTAAATTTCTTAGCAATTAATGCTATCTTTAACACAAGCTATACTGTATACTAAAAAAGAGGGGGGAAAAAAAGGGTACAACATTAGTAACCAATGAAACACAGGTGTACGTCCCTTATATTGACTAATAAAACAACAACTGTTTCAAGGCCGACTATAAGTGATTTCGGTCACATCCGCATCCGTTTCTACTTGCTACACATGCGCAGTACGCATGCGTATGAAGTAGAAAGAAACTGAATCGGATGTGACTGAAATCGCTTAAAGTCAGCCTCAGAACAGTTGTTCCTTTGTTAGCAATAATACAAGTTTTTACAATTGATGAAGTGCGTGTATGTGGGCAAATTATTTAAAACAATCTCACCTGGCAAAAACTCGTCTCCTGGGATAACATTAAAAGCATGAATTTGGAGTTGAGAAAATGTAATTTTTAGCGGTGTCACATTCGAAGAGCTGCAAGCATAACTGGTGTTTAAAGGCGTATCAAAAACATGAAGTCCAGTCACCTTGCTGATAAGTGGGTGCTCAGGATCTGTTAAAATTTTAAGACATATTAACTTCTGAATCATAGAAATTAAATTAAGCATCATATTAGTATTGCTAACTTACGTTAATTTGCTCTTTTTTCTTACTATAAATTAAATAATTTCTGAAAGTTATATAACAAAGATTTCAACAAGCTAAACTTTAAATTAATAAACATATTGTTTTGTATTATGTTTTATGAGAATAATATAAATTCAATTACCTTCCTCAATGCCTTCAAAGTTGGACTCCAAAGCAGCCAGAGAATAAGCAATATCATTCACAAAATAATGGCCATTTTCTTTTATAAAACGAAATAAAAGTACATTCAATTTGGATGGTACTGTTATCGTATAGTCAAAATTATTAGGCATGTTAAAACTGTCATTTAAAACTTGCGACGGATTCCAGGTTAATTGCATGTAACTATCTTCGTCGCACGACCCATTCACTATGCTATCCGGGGATACATTTATGTATGCCGTTCTCTCCTGAAATAAAATAATTTTTGTTACTGTTAGAAAAGAAAATCATAAAATTCCTGAGTACGTTTAAATATGCACAAGCTTGGTTTTTTTCTGACCTCTTCCAAAGTATGATAACGGTAATTATTATATCATTTTGAATAAAATTTATATGTGCACTATATGTGATATATATATATATATATATATATATATATATATATATATTATATATTATATATATATACATATATATATATATATATATATATATATACATATATATATATATATATATATATATATATATATATATATATATATATATATATATATATATATATTTATAATATATCGTGCCATAAGCGCAGAATGAAAGAGTATTATATATTATAAGGTTAAATTTTCCTGAGTTTCTTGTGCAGCTGAATCTTTATAAACTAAATAATCAAAATAATTGGTACCTGATCATTAGAATCCATGTAAGCAACTGATATTTGTGCACCAAATCTTGCTTTAATGCATCTAGTTTCTTTATCATCGGGTTCTGGAACCTCAAAATCTCCTATGGATGGAGGAGATTGTGTGGTAAATGATGGTATAGTAGTTAAAACAGTAGTTTCAAAACCTATTGAACTTGTCCATGACGTTTCTGTAGTATCATCCGTTACAGTGTAATTAATTGCTGTAGTTGTTAAAGGTTCACAACTTGGACAATTTGCTTCAAGTATGGTTGTGCAGAAGTGTTCCTTTGGACTGTAGTGTTGGAACTCCAAACATGACGCGATTATTTCATCACCGTTCAAATTACAATAGATATATTTAGTACAATCTGGTGGATAAGGCTTTGTTTGACCTACTTCCGAAACTTCACAAGTAGGATTAGGGGGGCAAATAAAGCCGACGGCAAGTGATGTGTCTGTAGTATGTGTATTTTCAGTCACATCTGCAAGAAATAAATAAATTAGCAAATTAATTAGAAAATATTAAACATATAAAAAATTATGGGATAACTTAGTACATGAACACAATTCACGAATTATTACCTTCCGCTGTCGATTCTGGGTTCGACATTGACGTCAAACTATTTGGTGTAGTAAAGGAAACTGTTGAAATCGATGAACTTTGATCTGTGTTTTCAGACGTAAAAAAAATAGCTGTTGTCAAAACGTCACTACAATTTGAACAGTTTGCAATATCAAGAGGTAAGCATGTCAGTAAGTAAGGGCTAAAATGATAATTAACTATGCATGACTGGATAACAGAATCTCCAAATATATCACAGAAAATGTATTTGCTACAATCAGGAGGATAAGGTTTCAGTACCCCAAATTCAGTTATATCACATTTTGGAGTAGGTGGACACAAAGGAAAAATAGTTGTTTCAGTAAAAGTTCCCCCATTTTCATTTGTCGTTGTTGTTAAATATGTGCTGGTATTTATGTCAGACCCAGTACTATTTAAAGTCGTCAAATCTGTGTACCCTGTGTTGGTCAAGGTTGACTGAGTAGAGTTATTGTCTGCAGAAGTAGATGAAACGCTGAAGGTTCCGTCTGTCAAGTCGGACGTAACGGTTGTGGGATCATAACAGAGTGGACAGTTTGCTTCTGCTTGTGACACGCACTTTAATAACGAAGGACTGAAATGCAGTGAAAACGTGCATGACTGAATGACAGTGTGGCCCAACGCATTACAGTAAACATACTTCGTGCAATCAGGTGGGTAGGGTTTCGTTACGCCACTCTCGCCTTCACCACAGGTTGGTGTAGCTGGACAAACGGGGATCGTTGTGTCAGTGACATCTGTGGTCTCGAGATCTGTAGGTCTTGTGTCTTGCTCGCTTGTTGTGGTGTCTGTATGAGCACTGTCTGTTGACGACCAATCAGTTTGCGATGTGTGCGACCAAGTGCTTTCGGTTGAGGCTGATGGCTCGAAGGTGGATTCACTTGACGTTGGCTCCGTAGATGAATTACCTTGAGGCGTGCTTGTTGCGGATGAGTCACTCGAGGATGCATCAGAATTGGATGTTAACGTTTCTGTGGTAAACGTTTCGTCTGTAGAAGTGACTGTATTTGCACTTGCGGAGCTATCAGGAGTGTCTGCAGTTGATATCGTACCAGCACTGTCAGAGGTCTGATCAGCGGTGTTTTCTGTATCTTGCGTGGAGCTCGCTGTTTGGCTCTCTGTTGTCGAATCTGTGTACCCTGTGTTAGTCGAAGTGGACTGCGAGGTGTCATTTTCTGCAGTAGTGGCTGAACCGCTGGAGGTTCCGTCTGTCCAGTCGGACGTAACGGTTGTGGGATCATAACAGAGTGGACAGTTTGCTTCTGCTTGTGACACGCACTTTAATAACGAAGGACTGAAATGCAGTGAAAACGTGCATGACTGAATGACAGTGTGGCCCAACGCATTACAGTAAACATACTTCGTGCAATCAGGTGGGTAGGGTTTCGTTACGCCACTCTCGCCTTCACCACAGGTTGGTGTAGCTGGACAAACGGGTATCGTTGTGTCAGTGACATCTGTGGTCTCGAGATCTGTAGGTCTTGTGTCTTGCTCGCTTGTTGTGGTGTCTGTATGAGCACTGTCTGTTGACGACCAATCAGTGTGCGATGTGTGCGACCAAGTGCTTTCGGTTGAGGCTGATGGCTCGAAGGTGGATTCACTTGACGTTGGCTCCGTAGATGAATTACCTTGAGGCGTGCTTGTTGCGGATGAGTCACTCGAGGATGCATCAGAATTGGATGTTAACGTTTCTGTGGTGAGTGTTTCGTCTGTAGAAGTGACTGTATTTGTACTTGCGGAGCTATCAGGAGTGTCTGCAGTTGATATCGTACCAGCACTGTCAGAGGTCTGATCAGAGGTGTTTTCTGTATCTTGCGTGGAGCTCGCTGTTTGGCTCTCTGTTGTCGAATCTGTGTACCCTGTGTTAGTCGAAGTGGACTGCGAGGTGTCATTTTCTGCAGTAGTGGCTGAAACGCTGGAGGTTCCGTCTGTCCAGTCGGACGTAACGGTTGTGGGATCATAACAGAGTGGACAGTTTGCTTCTGCTTGTGACACGCACTTTAATAACGAAGGACTGAAATGCAGTGAAAACGTGCATGACTGAATGACAGTGTGGCCCAACGCATTACAGTAAACATACTTCGTGCAATCAGGTGGGTAGGGTTTCGTTACGCCACTCTCGCCTTCACCACAGGTTGGTGTAGCTGGACAAACGGGCATCGTTGTGTCAGTGACATCTGTGGTCTCGAGATCTGTAGGTCTTGTGTCTTGCTCGCTTGTTGTGGTGTCTGTATGAGCACTGTCTGTTGACGACCAATCAGTGTGCGATGTGTGCGACCAAGTGCTTTCGGTTGAGGCTGATGGCTCGAAGGTGGATTCACTTGACGTTGGCTCCGTAGATGAATTACCTTGAGGCGTGCTTGTTGCGGATGAGTCACTCGAGGATGCATCAGAATTGGATGTTAACGTTTCTGTGGTGAGTGTTTCGTCGGTTGAAGTGACTGTATTTGTACTTGCGGAGCTATCAGGAGTGTCTGCAGTTGATATCGTACCAGCACTGTCAGAGGTCTGATCAGAGGTGTTTTCTGTATCTTGCGTGGAGCTCGCTGTTTGGCTCTCTGTTGTCGAATCTGTGTACCCTGTGTTAGTCGAAGTGGACTGCGAGGTGTCATTTTCTGCAGTAGTGGCTGAAACGCTGGAGGTTCCGTCTGTCCAGTCGGACGTAACGGTTGTGGGATCATAACAGAGTGGACAGTTTGCTTCTGCTTGTGACACGCACTTTAATAACGAAGGACTGAAATGCAGTGAAAACGTGCATGACTGAATGACAGAGTGGCCCAACGCATTACAGTAAACATACTTCGTGCAATCAGGTGGGTAGGGTTTCGATACGCCATTCTCGCCTTCACAACAGGTTGGTGTAGCTGGACAAACGGGGATCGTTGTGTCAGTGACATCTGTGGTCTCGAGATCTGTAGGTCTTGTGTCTTGTTCGCTTGTTGTGGTGTCTGTATGAGCACTGTCTGTTGACGACCAATCAGTTTGCGATGTGTGCGACCAAGTGCTTTCGGTTGAGGCTGATGGCTCGAAGGTGGATTCACTTGACGTTGGCTCCGTAGATGAATTACCTTGAGGCGTGCTTGTTGCGGATGAGTCACTCGAGGATGCATCAGAATTGGATGTTAACGTTTCTGTGGTGAGTGTTTCGTCTGTAGAAGTGACTGTATTTGTACTTGCGGAGCTATCAGGAGTGTCTGCAGTTGATATCGTACCAGCACTGTCAGAGGTCTGATCAGAGGTGTTTTCTGTATCTTGCGTGGAGCTCGCTGTTTGGCTCTCTGTTGTCGAATCTGTGTACCCTGTGTTAGTCGAAGTGGACTGCGAGGTGTCATTTTCTGCAGTAGTGGCTGAAACGCTGGAGGTTCCGTCTGTCCAGTCGGACGTAACGGTTGTGGGATCATAACAGAGTGGACAGTTTGCTTCTGCTTGTGACACGCACTTTAATAACGAAGGACTGAAATGCAGTAAAAACGTGCATGACTGAATGACAGAGTGGCCCAACGCATTACAGTAAACATACTTCGTGCAATCAGGTGGGTAGGGTTTCGTTACGCCACTCTCGCCTTCACCACAGGTTGGTGTAGCTGGACAAACGGGGATCGTTGTGTCAGTAACATCTGTGGTCTCGAGATCTGTAGGTCTTGTGTCTTGTTCGCTTGTTGTGGTGTCTGTATGAGCACTGTCTGTTGACGACCAATCAGTTTGCGATGTGTGCGACCAAGTGCTTTCGGTTGAGGCTGATGGCTCGAAGGTGGATTCACTTGACGTTGGCTCCGTAGATGAATTACCTTGAGGCGTGCTTGTTGCGGATGAGTCACTCGAGGATGCATCAGAATTGGATGTTAACGTTTCTGTGGTGAGTGTTTCGTCTGTTGAAGTGACTGTATTTGTACTTGCGGAGCTATCAGGAGTGTCTGCAGTTGATATCGTACCAGCACTGTCAGAGGTCTGATCAGCGGTGTTTTCTGTATCTTGCGTGGAGCTCGCTGTTTGGCTCTCTGTTGTCGAATCTGTGTACCCTGTGTTAGTCGAAGTGGACTGCGAGGTGTCATTTTCTGCAGTAGTGGCTGAAACGCTGGAGGTTCCGTCTGTCCAGTCGGACGTAACGGTTGTGGGATCATAACAGAGTGGACAGTTTGCTTCTGCTTGCGACACGCACTTTAATAACGAAGGACTGAAATGCAGTGAAAACGTGCATGACTGAATGACAGTGTGGCCCAACGCATTACAGTAAACATACTTCGTGCAATCAGGTGGGTAGGGTTTCGTTACGCCACTCTCGCCTTCACCACAGGTTGGTGTAGCTGGACAAACGGGCATCGTTGTGTCAGTGACATCTGTGGTCTCGAGATCTGTAGGTCTTGTGTCTTGCTCGCTTGTTGTGGTGTCTGTATGAGCACTGTCTGTTGACGACCAATCAGTTTGCGATGTGTGCGACCAAGTGCTTTCGGTTGAGGCTGATGGCTCGAAGGTGGATTCACTTGACGTTGGCTCCGTAGATGAATTACCTTGAGGCGTGCTTGTTGCGGATGAGTCACTCGAGGATGCATCAGAATTGGATGTTAACGTTTCTGTGGTGAGTGTTTCGTCTGTAGAAGTGACTGTATTTGTACTTGCGGAGCTATCAGGAGTGTCTGCAGTTGATATCGTACCAGCACTGTCAGAGGTCTGATCAGAGGTGTTTTCTGTATCTTGCGTGGAGCTCGCTGTTTGGCTCTCTGTTGTCGAATCTGTGTACCCTGTGTTAGTCGAAGTGGACTGCGAGGTGTCATTTTCTGCAGTAGTGGCTAAAACGCTGGAGGTTCCGTCTGTCCAGTCGGACGTAACGGTTGTGGGATCATAACAGAGTGGACAGTTTGCTTCTGCTTGTGACACGCACTTTAATAACGAAGGACTGAAATGCAGTAAAAACGTGCATGACTGAATGACAGAGTGGCCCAACGCATTACAGTAAACATACTTCGTGCAATCAGGTGGGTAGGGTTTCGTTACGCCACTCTCGCCTTCACCACAGGTTGGTGTAGCTGGACAAACGGGGATCGTTGTGTCAGTAACATCTGTGGTCTCGAGATCTGTAGGTCTTGTGTCTTGTTCGCTTGTTGTGGTGTCTGTATGAGCACTGTCTGTTGACGACCAATCAGTTTGCGATGTGTGCGACCAAGTGCTTTCGGTTGAGGCTGATGGCTCGAAGGTGGATTCACTTGACGTTGGCTCCGTAGATGAATTACCTTGAGGCGTGCTTGTTGCGGATGAGTCACTCGAGGATGCATCAGAATTGGATGTTAACGTTTCTGTGGTGAGTGTTTCGTCTGTAGAAGTGACTGTATTTGTACTTGCGGAGCTATCAGGAGTGTCTGCAGTTGATATCGTACCAGCACTGTCAGAGGTCTGATCAGAGGTGTTTTCTGTATCTTGCGTGGAGCTCGCTGTTTGGCTCTCTGTTGTCGAATCTGTGTACCCTGTGTTAGTCGAAGTGGACTGCGAGGTGTCATTTTCTGCAGTAGTGGCTGAAACGCTGGAGGTTCCGTCTGTCCAGTCGGACGTAACGGTTGTGGGATCATAACAGAGTGGACAGTTTGCTTCTGCTTGTGACACGCACTTTAATAACGAAGGACTGAAATGCAGTGAAAACGTGCATGACTGAATGACAGTGTGGCCCAACGCATTACAGTAAACATACTTCGTGCAATCAGGTGGGTAGGGTTTCGTTACGCCACTCTCGCCTTCACCACAGGTTGGTGTAGCTGGACAAACGGGCATCGTTGTGTCAGTGACATCTGTGGTCTCGAGATCTGTAGGTCTTGTGTCTTGCTCGCTTGTTGTGGTGTCTGTATGAGCACTGTCTGTTGACGACCAATCAGTTTGCGATGTGTGCGACCAAGTGCTTTCGGTTGAGGCTGATGGCTCGAAGGTGGATTCACTTGACGTTGGCTCCGTAGATGAATTACCTTGAGGCGTGCTTGTTGCGGATGAGTCACTCGAGGATGCATCAGAATTGGATGTTAACGTTTCTGTGGTGAGTGTTTCGTCTGTAGAAGTGACTGTATTTGTACTTGCGGAGCTATCAGGAGTGTCTGCAGTTGATATCGTACCAGCACTGTCAGAGGTCTGATCAGCGGTGTTTTCTGTATCTTGCGTGGAGCTCGCTGTTTGGCTCTCTGTTGTCGAATCTGTGTACCCTGTGTTAGTCGAAGTGGACTGCGAGGTGTCATTTTCTGCAGTAGTGGCTGAAACGCTGGAGGTTCCGTCTGTCCAGTCGGACGTAACGGTTGTGGGATCATAACAGAGTGGACAGTTTGCTTCTGCTTGTGACACGCACTTTAATAACGAAGGACTGAAATGCAGTGAAAACGTGCATGACTGAATGACAGTGTGGCCCAACGCATTACAGTAAACATACTTCGTGCAATCAGGTGGGTAGGGTTTCGTTACGCCACTCTCGCCTTCACCACAGGTTGGTGTAGCTGGACAAACGGGCATCGTTGTGTCAGTGACATCTGTGGTCTCGAGATCTGTAGGTCTTGTGTCTTGCTCGCTTGTTGTGGTGTCTGTATGAGCACTGTCTGTTGACGACCAATCAGTTTGCGATGTGTGCGACCAAGTGCTTTCGGTTGAGGCTGATGGCTCGAAGGTGGATTCACTTGACGTTGGCTCCGTAGATGAATTACCTTGAGGCGTGCTTGTTGCGGATGAGTCACTCGAGGATGCATCAGAATTGGATGTTAACGTTTCTGTGGTGAGTGTTTCGTCTGTAGAAGTGACTGTATTTGTACTTGCGGAGCTATCAGGAGTGTCTGCAGTTGATATGGTACCAGCACTGTCAGAGGTCTGATCAGAGGTGTTTTCTGTATCTTGCGTGGAGCTCGCTGTTTGGTTCTCTGTTGTCGAATCTGTGTACCCTGTGTTAGTCGAAGTGGACTGCGAGGTGTCATTTTCTGCAGTAGTGGCTGAAACGCTGGAGGTTCCGTCTGTCCAGTCGGACGTAACGGTTGTGGGATCATAACAGAGTGGACAGTTTGCTTCTGCTTGTGACACGCACTTTAATAACGAAGGACTGAAATGCAGTGAAAACGTGCATGACTGAATGACAGTGTGGCCCAACGCATTACAGTAAACATACTTCGTGCAATCAGGTGGGTAGGGTTTCGTTACGCCACTCTCGCCTTCACCACAGGTTGGTGTAGCTGGACAAACGGGCATCGTTGTGTCAGTGACATCTGTGGTCTCGAGATCTGTAGGTCTTGTGTCTTGCTCGCTTGTTGTGGTGTCTGTATGAGCACTGTCTGTTGACGACCAATCAGTTTGCGATGTGTGCGACCAAGTGCTTTCGGTTGAGGCTGATGGCTCGAAGGTGGATTCACTTGACGTTGGCTCCGTAGATGAATTACCTTGAGGCGTGCTTGTTGCGGATGAGTCACTCGAGGATGCATCAGAATTGGATGTTAACGTTTCTGTGGTGAGTGTTTCGTCTGTAGAAGTGACTGTATTTGTACTTGCGGAGCTATCAGGAGTGTCTGCAGTTGATATCGTACCAGCACTGTCAGAGGTCTGATCAGCGGTGTTTTCTGTATCTTGCGTGGAGCTCGCTGTTTGGCTCTCTGTTGTCGAATCTGTGTACCCTGTGTTAGTCGAAGTGGACTGCGAGGTGTCATTTTCTGCAGTAGTGGCTGAAACGCTGGAGGTTCCGTCTGTCCAGTCGGACGTAACGGTTGTGGGATCATAACAGAGTGGACAGTTTGCTTCTGCTTGTGACACGCACTTTAATAACGAAGGACTGAAATGCAGTGAAAACGTGCATGACTGAATGACAGTGTGGCCCAACGCATTACAGTAAACATACTTCGTGCAATCAGGTGGGTAGGGTTTCGTTACGCCACTCTCGCCTTCACCACAGGTTGGTGTAGCTGGACAAACGGGCATCGTTGTGTCAGTGACATCTGTGGTCTCGAGATCTGTAGGTCTTGTGTCTTGCTCGCTTGTTGTGGTGTCTGTATGAGCACTGTCTGTTGACGACCAATCAGTGTGCGATGTGTGCGACCAAGTGCTTTCGGTTGAGGCTGATGGCTCGAAGGTGGATTCACTTGACGTTGGCTCCGTAGATGAATTACCTTGAGGCGTGCTTGTTGCGGATGAGTCACTCGAGGATGCATCAGAATTGGATGTTAACGTTTCTGTGGTGAGTGTTTCGTCGGTTGAAGTGACTGTATTTGTACTTGCGGAGCTATCAGGAGTGTCTGCAGTTGATATCGTACCAGCACTGTCAGAGGTCTGATCAGAGGTGTTTTCTGTATCTTGCGTGGAGCTCGCTGTTTGGCTCTCTGTTGTCGAATCTGTGTACCCTGTGTTAGTCGAAGTGGACTGCGAGGTGTCATTTTCTGCAGTAGTGGCTGAAACGCTGGAGGTTCCGTCTGTCCAGTCGGACGTAACGGTTGTGGGATCATAACAGAGTGGACAGTTTGCTTCTGCTTGTGACACGCACTTTAATAACGAAGGACTGAAATGCAGTGAAAACGTGCATGACTGAATGACAGTGTGACCCAACGCATTACAGTAAACATACTTCGTGCAATCAGGTGGGTAGGGTTTCGTTACGCCACTCTCGCCTTCACCACAGGTTGGTGTAGCTGGACAAACGGGCATCGTTGTGTCAGTGACATCTGTGGTCTCGAGATCTGTAGGTCTTGTGTCTTGCTCGCTTGTTGTGGTGTCTGTATGAGCACTGTCTGTTGACGACCAATCAGTTTGCGATGTGTAAGACCAAGTGCTTTCGGTAGAGGCTGAGGGCTCAACGGTTATTGTAATTGTATTATCTGGACTTGTAGGAATTGCTGTTGTTTCTGATGAAAAATATGTAGTTTTTCTTGTGGTTTGTGAAATTTCACTTGTTTCTTCGATTGTACTCGTCGATGAAGACGCACTACTTTCATATGTAGAACTTGTAATAATTATATCACAATTAATACAATTAGCTTCTTCAACTGATGTACACAATAATAATTTAGGACTAAAATGTGAATCTTCTTGGCAGGATGCAATGTAAGAATTTCCTTGATAATCGCAGTAAATATATTTCTCGCAGTCTGGAGGATACGGTTTCTTTTTTTCTCCTTCCGATACATTGCAGGTTGGTGTTGGATCACAAATAATATTTGTTGCTTCATTTTTAAAACTTTTACGTACTTTTCGCAATAAATGTCTGCTTGATAACTTATTAATATTTGTTTCTTTTTTCATGTTTAGAGTGCTCGTAATTTTATTGGTACAATATGGACAATGTGCCTTACTTACTGACATACATTTATTTAATTTTGGGCTAAAATGCAATCCTACTGAACAATTTTGCAGCTGGGAATTCCCATACTCATCACAAATAATAAATTTTGTACAATCTGGGGGATATGATTTTTTAATATTTTTTTCTGATACTTCACAAGTGGGCGTGGAAGGACAAATGAGTGATTCGTGCTTACCTAATATCTTCTTTGTAGAAATATCGTCCAGGTACTCATGAGCTGTTTTTTTCTGTAGCCTATTATTTAAAGTTTTACTTTCTGATATCAGTAACTGTGTCTCGAGTAAATAAGTTTGTGTTGTTAAAAATGTGATTTCACAATAGGGACAATTGGCTTCTTCTATGGATGTACAGAAGTGATAATGTGGACTGTAATTTTGATCTTTACCACAGGATGCTATGATAGTATTTGCAGAGAAATCGCAATATATAAATTTTGTACAATCTGGAGGATAAGGTTTAGTCTTTCCTGTATCCGTTGCATCACAAGTTGGAGTAGGTAAGCATATTGGAGTACCATGAGTGGTCTCAGTGCTTGTTTCACAGTCTTCACATTTAGCTTCTTCAATTGTTGTACAAAAATTTTCTGTTGGACTGTAGTGTTCATCTTCTTTACATGTTCCAAGTAATTCATTGCCATTTAAATCGCAATATATAAATTTATTGCAATTAGGAGGATAAGGTTTTGTTTTTCCTGCATCAGCTGGTGTGCAACTAGGACTAGGTATACAATTTCCAAAACTTGGAGTAACTTTTTCTACATAGTCCTTTTTTGCTACCTTTTCTTTCTCAGTGTTAAGGTTTCTTAAATTTTCATAACAAAGCTTACACTTTGCAACTTCTATTGGCATGCATTCTAGCTCTGTTGGACTAAAATGTTCGTTAGGAAAACAAGTCTGTAACACAGCATTTCCGAGTTCATTGCAATATAAATATTTGGCACAGTTTGGAGGATATGGTTTTCTAGTTTTCCATTCTTCAATGCTGCAAGTTGGCGTCTCTGGACAATATTCAGTTAGAATAACTTTATCACTTCTATTTTTTTCACCCATAAAAAATGTTAAAAGTTTTTTAAATATATAATTTACCTTATTTTCATAACCTAAATGTTCATACTGTTGTTCTTTTGTTATAGAGTTTGTGCTAGATACCGCACTATTTCTTAAATCTATCGTATTTTGTAATGTAGGTGTTAAACTTAATAAAAATATAACAAAAATAAATAGTTTGTATGACTTCATAGTTCACACTATTGTTAAATAAGGTCCTATATTCTAATATGTTCACACTACACTTTGAAATTAACTTTTTGCATTAGAGCAAGTATCACTTTCAATAGATGATCGACAACTGAACTGATTTAATATTGCAACAAAGAGGATATTGGCATGCAATCGATCTTGAATTTTACTCTTTCTAAAAATTCTTTTTACGTAAATATTTGTCGGCATCTTTTTAACTAAGGCGTTTTACATAAGTATCGTCATCATCATTTATTTAACTAATGGATTTTCACTTTGTAATCGTATGTTAAATGTGTTTAAAGCTAATTTAAGATAAGAAATTTTATGTAAAAATAAGCAATTTTAATATTATTGTTTTACCATAATCTTTTGATAATAGAGATTATCTCAATACTATATTAAAATGTTGCTGTAATTATAATGTTACTACAAAAGAAAACTGCCGAACTCTAATTGTTTTTAAAAAGAGCTAATTACTTATTATAAAATTAAAAAAAACTCTTTACTTAGTAAAATGATATCATAAAATATAAAATATATTTATTATAATTTCATCCCTTTTCACAGTGCATAGACTTTATTCGGTGTGCTTATTGGTCTGCTTACAAGGAGTGATATTTGCATTTTGAAAATATTTTATTGCACATGAAAGCTATGGTTTTGAATGAAGATGCTTGTAAGCAAATTTATTCCGTGCCATAAAAATTCGATCTGATTTGTATGAGCGGTATTTCAGAAGAGAAACAGGTTTATTATTAAATATCATCTTTTTCTTTCTCTCTATATAACTATTTATATTTTCATGCAACAATATATTGATTTGTGTCACTCTATAATGTTTTTTTTTTTCTTATGGTAATTGTACTATAGTTATTGGGCAGGCTGCAGTTAACGGCAGCTGTATTTATTTATATAAATTCTACTAATTTTAGGGCTTTGAAATTTTAGCACAAAAGAGATTCTTAAGCAATAATTTACGTGTAAAAATGTCAAAACTCGCAAACGAGTGGAACTTATTATAATAAAAGCAGCAAGCACCTGCCGATAGTTGCGGCAAGCATGCCGGTAACTAGTACAATTACCATACTTACGAAACTAATTATTGAATCTCTAATATCAGATTTTCATATATTTAAAATTTTATTTTAATTTTCATTTGAAACAGAAATAGTTTTTTATAGTCTTTAAATCGAAACCTTTTTCTCCGCTTCAAAATTTTAAAATGATGGAAATAAAACACACAATCTAAATTTTATATATTTTATTTATTTTGTAAATATTTTTTAAATAAAAATAATATTTGAAATAAATATTATACTTATTGTATACACACTTTAATAAAAAATTAAATAATTTATCATTTAAATTTTTAAATTAAAGAAAATAGACGAAAAGAAAAATAGACTAATTATTACTCCATAAATATCTAATTAATTGTTTTAATTTTAAAATATGGAGTGTTGTGGGGGTAATAGGGTTTCTTACAATAAATCTAGGTCTAACAAGATCTCATGTAGTCACGTGGTGCAGATCGCGTCATTCGGAGAACTTCTCGCAGTTCAGCAATTTTTGCGCCTCATTCTGAAACATATAAAAGAATGTCATATATTATACGCATAATTCATCATTTACATACAAAATAAGTGTCTGTATACAATATTTATTTTAAAAAACGTTATTTGTTGCGATCTGATTTAAACTAATTTATATAAAATAATGTTACTTCAGATGAAAATTTCAGTAAAAAAAAAAATGGAATAGAACAAATAATTAAAATGGTAATAATATAAATTGCGGATTTTTTAAAATATGAAATGGCTTCTTATTTATATACAAAAAAAATGGATGTATAGTTGTAATCTTTTAGTGTTATCTTCCAAACCATCTATGTTTACTTTTTCTAGATTCGGAGAAACTCAGATATTGCACCAGAAACAAAAGTAAAACCTATTCTGGATCATTTTTATTTTATTATCTCAATACATAATTGCTAAAAAAAAAAAAAGCATATAAGTGGAAGTTTTATTAAACCATTTTGAAATATAATCAAACTTAAGGTATGCAAGAATACGTAATTGGTGTTGGAGAATAAATATTTATACAAGAAACACTGTAAAAAAATCTTAAAAATTAACAATTTTATTTATTTTATTATTATTATTGATTTGTGTTTATATATTTTACCTGCACAAGTTTGTAGATGTAAAGAAGTGACTCGGCGGAAGCTCGGCAAGGAGAAGCAGATTCTCCCGCCAGCGCAGCTCCAACACCCCCAGCCCCGGGGGCGCGCTTACCCCAACTCGGGGAGAAGTTGACCTGTAGCAGACACGTTGAATTACTTTATTTTATTGTTTTATTTATACATATAATGAGTTTTCATCGCTTGCTTTTTATATTATATTTGCTTATTTTCTAA
This sequence comes from Ecdyonurus torrentis, assembly GCA_949318235.1. Lineage (NCBI taxonomy): Eukaryota > Metazoa > Arthropoda > Insecta > Ephemeroptera > Heptageniidae > Ecdyonurus > Ecdyonurus torrentis. Next base: position 28,482,830 of record OX439132.1, on the reverse strand, counting down.
ACGTTTACTATTTCACAATTCGAAATTTAGTAAATAGGATTAAATATGAAAATATATAACTTTCAAGCTAGTTTTATTTTATCTTATAATTTTTGACGATGTATTATTATTAAGAATAAGAATATTATTATAAAATTAAGATTTGGTATTAAAAATAAGTAAATTTATTTGCATTTCTAATTACCTGTGCTTCACATTGCAAGGCGAGCAGTAGCATTGACATCGCGAGTGCGATCGCTAGGAAGAGACCAGGAGACCGGCGAGAGTACATCTGAAATACACACGATTAAGGTTTAACATTTTTATTTATAGTAAACTTTCAATTTTTCCATTCACACATTCCATTTTTGTAAAGTTGCCGTTTCTTTCAATCCCTTTAGTGATTTCTTATATACATGAAGAAATTTATTGTACTATATAGGTATGATGATTACAAAATCTTAATTTGAATTCGAGAAAAATTTTGAACTCACAAAAACTAATAATTTTATCTTCATCTCTTGCATTTCGTATTATAAAAAGTAAAAATGCCGATAAATTTGAAATAATGTATACGTAATGTTTTGTAGACTAACTTTTAAGTATAATATAAAAAAGGAAACTAGAAATACAAAGACACAAAATCATTTGTATTCTGTTTCATATAGCCTGTTAAAATAATTTTTATTCTGTTTCATATAGCCTGCATGTTCTGTTGACACAGAGACTTTTATATTAAAACCATGCTATAAATTTAATAGCATTAAAATTCTACTGGTTTTAAATGGAAATTACGTGCATTCAACTTTATACATATAGTGCAAAATACTGTATTGCCAATTGCTCCATTTGAACAAGGCATAGAAGGCAAGTTAAAAAAAAAAGTAATGTGGAGCTGATGCTGACATCAATTCTAATGTAATAATTTTAATATTAAAAAAAAAAAGTGTAGAGAGAAGTCTATACATTTTTTTTTTTTTTTTTTTTACTTGAAAGTTAAATTTTTTATTTTGCAATTGTAGATAAAGGTTACAAATAAAGCTATATTGTACGATTGGTATGACTTTTTGTTTCCTCTTATTACGTTGCAATTTTAAGCCCTTGTATAATTTCTCTAATGAAATATAAAAACTATTTCTGTTCATCCTAATTTGTTTAATGTTTATATTAGTTATAATTTTAAATTCAATAATGAAGAAGTAGTTGATATTTTATATTTGATTTTATATTTAATTTTATTTAGCTATAAAATAATTAATATATTAGTAATTTATTCAAAACTTAAGGAAACCATTTATTTTTTTTTCTCGTTGAAGTTGTGCAGTACATACAATAGAACGCTGTCTGTTAATAATATGTAAAATATTGTGTATTTAGTGATATACTAATTTTTTAAATACATAGAAAATTGCAAATAAATTATTAATTGAATTCAGATAAAAAAATTGTTATGTTAAATTTATCAATTATCATCATTTTTTTTTTCAGTTTTCTCGTATTTAGCATAATGAGAAGACTGTTTATTGAAATAAGAAAATAAAATATAATCCTAAATATGAACATTTATTTTTATAGCCTGCTTTATTTTGCTAGTCCTCCAATTTGTAAAGAAGAAAAAAAAAGTTTTTTTTTAATAGAATTTTAAACCATCCTTTTTTTTAAACCATGCGATTGATGCACTTAAATTTTTAGTATAATAGTAATAAAATAAATCAATAATAATGTTAGATAAATTGAAGTAAATTTTGTAATATAGTTTATGTTAAATTGAATATCATACCTTTGCGTGAGATCGGAGTGATGGGAAGCAGATCAGAGAGCTGTTGCTTGATGAGTGATGGACTTGATGGAGCAACCCCTTCTTATAAGACAACGGAGCAGCGCGCAGGATTGACGCCCGCGCCTCATCCCTTCTACTGGAGCCGCCCCCGCAATAACGTGAGCAGCTCTTGATACACCACAACTCGGCTCTAGCTCGCTTTGTCGCACCTCTCTGACAACAATTCTTCGCATTGTCACACTCAAAATGTGAGAGGTGGCTCCTTCATTTAGATTTCCTTCTTTATAAATTATTTTATAAGGGATCTTCAAAAAAGATTTCATTCAAGGAATAGACCAGACAAAAACATAAGCATTTATATCACAAAACACTTGATGGGATTTCATAAATAACATTAGATTGTCTGAAAACCCAGCAGTAGCTCCGTAGCAGTAAGCATAATATACGATTTATGCAACCCGCACAACATTTTCATACTAATTTTTGCATGTTTCTTTCGTCATACATAAACATGAATTTTCACGCAAATGGCATACTTTACAGTTTTTTCACGCTCTCTCGTGGGGCTACATCAACATTCTGGTAAAAATAATCATCAGTTTTGAAGATCCCATTTCGTGTTTATTCATTAAAAAGCACATGTTGTTTTATGTGGTCTATGGCTTTAAGCATTCTATAATATACACTTTCACATAGACAAAATAAACGCGTCTTTACTTATATATTGGTGATATTTTAACTATATTTACTGTATAGGTATTACTGACAGGGTCTTTATTATTATTTTTGGTCAGACACAAAATGAGTACTTACACTGACTAATCGGTCAGAAATTTGGATTCATGCAGTAAGCACGAATAAAAAAATTGAATGGAGGATTTAACTATAACAAAAACGGCGAAAATTTCTGCTATACCCTCCCAATTTTACATGCCATATTTAAATCCCACTACTCTATATGCTACATTAATTGTATAATTAAAGTATATGATCATGCATAATATGTATATGTTGTGGAATCTAGTTGATGTCAATAAATTAAGTTAAATAATCGGTATTATTCAAAAACATTGCAAAAAAAAAAAAAAAATGCAAGTGCGTGGTGTATAAACTCTATTTTTAAGTCTATCAAAGTTATTATATAGTTAACATAATTATATATTGTGTACTTAAATTATTTCATCCCAAGAACAATCATAAGGAAAGTTTTAAAATTAATAATTTACTTAATTTTTGAAACAAGTCTTATCTTCAATATTTTAATTCATTGTTCGTATATATTTGAATGTATTTGGAAAACAAAGATTGAAAATATGTTAATGGGAAACTGGCAGGCGATTTTTATCGCCTTTCTAATTTTCTTAAAAATAATATTAATTAAAAAAAAATGCCCTTAAAAATCTGAAAATTGTGCATTTTTTTATAATAACGCACACTTCGCCCAGCTACTTTTGTGACGGGTCTACAATGCAATTAGCCATTTAAATACATTGTTATTTATTTTCATTAAATAATAATATTAATGATATTGAAATATATTGTTTGATATTTTCAATAGTTTTCTTAATCCACTCTCTCTCTCTCTCTCTCTCTCTCTCTCTCTCTCTCTCTCTCTAGCGCTAATTTTAAAATTGGGCAAAGTTTCAAGTTTTGCTTTACATTAATTATACAATTAATTCACTCCTATTTAGTATGACGATCTTGTATCATGGGTTCTTGTAGATAGGATTTTTCCTTATAACTTATGACTCTGGATTATGTATACGTATTATACATAATGGCATAATCTCCATAATAGACATGTTGTAAAGCGTAATGAGTTTTGGAAAAAAAAAAAAAAAAAAAAAAAAAACTTATTCGTAAATATAATAATTTACTGCATCATATTTTATGGGATTTCTTTTTTCCTTATGCGAAAGTAAATTTTGACATGTTCATAATAATGCAGGGAAATTAAAAAAGCAAGTTTTAGGAATACTCTCAGGAGCTCAGTACCTATATATAAAAAAAAAGACTAATACACTCTATTTTAATTCCTTTTTTTTGAATAAAGTTTAGTGATGTATTCTATTTTCTTTGGAACACAGGATATTAACTATTCTGTCCGAAATAATTCAGAATACACCAATTATACCTTAAATTATGTTAAAAACATCATGTTCCAAAAGAAAAAAAAAATTTACGCCTGAATTATAAAGCTTGTAGGAGCTGCATAATTTTTAAAGGTTATAATGTTGCTGGCTTACAGCTTGTATGATGAGTTATTTTTTATTTATTTATTATTATTTTTTTTGCATCCTTTTTGGAATAATTTTTTTAACCTGCTTAATTAAAAATAGTAATTAATAGAAAACCCGGACCCTATAATATATATATGAATGGTATAAAAAAAATTCACGGGTCCCGGACCCGGGTCTTCGGACCCGAGTTTTTTTAAACGGGTCCGCGGACCCGACAATTTTTGTGACGGGTCCGAACCCCTGATATTTTGTAAGAAATAGCTTTACTGAAATTATTGATTTTTGTTTATTTAAGGTATCTTACCGTAATGTATTTATATTTTTCTAGCTAAAATTCACCTTTTTATAATGCCTATTATAGCCTGCTCATATATTTCTTAATAAATATGATTCGATGTAAATTCAGTATGGTTTATACCTACACGAGCTCAAATTTATTGCATACTAAAAATATATTGGTATAAATAAACTTTTTTTACTTTGCAATAGAATTGAGGTGAATGCTGGGATATTATTATTATTTTACTTGTGTAAAAAATATATTTCAATTCAATTATTAAATTTTTATTAATTAAGATTAATAAAATTTTATAAAACAAGCTTTTTTTCCCCTCTTTTTCCCCTTTTTCCTTTTTCCTTTTTTTTTTTTTTTTCTTATTCAAACGGAAAAGGAAAACGAATGCAAAATTCAATTACTGGGCAGCGTTGTTGTGGAGCAGTTTTATTTATTTTTACAGAAAATTCATTATTGATTTATAAAAACTTAAAAGAGAGAAATAAATTTTAAAATTTATATCTATAAATAGCTACCATAGTAAAACATTTTTTTCCCCTGACAAATAGAATTGTGAAACATGAAAATTGTAATTTATTTTTTCTAATTAATATGGATTTACGTTGTTTTGCGTCTAAAACTGAAATATGTTTGTCAATTTTTGTATTGAAACATATGATGTGTGATATCAATAATAAAAATTTACATCGAAAAATTTAGCATTAAAATTAATTGATTTTTTGTCTAAAAATAATTTTAATGTTTTCTAAATTCATATTTTTCATGTAAAAGGACAGCAATCTCTCTCTCTCTCTCTCTCTCTCTCTCTCTCTCTCTCTCTCTCTCTCTCTCTCTCTCTCCCTCATTTTTGAACATTGATTGTATACGTAAATAGTAAAATTAAGATTGTTCTGTAAATAAAAGTTTGCTTGTATCAGTTTGAACATATATATTACAACTTCATCGTTAATATAATTTTTATTATATTTATATAGACAACGCCCAAATGATGCATAATAAATTATCAAGATTATTTTTTATCTGTTGGAAACTGAACGATTTTAAGATTCTGTGTTTACTTGTCGTCGTATGACATACGTCAAAAATTTAGAAATTAATTATTTATAAAATTTAAATTTGGACTTTTTTTTTCTTTAGTAACAGTTTCATCGTTAAAAGCTTTTCTTAAGCGTGTACCGTTTGTCAGTGGAAGTCTCTTTACTCCAGATCACGGGAGAGAAATTAAGGAAAATTGAACACTAACCTTCGCGATAATCCAGTTAAAAGCTTTTTCCTAAAACAAAGCTTTTACATCGTCTATCTTATTAACTCATAAATGTTTAGAATCCCTGACATGATTTTGAATTGAGATACTTATTATTTTAAAGATATAGGGTTACAAAAGAATATGATGTTTAATAATGTGAGTTTCTATTAATTAGTATGATTTCGAATAATATACTGGTTTCTGCGATTCGTTACTTATTATCATTTTTGTCATACTATTTATCATTTGTCCTTTATTTTCATCAATAAGTCCGTTGGTACATGATTAGTCTAATGACGCTGAAAAAATAAAATATATATTATAAATCTTTATTGATCTTTATACTGACAGCAAAATTTTATTTCAGTTTGTAAACATTTTGAAGTTGCTAATCTCTCTCTCTCTCTCTCTCTCTCTCTCTCTCTCTCTCTCTCTCTCTCTCATCATTTTATTTGTATTTGTTTTGCTCTTTTTAAACTCAAACACAAATCATCAACCAAAAAAATTCATTCAAACCTTTCAAAGTTTTGTGAACGTTTATTCTAAAACACGCAATTAAAAAAATATACTTTTAAAATAAAACAAAGTATAAAAAGCAAAATATATTATTATAAATGATTTTTAGAATATTTCAACAATATTATGAAGATAAATTTAAAAATATGTAACAAGTATAGAGAGCCAATAATAATGTTTTGTAAATTATGATTTATTATCATAAAGGTTGACATTTTTTTATCATTCATTTCAATTTTTATATTTAAGAAAATTAGAATTTATTCATAATGGTGCATTGAAAATATTATATAATAACGTATCTCTAACAAAATACAAATTTTAAATATAATATATTACAAAATATCTTGAATGGTATGAAATTTATATAGTGTTTTATATATAAAAAAAAAAATGCAATTCTAGCTCTCATATTTCACTTTCATGCAGCATTGTAAGCAAGCAAGCATAAAAATCTATTGCATTATTATTACTACGAATATTATTGATTGAAAATATGTTTAAATATGTAATTTGCAATAATAGCACTTTTTTTATAACTATTAAACTGATGTAAAGTTGTTAATAAATATTTTTCATTTTATCATACTCATTGGTTTGATCATGCTTTTTTACGGTGCGGTATAAATACATGATGGTCCTAATTATGACCATTAGCACAGGAAAACTTTTTTCGTGCCATGATCAAAAAATAATTAAAATAATTTTTTAAACGTTATAATGTTCCTTATATATTATACTGTATATTAAAATAAACTAGCAAAACTGAAGAAAACTTTTATTAAAAAATTGTAAAAATATAGGTTTCCTACGAAAAAGTGAAGAATATAACAATCATGGGGTTCAATACATCAAAGTACTTACAATAAGTTCACTTAAAAGCATTACAATTCTTAACTACATTGAAAAAGTAAATTACTTGATTTATGCTGCAATTAATAATTAATATAATTATTATATTCTAGAGCATTCTAAACGTTGCTATTTTGGATCATATAAGGAATATTGCTAACTATTTAATGCTACTATGTTTGATTATACAATATACTTATTTGTAATAATCGTTATACAATATAGCATAAATTATAATGTAATGCATTAATGATGCTGAATTGAGGTAGCATAATTATTACGTGTTAATTTTTGTCCGTTTATACATAGAATATATTAGGGTCTTAGAATTCCCAAAACCTTGTTTTCATATGCGGTAACGAGTACATTAATCAAATCAAACATATAGCTCTATAGCGTAATTGAATACGGAACAAAATGAAAGATTGAATTTTCTAAAATATGTATGGTTAATTGTATTTTATAAAATATTTAATTAAAATATGAAGAAAAAAAAAAAAGATTTGTATGTAAGGCAGGACGAGATGTGAATTTTGTATCTCAAGAATAATTTTGATGCGGCAGGTATAAATATATTAGATGATCAAGCTTTTGCATCACGTGTGTTATATATAATATAAGCAAAGACTTAATTAACACACCTATACAAAGTATACATAATTATCAAGAGAAATATGTAAAGTTATATAATTAAGTACGTGATTAATTTTAGTAAACCAAAATTTTGAATGAAATAATAATAATATGTCTGAGCTCGTTTTATTTAATAATAATTAATAATGAGATAATAATATTTAAGAAATTGAATTACAGATTTCAAGTGGGTTACATATAAATATGTAAAAATATTTTACGGTAGCTTTTGTTTTATGTGCGTCATTTCATCATTGTATTTGATAATGTTTGTACGATATTTAAATATTATAGAATAAATAAAATGTTATCCTGATGGATGTTTTATTATTATTATTATTTGAATTCACTATTATAGCATTTATCTTTATTGACCCATAACTCCATAACTATATGTATATAATATAATACATGAAATAATATTAATAAAATGAATTGAAAATAATATATAAGCACTTCAGTTTTCTTAACTTTAAAATCTAAACTGAATAATTGAAATGACGTATTACAGTATATTGAATTAAAAATCTGAATTTCAAATATCAGATCAATTCTATATTTAAGGGAATTCAATATCAATAATTTTATTATATAGTATACCGCTATTATTTTACATGTTTTTATTATTAATTGAAGTAAGCACTTGACTTGCCATAAATTAATAAATTTAAGTTAATGTTGTTTAAAATGGTGACTATTTGCATCCACATTTACGCAGTTATACTTATAAATAAAATGTCTCCTACAAATCATTACGATAGCAATAAGGGCGAGGTGAAAGAGAGGTTTATCTATAGATTGTTTTTGTTGATTATTTAGAAGCCAAGTGACGTCAGAAAGAAGCCTTCAAGATCTAAAAACTATTATAGAGCTTCATTTGACGCATCTCTCTTGATTGTCTCGATCAAAAATACATTCTGCCCCAATTGAAGTCTTTTTAAAGGTTACTTTGTACATTTTAAGTATTTTTCTACATGGAGAAGTAAAAAAGTAATTCAATTACTTTTTTTGTATATAGCTAAAATAGTTCATAATTAAAAGTCTTAATGATGCACGTTAAGTGTATATATGTTGAAGTCTCTAAAAGATCATAAAGTTCTTAAAAATTTTAACCCTATAGTTAGCATAATTTAAAAACAGAAAAAATGAAGCTTTAAAATAACAAAAATAAATATAAAGATTAATCATAATTATAAAATATATTAAAATTTGAGTTGCTTAATTTCAAAGGTACTTAACTTATTTTCAACATTTATGAATTTTGATGGAGAAAATATCTCAATTGAAAAAGGAAAAGAGACGATGTAAATAATCATTTAATTTATAATTTTTGTAGTATATAATTTAATTTTTAGGATACCTTACAAATCAACTTATATCCATTAATAATAATAATAAATAACGGTTTTTATTGGGCGAAATCAGGCTTACAACCTCTTAATTTAACCCAATTTTTTTACAGTACAGTCAGTTACGATATAAATATTCCATTCTCTATTTCCATTTTCAAACATCCAATGATATATCAAAATCATATACAGTACTTTAGCTAGAATAGTAATTGAACTCTTCAGGAAGTATTAATTACGTTGAAATAAAACATTGCATACGTATTTTCCCGGAGTTACTTTGAAATTTGAAACATAACTTGGATTAATGTACTCTCTCTAATTTCAGCAAATTTCTTCCTTCATTAATATGATCCATGCTTTTTAGAGCTCTAAGAAATTTTGAAGGTATTGAATACATGATGTATAAAGGGTTGCTTGTATTTCACATTTTGATGGAAAGATGCTTATGTATTGTGTGGTCTTGTAATTTTGAGAGTACTTCTTATATTTTCACGATGACAACATAGAGTTCTAGAAAAGACGTTTCGTCCTTTGTTAATCTCGCTTTACATTTTGATTTACCGCAATCCCTTTGTTACTATATATACTGTATATAGCAACTCAAATTCCAAGTATTTTCCAAACATTTTCTGCTTTTGAACTTAAAAAAAATATATATATATTTTTTTAATGCGTGGTACGAATTTTTATGTATACTTTTTTTCATTTATTGTAAAGGTGAACTTTTTTTTTATATATTATTGGAAAATGTTTTGACATTTTCAGTGTAATGAATGTAAGATTTTTTTTTTTAAGTGGCTTCGCGTTTTAGAGAAAGGTCGTAGAAAATAAAAGTAATTCAAAGTTTAGCAGTTTTAGTATATTTTATAATTTCTTAATAAGATAATGCTTTTAATTCCCATACATACAAAATAACTTGATAGATTTTGAGAAGAATTTTTTAAGATGAAGTAAAATTTAATAATTAAGTATCTATGGAGTATAGATATAATAGGTAAATTACTTATATTTTAATTGATATTCAATGAAATTTTAGATCAGATACACTGTGACTTTATGAGCATTTTTATAATTATAGTTTGAGATATTAGAATGAAAAAAAAAATGTTATTAATTATGAGATCGTATGATGTAGCATACATATAGTACGATTCCAGGTGAATAAGATATATTGCTCATTTGATAATACAGTCCCGCATCGAGTACTTTCTGACTGACGTGATTATGTGTACGCGACACATATACATTACATACACCACAGTCCACACGACACACGTATACTTCAATAATAAAAAAATATAGAAATATTTTATTACTATTTTTTTCTTTGTCTTTTTGATATCTAATTTTTATTCTATTGCATCATATAAATCTATGTCGTTCAAATGTATTACTTTTTACTTATATAAAGTACACATTATAAAAAACGAAATTGTGTCAACAGCTATATCTTTAAACTTTTTGTTTATTTTTTTATATATAATTAAAACAACCACAGATTTAATAAATGCAACATTTATTGCATTTAGTTTTTTTTTTTTTTTTTTTTTTTTTTTGATGGTGGAGTTTTAAACCCTTTACTGTTACTATAGGACTATTGTATAATCATTGTTTTTATTGTGTTTTGTGTATACTTTTCGTCTTCCTCGTCTTGCCATGCTATATATTGCCCCGAGTGCGCGGGAACATCGTGTATTATTTTGTCCATACAATTTTCATGCATACATGTTAGAGATCAATAAAGCTTTAAAATACAAGTTAAATTATATAAATATGAGTTTTTGGTGTTGAAGGTGTCTGCAGGTGAAAGTTTGGCGCGCTCGAAGGTCGCGATCACCTTGTCTTGAATGTAGCTTGGCCGAAGTAGGAGCAACACTATACAACATATCAGTCACAATTCTGTAAGTGCAGTGAATGTATCACAAACATTACATTTAAAGTATATTTCGGTCTGGGTGCTTTGGAAGTGATTAGTGCTTTAAAAGAACACAGCACCGGAAAAAAAAACAGGTGATTATAATTTTTATTATTATACTATTTTAATTTTGGTTTCTTTGGGCTTTAAAATTTCTTTTATTTTGACAATTTGAAATATGACAATACAATATATTTGGAATGAAGCTTTCTACACAGCGCAGCGCGTATCATTAAAGTCTCTATAATGATATGATAATTATTATATTTACATGAAAATGAATGTAAAAAAATTAAAAAAAATTGACAGTCTGCATGGCTTGGTCTGTTTGTTATAGATGTAGTGCAAATTAAATATTTTAATTAACGCAGTGTTTATTGCTGTAAAAATTTATAATAATTTTATGATCTAAATATTGTTTGTTTAAAAATTATTTGCAAACATATTTACATTTAATTATACAATTTGTGTGGATATATAAATAATGTACGAAATATACTAAAAATATTTCTATAAATTTATGCTAATTGAAATAAAAAGCAAACATGAAAAAATATATATTATATAAAAAAAATGTAGACTGTATATAAACATTTTACACTAACATAACTAAACATAATGTTAACTACATTTTATATTATAAATTTTAAAGTCAAAGGAAAGTTAATTTTATATGAATCAAGTATACATTAATATGAAATATCAGACACTTAGTTTTTGTTTGAAAAGCAGATATAGATATGCATGGGATACGGATATATTCGAGATCTTTACTGTATATTTATAAATGGTATGCAGTATAGCATGCACTTATGTATGCAATGTAATAACAAGTATTATACCTCTGGGAAGGCCACCAACTTTTACCTAGACAAGACATGCAACATAATTACATCATCAAAATACATTTTAATCAAAATTAAGTTCCTAGGTAATAGTATAAACCTTTATTTTATAGAATTTAAAACAAAAACTTTAATTGAAATAACAATAATAATATAAGAGAACAATATAATGCTAAGAGTACAAAGTTTTTACAATAACATATTGTGTAATTGTTGCAAAACGCGCTTTAATTTTTGCAATAGCATGTTTTGAAATAAATTAAAATAGTGGCAAAAGTATTCAAATACAATAAATAAGGGTTGTCCTTACAGACCACAATTTTGTGCCCCACAAATTTGAAACTCATTAAAAAAATGCACCAACACGCTTGCAACCCATAAATTTCTGCCAGAAAATTGTGGGTTAATGTAAGATCAACTCGTAAATAACCATTTTTATTATAAGTTTGTTATTAATATTTTTATATGGAAAAAAAACACTAATATTGCATATCATGAAAACTTTGTCAAAAAATAAATGGTAAATTATATAATGGGTTTACATTAATAATTATTCTACACTGCTTAAATTACTGCTTGATAAAAATAATAAAATAAGCAACAAAATCTATATAGTATAATTATATTTGAAAAGCAAGACGGATTATTGTGATATTTTTTCTCCAGAACAACTGCGATGCTTATGCAAATTATATATCAGCTGCTGCGCAGGTGCATCAAACACCTAAAAAATATTAAAGTTGTATGTCTGAAAGTGTAGGTAGAAGTTAAATTGACCGGTGGTGAATTATAAGCAGAAGGCAAACTGAAAGCACGTGTCTTATTTTATTGGAGGGAATAATTTTCACCTACTTATACTTATATATCGCCATAATTATAGCGACAAATTATAAAAATGTAAGCTTAATTTTAAAATAATTCACTATAGTATTTTTTTTCTGTTTTTTGTTACTGATTTATTCTAGTATAAGACATTTGAAATTTAAAAAAACGAAGTATATATATTATAATATTGTGTTTGCTAAAAATTGTGACAGTAAAGGGCAAGGGGAGGTCGTTATTATTCTTTTTTTTTTTTCATTCAGTTGCAAATCGATTCGGAGCTGAGGTAGTTAAAAATAAAATTAGCAAGCATTTTATTGTAAACCTTTACTTTTCTTCAAGGTTTTTCACAGTATAATCTGTGCCGCTTCGGGTTTCGTATTTTATATTTCTAATTGTAAATTATATAATATATATATATACATATACACGCACACATATTATTATATATATTTATATATTACATACTGAAGCTTCATATTCTGCTATCCCTTACTTAATTAATTCTGCAACTTTTACTGAAATTATATGCTTTTCAACTGGATTTGCATTAATTGATGAAAATACATCCTAAAGAAGAATAGGCCTACCTTCTCTCCTGATTTATTTCGTTTATCTACGTAAAGAATAAAAATGATAATGAAACTCGTGTGAATTTGTGCAAATAGGCAGAAAGATTACTATAGAGACAGAGTTTACCTTTTTATTTTTTTATTATTACTACTTCACATTTTTATTTTTTATGTTAAATTATTATTATAAATATTATTTTTATTATAATTATATATATATAAAAATAACTTTTTGTGTGAATTTGAATTTATATAAGTCAAGCAAAAAAAAAAAAATAATAATAATACAGCAGAAGGTCACACATTTGAGCTGCATGAAAACTTTAATTTCGGCCTCGACCAAAACTCTGGTTGTAGGTGTCCCAAGTATCTGCAAATCCCCTCCTTTAAGGTTTGTATTTATATTTTATAGCGCAAAGATTTCGGCGTTGTTGTGTAGGAAATCTGCAATAAAGTACGCAACCTTGGGTTGCCGCACGCATCTCCGTGGATTGCGGTGAATATAAGGGGGGAATAAAACCTCGTAATTCGTGATATAATTCACAGTCGGTTTTCTATTTGATTTTTTTTTTTAGACCTCACTTTATTATTATTCAAATTCATTAAAGCTAGGTGAAAAAAAAAAAAAAAAAAAAAAAAAAAGTGGTCAGAGCGCACAATTAAACTGTGCTATTACGTGTAGAAATTTGTTGTCAGGTGAAATTGATTTCACACTGCGCGCGCGGTGTTGCTCAAATTAGAAACGACAAGAGCAAATATAATACAACTTTTTTTTTAATAAACTAATGAATGCTAATTATTTAACTTGCATTACAATTATTTTCATATTTGCATAAATTAATTAGATGATCAATTCGTTTTTTCATAAAGAAAATTAAAAGTCCTTCAGTAAATAACTAAAATTTATTTATTGAATCAATACAGTATTTATACACAACTTTCGGAATATAATTTTAAATTTTGCAAATTTAATTCTCGTTCATTATGACTCTTTTACTGATGCAACAATCTGCAACATACAAGATCACTAAATTTATATGAAGATGCAAATTAAAAATATTAATTACGAAACTCTCTCTTCTTCTATATTATTACAAAATATAACAAATATAAAAATGAACAAAATAAAATATTATATGTTAAGTTTTATTTGTCTTCATGGTCATTTTGTTTTTAGAAAACCATACCATTCATTGAAACTCCTTAATTATAAAATTAAATAACACAAAATTAATTTTTTATTTGACCTGGAATGTTTGTAAATAAGCTTTGGAAAGTTCAAATGTAGGAAACACATTTTTGTTACCAACATTATACATTTTCCACTGTTTTTTGTAAATAGTTTTAAAATAACTTTAATGAGAAACTGTATCGATTTATATTGCTTTTATTAAAGTTTTATGCTCAAAGTGACGACATAATTTAAAATTAACCAGCTTTAACATTGAAGTTGTAAGTTCAAAGATATGCAAACTATACAAATTGATTGATATTTGGTTGGTACTACTGTGTGACGTCAAGAGACTAACCAGCTGATCTGGGGAAAAAAATGTAGGTCGCTGTCAAATTTTGATATTTTTGTGTTTTTTAAGTGATATTTACCAAATATTAAAAGTTGTAAGGGGTGTCAGTATAATTATACTTGTTTTTACTTTTTATTAAGAGTCGTAGTATTATGTAATTTGCTTAAACCTGATTTTAGTGAGATTTATTTACATTGCTAAAACTTGAATCTGTGCTGAGTTTTTTACCATTTTGATTTTTTAAATGTTTAGTTATTTTTACTTTATTATGTATTGATTGATTTCTGCTCAATATTTTTGAACCTGTCTTTTAATTTCTTGATACTAAAAGTGTTAAAGAGCTATTTTTCTTAATTTATGTTACGAAGTATATATGTACACAGTATGTATATATTTCTATAGCATTGGAGCCAAGAAAATGTAAATTCTGTTGCATATGCATACATACATATTTCATGATAAGCTGCCAGCCAAGCAGCTAAAAAAACTCATTTGGATTTATCTTGCGAGTTGTTATCTTAAGGAGTGACGTATAGCTATAGAATATGCTTATCTATGTGACTCGCTGAAACATTTGACAGTTGTCATGCAATGTCTAACTCTAAACATTTTATTTTATTTTTGTTTGTTTTTTAGATGAGGTGAAAAATGAGGGCCGCACTTCAGCAGTTGCTGTTACTGCTGTTGTACTTTTTGGTACTAGGAATTGTTTCTCGACTTCTGGATCTTGTATTATGGTAAGTACAAATTAGTTCTATGTAGTTGGATATCTGCACAGTTGTTTGATGAAATATCTGTGTAATATACGCACATACATATTTCTTATGTTTATAATGTTTATAATATGTATATAATTTTATTCTTTTGTTGTTAATAGGCACATCCATGGCATGTCTCCCACCCAAGTCCTGGACCCACGTCTGGTGCTTGGTGTACGACAGCTCAAGTCACTCTTGGATGCAAGAGGAGTTGGCTATGCAGGTTGTGTTGAGAAACATGAACTGGCAGAGCTTGTTGAAAATTCAGGTAATCTTCCCTTTTTCTAGGAATCAAATTGTGCATATCAATCTTGTTGCAAAAAAAAGGCCTATATCGTATTTTGTCAGGGGAAGCAAAAGGCCTATCTCGTTTTTTGTCAGTGAAAGCAAAAGGCCTATCTGGAGATGGCGCTCGAGATAGACCTTTTGCTTCCACTGACAAAAAATGAGATAGGCCTTTTGCTTCCACTGACAAAATACGAGATAGGCTTTTTTTTTCGCAACAAGATCGATATAATAAAATTGAAACATAATGTTGAAAAATACAAGTAAAAACACACATTATAGTAAATTTAAATGCTAAAATAAAGCACTTTCAATGATAGGGTTGTTCATAAACCCTGTTACTTTACCCCCCAAAAAAGTGTAATGTCGTTTAAAAAGCAGCAGATGATCAGAGTTTTTTTGGGTTCCAGTGCATATACATGGGATACATGTTGAAAAAAAAAAACACATCTATGAACAAGCTTATTGCAACATTTTGTCAATTAGTATAATTTATATCAGTGATGATATATGTGCATCTTCTAATAACTCAACTTGCATATTGGCAGGTCCTGTCGTTAGGTCCCAGCTGGCTACTCTGGACTCAACAGACACAGGCTCCAAAGCCAGACTTGCTGCTCCAGCCTCACATTTCTCAGGGGGAGCACATTTCTATGAAGAAGTTGAAGATACCAAGGACTCTGTATGGCTAGTTCAGGTAAGTTACATAAAAAAAGCTCTCAATTAGGAAGAATACAACATTTAGGGGGGGGGGGGGGGGAGGGGTAATTATAGTAACATTGAGCAATTACAGCAACTTTTAGAAATTTCTTACCACTAAAAGTATTTTTAATTAATTTTTAAAATAGCCCATTTCTGCTAACTAAAAAAAAAAAAAAAAAAAAAAAATGGAGTTTTTCTTGCAATGTGGTTTGGTTTACACATGTCAATAACCATATTGGACTTTAGCTTTTTCAAATACTCAAAGCTGTGTTAATTATTATTATTATTTTTTTATTCATTAAACACAAAGTGTGTAAAACATATATCTAAACATTCAATTGATAGACCAATCGACATATTACATAATCAGTACATATAATAATATCCACCACATACCATTATACATGCTGATCATTGCCCTCGGCATAATAGCCCATACCTAACTGCCACTTAAGTACATGTGAGGAGATGATACTGATCATATGTCAACCCACATAAGGAACAAATACAATCATTAGTACAGATGTGATATTCCTTAGTGGCACAAATTTTTTGATGAAACCCGTGTGCTGAGAAGTGGGTGATAACATTATGGTTTCTCTGGTTTTAATAATAATTAATAATAAAAATGTAAAAATGTTCCCAGTGGTCAGAAAATTCTAATAATTGTTCTGGTGTGCTAAAATGTTATGCTCTTTTCACATTAGCTATCATAATTGTATATAACAAAAATAAAATGGAGTCTTCCTCATTCTATTGTTTCACATTAAGATGTGTTTAACTAGCAGGTGATAATGAACACTGTACTCTACAGGTGGCACCTGAGGGCTCTGAACCACCTCTTGATGACTATAGCTGGAGACTAGTTTGTGCACACCTTGCTCCCTTTGCCATCAGAACAGGTGTATTTGATTGCAAGCTGGATAGAAGGTACACAGTAAATATTGATTTACTTTGAAATAATTTTACTTAATTTTTTTGCTGATTGTTTATTACAGACTGTGTGCTGGCAAAGGCTGGCATGAACCTCTGCTACTGCTTGCTCTACCCAGAGGTACTCGAGCCAAAGATAAAGTTCTCATGCAAATATTTAGATCAACTAGACCTCAGGTAAATTAATTGCTGCTGAATCCATTTCTAATATATTTAAATTGTATTTTTTCATTTGTTAAAAAAAAAAAAAAATTGCCATAAACAGTATTTTAAAAGGTATAAAAATGAGGGGGGAAAGACTTTGCAGTTAATAGACATGAGGTTAAAAAATTGAAAATAAAGTTTACTCATGGCCTTAGACCAGTTTAACCAAAGCCATGAGTCAGTCTGGTGCTGTTTTATAATGTTGTGCCTTTGAGGTAGTGTGAAAACGCGAGATACTAGGTATATTGTATTTTATTGAGATCCATCCTTTTCCTATTAACTTTATATTTAAATAAAACAAAAATCTAGCTCTCGTCTATGCTAAAACATTTGATCGCAAGTCCCAGTTAACTATATAAATATAAATTAGACGTGTTTTATTAATTTTCTGATTCAACATGCTATAAAGTCGTCTACATACTATTTTCTCTTGAACTTTATTTTTAATTTTTCAACATCATTAAGTATTTTGAAAGAGCTTGTTTTTTTTTTTTTTCTGATTATGTACATAACAAATATTTGATCTTATCTTTTAATGTTTCTTTTAGGCCATTGTGTCTTGGGTGAGACAGCAACTCTCTGAGCGAGTGGAAAAAGTGACAAGTCTCTCTGCTGCATCAGTGTGGCTAGACCCAGATGAAGAGCCTGAGTTTGACCCTCAACATAGTCTCAATACCCTTGGTCAGTCTCTGGAACTCAACACTAGTAACCAGGTGAGTTTCACAGCAAGACAGAAGCTTTATTGTCATGGTAACTTTCTTGTAAAACTAGAAGGTAGTTCTTATATAACTGAATATCGATAAGATAAAATAGCTTTCTTGTATATGAGAAAATATGTGATGCAACAACAAGTTCTATGAAGAGAAGAGTTATGTTTCAAGGTTGCATGATAAATTTTCACTGTTATGAGAAAGTTATTTGATCTAGTCGATATATTATATAAGTGTTTTAAATAATAGAATGGAAAAAAAAAATGCTTGTAAACAAAATGTAAAATATGTGGAAAAGCATTCAGTCTTAAGTAAATTTTAACATAAAACTGTTTAACTTATGCTTTAATTTTGATTTAAGGTTCGAGTGCTACTTGTAGCCCAGCTAGCTCGTCCCCCTCTCTTCCTGGCAGCTCTGAGTGTCAAGTTTGCTGGTCGTGTTCGATTTGGTTTGCTTCGTGTGGGTAAGGGAGAGGAAGAGAGCGTGAGAAAGGAGCTTGGGGTGTCACAACTGCCTGCCTACCTCATCTCTACACCTCAAGGTAGTCACAAGTACGGCTCAGGGCGAGAACAACACCTTGATTTCAGGTCCATGCTTTCATTTTTACGTACAGTTCAACCAGAAGCCAATGATGCATTAATATTTTCTTTAGTCATTTGTCAATTACTCTCTTTCCTGAGAATAGCAACAAAACGTACTATCTTAGGCATGGTGTTAACTTTTTTAACTCACAATTTATCATTTTTAGCTATTTGGCTAATAATTATTTCATTGGGTAGAGTTCCATTAGTTTCTGGTATGTTAGCTGATTATTGTGTGTGTGCAACACGATGGCTTGCCTTATCTAGCTCTGGACTTTGGTTATTGGCTGACATGCAATTGCTATCAAGGCATCCTTATGTTTTAATTGTCACCTCAGCTCTCTTCTTATTTGTGGTCCGTAAGTTTTTCCTGGAGCCCTCAGAAGGTCCTGCTTCACAAACCTTCAGCTTGAGAATGTTCACCAGATTATTCCCTGCAACATCCCCTATGCAAGCACAAGAAGAACACCCAGGACCTGATGAACTGCTGATACAAAGACTTGCTGTGCCTGGATTGTGGCTGACACCTCTGGTATGTGCTGACTATCTACGTAGCTTGGCTCGCTGGAGACATAGAGGATTACCTGATATCAAGAGAGATCGAATGTCTAGGGCTCTGATGGCTGAAGTAGCAAGGAGAGTGGAGAGTGGCAAGGAAAGTGAGTTCTCCGAGGATGAAGGTCCACCTAGTAATGCTCTCAGAGCAGCAGAATGTCCCATATGTTTGGAGATGTACTCACGAGGTACACTGCTGTGTGCTTTGCCATGTGGTCATACTTTCCATGAGGCTTGTGTGATGGCTTGGTTGCTTCGAGATCATCATAGTTGTCCCTCATGTAGGTGGCCAGCTTACAAGCGAAAGAAGCACTGAGTGATTTGCTTCTCCCTCTATGTTACCATGTAATGTGTGTGCAGGTGTGTCAAGTTTTGGCTCTCAGTCAGAGGAAATAAATAAGTAAATAAAAAATTATTCTTTGCATAGTACAAGATAAATTAACGAAAAATAATCATTACAGTTGGAACAATGAATTTAAAAAGTTAGGAATACAGAAAAACAGCAACGGTGTTACCATAGTGAAGAGATTTCCTATGTTGGTAGTTTGGTGAAAATCTTACTAACACAGATAATAAACACATTCATCGATTCTCTTGTAAGTCTTAAAGGCTCATAAAGGCACACTCATACTCCTTTTATTGTAGAGTATTGTGCCAAAAGCTACGAATGAGTTTATTATTGCTGAGCCAGTAAGACTTTTTCCAAACCATAGGCCCTTGCTGGTTTCCTTTCTTTTTTAATGTGATCATTTTGCACAGTGTAGGAATTTATTAATTTTTTTTAGCATTAAGGAATGCTCTATTTGTACAAGGTGGGATCCAAACTGTCATATTATTATAAGATCTCAGATTTTTTTTCCCAGCCATTAGTTACACTTTAGAGCAAATTTTCCGCACACAACACTTAAAAAAAAAAAAAAAACAAACAAACAAACAAACAAACGATCCTTTTACTTTTTTCATTTATTGACAGTAATTGCTTTACTTCAATGACATCTTAATGACTATGCATTAGAAATTACATTTTTTTTTGTGTAAAGTGAAAATTAATTAAAAAATATTATAAAAATTTTGGTCCTTGTAAGGTTAAAAAAAAAAAAAAAAAATTAGATTGTCAACATGTTGTATTCAGATTTTTTGTTAATTCTAAAATGCATCAATGCAGTGCCATCTTTGAAGTATAAATTGGTGCCATGAACAAACTGAGAGCCAACTTTAGTACCTACAAAAAGTAAAAATTATGTAAAAAAAAAAAAAAAAAAAAAAAAAAAAAAAAAAAAAAAAAAAAAAAAAAAGATGATTGTGAATTTATGAACAATTTATTAATAGATATATACACACATCATACAAAGTAGCAGTTTAACAAATATTAATAAAAATTCACATTATTTTATTGTTAATTGTGTTTTAGCAATGGATATTTATATGTAAGAAAAAAAGAGCATAATTTTAAAAATTGCTTATAATTTTGTGATACAAGAAAAAAAAATACAATGAAAATTTCTTTCTTTAAAGGAGTTTGAAAAAAGAAAAGAAAAAAATCCTTAAATTGTTGAGGACAAAAATACTTTGTAGTCTTATACTATCATTCCTATTAAAATGATTTATTTTTTACCTTATTTTTCAATGGGAAACTGATTATAAAATTTTGTTTGTGCTCTTCTACTTTTTTTTTAAATGCAAGAATGTAGAGAAATTGATTTGGTATGCATGTATTTAAGTTTGAATAGTAAGTTTCATTAAAGGTAAGGTCTCAAATATGTTTTTAAAAATATATATAAAATTGATACAGTACTGTTGGTTAAAATAATGCAGTAATGAGCTAACTTACAAAGCACAATGTTTACTCATATTAAGGTTCATTTTGATCCTGTTGCCGACAAAATTTCTATCTTGTATTTTGTCACGCAAAACAAAACTTCTATCTGTTTTTCGAGCGCCATCTCCATAATGTTCGGGAACGAGATATACATTTTGCTTGCAATGACAAAAAACGATATAGACATTTTGCTTTGCGTGATAAAATATGAGATAGTCATTTTGCTTCCCGAGACAAAAAACAAGATAGACATTTTGTTTGCAACAAGATCGATTTGCATTGTAATGTACTATTTCAGTGGTTTCTCATTGTTATTATCTACAAAATAAAATCATAAAAATTATACAACTTAGTGTTTTGTTGTGTATGTGAATTGAATTACAGGATTAAAAGTAATAAACTGTAATAGAATTACAACTTTATTAATGAAAAATATAATAGAACATACGCAGTCATGTAAATGCATCTTTACATAGAGACCATCCACATTTCAGTATGTATGTACACTTGATTGTGATAATATATAATATTTGACAATTCAAAAACAAGCTCAAAATATGTAATGCTACATTGTATGAGGAAAAAATAGAGCTAAACTTAAATGGTACTGTCACCATCATGTATACATACTTAAAAAATTAAACTCTTTGCCTTTACAATTTACATATCGACGAAATCAAATAGTAACCTCTTATCTTAGATTTTGATGTTTTCAAGTTTACAATAGCACTGTAGCTCAGGAAAAAATTACAAAAAATTAACTTTTATTTTATCCTAAGGCACATGTATTGCACATTACTTCAGCACAGTTTCAAACTTTTCCAGCTGATGGTGTCTTTGTAATTAACTAATTAGTAACAAAAAATGACTTTTTTTGTGTAATTTTGAAAACAATGATTTGAAAAGTGCATTTCCTCTGAAAGTACATGAGATAAAAATTTCAAACTCAAACAACCAATAAAGGAAATATTGATTATTCATGCCATGCATACAAAAAAAAATTGCAACCAACCCCTTTGCCAAAAGATGCAAAAAACGTAACTTTGAAACTACAAGGGTTTAGAAGCTGAAAATCAGTTTAGAGCCATAAATTTGTATTGGTAAAATGATTTGATACTTTAATTGAAATAACCTTAAAATAACCCCAAATTATGATGTAAAATTCTTGAGAGCGCCTAATAAATGCAGCCCGCAGCACAATCAGCCTGTAAAATGCAAACCAGAGTACATATACTTTTTAAATAAATATATATTTCCTCCCACAACTAACTTAACAAAATAATTTGAATGGTTTCATATTACCAATACACAATTCTACCCCTAAAGTGATTTTCAGCTTCTAAACCCTTGTAGTTTCAAAGTTACGTTTTTTGCATATTTTGGCAAAGGGGTTGGTTGCAATTTTTTTTGTATGCATGGCATGAATAATCAATGTTTCCTTTATTGGTTGTTTGAGTTTGAAATTTTTATCTCATGTACTTTCAGAGGAAATGCACTTTTCAAATCATTGTTTTCAAAATTACACAAAAAAAGTCATTTTTTGTTACTAATTAGTTAATTACAAAGACACCATCAGCTGGAAAAGTTTGAAACTGTGCTGAAGTAATGTGCAATACATGTGCCTTAGGATAAAATAAAAGTTAATTTTTTGTAATTTTTTTCTGAGCTACAGTGCTATTGTAAACTTGAAAACATCAAAATCTAAGATACGAGGTTACTATTTGATTTTGTCGATATATAATAACAACAACACAACAACAATAACAACTGTACTCTATAGTTAAAGAAAAGTACAGTTAAACTCTCGATTTTGTGACATTACAAGGGAACCAGAAAATGGTTTAATTAAATTTCACAAAATCGACAGCTTTACTGCCAATTATTTTCATTTTTTGGAACAATTATGACTAAAAAAAATAATATAAGAATTAAAATTTAAATATTCAAATGAGTAAAAAACAACAACAACACTTGGTTTGGTTTTATATTTGAAAATTAATGACAAAAATGAGATCTATATAACAATAGGATAAACCCAACCATGTGTGATTCAATAGAAATGAAATGAAAGAGATGAGGTGTGGATTGGTGAACAGTTCCGAGATACCTCTGACTATTATATAATTATATTGGTTGTACTTATCAAACTTTTTTTACTTTCCTGTACCTAATTTTATTATTGTATGTTACATTAAATTTTTTCAATATTTTGCAGTTCATTATCTCAAACTCATTGAGTTTATAGAATATTTTAAATAGCATATTATTGTTACTGTATAGTTACCAAAAAAAAAAAAGATAAGTAAAAGGAAAATGTATGAGTGATAATATAGACATAGTGAAAGAATAGTTTGATTGTTAAATAAGAAAAATTATGTAAATCTTATCACATGCAAATACTGGGTATTTGTTTGTATAATATATAAAACACAGTTTCATAAAATGAATATTATATCAAATTGTATCTTTAAAATTTGAATATATATAAAAGTAAAAAGCTTTGCTATGCATATCAATAATTAATTGACTAAAATATCTTTAAAAGAAATTTATATAATAATGAAAAAAGCATGTTATGCTTCCCCCTCTCCCCCACCCCCTAAAATGAATTAATTTTTATTGAAGAAAATAGAAAAAAAAAAACAGTAAAAATTAAAATCATAATAATAATAATAAGTATAATTATAAACAAAGTACTTGATCTGACGTGAGTAAAAGTTACGAAATTTTAATTATATATTTAAGTAAAAAGGTTACAATAAAAATAGATAATATTTTTAGGTTTATAGCACTTGACGTGATTGAAAATAAATATTTTAGCATATCTAGCCTGGAATCCATAAAAATAACCGTGACAATATTATTTTTCACACAATTTTCACGACTTTTGTTTACTTGCGGTTAACTAAACGCCCTCCTCCCATTCTACAAATAGAGAAATATAAGTATTAAAATTAAAAGTATAAACTTTAAATTTTATAGTAATATACAAAATCCTATTAATAAATACACATAGAAATAATTGGGACTCTCTACACCTTTGCCTCTATTTACCAACCAAGCACTGTAATGCACATAATAATGCATTTACTACTCCTTATAAATAAATATTTATCCATAAATAATATATAAAATAAATTATTGCAATTCTCTATTGGAAAACTAATGCTCTTCTCAATATAGAAGAAAATAATTAACTCACTTTCCTACTTTACTTTTTACTTAATTTTCCTTTAGATTAAAATTCAAGTTTAATAACTTCTTTTTTTTTTCTATATAATTATTAATATTTTCTCTTAAGGCTATGGACAAAATATATTCTTCATTTTTTCTATCGTATTTTGTAATATATTTTCATTCTGTAAATTCCAGAATTTTAATTTTATAGAAAGCCAAATGAATACTGGTCTACACACACTTGCACAGTGAATTTGCGTTTTTTTTTAAACAGCCTTAGCAAATGTTATTTTAATCATATTTTCGTGAATTTATTATAACATGAAAATATGAAGCAATTATTGTAATCTCTGTTAATTTAATAATCTGGCAAAGTGTAAATGAAATTATGATTGAAGGTTTTAATTATATTGAATAAAAGTCTGTTCCTAAAATATACCATATGTTTTTGTTTTTTTATTATATACCTTACAATTTATATTCTTTGTCTTAAATATAGTATTTATAAAACAGCATAGTATTTATCAAACTATATAACAAAAAATTCAAAGAATTTATTAAAAATATTTGAAACGCGTTATAAATAATAATAAGAACATTTTAAGAAAAGTACTGCACAGTCATTTTTAGTATAAGCATATAATATGCCATTATGCGACTATAAAAGTATACTTTTTAAAAGTATTATTTGTTTCTTTATATTACTGAAATAAACATGATGTCTTGATAATGTTTTGATCGAGTGAATTGTGCATTCAAGAATAAAACAATCTTTTTACGCTTCATTAGTATAAGTAAATAAATATTGCAAGATTTTGGTGAGCATCATTTGATCTTCATTCAAGCCAGTATTAATAATGAAAGTGCCAATTTTTTAGGCACCTAAATAATCATTTCCCTACTACTATTTCATTTCGTAATTTTTTTTTTATTTTTTTTTTCCAAACATAATTTGGCGGAATAAAAAATAGCAAGCGTTATGCAATTGGATTTCGACGCAAGTATCATTGCGGAAATGTAGAAATAATGACGAGGAGTGTTCTATTTCATAGTATAAACATAAGCATGTCACAGAATAAATAAAGTGATGCTGAATTATTTAAGCAAATATTATTGTTGTATTAAGCTAAGTGGTTTCCTAAACATAGGAAAAAAACATAAAAAAGGAATATACCAAACACTTCTTTGACAAAATGTTCTATTGTATTGTGTATGTATATATTGTGTATGTATATATTATAATACTTTTTATTATTATATTATGATTTATACTGCTGTCTTTATATACGACGTACAAATAAAAATGACTTTTTGTAACAGCTTCACTTACAGTACAGTGGTGTGAAAGAAAAAAAAAGTGCTGTATATAGCATCTTGTTCGGAAGCATCATTAATTAATAAATTAAATTAAATAATTGTTTATTGGGCATTAAAAACATATAACAATACAAAATTTTTTTTACAGAAAAAGATAATGAAAAACCCAATAGGTACGGAGAAAAAGGCAAATGCTCATACACATTGTGATCTCCTACCATGCATAAAACAAGTCAGAATACAACTGCTTCGTCAAAAATAACATAAATATAACAACGACATAATAAAAAAATAATAATAATAATAATAAAATAAAAATAATAATAAATCTTTGTTTTGTAATTATTTTCTACATAGTTTGTTTTTGAAATTAATTTCATACTTCTTCTAACAAGTAAAGATTCACAATAAAATTCAAATTTGATCAACAGAAGTATCGCATCATGTATATTATATACACAATAAAATAAACTTTTTATAATTTTTATTTTAAGTTTTATAATAAAATATACTCTATAAAGATTTCTGATTCAAATTTTGGTTTATTTTCATTGCTCTAGAATATGTTTCACGTAATGCATCACGGGTTTACCTACTCACACAGCTACATTTTCCCCCATCAGTCATCAAACCTCTTTTTACTTCTGTTTTTTTTTATTATTATTTTTTTATTTATTCTTTTTAAACTAGTAACATAATGTCTCACTCATTAACATGTATATCGTCAGTATTTTGCATGACATCATCAGCTCTCAGGGCTATAGAGTTTACGAATCCTCCTCCAATATTCCTGAATGCAAATTTGAAATGGCAGGAAGGCCACGGGTGCCTGCCTGCCTAGTTGCGTGCGGTGCTCACCGTCAGCGTCAGTTAAAAGCAAGCGCGCACCACTGGGACCAGTTACTTCACTAGACGTCGACACCGAGGATCGTCATGAAGTTCCTGTTCTTTACTACTTTCATTTACTGCTTCATTGCAGCAGGCTTTGCGGTACCAGGTAACATTATTACGATAGTTTATAAGTCACGTCTCTAAACCATCAAATTCATATTACAATAATACTGCAATCTATAATTAATTGTAATAATGAGGTAGAATTGGTGGTAAATAATAATAATAACAAATAGTTAGGTTTTGAGTTGAGTTGAGTTTTTTTTTTTGTTTTTTTTTTTTTCTAAATTTTGATTTCGATTTTTTTTTACACGAAAAAATGAAAATTAACGAGAAAGAAGAACGACTATATCTATTTTATTAATAAATTTGTGTAGAAAATTTAGAAATTAAAAAATTTAATAATAACAACAACAAAATTCGTAAGTAATACTTACGAAAAGTAATTAAATACTGTGATTTTTAAGAATGTCATTTTATCGTGTGCAATAAATTGAAAACCAATTGCAACCAATTGAAAACGTAGAAGTGGTTTTAGACTCATTTCTTTGTGTTATTGAGGGTATAATATTTTTTTAAATATAACTTTTGCTAAATATTTTGAAAATTACAAAAATGAATAAATGCAATAATGTGATTTAGAAAAAAATACCCGCGATTTTGTTAGATAGAATATGACGGAAACATGAAAAATTTGATACGGTATTTTTATAGCGTCGTGGGAAGATTTCTTACAGCAAAACGTTTCACAAAAAATATACTTTGAAATTAAATTAACACCAACATTATGTTCAATAATAAGGAGAAATAGAAATTTTATTTAAAATATAATTATTACATTTCCTATTCTATTAAAATTTTGCTTTTATGTAGTATAAAATCCAGAAATATTCAGACAAAATAATGAAACACAGAGAGAGAGAGCAGAGCGTTCAATTACAACTTTCACGTATACAAAATAATCATATATACATATTATGAACATTAAAAAAAAAATGTATAAAAAAATAAAAACATCAAATCTTATATTTCCCTCTAGCGATGGCATAAGAAATTACGTGAAGAAAATGCAGATCATATAATTTCATAGTAAATTAATTTTCCCCAAGGATTTTTGCATGTTATTTTATTATTATTATTATTTCCATTTTATAGCCTTGAACTTGTCTCTAGCAACTCTCTTACTTGACAGAGAGTAAACATTTTCTTTGTCTTTGATGACACATTAGAGGCTATATACTATTACGTGTAAATATCATAATTTGTCTAACGTGTCGCTTAGCGTGTTTGTTTTTTGAGCTGAAAAGAATAAATATTGACCAAACAATTACAAAAAAAAAAAAAAAAAAAAAAAAAAAATACATACAACCTATCTTTTTTTGTACTTTTTATTCTTTTATTTTCTATGGTAAAATGATAAATTTTGTACTCTATATTAATTGCATATATCCAATTAAAGGAGTACAAAAAAGTATCAAGCAATGCCATGTGTGTATATATATATATATATATATATATATATATATATATATATATATATATATATATATATATATATATATATATATATATATATATATATATATAAGTGTATAAAAGCTATTCATGTTTATATGCTTGTGTGTTATTCAAAATTACGTAAAACCTGTATTAACACCCACACCCATATATTAATTTAATAAATGTCAGAGGACAATACAAGCGATAATACTTTTTATGGTGTAATTAGACATTAGAAAATTTATTGGTCATTATTTATTATTATTAATTATAATTATAAAGCTATACAGAGTTGTAGATTTCTATTCAAGTGCACACTGAATTATTGTTATTTTTTTATTATTATTATAATATTGAATTACAAGCATAGTGAAAGTTTTAAAGCTATTTGGGAAATTATTCATTGATATAACATAACATATAAACAAAATATTTCATTAAGTATAATCCTATACGTATTTTCAATGGGGCTTACTGGTGAAGCGCACCATCAAGCACCAAAGGTACTCACATAGCACATAGGTATAGCGCGAGAAAAACAGAAAGTCTCCTAATTTATCCTATATAATATACAATTTGATATTTTTATTTTCTGCTGCTGTCGGGCAGGACATTTTTTAAATGAAGGATAGGAGATACATTTTCTGTTCCTGATAACCATTATCATAATTATTGCATGGCCAATATTTTCTTGTAACTTATTAATTATAATTCATAATTAACACTTGTGTGGTCAAGAAAGTAAAACTGTAAGTCTTTCATAATAAAATGTTGTTTTTATTTTCTTTATTAAAAATTATCTGAGGTGACTTTGGAGTTAGATTTTAACTATACCACATCCTCTTGCGTCGATAATTCGTGTATGAGATTCCTTGTTGAGAAAAAGAACAATATCAAATTAACGAGGCGTAACATACACATACATATATGACTGTATTGTCCTTGGACATAATCTCTTAGACGTGAATAAAATTTATGTTTTGCGAATTGTTTTGTATATCCCAAGTATAGCAGGTGCTAAAATCTTCTCTATGCCAGTTCCACCTCCCTGCTTGCGTTAATGTTAGTATTTATAAGTTTTATCTCTCTGCAATTTCTCAGAGATTCTTGACAACAAAATAAACTTCATGTCAGCAATACTTCCTGCATGCAAATTTAATTTTCTTAATTTTTACTTTAGCCTTTTGAAAAGAACACAAGACTGTGAGACAGAGAGTTATCATTTTACCATTTAAATTCTGCGAATATATTTTTCTGAAAATAAATAAGAATAACATTGCGTGAGGTTTTTGAATGGTAAAATAACTCAAATATACCATCACAAGTATGTGTGCATAAAAGGTTCAATCATATATGAAAAGGATCCTAAGTAATAAGGAAGGGTAAATTTGTTTTGAGGGCTATTTTATTCCATATTTTAAAAAGAGGACATCGTCCTGAATCGATAGATATGTGAATTTCTATGATGTGTTAGTTTATAGTAAATATTTTTAATTCATATTTGAAAGTCACGAAATGACGTCACGGGTGGCAAATTTTCCTATCCCCACATGCATAAGTTGTAGCTCGTGACGTCATTTTTCGACTTTCAAAATAAAAAATTAGAGTTCATAATATATTAATCGATTCAGAACTATTAGAATATGAAATAAAACTACAGCACTTACAAAATTTTGTAGTCTTCCTCATTACTTGGATCTAATTTTAATAAAGTCAAATTCATAAATATATCCATATTAATAAGGTTTACTGTTTACTAATAAAAGATGTGTATATCCTTCACTGCACGCAGCATAGTTAACAGAGTTAAAAAAATCAGAATAATAAAACAATAATGTATAAATATAAAATGTAGAGTATAGATATTTTAATATTACCCAATATACAAATGAATATGGGATTTACAAGATCATAAAATTATGTGGTGCGTGTATTACATTAGTATACATTATAGACAGATTGTGTCAATGCAACCATGTCGCAATGACAATCACTTTGCTCTACTTGTAATGTGCTTGCTGAGTAACTGCCTGGCACACAACCTGACTGATTGACTCCTAATTGTGTTTCAGTGGAGCCTGAGGCAGTGGTGAGCTCCACTACACAATCCGCGGTACCCTCCACCACCGTGTCACCCTGTCACCTTGAGCCGGACCAAGGCAGATGTGACGCACTCAAATATCGTTTTGCATTCTTTGAGGTAAGCTTCAAATGAGGAAGACCAAATAAAATTTTAGAGCTTAGTTTTATATTTTAAATGAAGACATTGTCCTTGTCCTGAATTGATTGATATACAAATTTCTAATTTTTTGAGTTCATTATAAGTATTTTTAATTAATTTTGAAACTAAAATAATAATAATAACAATAAAAAATAACGTCACGGTTGGTAACTTATGCATGAGGGCATATAGAAAAACGTTACCGACCGTGACGTCATTTCACGACTATCAAAAATTAATAAAAAGTATTTAAACAACTCAAAAATTAGCAATGCGTGTATCTATCGATTCAAGACGATGTCCTCTTTCAGAATGGAAATAAAGTTAACCCTTCTTTTTTAATCTTCCTTATTATTATTGAAGTTTCAGTTTAGTTTCATTAAATTTTTATTACTTTACCTGTTAATACTTTATAAACTATATCCCCTGCCCCTGCACCATAACACATGGAATATTTGTAGTATCATTAATATCTTGTTGCAAAATATTCATGAATAATTTTTTGCAGACATTTTTATTATTATTATAATATAGACTCTTTAATAATAATTTTTTAACAGTTTGTATTTTCTCGTATAAAAATACAATATTTATATGCACGTGTAATATATAGGGTACGATTTATCATAGCACATTATTATAGAATAGCTAATAGGATAGCTAATTGCTTAGGAATCCTAAGACCCTACGATTTTTAAGCTTATGTATGTATAGTTATATGGGAATTCTGAGGTTTATGGGTATATAACTTCAGTGTTTTGATGAATCGCAAAAATAATAATAATAAAAAAAATGCAGCAGCTAATAATTTGAATGCTTTTGTTTGCAGGAGAGCGGTGAGTGCCGAGAGTTCCAGTACGGTGGTTGTGGAGGAAACGCCAACAATTTCATGTCTCTGGCTGACTGTCAGGCTGCATGTCCCACCAAGCAGATCGAACCTAAGCGTGAGGCTCGGCAGCAAGAACCTGCTGCAGCGACAACGATCCAAGAGGAGACTCAGACTGAGCAGAGCAAACCAGAGGACCTCAAGGAAGACACTAGTGGTATTATTCATTTACTGTATTATTTCTCGGGACATAATATGATCACATAACTATATATATTATTAGCATGAAAATGTGAGTGGTATCTTCCATTTTTGGAGCAAAGACATTTGAACGTTTCATTGCGATTTCAGAGAGCGACAAATCAAAGTCCACAAGCTGCCCAGGTTCCGCGTACGTCTCGCAATATTATGAGGAAATTGGTTGTTTACCAGTAGTGAGTGAAGATAACCCTTGTCCTACATCGTATGATTGCAGTGAGTTAATAAATCAAAGGATCTATAATAATTATAATTTTTAAGTGATATTAAGTATAAGCGTTATCCAATCATATATGATATCTGACTGCGTTTTCAATTATGTAATATATTTTTATAGGTAATCGCACAGTGTTGAAGGATGATAAATGCTACCACAATAACATAGAATATGCAATTGGTGATGCAGTTGCTGAGGAAAATACACCTAAGTGTTTGGTGCATTGCGTCTGCGAGAAAGCACATGGAGAAACGTGAGTTGTGTAAAGAGGTTCTACATAATGCTTGGTTGGGAATATAATAGCATATCCTATATATAGCATAAATTTGTGAGTACTTTGTATAGGAGTTTATTTACATTAATTATTCTTTGTTTTGTGACCCATAGTATTCCTCGTATTCAGTGCATCAATATCGAATGCGGAGAGTTATGGCAACCCGTACCCGAGCCCGGCTGTTACAGACTCTATGCGCAAAATCAGTGTTGTTCAACTGGAAAATATTGTGGTAAGTCTATTGCTGAGTCTATTAATTTATATAGCAATAAAAATTTTATGAAAAAAATAATCACGCCGAGTAAATACGCTGTTTTATATAAGTTATTAATCATCTTTTTTTTTAATTATTTTTTAATAAAATGTATATCCTATATAATAAAGAAGACTTCTTTAGGATGACTTTTGATACGATGCACTTTTTACTATTTTATTTACGAATTGTATGACTTTAAAACTAACTATATAAGCTAAATGAAACAGTGAATTTATGTATTTCTTTGCTTATTGTTCAGAACCAAAAGAAGATACTGCTGCCACTGAGGATAGTGATGCTACCACCACTGTTGCCTTGCCAGCCCCCGCTCGCTGTGAACTCGAGGGCAGAAAGTACATTAAGGGTGAGAAGATGTTCTCTGACAAACACCCCTGCAGCTCCTGCATCTGTCAGCCAGGGTTCAATGGTAAGACATTATTAACTCCCTGCATGACTTCTTTTCTAATTTAACTGTCACCAAAAGTGAAATAAATAGATATCAAAGGAAAATATAAATTGAAAGTATATAATACGTCCAAGCTTTTTATAGTTATTCCCATTTCCACTATATATGAATCTATTATACAATGCACAATTGCATAACAGTGTATAGAGATATTATTTAGTATTTGTGTTAAACACAAGAAAAAAAAATAGAAAAGAGAAAACTTACATGTTAGCTTTTTGTAAATCCTCCATGTATTTATTAATAAGATGTCTTGTATATTGTACTGTAAGAACAACGTTTTATTTAACTGGTATGGATCTTGTCATTTTTTTCTTGAATATTATAATATAATAATATATTATAAATAGAACAATAATGTGACAAGACTATAGGGTCTATGCTATGCATTCATGTAAAAGTCTACACCATGTTGGATCACTCAATAACATGGGCCGCATATATAGGAAAATGATTCATTTTGGCATATTAAAAATGCTCTGCAAAATTTTTTAAAGCTGTTAATAGGTTGAATTAGTATCTCAAGTATGTGAGATAATAACAAAAAATTAACTGATTTCCGAAAGAAAATAGCAAAAAAAAAAAACAAAAAAAAAAACGAAGTTTGTCCTATGCTGAGCAATGTTATTCATTACTCCAGTATGGCCTCCAAGCGCATTAAATATGATGTCATGCGGATACACCCTATACAAGGCTTATTTGTAACATTATGTTACTGTGATCTATCAAATGGTCAATAAAATATTATTTATCTTATTTATTTAGCATGTACATAACTATATATAAGATTTCATTGAAGAATTTAACATTATAGAGAATATATTATAAGATATATGTAATTCCAAGTATGTATATATTTACAGGTACAGTTGAAGAACCATTCTGCGTGCACATAAAGTGTAACTTGGAGCTGTTTTACTCTCGTCAACTTCGCCGTGGCTGTGTACCTGTATTTTACTTTGAACGTTGTTGTCCCATTGATTGGAAATGTCGTAAGTAATATGATATCCTCAATAAACAAAAATAACTTAGATTAATGTGTTATAATATATATTTGAAAATCATATACCATGTAATATATATATATATTATAATAATGCGACCTTCTGTAGTACGGCATTTTAATTTTGTTAACTTCAGTGTAAATTATGTGTTTAATTTTCTATGTGAAAATATTGTGTTTCAATTTTATTATATGGACTTTTTTTAACAATTTATTAGTCTGATTGGTCGTAACAGAGTCCCCTCCAAGGTGGAAGGGACTCTGGTCGTAAATTAATAATAAATAAAGATCATTAATTAATAAGGTGTTGTGGAGGCTTGACAACCTTCAATTATATATTATTCCAAAATTTGACCAGAAAAACAATATTATTCATAATATAGAAAATTACAGTAATCACAGTAAAAATGGGCGGGGGGGGGGGGGAGGTACATAATTCTATAATAGCCAACGTATGCCATTAAATTGAAAATTGGAAAATAAAATCCTGATTATGTTAAAGGTGTAGAACACCTTGAACAAAAAAAACTTGCCTTATATTCTAACATGCCTAAATAGCAACGCTAATTTGGCCGGAATCGTTGATTTCTAATTTATTTTACATTCACAAAATGTCAGATGCGGTTTTATGACGTCACAGCTCGCCCGATTCAAGCGCGGAAACAAGTGAACTGTGACGTCATAAACCCGCATCTGCCATTTCGTAAATGGAAAATAAATTAAAAATCAATGACTCCGCCCAAAATAACGTTGATATTTAGGTATGCTAGGGTACTAGGCAAGTTTTTAATTCACGGTGTTCTACGCTTTTAATATCTTCATCATTGTTTATGCACTGATTTATATTTTTTTTCTAGCTGATGAATTCAACGCGACGATGACAGTTGTTCCTGCTGCAAGTGAAGAGATCGCAGAGGTGACCAAGCCTGCGGAGAGCGAGACTTCTTCAAGTGAGTCTCTCGAGTGCGACCCCGAGCCTGCCACCAGTGAGTCCTCGTCTGTTATCTTAGTCATCTAAATACTGCAAATTATATGATTGATTTCAATCTTGACTTTATAATGTGACATATAGTGTCTGCCTTGAAAATTTTATAATTGACTAATAAAGGAACAACAGTTTTAAGGCCGACTATAAGCGATTTCGGTCACATCCGCTTCCGTTTCTCGTTACTACGCATGCGCAGTAAGTCGAAACGGAAGCGGATATGAACGAAATTGCTTATAGTCAGCTTCAAAACAGTAATTGTTCCTTTATCAGTCAATCTAGTTGTTTTGTATAATTCATTGGCAATTTAATTTTTCATTTACTCAAAAATCTTTTGATTGTTAATTTTTTTGATTATTTTTTTTTTTAAAGTAGCAATATATTCATAAAGTGATTTTTTTTTCTAATTACGTTACATTAGTTTACTTCTCAGAATATTTGTAGAGTTTTTGATAGTGTATTACGTTATGTTATATAGCAGGCATAATTAATTACATATAATTAACTAATTGTGTTTGTTTACAGAATGTGAGTTTGGAAGTCTAAGTTTTGCGGTGGGTGATAAATTACCTGTGGATATCGCCGGTGAATGTGTGGATTGCACCTGTTCAGTGCCACCCACCTTTACCTGTGTCAAGAACATGGAGGGTTGCATCGCAGCTACTTTCACAGAAGCCCCTTAGAATTAATTGAAGCTTTTGTATGTAGCGGTGGAGTCATTCCATGACACTGTCACCAATTGAATCTAATAATCAAAATATTATTTCTTACAAGTACAAGTAACATGAAAATTGTATGGAATTCGTCATAGCAATTAAACGTAATATCATTCTTTTGTATAATTAAGTTTTTAATTATTATTTACTTTTCTCTCCTCTCCTTTTTTTTTTTTTTTTTTACTGATATGTAATTATTATCTTTGCATTTTTAAATTAATAGATTATATATTATCAAGTTTGAACTAGAAAAAAGTCACACAAATTTATTCCAGAATTTTGAAAGCAATATAACATTTTAAATATTAAGATATTATTTTTACTACTATTAAGATAAGAATATATAAACATGTAAAAATAAAATACAAGCACGCAACAATTACTTAATCATATTTAAGTGCAGTAATTGAGATGCACAATGGAAGCAGATGAGATGAATGAATTGCTTTTAAAGCATTCACGCTCTCCGTGCCTTGAGTTTTAACTAATCTAACCAAAGATCCCACAACCAACACGCATCCGCTTTACTAAAATCTTACGTAACATGAGCATGATATATAGGCAAGGCTCTATTTGCATCATCCAATCTTTTCCAACTCTAATGCCAAAATATTGTATTTTCAAATAAAAAAAATTATTCAAGTTATATTGTGTGCTTTTTTTATTTTTATTTTTTTAAGGTTATACATAAGTTTAAGCAAACGCAAAATATGTTAGAAATAATACGTAAAATAGTTCTTTTTCTAAATTTTGTATGAATTATTATCATTATTTTTTTACGGTGAACATGAAAAGACATTTACAGAAAATATTTAACAAATTGATAAATACAAAGCAAAACTTTTGTGATCAAATTTCCAAAATGAAAAGTTCAAGAGAAAGAGAGAGAGAGAGAGAGAGAGAGAGAGATAGAAGACAATAGCATAATATATTATAAATATTACATTATATAATATAATATATATATATAATATTAATATTATTAATTATTAAATATTATATTATTTTGTTGAATGTAAAGAAAGCAGGCAAAGCACTGAAACCTGATTAATATAATCCAATATTATAAAATAACTCTAAAAAGCCTAGGACTTTCTTCGCGATTTTCTTATTCCCTCTTTGCGATAGCGTCCATGAAGTTTTAGAACGGTCCAAAATTTATCGTATGCGCTAAGAAAATCGCTAAGAAAAAATCACTGTCCTAGGCTTTATATAACGTAATGAGAAAAAATACTATGTATTAGTGATGATCATGCATTGAAAGTTATATAATTTTATTTGCATTTGGTAGGTATAATGCAAATAAAAAATATATAACTTTATGGGGAAGCTACGTCTACTTTCTCTCTCTCTCTCTCTCTCTCTCTCTCTCTCTCTCTCTCTCTCTCTCTCTCTCTCTCTCTCTCTCTCTCTCTCTCTCTCTCTAGTCGATCTAATGTATATTCTTGATATTTCTTATCGTTACTCACCCTGTGCTTCTTATCTAAAGAATAACACGTTAAATTTTGCCTTGTCAAAAGACGTACTATAAATATTTACTATTAATAGTATATATTAAATGTCAAATCTTAATGTGACATACTAAATCAACATGGATAAGGCCTGTAAGTATAAGGTCTACCGTAGATTTATCTTACTAGGCAATAAAATGTATTTTTTATGATTTTAGAAATCATTGATATTTTTGACTGAATTGTATAGATTTGTCTATGTATTACATAGAATATGTATATAAAAATGCACTTATTACACTTTATTTGATCAGAGAAGAAGAATTATTATATGACAAATAGGTTTCATACTTTATTTTTTAATGATATTTTCTATTAAAACGTGAAGTACAGTACATAGTATTAAATATGCAATTTTTAAAATATGTGATAAAAAATTATAATTAATCTCTATTGAGCTCAAAATAATAAAAAACTAAAAAGTTTCTTTTGGATACTAAACGTATGCTGTTAAAGGTGCTTATGTAATTATGTAACACGTTACTAGATTTTGTAAAACAGACTCTTTAGAAAATATCACTTTTATGGTTATTTATTATGAATTCAAATATAGATTTCTTAAGATAGAGAATTCAAGAGAGAGAGAGAGAGAGAGAGTATGTAATAGATATCTTCAATTGCATTACAGCATATTACATTACACTCACTTGTATAACATAACAAGTGCATGGCTAGTATGTGACGTCACAATATGCATAAATACTTACATCTCACGTGACTCAAAGTTTCGCAGCAACACCACTTGATTGACGTCTCAATTGATGCAGTTAGAGTGAAGAGCTTTGATTGTTTGTTGTTGACACCGGACACTGACACATTATAGTGAGACGACAGGTGTCACCTTGTATATCACTTTTTGTAATATCATGATGCACTGAGGTAGAATGATCAATGTTGCAATACATTTGAATTGATATGAAATATCACGTGGAAGTTTTCCAAGAATATAATGGACATATAAAGATTTTAAACATTTGATATAGAAATTTTAATTAATAAGGCTTAATGAATTGGCCTTAGCTACTTGTGATAAAATGCAAGGGACACCTTATTATAGTAGTAAAAAAAGTATATATATTTTTTTTAATCAACGCCAGTAACACCCAGAAACCTTTTTATGTTTCTGTGAAGTGGAGGTTATTACTCCCATCGAACTTAATTTGTAATCATTATAAAATTTAAAAAATTTAAAAAAAGACAAAATACTATATCAAAATTTATTGAAATGTTTCAAAATAATAAATTAGATTTATTTTATTGCTTCTGAGAAACACAAATAATATGAAGTATAATTATTATTTTAAATTCTAATTTTGACAGGCGATAGATAACTTTCTAAATAAAATGTGAGTTGCACGCAAATGATCTAACTATTAAAATTACGAACTATTTGTCATATTTTTTTTTCGTATTATTTGATAGTGATGATTAAAATTAAAAATTTAGTTTCAAATTAAATCAACAATTAAAGTAATAACGCAGCTTCATTGTTGGTTAATAAACAATCTAGAGATACATTTGTCTCTTTTTCAATAAGTCATTCATTATCCTTTTAATTGTGTTTCATTAAAACTCTGACATATAATTTTATCGTAAATGAAGCAATTAAATTTTTTTCCATTTTATATATTATACTATGTTGACCGGTTTAAAGTTATAAAAAATAAGCACTTACGAATATTAATTAGAAAAATCTATTAATAGAAAGTGATAATATATTCCGTACGCATATAACATGCAAAAATTTAATTCATGGAATACGTAAGAAGTATTTTTTTATGTTTGTGACATTCAAGATAGAGAGAGAGCGCGCGCGATAGAGAGAGAGAGAGAGAGAGTCGAAGAGATGTTATGTAACTCACTGTCAGTGGTAATACTGCGGAGAACAAGGGGGAGGGGGACACGAAGTTTCAGTCCTCAATGCATGCGTCTGCTCAGTCGAGGACCCGCACTTCAGCAGACAACTTCACCTCTTCTCTATCTTTGCATCTCAGGTGAGTGCAAGCTTGCGTTTAATTAAACTAAAATCATTTAACTTCATGATATGTACTATGTTCGTAAACACTGTTTTTTGTGCTCCAAACCACGAAATAATGATGATCACAATTTTTTTTTAAATGGACTCTTTTTTTTTTTTTTTTTTTTTTTTTTTTTTTTGAGCAAGGGCACAGGGTTTACGATTATTATTACTGTTATGAAATACCTTATACATTTAAGCCGAAAGTATTATAATTTTAAAAAAATGTGATGTTTAGAATTTAGAATACATTGTTCACTGAAAGACTTGGAGCAAAATGTTATTATTATTTTCGAAATAAACATACTTAAAAACTCTTTTTGACACTTGTTATGTGGTGTGCTAAAAAAAAATGTATAATTTTTTAACGTTTTATTTCAAAAAGTTCTACGTCTATTTTTAGACTTACGCCTTTTTCACGATTATTATGTATGGTGCGTGATAACCAAATTTTGTTTATTTTTGTCCAGAATTTTTTGTAAGTTTTTACGTGATATCTAAAAAGTTTTCACTTTTTTGTTTCTAGTGTTTGTGACGAGAATTTCTTACGTATATTCGACTATACAAATCACGTGGTTAAAAATAAAATTAACGAGAGAAACATGGCATGTAGTTTTATCAAAACAAACGTCAATGGCAATGAGTTATGTAATAGTATTTTTAATCTGATTGTAAAAAAAATTATATAAGTATATCACCCAGGAAATGTTATGCTATTTATTCACAATTATAACATTTCAATTTGGTATTGACAAATTTGGTATTGACAAAAGAAATTGAGCCAAATTCAATATTCAAGTTCATAAAGGTTATTAATTGATAAAATTTAATGTAATTTGAACTTTGCTTGCAGACTAATAATATTTAATGTGTTATGTAAACTGCAATAGCTTATGATGCTTAAAAACTGTATAGACGGAAAAATAGCGTTTTATTATTATTAATTATTAAAAATGTTAATTACTGAGTAATTACAGTAGATAATTTGCTTGCATGTTACATTCAGAAGCACAAAGTTTTTGTTTCGGAAAAATGTGAACATTTTTAATTTATTAAAGGAATATACCAGAGAAAAACATAAGCATTGATATCATAAAACACTTGATGGGATTTACATAAATAACTTTAGTTTGTCTCAAAACGCAACAGTAGCCCCGTAGCAGTGATCAGAAAATTCGATTTATGCAACCCGCACAACATTTTCATACAAATTTTTGCATGTTTCTGACGTCATTAACATGACTTTTCACGCAAATTGCATACTTTACAGGGTTTTTTACGCTCTCTCGTGGGGCTATATTAACATTCTGGCAAAAATTGTCATCAGTTTTGAAGATCCCATTTCGTGTTTATTCATGAAAAAGCACAACATGTTGTTTAATATGGTCTATGGCTTTAATTATTCTTGCCGCATAGTGGCTTTTTTTTTTTTTTTATAAATGTCTCATATAATATTATTGCTCAATTAATTAAAGCTACTTAAGTGAGCAAATTTATGTGTCAATAAATCCTCACGTATTCAT
Organism: Ecdyonurus torrentis; assembly: GCA_949318235.1. Taxonomy (NCBI): domain Eukaryota; kingdom Metazoa; phylum Arthropoda; class Insecta; order Ephemeroptera; family Heptageniidae; genus Ecdyonurus; species Ecdyonurus torrentis. Next base: position 28,442,554 of record OX439132.1, on the reverse strand, counting down.
ACTGGTGCATTGGTTAGCATACGCTCAAAAGCTAAATCTTCCTTTCAAATGTTAATAAATGCAATTCTGTATTCTTTGCATAATGTTACCTATGTCATAAATATAATAGGTAGGTATGTTGGGTTGAGAATTTCTAATTTTTATTTTATTATTCCATTCATAATACTGTCCTTTTTTATAGTATATAATCTTGTTTACTGTTGACTAGAAGATTGATGTTTATTATTATTATTTTTTATTAAATCCTTATCGTCTTAAAAATTCTTGGCATTTTTTTCAAATTGTCTTAAATGACTGTCAATCACTTAATGTTAATAATTAATATCAATGAATAACTTAAAATGAGTACTTCAGCTTTAATAGAGTTAAATAATAGACAAAAAAATTTTTAAATAAAAAAATGAACAGATCAAATTATAACTATTTTACTATGATAATGAAAAGCTTTTAACTTTGGAGAAGTTTTATCTACATAATTATGTTATAGTGATAATATATTTTACAATTTACATCCTGCATTGATTTTGCAATGTCATTCTTATGAGGAAAACATGTGCTTGTGTTAAAGCCATAGACCACATAAAACAACATGTGCTTTTTAATAAATAAACACGAAATGGGATCTTCCAAACTGATAACAATTTTTACCAGAATGTTAATGTAGCCCCTCGAGAGAGCGTGAAAAAACTGTAAAGTATGCAATTTGCGTGAAAATTTATGTTTATGACGTCAAAAACGTGCAAAAATTAGTATGAAAATGTTGTGCGGGCTACATAAATCGAATTTTCTGATCACTGCTACGGGGCTACTGTTGGGTTTTGAGACAAACTAATGTTATTTATGTAAATCCTATCAAGTGTTTTGTGATATAAATGCTTATGGTTTTCTCTGGTTTATTCCTTTAAATGGTAAATATATTACAATTGATGTACTGTATACTTTATTTCAAGTAAGAGGTGGGCGACTGATTTCATTATTATTATTTTTAATTGAGTCATCTGCTTAATTTGTGGTTAAAACAAAGGATATTGAATGTTAATTGCAAACAATTAAATAAAGGATGATGAGATTTATTTATGAATATGAGGTGTATTTATAATACAAGACAATATATTATATATGATTCGATACAGTATAATAGATAACACAGCAACCGCTTTACAAACTAAAATGTTATACTATAGTACACAGTACATACCATAATATACAGTATATATATATATATATATATATATATATATATATATATATATATATATATATATATATATATATATATATATATATATATATATATATATATATATATATATGTGTGTGTGTGGTTACACCATAATATATGTATATTATACTTTTATACTATGGTTATACCGAATCTCATTTGAATTACGTCCACTTATAACTATGAAAATATTATTAATAGAAATCAAAACTTTAATAGTAAGCAATTGATAGTTTTATATAACTTGATCGCGGTTAATATAGTTCATACAATAGTAATTTTTTTAAGTTTATTGTGAGTGACGTTATTTGATAAAATGTAATCATGTCCACTGATCCATATAGTAATTATATATAAGCAATGCAATCGAAGTATTATGCACTATATTAGCAAAATGGATTATATATATATATATATATATATATATATATATATATATATATGTATATATATATATATATATATATATATATATATATATATATATATATATATATATATATAATATATTATATATATATATAAACAATATTGCAATAATATATAACACAAGTTAATATCGTATAGAATTAATGTATTATATTGTAGCGTATTATATTATATTATACAATTGATATCAAATTTCAGAAGTCATCTTATGAGAGTTTTAAATATATGTATGTGTGTGTGTGTGTATGAGTATTTGTAATTTTGTACAGTAATTAAAAATATTTCAAAATTAAACTATAATAAATAATTGTCATTAATAAAAAAAAAATATTAAAATTGATTGAAAGGGTTAAATGAGTGGGCTGTTTGATCCACTTTTACACTTTTAAGCCTAGAAGAAGAAGAAGAAAAAAAAAAAAAAAAAGAAAGAAAGAAAGAAAAAGAATGAAGGAAGGAAGTTTTATAAATTTCTGTTATCGCAATACTATATATAGCTATAGTTTGTGCGACATTTGTAGTATATAATAGTTTATTTTTATAGTATTCTAAATTTCCTTATACATATACTTAAACTTCATATTAAAAAATTAGATAATAGTTTAGATAATCAATACTGACCGGACCGGACGCCAAAAAAACAATAATATACCAGCCGATGTATCACAACATAAAAACAAAATGCGGTTTTATAAAAAGCTTATCACTCATGTCATTTTGTACAAGAGAAACGCAGAGACTTTCAGAATTGTATATACCAAACTACAGCCAAATATTGAGGAATTGTTTTTAAGTTATTGAGTTTTTAAGTTAAATTCCTTATGCAAATTAGTATAAAATCAACACTACATGCATCATATCATGACTCTACAAGATCCAAGGTGATATCGAGGTATTCATTGCATCACTGTGCTGCAATTTTATTAACTGCAGTCATATAATCTAAATGAAATCTTAAATAAGAAAATTCTTTAACAAAAACCAGTTTAATAACTTTTTATTTGCTTGATTTAAAAACCTCCACTCTCTTGTTGTTACTTGGAAAGAAAATAAATTGCAGTTCTATAGTATGTACCGGTACATGGTATGTATACGAGTATGTATAGTTTGAATGTTTTTTCAATGCAATGAACTTTATTTTCATACATAAATGTTAGCTGCAGCATAATGTGAATGGATTTTGTTATTAGAAATTAAAATTGTTTGATGATACGAAAAAAAAAAATGCTTATATTTAAAAATTACGAAAATTTCCCATATTCAGACAATTATTATTATTGTATTGGTGTAGGCTTTCACGGTTCGATGTATGTGAGTTGTTGCTAGTCTCATTGACCCTTGCGGATCTTCATCTTTGCGTCCAACGTAGGACGCGAAACGTCGTCAAGACCACAAAGGGAAGAACAACACCCGCCACGGTTATCCCGCAAGGGTCAATGAGACTAGCAACAACTCACATTATGGTTATTTTTAAAATAATTATAAAATGTAAACCCAGCAAATTAAAATGAATTCTTTGTACAGTATACAAGAACATAAGTAAAAATGAATATCAATACGCTTCTTGTTTTTTGTTTGCTACGGTTTGCTTTTGCTATAGATTTTCTATCAACATTTTATTGAAATAGAATTTAAAAGTAAACCTATTTGTATAATATGTTTATTAGTATTAGAATAACTGCGTCAAATGTCATCATCTAAGAAATAAAAGTATATTTCTCATGCAAAAATGTAAACAGGTGAACCTGTTTGTTAACATCATATTATAGTTTACAATTTACATACATATAATATATTTATAGTTATACTATATTATGTTAATATCAGCGTGCCATCTATTACGTATTAAATAATATATTAATATAAATATATAATATAAACATACATTATCACCTCTATAGTACTTATAGCTGTTTAGTTTCACTCTACAATTTATTATATTATTTCTTATAAATTACATTATATAAGAACAGCAAAGATAACTTGTTTTTTATATATATGAAACAAGTTGGTAATAATATATATATTATTCATGAATTGACGTTATAACATTGAGAAATATTGTAATAATATACTATATTTTTAAGTTCTTAAAGCTAATAAAATTTTGAACTGCAGATGCTGTTTTCACTTTTTTAACTATAAATTTCACTGATAAATTTCTTAATATTTCCTTATTGGTATATTGGTTTATTGGTTTAGATGTAAGAGTTACATTGATTTCTAAAGGATTTTTTTTTAATATATATATATATTTATATATAGGCCTATATAAATTTATGTATATATATATATATATATATTATATAAATAGGTGTTTATTATGATGTATTTTTCAAATTAAAACTCTTCCCTAACTTTTCTTGTTCATCAATGTGCAATATATTTGCAAATATCACTGAACTAGCCAGTTCACATCAAGTAATGTTATCAATATTCAATATTGATTTCTCGATAATGTAATGATTTTTAATTAACATCGCACTTAAAGTGAATATTGCTGTTTCAAAATAATGCACTGTGCAAACAAGTCATTATTAAAAAAACAAAAAAACAATATTATTCAATTTATAAATTTAAAAAATAGTTACTTACTTTAACTCATTGTTAAGTCATCAAAAACGATGAAGTGATGCTAATTATAGTAATAATAAATTAAAACAATATTGAGTATGGTGTGTGTAAGCGAGGCGGGAGAAGAGTAAAGCAAAAGTGAGTGTTATACAAAGTTGGAGACGTGACTTGATAAAATAAGAATCTACTTTATTAACCCATGCAGTTCATGACAGTGGAACCAGGATTTTGCGACGGGGGAGGGGGGAAGGGCAGCCTATATAAATAGTGAGCATGGGTAAAGGGAGGAAAAACTCCCTTTGCCCATGCTTTTTCAGTCCTGGCCGGGGGGGGGGGGGGGATCCGACCCCCCCCAAAAAAAAACAACTGAATATGCCTCTGGATCACGTAAACAAATAATATAGATACAACAAGAGTTGATCTATGTAGTCTTTATTTACAATAATACATAATTTTGAAAAAAAAAATCAAGAAGAAAAAGTCTTATCTATAATGACAAACTCAAACAATAATATGAATTTAATCAGCATAATGTTCAAAAATTGTGTGTGCAAATTTTTACATCGATTTCGTAAATTTTAGAGTTGGGATCAAAATATTCTGATAAAAAGTAATATTATTAGTTAATATTTTTTCAACATATTTCTAAAGAGAGTATTAATATTTAGATTTCTAAGTCTTCGTGGCATATAATCATGAATATCATATTTTTTCTGTGATACAATGATAGATTATTATTGTTGTACTGTATACACGTTCTTCTAAGAAAGTCTTTACCTGTCGATAAGACAATGTCTTGACTGGGACTGGGATGGGTGTAGCACGATATCACAATATGGCAAGCCAAACAAAAAATTAGAGCAAATTTAAAAACTGTAAAATTATATTATCAAATCTTGCACGCTACTCCTCTATGATAATTACCCTCATCCTTGCGCTTATTATTATTTTATCTTTGCAATATTTTTGAGAGCTTTGATGCTGTAAATACTTACACGGACAAAAACATATACGGAATAATTATGCCACCTCATTTTTTGCACAATTTGTTCATATAGCATAATTTATACTATAATGCATAATAACTATATTATACATAGAATAAATATTGTGTTGTACAGCATAATTAATTATGCTGTTCCAATTTAGCATTAATTATGCTAAAATGACATAAATGTACATTAATTATGTTATTTATTCTTTCCGTGTTGAATAAGTATCTTAAGTATGTGAGAAAAAACAAAAATAAAAAATTAGCAGATTTTCCAAACAAAATGACCTAAATCGAAGTTTGTCCTATGTTCAGCAATGTTATTCACTACTCTAGTATGGCCTCCAAGCGCATTAAATATGACGTCATCCGCATACACTCTATATAGGGATAAGAATAACAACTAGCTTATTTTCAGCACAATTTGTTTAATACAACATAATTTATGCTATACTTCATAATAACTTTGCTGCAAAACACAAATATTATGTTGTACAGCATAATTATTTACATTGTTCTAATCTATCAAAATTTATGCTATAATATGACATAAATGCAGCATAAATTACGTATTTTATACTTTTCTTGTATTAGTTGTTTTTATTTTCGACAATATATAAAGTGGACATGTACGGTATATAAAATCACGCAAAGTGTCTGTGAGCATGTTGCTAATTGAGTTTGTTTGTAAATTTGAAATATTTCATTGAAACTTTACATGAATACCTTCCTAGAATATAGAACCAGATAGTATAAAGTATGGTTGTTTACAGGGAGAAGCCTCACAAAATTCCACGTCCATACTAAAAGGCTTATAGTTTCCGGCGTCTTTGCATTACATAATCCCATCTCCAGTTTCACCCCCCATTGTAGAGCATATCGAGTATCTTGTCCACTCATAAAAGTTCAAATGTTGAAAAAAAAATTTTGGGTGGGCCTTTGTTTTTTTGTCACCTTAAGTTTGTATAATTTTATATTACAACAACAGATGTCAAATTTAATTCGTTTTTGAATGAGTTACTGCTTATATAGCTATGACTTTTTTTTTTTAAACTGGATTATAGTTTCATTTTTATTGTTCTTGGTCTATTGTATGCTAAATAGTTGAATATCAATAACAATAGTCGCAAATTGGAGATCATTCAATTCCATATTAGGATGTTTGTTACTCAAACCAACATTGATTTTTATTTCTTTTAGATTATCTTTATGTTGTATGCTTTTAGATTTTAATAAAACCACCTGTTTCTGCACAAAGGTTTCTTTACATTATATATTTTTAATCACAATGAAATTAGCCTATGACATTTTGGCTGTGCTGTATAAAATATGTTACTAACTGTAACGTTAATAATTTTAATCTGCATATTTTAGAATATTTAATTGAATAAGATGAAACATGAGAATTTTAGTTTTGCAATATCGTTCACAAATGTCGTCCATTTCAAATGGCAGTTTTTGGTTAAAAATAAACGATCATTTAAGAAATATCGAACATTCATAAAATCTGGCCATATAAATTAACTAATGCTGATTTTAAGTTTTCACACGGTATCCCTATAGTAGCTGTTGTTATACATACATTTTTCTTCTTTCTTCGCCGGCTGATCAAATTTCTAGTTTCTGATATTGATTTCTCGCAGTTGTAGAGCCTAGTAGAGCCGCTACTCGACTAGTGACCGCTGTATGAGGTGACACGACCCACCAGTGTTAAACAACATGGGCTGTATAAAACGAGGAATAGGTGAGTATTCAATTTAATGGTCCCCTCAATATTTTGTTATAGCATCATTATATAATAATATACTGTTTGATGAAGTATATGTTTCGTATTTTCATAAAGATAAATATATTTTCTGTAAAAATAGGTATTGTTTTTGTTTTTGAAATTATATTTTTGTGAGTAAAATACAGAAGCAGGACTTTTTTTAGTGCAGTAGAAAATAAAACATTTTCATTTTTTTTCTTTTTGTATTGGGGCAAGGAAGACAAAAAGAAAAAGAGAAAAAATAATGATTTTAAATATAACTTCTTCAGTGGCAGTATACAATACAGTGAATATTAGATACTTCAATAAAAAGTAGAAAGAAAAAAAAAAATCGAACAAATTGAGATAAAAAAAAAAAAAAAAAAAAAAATGGGGCCAAAAAACACCCCTGAATTTACGCGATTTTTAAAGCTACTTTTAGCATTCTAGAGTATAGGGTAGTAAGAAAACCTTTTTGGCTAAAGATACATATTTTTGTCCTTCTGAGAGCCGCACAAAAACATGGTTAAAATATACCACAATGAAATAATGTTTTAAAAAGTCGAGGACTGAAAAGGTTTGCTTTAAAAAAATTTGAAAGCTTGAAATTTTCAAATTATCATATTATTAAAAAAAAAAAAATCTTATTGAAAGACCATTTCAAAATGTATCCCAGGTTTGCCGGCGAGGCACGTGCTATGCCTACTTCTGTTCCTGGGCTTCTTCATGGCTTTTATGCTGCGAGTCAACCTGAGCGTGGCCATCGTGATCATGGTGCGTCCCTCCAACACCTCGATGGCTGCTGAGGCTCAGGATGCTGCTGCTGCGTGCCCCGCTCAATTCATCTTGCCAGAGCCTACCCCTTTTAACCTTTCAGATCAAAACTTCCTCAATGCTTCCACAATCGAGGTAAGAGGATAAACTATGACTTATAATATACGATCTTACTTTCATTTAATTAAACATCCACGCTTACAATTATTCAATCGATTATGTACTGTATTTACAGACTATAAATTGACTTATTTATTTGAGATAATTAATTTCAACATAATATATTAGGTGCTTTTAGTCACATTAAAGATTTGCTTGTTATAACTTTATAATGTTTCTCAATTTTGTATCGAATGAAAGAAAATGTTAATTTTATATTTTAATACTTCTTATAATTGAAGAAAACAGAAATATAGCTCTTTTTGGTTAAAAACTTCCTTGTCAACATTTAGCTTTTTTTTTTTTTTTTTTTTTTTTTTTTTTTTTTTTTTTTTTTTAATTTAATTGTTTTACCATTTTTACTAGTAAAAGAAATACGAGACATTATTATATAATGTTCAATTATTATCATTATTATTATTATATAATCATTTAATTCCAGGACGAGACCGAAGAAGGAGAGTTCGAGTGGGACGAGGTAACTCAGGGTCTGATCCTGGGTGCTTTCTTCTGGGGCTACTTGATCTCCCAGGTCCCTGGAGGTCGTATTGCCGAGGTGTACGGCCCTAGACTTGTGTTTGGTCTCTCGGTGTTGGTGAACGCTATTCTCTGCATCGTGCTGCCATCTGTTACCAGGCTGCACTGGAGCGCTCTTCTTATCATCCGAGCCTTGCAGGGACTTGCGCAGGTGAAATATAGATAGATAGGTCTGTTATTTGCTTTGTATAATGATTAAATCATTATCAAACACTTAAAAAAATAATAAAAATAATAATTTTCCTATCTCTCTTCCTTATGGAGTGAAAAAAAAGGAAAAAAAAGTACTGGCCTTATGGTATATTTTACCCAGGTCATAACCCCAACTAGGGGTAGTTAACAACAACAAAAGGTCTGAACGGTCTGGTTGGTTTAGTCTCTAACTTGAAGAAACACACATTTAAGTGTTGGGCATCTCTATACCTCACCTCCTAAACCATAAACATAATATGGTGTTTTAAATTAAAATTAAGAATGTTATCAAATTATATTATTGTGCCTTCCTCTTTCCCCGTGCAATTTAGATTTTTAATCATAATAAGTGTTTGAAATTATTGTTTTTATTGTTTATTTATTTATTCATTTATTATTTAGCCCAAAATATAACATTTACACAAAGAAGAAAAAAATATAATAAAATTTCACGTACTGTACATAGTTGATGAACATAAGGATTGTTATAGGGTGGGATTCATCAACAAGATAACAGAGTTATCTTTTGAAAAACTGTTATGTACAGTATATTCACAACAATCAGAATTTTTTAAAAGTTAACTCTGTTATCTTGTTGATGAATCCCACCCATAATTTATAATGAAATTTAAAATTTATCATCCTGCAGATTATTTTTTATCCTCTATGTTGCTCAAATTGCATACTTTATAAACTGAATTTTTAAAGGGCACTGAATTTATTTACTAATTTAGTCATTTCCAGGGTGCACTATTCCCATGTCTCAATGCCGCAGTTGCAACTTGGTGCCCGATTGAAGAAAGAGATAGATTTATTTCATTTGCTGTACAAGGTAAATATATCTACTTTGATAACGAATTATGTTTAAAATTTCAATTTATTTAAGTATACAATTAAATTTTTTGAAGTTTAATGTAAATAAAGCAACTAATATTGTAATTCCAATTTTTTAGGAGCGACGATTGGAGCGGTGGTGTCACTGCCATTATGTGGGCTCGTGGGCACCGCCCTGGGTTGGGACGCTATTTTCTACACGTCAGGTTGCTTGGCACTCGTGTGGTGCGTAGCTTGGTTCATCTTGATCGAGGATTCACCAGAGACTCACCCAAGAATCACAGAAAAAGAGCTCACGTATCTCGCCAAGAATATTCCCGCAAAATCAAATGAGGTAATTAAAAAAAAAAAAAAAAAAAACACTCTACAAGAAGTTTTAATTAAAAATAGTTTTATAATTACTTGAGTTACACTAGTTTGCAGCAAGTTCTTGAGATTTAGGTTACACAAATTAATTGAATTGTGCATAGAAAGTTGGATATACGGTATATTTCAACTTTATTTTAAATAGTTAAATATATTATGTATATAATGTGAAACTAAAAGTAAAGCAATTAATGAATATTTTGATATGTTCTTGAACAAAGATAATTAATTCATTTAATTTCAATTTAAGTTATGAAATATTCCAGTTTAAATTACTGAAGAGATGGTATAAAAAAGTTTTATGTGATTGAAACAGGTGGCTAATGTACCGTGGTTGCAAGCGTTGACATCCCCGCAGTTCCTCATTGGATGTATTGCTGCGATTGGTAATGATTACGGCTTTCACACGCTGCTTACGTTTGCACCTAAGTACATGAAGAGTGCACTTGGATTTGACTTACAACAGGTACAATGTTTGTTATGATTTAAAATCAATTATTTGTGTTGTTGCTGTAACAGTATTGCTTTCCCTATATATATGTAAACTTATGTTGTAATATTCTAGTCAAGAACGCTTGGAACGACTGAAATAGCCGAGGCGTGTATGTTTCTTATATATATATATATACATATTACATATTATTAACTTATATTATTATTATTTTAGTACATTCTATCGCTACTACAGTTTTTTCCTTCACTTTTGTATCGATATTGATTTAAATATGAGCAATATTGACATTAAACGACATATTTATTTCATTACAAAATGAAAAACTTTAAATATAAATCAACTTTGAGATGAGTTGCCATTTATCAACTCTCATATATGGTCAAGGGTTTGTGCAGTAGTTGTCAAGCCCTCACGACACCTTAATAAAGTTACTATTATTATTATTAGATCCTAACTATATATGCTTTAAAAAATTCCTAAGGCCTTTAGTTAACTGCTTTTGATCAATTACTCCCCATGGTATATTATTAATTAGTAAAAATCAAAAAAATATTCTTTACATTTGAGAGCGATAATAATTTATTTAATTTTTAACTTCAAAAAAATTAAAATACTTTTGTAATAATAGTATGTAAGAATTATTAGTAAAGTGTAATTTTTGTTTTCAGAACACGTTGATCTCGAGCATTCCGTTCCTCAGCCAGTACGTGTTCGCCATGGTGTACGGAGCAATCATGGACAAACTGCTCAGCAGAGGAGTGCGCCTCGTCTTCGTGCGCAAGCTTTCCGTTTGCTTCTGTAAGTCGTCATAAGTATTGAATTATTCAGACACAACGATTTACTGTATATCATTTTAGTCACCATTATCTTCGCTTATTTACTACATAGATAAAACGTAAAATAGTAGACAAATACATCTTTAATACCATAATCCACATAGGGGGTGGGTCAGGATAAATCCTTTCCATCAGTAATTTATGGTTATGAGTTGTTATGACTGTTATCAGCTAAATATATAAATCAAATAAATCGTCAGTTTCATTAATCGATTAAAAAATTGTTACAGCTCACTTACTACCCGCGTTGGGTCTACTGATCCTCTCGTATACAGGATGCAACGTGGTAGCTTCAGTAGCGGTGCTCACGTGTTCCGTGGCAGTGGTGGGTGCCTTTACATGTGGCTTCTTCCAAAACCCACTTGATATAGCACCAAACTTTGCAGGTAAAAATAATTACAATACTACCTGATTCAATTAATAATCTAGTATATCCACACCAAATATTTAATCATTTTAAAATAATATAAATTTTTTTCTTTGTTATTTTCAAGTATTACGAAAACAAAGATAATGCTCTTAGCCTTCTCTTTATTGCTATACTTCTATGTTGCAGGCTCGCTTACTGGAATAATGAACATGCTTGGCTCACTTACTGGAGTTGTCGCTTCTCCTGTTGCTGGATTTGCTCTTCACACTTACGTAAGTTTATAATGTTGCTCAATACCTAAATATATGATATGAACAATTCTTATCTGTAAGAAATTTTTAAGTGAATTTCATCAAATGTATTCTATATAGGAGAATAAATAAATTTCAATTGTAAATTTTAATACGGAAACGTATAAATAATAAAATGTTGAGCCCATTCAGTAAGCTTAATTTACTGAGATATTGAGTTTCAAAGTTGTTATATTTTTATTTCCTTACAGGGTGCAGTAAGTGGTTGGCGTACAATATTTTTTATCTCTGCTGTAACGTATGGAGTGAGTGCGTTACCATACCTCGCACTCGCCAAATGCCGCGTGCAACCGTGGAACGACCTCACAGCTAAGGATGACAGTGAAAAGAGTGAGTCAGAGATGCCCATGAATGACGTAACCAAATCTGCGTGAAGATACTGATGCCTCAATCTCAGTTATAAATATATCATTGTTTGAAATCATTCACTCTATTTTTTTTACATTCATCATCATTTCGTTTTATTACTCATTAGTTATTTTTCTGAGACAAGATATAAAAGAAACTTTTTTTTTATTTATAGACCCCTTGCACATTCTTGCGCTTCGTCGCCATGTTTGTGGTGCCTAATGCATTGTACAGCATACGGGAAACATCATTTCTCCTAATTTTTCACATAAAAAAAATTATTTCAAGTGAATGAATTTTTCTGATATTCTTGTAGCTTATTAGGAGCTAGAAATAAGGTTTTGATTGAGCTTTGAACCTTCTTTTGCTATTAAAAATTAAAAAATGACATTTTTTCCTATGCTGCCTATGTATTCCTGACCAACAAAAAAGCGGCTCTTAAATATGAGTGCAACCGGTCTATAGTTGCGTGATAAGATAAAGAAACTAGTGTTTTTATAATTCTGAATTGCAATGTTAAAAACTTTCTCATGGTATATTGAATAAATTAAAAAGTAAAAAAGTGTGGAGATGTAATAATTTGTCATATTTTAAAAGGGAAAAATTGTCTACACGTTTTGATTATTAATAAACTCTTTTACAAATAAAGAGAACATTTTATTCTACATAATATAATTCATACAGATGAATCTATCAATTGTATTGTTTCTTACATTCCAACTAAGTTTGCGCCTGCAAAATAACTTTGTAACTGTTGTAAAACTGTTTTGTTATAAAAATCAGTATTTCTACTGCTCATATTTTCAGTGCCATTTCCAATTTATTATTATACTTATACTTATCATATATTAAAAATATAATTTAATAATAACAGTGTTATTATTTATAAATACATCGATGCTGTGCTGTCCAATAATTTGAAAGTTTTCCATCTTTCAAAATACATTATACACGAATGAAGCATGTTTGTGCGCCTTTTATATTTTTATTGTTTGACCGTTCTGCACATTTCATAATTGCATTTATAATTGAATGCATAAAATTTAAACTGTTTACTGTATAGACTATTATAATGCTGTATAGAGTGCAGAACGTTTAATAAAGGCTGCAGCTGAAAGCAAATATTTTGCTTTAAGCATTCACTGCCATTATACTTAAGTAAAAAAAAAAAAAAAAAAAAAAATATTATTACCATCTATAAAAAGGAAATTTATAATTTATTTTGTATATTGATTTTTTATTTAACATGGAAATCATTTATCCATTTTTTAAAGATCTGTTAATTGTTTTTATATATAAAGTCCTATATACTAGGAAGTAGGAACCATAAAACTGATGGTAAAGTATTCTTTGTCTGCATGCCTTATTTTTAAACTAATTCAATTTTTGGAAAACATTGAAACAAAAAATTGCAATAAAATTATGAAACTGCTCTATATATGGAAAAAAATGTCGTGCGTTATAAATACTGTATTATATAAAGTTGTATAATTTTTTTATACTAATAAAACTTTCAGTGAAATGATCAAACTTTTATTTTTATTTTGTATAGATATATAGTTCTATGACCTGTTTACTTGAAGCAATATTTGTATTAAATGTGCAGTAAATTTGAGTGCAATCTCTTGCATTAAAAAGTATTAAAATTTGAAGTAATCAAATTTACTGTACAGCTCTAGCCAAAAGTTTCCGGACGGGGCAGCGGCGGCCGCTGCGTTTTCTCATAACGATAACATAATTATATTGTGATTGCGGGTTGCCTATGCAAATCGTTCGGCACTTTTGGCCAGAGCTGTACATGAAATACATTGCACGACTGGCCATTATATTATTAATGAATTATGAACTATTTGAAATGAATTGGGCAATGATTAACCTATATTGAAATGATTGACTGCTATCTGTGCATTTTTTTTTATTATTATTTAATCTAATAGTATATGGTATTAAATTTCACATTTTCTACAAGATGGGTAAGTCAAAGAACACAAAAGTCCATTACATGATGATCAAACTATTTTTATTTTCAACGTTCTGGAAGATTTTGTAATTCAACAACTATTTTTTCAATTGCGGTAATTTTTACAGCACAATACTAATATTATTGTTATTTTCAAAGTACATACTCTAAAATTCAATACAATGATTAATTACTATAACTTTTTGAATTACAATTTTAAAACAAAAATAGTTACATTTCCAGTAGCTAATTTATATATCTCTGAATCTATACATCGATGTCTGAAACCCTTCAAGTCGAAGTTTCTCATGAAATTATAATAATTATATATAATTTTGAAACAGTTGTTTTATTGTGAAATATTATGCTCATTCTATGTTACTAAAGAGGGATTAATGTGCTTGGAGGGTTACTATATGTGAAGTTATCTACCGGAATGTCCAGGACTGGAGAAACTTTGGGCAGATTCCAATACATCATCCTCACGACCAAGTAATTGCGTGCGCACCTCGCAGCTTGTTAGCTGACGCAGCTCGTTCTGTAAGAAATGTTATACCATGTAAATTTAATTGCATTATTATATAGGTAGACAGAAAAGATTAAGGTGTGCATAATTAGTTTCTTATATAATGTTCAAGGGCTTAATTTCCTTATATTATGAGTGTTTTTTTATTTTTTTTAATATACACGGAAAAAATAAATTACGTAATCTATGCTACATTCTATAATTCCCATATTGTACAGCACAAATGTTGTTATTTTGTAATAATAACATAAGAAATTATGCTAAACTAAACAATATGCTAAAACCGCTAAACAATATAGAGCGTAAGTTATGTTGATATGCATATGCATGTTGATGCATTGAACTATAGCATTTATTACGTATATTTATGTTTGTCCGTATAGTATAGCATTTTTTATTATATATTTATTATGTAGCTTGTCTCATCGTCCAATATTGTACAGTTAACCTTATTATTACGTATAATCTCGTTAATCGTCTTCCAGAGGGTTTTTAATCATGAGATTTGCCATATTTCACGTATTATAATGTAAACAAAATAAAATTTAACTTGGTTAGCTTTTTTTTTTTTTTTTGTAAGTCCGTGGAGTTTGATAAAGATATACAACAAAGTGAGAATTTATCAAAACTAAGTTTAAAAACTACTTGTGATAAAAATAATAAGTAAAATTTCTTTATAAAATTATAAATTCATATACTGTGCATAATTTATGATAATCTTTATTACAAAGTTTTTTGTTATTATAATCTTTGAAAGTTAGATTGAGCTGTTGTGATTTTGGCTTTTAATTAAAAAAGGTGATAAGTCTCATGGGGGAATATAAACTTTACGAATTTCATCCTGTGTAGTTTTTATAATAATATTGAGCTTGTTTATAAGTAACTTATATACTTATAATAAAACATAATACAAAGTTGTTGTAGAGGGATTTTTTTTTTTTTTTTTTTTTTTACTTACGACTAGCATCTGACAGAGTGCCACTGTAGACTTGACGTGCGCGCCACACTCGCCCACTCCCACACCTGAGGCCAAAGATGATCGCTTACCCGCCGTCCAGTCTCGCGAGAATGTCACCTGTTGAGAAGCGTGTCATCAATCATTCATTGACTGCACCGGCACTTCTATGAATCTTAATTATGGAGGAAATGTTAAGAGTTCGTGTACAAGAGAGAGAGAGAGAGAGAGAGAGAGATTTCACCATAGATGATGTATTGAATATTGTATATCAATAACATAATATATAGAATAATAGATAGTCATTTTTACTCCATATTTTTTATATTACACGCACAACCATAAATAATTAAACAAAAGTTGGTTTTTTATTTGTTTTAAATGAACTCGTAAATAAAAATATATCATACTTATTTACAAAGCAAGATATTGGTGTTGTTCGTTAACGTTAACCTTGTTTTCTTGCACCAAAAAAATGCGCAATACATTTGAATAACCATAGCTGATCTTTATTTTAGGAGCAAAAAACAGGGTTTATGAACAGCATTATTGTTAGTTCACTAACCTGTGCGTGTGCAGCGTGGTGCAGGAAAAGTGCAGCTGCAAGAAGCAGCAAAAGTGCAGGGACTCCACCTCTGAAAAAAAAAGAAAAAAAAAAAAAAAAGTATAATATAATATAATAGTAGTAATAGTTGCTTTTTATCTTTTTATAATTCATGCACGTAAAATTATATTTCAAATTTCAATGCTATTAAATTCTTAGTTTAAAAGTGCTAGCTCATAATTTATTTAGTTGTATATTAAATAAGATATTACCGCTTTGACGTTGAAAAATTTTCAATGCTAGAAAGAATAATAACTTATTACAATTTATAATTTGTTATTTTGTTAATTAAAAATTGCATCCTCATAACCATTATAGATTAAAAGAACATTCCAATTGTATCAAGTATTTTAATTATTCAACCCCTCAGATCCTTTAGTGAATTTCTAATGTTAGCCCCATATATATATATATATATATATATATATATATAATAAAAACAGATACAATAAAATAGAAAACTAAGATTTTTATTTCTGCATTAAAACATAAAATTTATATATAAACTGTGATTAAAATCTAAAAGTCACAAAAGACAAAACAGGTGTAAATGTGACGTCAAAACATTTTGATTACCTCTATACTTTAATAGTAAAATCATGAATGAATTTATATAGAATAGCAATGAATGAGAACAATACGACTAATACTAAAACAATTGTTAGCAATTTAATAAAGACTTTCTATTTATTTACCTTTGCTTTGAATTAGCTATATTTCTTTGTTCCATTTCATGCACTATAGCTTTATTTCTAATGTTTCATTTCCAGGATAAAATGTATAGCTCAACATATTGTTAAACATGGAAATTTTAAACGAAAATAACATAATTATGTAATAGGGTAAAATGCTGAAGCTCAATTATTGTTTATGTTTCTGAACAAATTATAATTTTAGTAAATTTTTAATAATGTGGCTAAATCACATACACCTCACATTAAAGAACTTTTAATAAATAACTTATTATTCTGAAGAGAGATTTTAAACATACATAAACGTTTTTAAACAGAGCTGTAAGAAGGGAAAAAAAAGTAACAGTAAACGCAGAAATGAATTTAATTATTTAAACCTTCTTTCTTTTCAGAATTGTGCTGAGGTAGTTCTCCTTTCTTTGATTAAACAGAAATACTGTTTGTAAACTCCCTATTTGCAGATTAGAAATAATATAATAAATAAAAATTGGACTTTAAAAATTATGCTATTCAATTCATTTATTTTCGCTGTAAAAAAAACATTTATTTTATTATTTTCTTTTCTTGCAAATAATAATAATAAAAACATATTAAACTATTGGGAAAGCTAAATTTTGACTGCAATTTAAAAAAATTATTATTGTTGTTTCTATGTAGCAATAATTTTACATTGCATATTAATATACACATAACACATCGGTTGTATTGTTTGACATCAAAGTTACGATGGTAGTATATAACTATAACATTTATGAAACATTACTGTATTTTATATGGGTTATTAAACACGTTCGATATAAACTTGTATATGAAATCGTAAAAACACAATATCAAACTTACTAAATTGATTGTTTTGTTGTTTATATTGACTCTGTAAAGATAATAATATAGAAATAAAATGTCTTTGTATTAAAATTTTTTATTTATAATTTTATTAAAGTGTATTTTAATGTGTCTACTCTCACTTGTCATTTTTATGTAAAGATTTTTATTTTATTTTTTACCTGATGAATTTTTAGCTTTGACCTTTTCCATTTCTTTAAAAGCTCATATATATTTTTTTTAATATAATATTTGTATAGTAAAAATGTTAATTGTGTTTTTAGATTTATTTGTGAAAAAATAGTAAATAGAAATGATATAGGCTATTAATGCTAATAACAAATTTTAATTCAATTTTTACATAAACAAATTATGAAAAAAAAAAAAAAAAAAAAAAAATGCGATTTACTTCTGATAATAAACAATTTCAAACTTGCAGATTTATTAAAAGTAAATTTTTATACAAATTAAACAACTTAGTAAGTAACTTTTAAACTCTAATTTTATACTATGCCCTGAGGTATTTGTGTGTATTGTATATATCTCATCGTGGGGTGAAGTTGAAAATAAGGGTTTCCATATACGGTAAAACACAAAAGTTCTTTATGAAAGTCAAAACATCAGGGGCGGCTGGTGCATGTAAGCCCTGCAAGCAGTGCATGCCTATAGAAAATCGATCAAAAAGGTTTTATTCCATAATTCAATAAAGAAAGTTATTTTTCATATTTTGTATCTAATTTTTATCTATTTTCTATGTTTTTTCTAATTTGTATTCATTAAAAACAAAGCGCGCCTTCATAAAAAAAAAATCACGTATGCAGCGCCCTCCTCAATAAAAATTGTGAAAGCTCCACACTACAGGAGCATACGTCGGTATAGCGCTAGCGTTGAGAAAAAAAGAGGGGGGACGGGAGGCTACAATGCTTCTGAATAGACGTCGTGAAAGCACTTCAAAAAAATGCTTGCATCTTTCTTAAAAAAATTAATAACTCAATATCTAATAGTTGGATTGAAAAAATAGAAACATTTCCTAAATCTGTGTTATTTTGTCTATAAATGTGTGACTTTAATGTTGTCGTATGCGTAACGACTAATTAGCAATAGCGTGATATGTTGCAGTCTATGCTAAAATATGAATAAAAAGTCGTGTAATTTATATGTAAAAAGTGTTTTAAAAATATGAAACTTTGGATATATGTGTAAATCAATAGATCACACACTTTAAATAAATTTTATTTTTTAAAAACATGAATAGTAAATTACATGAATCAATTAAATGCAATTTTTTGCTCTCAATTACCTTATTTTTTGCTTTATATATAATATATTATAAATAATTTCACTGGCGTGATTTGATGATGTCTTTTAAATTTTATTATTATTATTTTGTAATTCATACATAGCCAAAAATATTAAGAATATTATTGATAAAAAAAAATAAAGAGAGAGATCGAGACAAAGCGCGGTTTTTATTTTTTGAAACTTTTTACAGTAAATGAGCTCAATATGAAGGATATAATCACTGTCAAAAATTCTTAAAAAAAAATTCTATGGCTTTAAAAACGTAAAAGTGTGTCTAGTTTTTCTCGTTTAAATATACGGAATTGGTGTAGTTTGTTCAGATAATCGCAAAAAAAAAAAAAAAAAAAAAAAAAACAATTAAGCCCAAGCATAAATGTTACATTAGAGGATCCTTATTGACTGATAAAGGAACAACTGTTTTGAAGCCGACTATAAGCAATTTCGCTCATATCCGCTTCCTTTTCGTCTTACTGCGCATGCGTAGTAGGAGAAACGGAAGCGGATGTGATCAAAATCGCTTATAGTCGGCCTCAAAACCGTTGTTCCTTTACTAGTCAATATAACATCCCCACGTTTGCCCGCACGCTAAACCGACAAGCTCCATTAAAAATATTAATATAAGAATAACCTGGAAAAGGTATAACGGAGAGGACTATTTATTTTTAAAATGATCTATTGTACCGAAAAAGGGAGGGGAAATATTAACAAATGTGCCTGTTAGCTAAAGTTATTATTTATTTTGTCAATTTTTAAATAATAAAAACCGTGACATTAAAAATGACAGTGTTTAGTTTTTTTCGGGCATGGTGTTTGTAAACTGATTTAAAAATCAAATATTTTAATTTTTTTTTATATAGTTTGCTTTGGCATATAAATTAAAGCAAAACAAATATAATAAACGATAAATAGGGCCGTACATTTGCAATTATCTAATCGGCAGTTAGTTCTCTCTCTCTCTCTCTCTCTCTTCTTTTCTTTTGAAATAAAAACTGAATAGCCCAATTGTACCGTATAGTTGCACTAGTTGCAGTTAAATTCGATCCAATATAATTTAATTATAGTAACAAAAAAGTCACGTTTTAATGATTATTTTTTATAAAATAATGCCATACATTTATATGAATAAATGTTTGTACAGAAGAGAATAAAATAAAAATAAATGCGCAATAATAATATTAAATAACATGCTCTTTATAAAAATATTTACGTACGATTTTGTGAAAAATCTAATTTATACACTACTTTTACAATACTCTTTTATATATAGTTTATTCATTAGTCATTATAGTAATAAAGATATATAATTAAAAAAAAAATGTTAACAGCACAATTTCTTTGAAAATTTTCGTTATAAAAAATCAAAATGATTGTTGCTTTAAGGTTCAGATAAAAAGCAGTTTTTTTTGTCGAAAATCAAAGATTATAAGGGATCACGTGGTCTAAAAAAAATCGGCGCCTGCGGCGGGCTATCCCCCCCCCCCCCCCCCCCAGAATATATAAGCTATCACCGAGTGCTTGCCTAGTCATAAACTTCACGAGCCGCCCCTGCAAAACATGCCTTTAAGTTGAAATTCTATAAATGAACTACAACAAAACTATGTATAGGAAAGAAAAACTTTATAAATATAAATTGAAAATGGATTAAAATGACTTTGAAATTAGGAATATTTTAGAAATAAAGAATTTGGTCTAACCATAGTTAAAAAAAAAAATTGCAGAGAAATTTTAAAGGGATTATTTAAAAGTAAAATAACAAGAAAAACGTAAAAATTCAAAGACTTGAGAGAAGATCAAAATATTTTTGCACTTACCGGACAGCCATAATACTTCGTGGATTGTGGTGTGTGGTGAGACCTTAGGTACAAGGGTTGCTGCTGCTGAAGCTGAATGTGACTTTACATCGAATATTCGCGCCTTATATACGCACCCCAGTCGCGGGGGCGCGAGTATCCTCATTGGCTAACACTCAACCACTCAAACTCCAACTCAAACTTGCAGATTAAAATTTTTTTTTCCACCCTCATAAACCATATTTATATCACAAAGTTTTAATTTTATCTATTTTTACTTTTTTTTGTTGCAAAAAAACATTACACCTATTTATATACGTACATAACAATTATGAAAATATTTTAATGTTATTGTTTTGATTTTTTTTCCTACTTTATATATATGTAAAAAGTTTGAGCTACATATTTGTAAAATTTAAATGTTTATAAATATTACTCATTCATACTTTTACAATATTCATGTTGACAATGGATTTGTTCTTTTTCCTTTTTTCCTTTTTTTTTTTTTTTTTTTTTTTTTTTTTGTATCAGTTTTTTCATTCATATTTTATCATGCTTTTAATAGAAATTGTTTCATTTTAAAACAAAGTTTTATTGTTATTTTACTGTAATATTTTCACCATCTCATAAAGTAAAAATAAAATCTCTTAGTTTAAATTTCAATACCACGTTCTCCAAAGGGAATATAGAAATGAATACTCATACTCACATATTATATAAGTATCATGTATGAAGAAAGCCATGGTTGAAAATTTTAGTTAGTTGTTTTATGAGCGGTTATTTTTTTCGAAGTGATGTTTCACGAATTTTCCATTAATTATATTAGTATAGTTTTTTTTCTCCATATGATACGTTCATTATTATTATGTTTGTTTTCAACTAAATTTTTGTGGCTTTACACTTTTTATTTGTGACAAATGAAAATCTCAATTTTCATTGCAAATTATGAATAATTTTGTATGATTATCATACCTGAATGGCAACATAATATTATAAACAACTAGACTAGCAAATATTAACAGCAATTTCGAATACTAGCGAAAGAAAACAATCGTAATCTTACTTAATACCTAAAAAAAAAAAAAAAAAAAAAAAATCTTGCTTTCAAATTCTGATTTATTAAAAACTGTTTTTTAATCATTTTCTAATAAACAGAACTTAAAAGAGGAAAACAGTTTTTCTGAAGAGAGAGTTAGGTATGAGAGAGAGAGAGAGAGAGAGAGAGAGAGAGAGAGAGAGAGAGAGAGAGAGAGAGAGAGAGAGAGAGAGAGAGAGAGAGAGAGAGAGAGAGAGAGAGAGAGAGAGAGAGATATCAATTCAATCAATCAGTGATGTGTAAATTCCTATTTTTAGTTTTCTCCTTTACTCACCCCACACATATGACTTCATTTTTTAACTTTTCTAGTTTTTTTTTTTAATGGAAAAAAAGTATGTATTTGAAAACGAATTAACGAAGGATCAAACGAGAATCTGATGTAAAAGTGACCAAGATGGGAAAAATAAAAATCATCGAAGCATCAAATGACATCGTGGGAGGAAAATATTGGTCGTGTTTCTATTTCTTTGCAATATTGACTGTTAACATTAGCCTATTTCAAATCTTAATTCTGAACTTTAAATAATAATAACATAACATATTCGCATACACTATATCATTTTATCAGTTAGTCGTCATTTTTTTTTTATAAAATTGACATAATTATAATATGACTATACTGCATAAGAATTAACAGACAACGCAGCTACAATGAATATTGTATTGTAAGGGTTGCGTTATTTATATAATATAAACACACGCAAAAATTATAAACGATATAAAACGTTCACAAAAGTATCACACACAAAATTAAACTAAATTCTATACAAAGAAAAAAGTGAGAAGAGAAATTGAATTTCAACTTAATTTTGAAAAATTCACCGAAGTAACATTTTTTTTTTTTTATTAATATTTTGAAAAAATTGTAGATTTTTAATTGACGAAAACGTAATTTGAGATCATGACTTATTAAACTGACACCATAATATAGAAAAATCTTATGATTGAACAACACAAAAATTGAAAAATAATTAGCATAAACAAAATATTGAATACCACTAAACAGTAGCCGGAGGAAGAATAATTGGAGGCAATGAGGCGAGCAAGATCGCGGTAAATTTAGCGTCACATTTTCCACTCAAACTGACTATGAGGCAAATGATGTGAACAAAAATTAGCAATATATTTTTTATTATTATTACGTTTAAATTGATAAACACCCACAGGCTATTAATAGCCTTTCGAAATTTTCTGTCAAATAATAATAATAATAATACGTGATTTTTATAGTTATATTTTTTTAAATTTATTATTATTATTTTAAAAAAATATTAATAAAATAATCATTTGACATTTAATAATTATTTTATGAATATTTGCTTCAAGGTTCAAAGTATTTGTTACATTTGCAATTTAAATTTTATTTGATTAATTTAGTGTTTTTAATATTCAACAATTAATTCTGTATAATATTACAGTATTAAGATAATATAATAAGTAATTACAGCAAATTTTTATATTATTTTATCTACAATCGGCGTATAATAAAACTCGTTTTGTTAATTATAATTAACTATATTATTAATTGTACATATATTTATACAAACAAATTTATAATTTCCAAATAATCCAAAATAATAATTTAAAACAAACGTTAAGTAGTTTGAGTATGTAATACTTCTAATTCTTAGATATAGTATGACAAAAAATGATAGATGCGTATTTTCAGAGTAAAATGCAATAAAACGCCATATGTGGGTGTGAGATTGTGAAGTATTAGAACTTGACAGGATAATTCTAACTAAAGCTTCATTTGTCGTTGATATGAACACTCGAACTTGTCAACTGATAATCTAACTATGCACCAGTTTAATACTTTCAATTATCTGTCCTCGTTCTCTACAATTTTATTTGTCCTATATGCAAACATTATTTATGTAATTTTGATCGTTATTGCCTCTTCTTTAAAGCTAATATTTGCATTAATATCTTATTGTATATAAGACTAATAAATTTTAGAAGCATTATACAATATGTCTCGGATAAAAATTATGGATATTAGGAGTTACTAATTGCTAAGGTAAATAGATGGTGTACGTGTTAGATTAATTATAAGATTTGTGCTAAAGCTATATAATTTTACGTATCTTAAGTAAATATAAAAATAGTATAAGCCTGATAATATTAAGTTCTTTTAGTAATTTTGATTCAAATTGGAATAAAATGTGCATTTGTTTCATAATTTTGTTTTAAGCTATTTATTTTAAAATTATCGGACTGCTCAAGCTATGCACATGCACGTATATATTATTAAATTTTACTGCATATTAAAAATACCTTTGTGAACTACTTACCTATTTAATAACACAATGTAAACAGTTAAAACAGGTATATGACAATAGTACAGTATTATGGTATACAGTAAATAAATATAAAGTAGCCAAAAAATAAGGAAGTGAATTGTTGAGAAATAATTAAGATCCCTGCGGCGAGATGCAGTCGCTGGGTGTAATAATAATAAAAATCTCAAGGCTTTGGGATGTACTTATTTAACTACTCTTATTTATTAAAAAAAATTATAACCGCATTAAAAAAACTGCAAAAACAAAACATATATTTGTTTTTTATATGAGGTGTAGAGATAAGGCAAAAAGTACTACATATTTATGAGGATTTTTTAAAAACAAAATTATATATTATATAAAATGATAAAAAAAAACACAGAGTAAATTATCGTGCTATATAATCTAACAAGTACAATCTGATCTTACATTGTTAGTACAAACGATCTTAGAAAATTAAAAAAATTGTTGAATCATTCAATAATCATAAAAACCAACAAACACCCTTCTTTTCTGAAACTCAAAACAAAATGATTAATTTTCAAGGCTATTCAAGTTCAAATATACTATATATTTTGCGCTAATTTCCTGCAAAATAATAACAATACAATATACGATTACAATACAGATTCGAGATGATCGAGTGGTTTTTTGCTATGTAGCCACATATTTTTAATTTTGTGGTATAATAATATATTATAATATAATGAGTATCTCAAGCAGCGTGAAGGTTACGAAGGAGATGATATAGAAATTGAGACTACTATATATTATGTGTTTTGTCTACAGCGAGTATATTATTATGCATCAGTATGGTGGTGTGGCGGTACAAGTAGTGAGGAAGTGATTGCTATATAAGCTCGTCGCACACTTAACACAAACTTAGTTTTTATTTGAGCTGCAATAAGGTAAGTCTTACAGGGAAATTCAAATTGTTTATATTCAGGCCATAAAGTGGTATACCTTGGTTATACCTGGGGTATATCTTGGGTATATCTTGGGTATATCTTGGGTATATCTTGGGTATATCTTGGGTATATCTTGGGTATATCTTGGGTATATCTTGGGTATATCTGGGGTATATCTTGGGTATATCTGGGGTATATCTGGGGTATATCTGGGGTATATTTGGGGTATATCTGGGGAATACCTTGGGTATATCTGGGGAATACCTGGGGTATACCTGGGGTAGTTATATATAGTTATACATATATATCTGGAGTTATTTATTTTTTATGAATATTCCATTGTTCTTAAATAATAGTTAACATACCAATTTGCACGGAAAAAATAAATCACGTTATTTATGCTACATTGAATAATTCCCAAAAATATTTACGTAAAATAAGATAATATCATTTATATCCAATAAAATAGGAAAAGTATTCATTTATTTGCAAAGACTCATTTTATACTTTATTAGAATATTAATAATTACATAATTTATTTTATATTTTGTTTAATAATATACTTAACAATACTGCATTACCACTTTATATGTAAATACAGCTTGTAAATGTAACAATGGGCCACTTGCAAAGAACGAACTTTTAAAACTAATTTGAAATATTCTTAATGCATTTCTAATAGAAAAAGCGTTTTCACGTATACTTGTTGCAACAATTAAAAACATTTTATTTCAAGTGGTCCATTAAATAAATTAAGTAATAAAGTATGAACATTAGTCCTAGAGATTATATTGTTATTTTAATCTAAGTTTTCAATAATAATGAAAGGGTTGGGCTTTCGTGTTTGAATAATACTTTCATGAACTATGATTGATTGATTCTAAAATACATTATATAGGGTTAATTTAAATCTGTACTGTAATAAGTTATTGTAATTACGGCCTATATAGGTGTTGAGCAATATTTTTACAATTTTATTGCATGTGGATTAAATACTATTTTAAAATGGAAATTGCATAAAATCAAATTTATTGCATGTTTAAAATATTGCAGTGTATGTACAAAGCTTTTATGATACTTGTTATGCATAAAATTAGTATTTTAGTTGAAAAAAATTGATAATACTCCAATTAATAATTTTTCCACCTACTATAACTTTCCATTTTTTTTTTTTTGTATAAAGTTCATTTTACACGCAGCAATAAAATTGACTGTGCAAAACTTTTTAGTTGCTGCAATATTTTTTAAATATATTCCAAAGTTTTCCAAAAGCTTCTCAAAAATTTGCTAAATTTTATTTTTGCAATACGAAAAGCATCGTTTCAATGTTTATATCTGTTGGAATAGTGTTTGAAAATATTTCAACATTATCAAAATGACAACTCTTAACGCTTTTGTATTGCTGTGTGTTAATAGATTTTAATACCATTAGTTGTATTTATTGATAGTATAATATACTATAGTAAAATTTTTTTGCACTTTTTTTTTCTATGCGTGAAATAAGAATTGCTTATTGCTATTATTTTTCTATAACTTCAATTCAAAAGCTGCGTTTACATATAAATACAAGTAAATTTGAGTAATCTTAATTAATTTTGATAAGATGCATGTTCGCGCCTCGCCGCGCTTTCCTCCCACCACCTAATTACTTATACCACGCGGTATTTTTCCACTCTAATCACGCAAGCCGCGAGCATGTCAGAATGACATAATATTTTCAAATATTGTGACCTCAAGTTATTTGTTTATTATCATAACTTTCAAGTGGAATTTTCCGATTATCTTCATATTACACAATAATAGTCAAAACTTACTTGTTTTTTTAAAAAAATATATATATAATTACATAACGGTGAGCTCACGCTACTTAATATTATTGTAATTTTATTATCAGGTTGAAAACCTTTAATGACTAATTACTAACAAAATTAAAAAACATAAAAAAACGTTGACATAATGTTTTATAATCTACGCTTGAAATAAATAATTAAAAACAAAATCATTGCGTCATATAGTAAGAACAAATGTAATGTAACATATATAAAGATGATGTTATTGTAAACTATACTATAGAATAAATTAATAGTAATTGTAATAAGAGTGAGAGAGAGAGGAGAGAGAGAGAGAGAGAGAGAGAGAGATGTTGAAAGATAATTACTGGCAAATTATTAAAATAAAATAATTTTTAAATTAAATTTCTATATTTTTAATTTAATTAGGAAACGGAACATACTTTGCAAATTCTGGAATCTCACATTATTACGTAGATTGCATTTAGAATTTTTCTCGCATCTCATCTTTTAAGTTCAGTGGTATTAAATCAAATAATAGGTTATAGACGTTTAGCAAAATGCACTGATTTTTATCATATAGGATCTTACTTGTGATTAAAAGATATATTTATATTGATTAGTATTTTAAAAGTAAAAATTCCCACGTGGAGGAAAACACCTAAAAGAAGCTTTTAATGGCAATAAAAAATTGCAAATAATTTAGAAATTTAAAAACTAAAGAGACATACTCTATAATTGACTTTGACCTTGGGCGTATATGTATTTACTTAAATAATTATATAATTCATTAAAATCGTCCTTCTTGATATCTTCTCAATTCTTACTACACGTGTATTCAACAGAAAACACTCAACAAAATGCAGACACTGACAGTCATTTGTCTGATGGTGACCTTCGTGACTTTGACCTGGGGTCAAGGGTGTCGACCATACAGGAGCTTCCGCGGGCATACCATGTGTGTGTATAAAGAGAAATCCTGCCCCGGATATCAAATGCTGGGTAAGAGTGTACAAACATATTATGTGTTGTGTGTGCAATTATAATTAGTTTTCTCGTCTCGTCTGCATGTGTGAGAGATTCGGTCTGAGTGAGTGGTGGACCAAACAGAATTATTTATGACAGTCAGGTAAAGGAGAGTTAGAAAGAAAGCTTGCATGGTCTGAATTTATTCTAATATTAAAAAATAATAATAATAACTACACACAAGAGATGGAACCAAGGTAGATTTTTAAAAAATATATTTAAAAATTCAAAACTTTCACGAATTACATTGATAGAAAAGAACAATTTATTCCTTTAATACACTTACAAAATAATTAATTTTTTGATTCAGTTTTTCGTATAGCAAATATTAAAAATTATTATTTTATTATTATTATTATTTGCTAATCATATTATGTAACTATGAATATACCAAAGTTAAGTTCTTTGTTCATTCACGGTGTCAGCGGTGAAGCACTAATAAAATTAAATAAATTTAAAATTTACATTGCTAATTTTTTTAAAGGTATAATATATATATAAAAAATATATTAATTTAATTAAATTTAATATTAATTTGAATCTTACTTGATATTTACAATACACAATGGCTCCTTATAATTTTATGATATTGTAGTCATATCACAATATAAAATAAATAAATATTAATAATAATAATAAAAAAAAAATGTTTTCAGCGCACGGGTTGTCGAACGCAGAGAAGCACGAATTAGTTAACGAGCACAATCGACTGCGCAAGGCGGTGGCTACTGGTCAAGTGGGTAATCAGCCCCCGGCAGCTTACATGCCAAACCTGGTAATTATGCTAATTAGTCACTCATACTAAAGAGGAATAATATATCACAGCAATGTTTAATTGATTGTAAAAAAAAAAAAAAAGGAAATCAAAATATAGCTATAAATAAAGAAAATAAAGAGCCATTTTAATATATAATATTTAATATACTATTGATGAATAATTAACAACTTTACTGTTTATTGTTATTTATGTGTTGTTTTTTTTACAAATTTTCAGGTGTGGGATGAAGAGCTGGCTGTGATAGCTCAGAGAGCGGCTGATCAATGCTCCTTCAGACACGATAAAATGAGAAACGTTGGTAAGGCATATTTTTTCTTACAGAATAAAATATTTTATGTGCAATTATTGATTCTTATTCTTCTTTTAAAAATTATGTTACTTTATTTTTTATTAAAAAAAATTGTTTACAATTTACTAGCCAAGGTATTAACCTTTATCGGCTTATTCAAATATGGTAAAGAGGATTATTGTTATTATTTTTTTAAATAAAATTTTTGATTCAATTAAATATGATTTATTACAAGTTTTTTTTTTTTTTTTTTTTTTTTTTGAGCATAAAAATTGGACAGAAAACAAAAATTAATGAGAATAAAATGAAAACTAAAATACTGCTCAAGAATAAAAAGATAATAAATTGCATTTTGCACTCGTAAGTTTGTTGTAGATTTTTGTTTTCCTCTCTTTCAATGAAATACCAATATTAAAATATTTATTAATAAAAGTAATACAGAACTAATTTTACTTAAATTATATATTTTTGGCCTTAGGTCG
The DNA here is from genome assembly GCA_949318235.1 of Ecdyonurus torrentis. Classification (NCBI taxonomy): domain Eukaryota; kingdom Metazoa; phylum Arthropoda; class Insecta; order Ephemeroptera; family Heptageniidae; genus Ecdyonurus; species Ecdyonurus torrentis. The sequence goes on along the minus strand of OX439132.1, from coordinate 28,413,111 downwards.
CTTTAAGGTAGGTCAGAACATATATGAGAGCAACAGGTCACCAGCAGACCCAGACAAAAGTCCGGACTTAAAAACAGCAATCCATGCTTGGTTCAATGAGGTTTACACCCCTGGATTCTCACCCTCACATATTTCACCCTTCCAGTTTGATCTCGGTACGGGACACTACACCCAGGTAAGAAAAATATTTCATTTCTTTACAATTTTCAGAACTTCAAGTAACAAACTATCTTTTATTTGTCACATCATACATCATATACCACTCTAAAAAAGTGTGCATTACTTTAATTATACAAATCCTAACTTATTTAAGAAAATAACTTTTAAGTTATTATGAGTAGCTAAAGTAATGCATTTTAGCAAGTTACTAACAATAGCTATTTTAACTTAAAATAGCTTAAATAAACTTAAAACATCTTTAAACAACCTAAATTAGCTATTTTTAATAGCTTGCTTAAATGCATTATTTTAGCTACCCATAATAACTTAAAAGTGATTATCTTAAAGCCCTTGTCAACTTATTTTTTTTTATTATTTATAATACTAGATTGATAATTACCACACCTTATTATCCATGAATTAGACACCAACACGTTGATTTTGTATTTATTTACATGATTTTTTATTTTGACGGTTATTTCACGCATCTGAAAGTAATGCACCATTTTTTAGAGTGTATATTTTGCTTTCTATAATAGTGAACTGTTGTAATGTGATTACAGATAGTTTGGGCAGACACTCATAGTATTGGTTGCGGATACGTGATGTACCAAGATAGCAAAGGATGGTCACATAAGCTGTATGTTTGCAACTACGGCCCTGCGTGAGTATACTAAAATTATTATACCTGTACGCTAAATAATGTTAATTATGCCAATATGTAAATAACTAGTGATATTGTAATGTTATGAACTGAGTTTTAAAAAAAAACCTGTTCTTGCATTTCAAAAAATGTGCTATAGCTGCTGAATTTTGCCAAACTTTAATACTTTTTTTTTTTAAAGAAAATTATACACAAACTGAAAGAATTATTTAAATAAATATTAGCTCTGTGTGTTATGATCATCGTAAATAATATGACGTTAATTTTAGATATTAATGGTGTTCGTAAACCCTGTTTTTTGTCCCCAAAGCCACAAAAAAATTACGAACACCTTATGCTTTTTAAATGGCATTGCGCATTTTTTTGGAACAAGGGAACTGGGTTTATGAACATCATTATTAATATTATTTTTTATTGTTATTTTCAGAGGCAACATAATAGGAGGCACAATGTACAAACAGCTGTAATGTTTTGTCAATGCAGATTGACTTTATGTGATGAAGAAATACGAAATTATGAATTGTTAATAAAAGCTAAAATAAAACACTTCGTCGCTGGCCGAGAGTTGAAGCTTTTTATTATTATAATACTAACATGGATTTGTTATGAAAAGCTTTGTAAATATAAATGTATAAATAAACTTTACCGTCTTATTCATTTTATGTGTTTGATTTTTAACTGATTTATCAAAGACCCTTAAAACAGGAGTAAAAAAGTAAAACTGCGAGTTGTTGCTGGAAATATACAAGTTGTAACAATTCTTATTAAATTATCGTTAAAACTTACTAGTATAGAAATTGCTTACTATATTAATATGTGTCATCAAGTAGAGTATAATATCCAAAGACACCGAGAGTCAGTTTTGCAGCCTTGCAATAAAAATTATTATTTCTTTAAAATAATACTCTATAATGTTTTCAGATTTATATTTTTTATATCTCAGCATAGCCATAGCTATTAAAAGAGTTCAAACATTGATTTACAATTAAAAATTAAAATTACTTAATAACATTTCTATGTATATTTTGAAAAGATTATATTTATGATGATAATTGTTATAAATTTTTGCTGGCTTATCATCACGAAAATTAATATTAAAATAATTTGAAATAAATAATATAAGAAATTATAAAATTATCTTTATAAAAATATTATCTATTACTTAACTGTACTTTATATTTAAATTCAGTCATGACGTTTTTTTTTTTTTTTTTTAATATAAAGCGGAATTTTTGGTTTACGTAAAAAATTACGAATTATTTGTTAAATGTTAAATGTCATACAATTCATAATTATTATACTTTATAATCTAATTTTGGATTAATATTCCATTCATTTTTAGAACAAAAAAAGTAAATAATAATAGTGTGAAATATATTTTGTTATACATATAGTAATTGCGATTCTTATACATCCAGTTTTGTTTACATTGCAGTCACGCGGCCGCGCTGCCACTTCGTGTGATTGTTGCTCCAAAATAATCTTAAAAAATTGCGAAATAATCTGCAAGATGCAAAAGAAATTATAAATATAAGTCAATTCATATTCATTTCAACATTTAAATACAGGCAAGTAATGGGTATGATTATTTATTTTTTTCCGTATTATCATTAATATCGAAATAAAAAGTTTTTAGTAAAAATTAAAAATTTGTGTGCTCAAATAAAGAATTAGTGGAAATACACATAATATAGCATAGCCATAAATAAAGATGTTTTGAATGTGTTTATTATTAATAATATGTATAATATATATTTATTCTTATATTTTTATTTCTTATTTATATTCTTTAAATTTTAAATCCATTTATAAAACATCATTATTTATGTTTGAGGCAAGTATTTATGCACTTTTTTATTGTCTTGAAAAATACAGTATGAGTTTTACTAAGTTTTGTATTTGTCTTGTTATTTCATTTTTAACTTCTTATAATTCAGAAGTACCGAAATGTCAAGAATAACTTTCAATACATTATCCAAATGGGAAAAGAGAAAAACTGGCAACATTACAATAATAGATAAATGAAATAACAAGTATGAAGGAAATATGGCGCTAAAAGAAATTAAAAAAAAAAAAAAAAAAAAAAAAAAAAGTGTTGCAATGCAGTATGAAAGTTTATTATGAAAGTTTTTGATTGCCGTGCGATACCTAAAATATTTCTGCAGTGAAACCAAAATTTCCATGCTCACTTTCAGAATGAGCCGGGTCTACAGGATATGGCAGCTTGCAGTGGTGTGCGTTATGCTGGTGACCCAGGCCAAAGGTCAAGGATGTGAGCACTACTCCAAGTACCCTGGACACACTATGTGTATCTACAATGCTAATTACTGCTCAGGAAACAAAATACTCAGTCAGTCCTTTTTATAATCTTCTTGATTAAAATTACCATTGAAAAATATTTTTTTAATATTTTTTTCATATCTTAAACTTTTTAAGACGGTATAAATGTTATTTGCTACTATATTTTTTATATTAATTCCTTGTGTTATATTTTGTAACTTTTTTTGTAATAAAAAACACTGCTTTGGACTCAACTAAAACTTCTCTCAGGGCAAGGATTCAGTCCATCACAACAACAGGAAGTGGTCAATGCACACAATATTCTCAGAATGACACTCAATGACATCGTTCCATTAAATAATTTGGTAAGCAAAGCAACTAAGAAGTAAAATAATACATAAAATAAAATCTGAATTGATGATTTTGAATTATTAATATTTTCTCGCAGACCTGGGACGACGAACTTGCGATGATTGCACAGCGACTTGCAGACCAATGTCTCTTTCAACACGACCAAGTTAGGAAAATCGGTGAGCGAGTCATAGACTAAAACTTTATTATAATATCTATGTATTTTTTTTTTTTTGGAAAATTTATCGAAACAATGTAAAAATACAATTTGTATTAACTAAAATATAAATATGACTTAATGTATTACAGATCGATTTGAGGTAGGTCAGAACTTATTCATCAGCTCCAAATTCCCAGTGGACAAAAATTTGGAACCCGATGGATGTGCAGCTACTGAAGCTTGGTTTGATGAGGTGCTCAGCCCCAAAGTACACCCAGACAACATCGCGCCGGTGAGTTGCACTTCACCCTTTAGGGGTTTTATGTCTGCGGCATCCTTTGTTTTTATATAGCTTTTTTGAAGGCAATTAAACGAAAAAGAGAAAACATTGATGAGTTTATGGCACTTTTTGCAATATATCTTTTTCTTATTATATATATTTTATATTATATATATATATATATATATATATATATATATATATATATATATATATATATATATATATATATATATGTGTGTGTGTGTGTGTGTGTGTGTGTGTGTGTGTGTGTGTGTGTGTGTGTCTTACAACTTAGCTTTGTATTATGGAATTTTGAGGAAGTTAAAACCATAAGTTATACAACTTTTAAACCATGCAAATGGGTAGTACTGTAATTCTGAAACTAAGAATGGACCTCTGTTATATTTCATACTATGTTAAATAAATGGTTTTTATAGATTTAAGCTGGCCGAATTTTTCTACATAAATTGTTAAAAAAAAAAAAAAAAAAAAAAGTATAGGGCTATGTGAAAACACATTGGAAAAATATTGCTAAATTAAAAGTGTAACGTTTTTGTTTTAGATCGTAGCATTCCAGACAAAGAGCATGGGTTGCGGCTACACCATGTACGAGGATACACTCCACTGGTCACACAAACTTTACGTCTGCAATTATGGACCAACGTAAGCACTGAGTACATTCATTTACTTGGTATTGATCTATGCTCAATTTTTCGTGCTGTTTATTTTCCATCACTTGCATCATAAGGATAAAATATATTTAAATTGAATAACAAAATTCTTGTTAAGTAAAAAAGCATGCTTTAATAATTAGTGTATTTGGATATCAGTACTAAGTTGAATACTTGGGGTGAGGTTGCAAGTCCGCCTCACCTGTATTGTATATACATTATGAATGGCCAAAAGAGTTTATTCTGCAAAGTATAGTGAGTTTCTTTAACAATGATTGGTTGCCCCCCCCCCCCCTTAACATACACATTAATTGTCTAATCAATGTTAATCTAATGTTAATGTTTAATATTGTTTTTTGAACTGATGAAAATGAGTCACTGTTGAGCATGGATTTTTTTGGGGTGGGGGGTGGGGTGGGGTGAAGTTTCGTTTATTCTTATCAGGTCTAAAGTTCTAAACGAAGAAATAACAATGATCAACCATACATATAAACGTCGTAAACAGTTAGTGACATCCTGATCAGGTGTTCTTAATAAAGTAAAAATATCGAAGCTGGCTCAATATTTGTGTGTATAGTTTGCAGAATGAACTAAAAGGTATAATATCCTGCACGAAGATAGGAGCGGGGCTAGCATATCGCCCTACTAATTGCAGGTTCGAACTGTCTCTATTGCAAAACACAGCATTTTTACCCTAGCTTTTTATTTAATTTAAATGTATATTTTATTTTCCGTGCATGGCTGGTGGAAAAAAAAAATACTATATTCCTTTAAAGTTTAATTTTGCATTATTATTTGCTTTAACTTATTGGTATTTTTTTCTACTTTCCTTTCAGCGACAAAGAAGTATCTGGGACTATGTAAGTACAGCTGCAGTATATATTTTAATAATGTATAATGTGGAGTATTACAACCCCTAAAAGTAGTTTGTAAACTTAATATTTATTTACAAATAATAAATTTTAATTCATATATTGCTTAATAATTTTAATATGTTATGCATATTTATTTAATAATTAACATATACTTTAAAGTGATACACAACCCTAAAAATAAGTATTTTTTGTTCTATGCTAAAGTAATTCAATAGAAATTAGTCGTTTATTTGACTTTTCCAGCCCGCGGAATAAGCAAGCCCCGCGAGGGTAAAGAAGAAATCTCTGACGTCAGAGATTTCCTTTACTGTGTGAGTAAAAAATCTGTACACCTTCTCAGGTAAGCGTACCAGGTACAGCAGGGGGTACAAAATTTTTACACTCATAGTAGAGGGGCGTGTACTCTATATCGTTACCCTCGCGGGGCTCGCTTATCCCGCGGACTAGAAAAGTCAAATAAACGACTGATTACTATTGAATTGTTTTAGGAAAGAACAAAAAATACTTATTTTTAGGGTTGTGTGTCGCTTTAAGTAAAATAAGTAAAGTACAAATACATGGTGATAGGTAATACCGAATCAATTTTGCGCTCAATAAGTACACTCCTCCAGAATAAATCTGACCGCAGCATTAATCTCTCCAAATGTTAAATACACGGGGAAACTTTAACGCAAGCGGCCAGATTTATTCGGGAGGAGTGTACATGTATATAAATTATTATTTCTCTCACAAAAGTTAACGTTTAACTATAGAATCATAAGAAATATAAAAGCCGTCCTTTTTTTTTTTTTTTTTTTTTTTTTTTTTTTGTACATATAGCTTGTGAGATAATTTTAGACTTTTGCTGTATTTCATGAAAACTACTTAAACTGTCTTCATTCTTCAGGTGGTTTGGTCGCGGCTTATCTGCAATGACTGCAGCTCTACAAATGGGAGGTGTTGCATCGTCAGAAAAGAGGTAGCTCATTTTAGAATAATGATAATATATTTAAATTTCATATGTCGTCATAATAAGATAATGTAACTGCATGTCAAATCGTAATTACGAGTGGAAAAACAATTCAGTCGAGATTTTATATATCTCACAGTTTTGCATATTATGATAAATATAGAAATGTTATTCCATAGAAAAACGTCCATCATGCACATGCTCAAATAAAATACATACAAGTTTGAGAAATAACCTTCATGAACTAATAATTAATTTCAAATGAAGTTAAAAATATGTTTATTTTTTTCAGTGCAAGTGACGAAGATGTAAGTGCACAATAGCATCGGAAAATATTTAAAATTTGAAATGTGTTTTATGTGTGTCAAATGATTCAAGACTATAACCCTATTTTAAATATGTACATTTTGTTTGTAAAATGTACTCTTGATAATAATTGCCTAATTTTTTAAATGAATCGGATGAAATGAATTAATTTCAAGTCATTATTTTAGTTCCTTGCACGCTCGTGTTTGGTTTTATTTGAAATTTGTGCATTTAATTAAAAATTCAAAACTATTGGTTATAGATATCTTGGTCATTTTTATTTTTATTATTTTAAAAGAAGTTTAAATTAAATATATAATATTCATAATTTATTTTATTTGATAGTTAAATTATAGTAATGTATTTTTATTTTTTAAAGTGTGTTAAAATCTAAAATAAAGTCAGAATAATTTATAATAATTATCATCTTTTATTTACAAGTTGGCACAAATTTACACGTAACATTGTCTTTACTATACAAAACACAGTTTTGTATAGAATCAGCATGAAAGATAAAGGTACAGATAATACATACATTTTTTTTAAAGTTTACATTAAACAAAAGATTGATTTCTTTCTTTGTCATGGATTTACTAAGATTTAACAAAGCTTTTTTTTTTTTTTTTTTTTTTTTTTTTTTTTTTCCCAACTCAATACTTAAATTTGTAATCAATGAAATATCATTCGTATTTTTGTTTTAATAAATATAACTATCATTCAATCATTATTATTTTCTAAAAACTGATAATATGGGGACATTCCAATTTATCCTTATGATAAAAATGTCTAAAAAAGGAACTACTTTGTAGCTCATATTGATAACTCAAAAGTTTCTTTAATATAATTCCATTATAATTGTTTAACACGATTTTAAATCCATATAGACTAATTGCAAAAGTTCTAAAATAGTTTTCATGTAGTGTAGTTGAAAAAGTCAAAAAGGTTCAACATAGAGGTCATTATTATTGTTTACTTACGTAATCAAATATTTCTAAATAAAAAAAAAAAAAAATGTTTTAAAGACAATCTTTATTAATTTGATTTGGAGCAAGATGGAGCAAGATTCCGTCTTGATTTGGACTGAACAATTCTTTTACCTATGAAATGGGGAAAAAAAATACAATTTTTTATATTATAAATATTTAACAAAGTTTTTTTTTTTTTTTTTTATATACTATAATGAGACATACAAGCTACAACAAGGTCTTGTATTTAGACCCCAAACTTAAAATTTACATTTAAAGAAAAAAAAAAACATCTGGAAAAGTAAATAACTTTATTTACTGTTATTTGAACTATTTATTATTTTGTCACATGCAAATTTTTGTGCCATTATTATTATTATTTTATTATTAATATTAAATTTTTAATTACTTCACTGCCTCTAAGAATAAAGTCTTTTTTTTTTATTTCTGCAAAATATTTGCATAATATTTTGTTTATCAATAACATTCATCATAATATAACTAAAAAACAACCAGAGAATATTACTTATAGTTCAGTGCACTGTAAAAAAAATTAATGGAGAAATTAAATTATAATATGAAAAGATTGTTGGCACTATTTATTTATTTATTTTTTTTATTTAATAAAGTACCTTTAAAATAGAATGTCACAGAAATTTTTGTTCGTTATAATAAAAATTATTTCAATATTTTTTCACATTCTTTGTATTACGTTCATTTACATCAGTTTTATACTATAAGGTTTCAACAATAATAATACGTAAAGAGCAGATATTAGTATGGACTGACACAAGAATTATTTGTAAGTATATGATGAAGCAATTTGCTACACATTGATGTTGAAACTATGTTTTGAAATTTGTATTTTTTTATATGAGAAAAAAACTTCTCATCTGTGGAAAAAAAAGTGGTTTACATTTATAAAGAAATATTTTTCTGTTATGTAGAAAAAAAATCAATTACATTTTTTAGCTTTGATTTTATTTTAGACTTTCTGCTGTATGGGATCAAAGAGTTTTTTTTAAGGTCTCCCCAGCAAAATAAATCAAAATATTTTAAACAATTAAAATAACAATACAAATATTATGAAAATAAATATTATAAAAGCTGTTGAGAAAATTTATATTTTAAATTATAAACTGACTGAACGAACAAAAATAACAAAATATATCTTTCAGTGCGAAAAAGTTTTGAATGAAACAAACGTTACGGAGACAACATTTATTTTGTGATTTCAATACCATTAACAATAAATTAGTTTTTGAAATTGAAATATCGTATACACATGGCTTTTTGACAATTTTGTTTGTTGGGTTTCAAAGCTCAAAATCACATTTAATACGATAAAAACCCATGAAGGAGGCATTTTTTTTAATTACATTTATATATTTGGCCTCAATACCCATAATTACACATTGAATATATAATCTTTTATATTTTATATTTTTAATTAAGTATATAGTAATATATGTATCAATCATATATTTTCTTTTTTATAAAGAGGCAAATAAAAGTTTTTCTGCTTTTAAACATCTTTTAAGAAATATATTCTTTTTCAAGTAGTATTATTGGGGAGTATAGTATGCAAAGTTTAAATGCTTTTAAAATCTTAAGGTATTTGAGATAGTATTATTTGTTACTGCTTGAAGTTGAATATTCACCTCTCTATAGAGGTGCACATTATGTAAGTCACTGCATTAAATGTAGATGCACATGAAGGATCAATAAATCACTGTTATTTAAGTTTATCATTCACTTTGTTCATTGTGGAGCGCTTACGAGGAGCGCGCATGTTCGCCAAGCGGGGCGTGGATTTGAACAGCTTGCCGCCGCGCCGGCCGCTCGCTGGTTAGCTGCTTGGCTGTCCGTTGGATGTCAGGGGCGTACGAGGTTGTTCTGCTCTTTCAGGACTGTTGGTTCCTCCTGTTGATACAGTAGCGCTGCGACCACCCTCGGCAGCTACGCAAATAAATGAAAACACACACACACAAAAAGATAGATAAGTAATCGAATTATCGAACATTACAAAAGTTTCTAAAACGTCTGACAAGTATGAAGTTAAACAATTGGTTTCTTTTAAAAGTTTATAAGAGAGAAAATAAATAAAAAAGAAAAATTCTCTCTCATCCATTCTTATTCTATGTTGTTGTAATAAGGAAACTTTCTTTAAACGTTGAGTCTACAGAAAAATTGTTACTAATTATAAAGTAATGATACTAATGCAGTAAAGTGCAGGCAATGATACTTTTATAAAATTTAAAACCTTGAGAACAGTCAGGTTGTTTTTATATAAACACCCATTTTAGATAAAATGAGCAATGACAAAAAGATTTCTATGGTATCATCGCATCCTCAACTTTTTTTCCCTCCAGATTTCATGCAACTTAAAATAAAAATACACTTTAATTTTTAATTTACAAATTGTTTATATCTGTTGCAAAGCAATAAACAATTTATGAGGACTCACCGATAGCCGTATGATTGGGAGGTTGCTGCGGCGTGGTGGGTACCACTGAGATCTGAGAGTTGACTGTTGGGGGTACGGGTGTCTTGCCTGGGGCTGGGGATGCAACGGTCGCCGCACGGTCTCCCCCTAACTTGCCGGGCCCCTGTTGCACTGATAACCGTGACTCAGATCCCTGGTGTACTGTAAGACGTGACTCTGAGGGTGACTTGAGAACCACGCTACACTCCAGACCCAACTTTTTGTTCTCCGCAATCTTGACAGTGATTCCTGGCTTGAGACCTCGCGTGTCGCTCGTCAGTTTGATTGGGACAGGACAGGCAAGAGAGGGCAACCGGCTTGCTACTGACTTTAGGTTAGCGGGACCGTTCTTCATCACGATCGGCTCCGGTTCGTCAATCCTGAAAATAATTATAAAAATTTAGTCATATTTTTTATGCATATGGTAAAATATATGAAATATAAAAATCATATAAATTAATAATTTAATCATTTTTTTTACAAATAACTTTTTAATTAGTAACTTAACATAAATATGTAGCAAACCAACCTATAATAACAATCATTACATTATTAATGTAAAGCTAGTTAGATTTACAATATTTGTAAAACAAGTTTTTCTTGCGGTAGCGCTGAATGAAACGACTAAATATGTATATAGGCAACCCGCCGGGCCAAACAAAACTCTCTTTATGTTCTCTCTTTTGCGAGGCAAGCATTTGTTATTTAACATGGATCCAGTTCATATAATACGAGAGATATAATAGCATTAGCCACGACACACAGAGGTCTATAATACAAAACAATACAAAGAGAGGCAAAGCGGCCAGTTTATTATATACTAAACAATTACCACACATCAAAGCTATTATTAAATGATGATTTTAACTTGCGTGAATATCAGCACAAAATTCTATTTTATATATATATATATATACACGCACAAACGTTTTGTTCTGTAAGGTAGAAAACTGTGTAATATTAACTATTTGGTATTATATAATTTTGTTGTTAATTTAAAATATAGCTATATAAAGTTATATGAATATTTTAAATTTTTGAAAAAGCAAAAGTTCAACATTTAACAGGAAAAGAAATGTATAGGAAAATGTTTGCTTTTGAATTTTATTCCCTAAAGCAACTTTATATTCTATCCATAATACACTGAAAAAATAACTATGATTTGTCATTAAATACGTGTTGTTTTTGTATTAACCTATACGAGAATTACAAAAATGGGCTTAGAATATTCTCAATTCTCAAGTAGCACGAACTATTTTTATGGATCCTCGTAGCCTGCAACGGCGTCGATTGATCCTAAAGCAACTTGCATTTTATTCAGTGAAATTATACACGCAAGAGGTTTTTTGCAATGCATAATTAACAAAGAAGAAGCGTTAAAACAAACTTTCATTTTGAAATACTTGTAGTTAAAAACATCGGAGAGAAATAAAAATATATATATAATAATTAAAAATAAAATCTTTCAACTTACATGTCAGTATCAATAACAAGTTTCCCAGGTGAAGTTTCATCCTCTGAATCCATCCCAGTATCATCTCTAGAAGGAGATCGTGGAGTTACACTGGATCGGGAATCTACATCACAGTTGCCGGTAATAATACGAAGCTCTGATTCATTTCTATTGATGGGAGTTCTCGGCGGTACGGAATGTCGGGAATCATGTTCACTGATGCCGCCAAGACTACGTTGTTCGTGCTCGGATCCACTCTCAGCAGATTCTCCTAATAAGGAATGATCCTCTGAGCCTGATTCTGTAGGTATAGCACCTGTGGATGGCTTTGAGGATGGTTTTGAAGTTGGAGATTTTCCTTTAATTTTTTCAGTAACTTTAGTGTTTGTGGTTTGGTTCTTATGTTCTGCAGCCTCTGCATTGCTGATGTTATCTTGTTTTTTCCACTTGGTACGTCTGTTCTGGAACCAAATCTTCACCTGAAACAATAAAACACGTCAAAGTTTAGTAATCTAATTACTCAAACATTGTAAAATAACATGAATAAATTGCATAAGTTTTTATTGGCAGTGAGACAAACCCCCCTTTATATATATATATATATATATATACGAGAAGTGTCAATATCTACGATCACTAAATTTTATTGATGTGACGAGTTTTTATTGAACAAATAAAATTTATTATTCCATTTTGCTCTCCATTAATAAAGTATATCACATTATTGCTTTTAATTTTTTTATTACACCGTATAAAATAATATTAAAAATTTAGCGTTCATAAGGTTTCTAAATACTATTGATACTGGAATATTGATAAATAAAAATGTCAGTAATATGTACATATAGCTATCAATAAATCAAAGTAAAAAGAAGAAGAAGAAAAATCGCAACGCAAACAAAATTATAATTTAATGATGCACAACAACAACAAAAAGTGTTAAAAGTGTTTTCTATATGTATTATTTTCCCAAAAAAGTGTCAATATAAATCATATTATGATTTTAATTGAACGATTGTTAGCATGCAGTTATATCTTCTCTCTCTCTCTCTCTCTCTCTCTCTCTCTCTCTCTCTCTCTCTCTCTCTCTCTTTTCAGTTTTAAAATGTGTAGGTTGGGAGGTTAAAACACGTATATGTATATAAACAAAAGGTAGATCAACAAGGCAAAAGAGAGAAAGAGAGTGGGGCGATTCAATTAGAGCACAGCACATTGCTGTTTAATGACACGCCACCCCATTTACAATATAACTAGTTAATTCCATATACAGATAAGACATACTATCTCGTTATAATATTATACATACATACATACATACATACTGTATATAATACTCTAACAAAATAATATTAATCTGATAGAACTTTAAATATACATAATGTACTATATAATTTAAAATCAATGATAATGTTGTTAATGTAACTTTTTTTATTCTCGTTTATGATTTAAGCTCTTTACTTTAAAATGATGAATGAGTTAGACGTATTTTATATAGAATACTCTGCCTATATAGTGTTTTTAGTATACTTCCTATAATTTTATTTTTTGCCAAAAAATTGTTATGGAATTAGCAAAGATTATTTTTTTTATAAGTTCACAATAGTAATGACTTGCAGTCTGAATGTCATACTTTTGTTTACAAAATAAGTTGCAAAAGCAAAGTTGTAAATTTGTACGTTTGAATTTTAATTTTAGAATGCTTTTAAGCCTAGATTTTTATTATTATTTTTAAAGACAGTTCTTGAAATCTAGCGTCCCCGTACATTATATGAACAAAACACTTGATACTTCTTAAATGATAAAACTATAAAATTTATAAATATCAACACAAAATTTGTTCTATTATTATTTCAGAGCACGTTATATAGAATTCTAGTATAGTACACAATAACCAATGTTTTTCCCTATATAAATATAACAGCTATATATACACCTAATACGAAAATCGTTCAATATAAACTTTGGCGCATTGAAACGAGGTATATTATGTTATTTCTATACCAAACTATATTTATTAACGTTAATTTACTAATACGTTAAAATTTGTTATATATATATATATATATATATATATATATATATATATATATATATATATATATATATATATATATATATATATATATAATTATATATATATATATATTTATATATATATAATTATATATATATATATATATATATATATATATATATATTATATATATATATATATATATATATATATATATATAATTTACCTATTGCTGAGTTAAGTTGTATGTAGTACTGTATACTATAAATATTATGGAAGCAAAAACAAGGTGAAGTGAGGTTGTCGGTAGATTTGTAAGATGAAGATATTAGCTGCGGGTCGATACAACACACAAGTGGTAAACACGTCTGGAGAGAAGAGAGAGAGAGAGAGAAGGAGAGAGAGAGAGAGAGAGAGAGAGAGAGAGAGAGAGAGAGAGAGAGAGAGAGAGAGAGAGAGAGAGAGAGAGAGAGAGAGAGAGAGAGAGGAGAGAGAGAGAGAGAGAGACGCAAGGTAAGGTGAAATATGGCACACAATACAAACATTATCTTTCTCATCGTCAGCTTATATTTCATAATTAATTGTGCTACGTTGTCATGGAGATATACAATAAAAGTAAACACTTATTTCAATAACTATATAAAGAGAATAATATACAGAAATTACTTATGTTATAGTATAGTACAAAATTATTTAATTATCAAAAATTGCTATTGTATATGTATCTGCAGCTTTAAAATTTTGACTCTCTTTTAGTCCTTGCGTCCATTAAGTTTAGTAAGTTTTAGTCATGAGACAAATATCGTAAACGATGGTAACTATTTTGTTCGTAAGAAAGAAAAAAAATGAAGTCATTTAATTTGATTTTGTAATGTCAAAAAAACAACTTATAAAGGAATGAAGCAATGAATGAATAGAAAATAATTGTGTATAGGAAACCATAAAAAATATTTTAAATCATAGATCAAATATACCAACAAAGAAATATAATACATTTCTATTATATTGTGTTACTTTTAATATAACGAGTTTCTTATATGTGTTCAAACATAAGGGAAAAAAAGGATATCGTATATATTTTTTTCTGTTTACATTTTTTTTTTCTTTTTTCTTTTTCTTTTTTCTTTTCTGGTGTTTGTGTTGCTTAGCAACGGAGATCACCCGTGTATCATCTGTGTCTGTGTGTGTGTATGTGCGAGTTGTGTACCTGGACTGCGCATTTTTCATCCTCCAGAGAATAGCAAGCACGATCGTCTTTTGTTTTAACACTTTTATTTAATCTGCAACTCGAGTTTTCTAACACTCCAACGGGGAAAAAAAATTTACTATGTGTTGCTTTAACTTTCACACAGACGTGCTTTCAAATTAAATAATATAAAAGAACATGGAAAAAAATTGTAAGTTGTATCTTTAAAATACCAAATAATAAATCGTAAAATCCACATACTACTAAACTAAAATACTATTGCGCCGAAATATAGCAAAATTCAAAGGCTATTTAGGGTGACCAACTATGTAAATGACTTTATAATAGTTCTGCTGTTTTTTGTTTTTGTTTTTTAGATTTTTTTTATTAAATAGATAACTTTGAGCAATATTCTACACTAATTAAGCAATAAAATAAATTAAACATCTGCAATATAATTAAAATAAATAGAAAAGAGAGTAATTAATATAAAATAAATCTTATATTTACAATTATAAAAACATTCCAATGATATATAATATATATAAAAAAAGCTTCAATCCAAGTTCATTAATTAAGATATTTTACTATACACATAAGTCAACCCAGACGCTGTTTTAAATTTTTACTTTATCAACCATATATTGTAAGTCTGATAAAAACATAATATTTTATATAAGTCTTCAGTATATACGTAAGAAATAAAATAATTTGCCGCAACAGTTCAATATATAGAAATAAAACATAAAATGTATAGTGAAGGAAATTTATAAAAGCTTAGATGTCGAGTAAGCGGTTATATTATATAAGAAGAAGTAGTGGAAAAAAGAAAAAGAAAGATTGCTCAAGAAGGGGGGAGTCGTTGCTTTATATAAAGAGGTTGTAAGTTGAGAGAGAGAGAGAGAGAGAGATGTGCAGATAAAAGTTGGCGATATTATTTGTTCTGAGAGAGTAAAGCAGGCTAGCAGTCAGGCAATCTCTGCCAGCCCCACCCTCACCCCAACCCACCCCCACCCCCTTCTACGATCAATCGAACATAAACTGATCTTCTATATTGTAAGTGCACGCGCAAAAAAACAGAAGAGAAAATAATATACATTTAAGTATTTTCTTTTTTAGTAACAATAATATGATCAATAAATATATAATATATTATAAAAATTAATTTAATTGTAATATATTTGATGCTGTATTATGTTAATTGAAATATTAAGTGAATAATATATAGTAAAGGATGGAATGTTTAAATATTTGAATCATAGATATAAATGTTTGGCATTATAACTTGCAATGGTCACCAGTCACCACTGATATTACTTATATAAAACGACTTTGATGGTGTATGTATAGAAGTTTTAGATAGTCATTGAAGAAAATAATTGTCAAATAATTTATTTTAGAATAAAGTGTACCTGTAGTTTTACATCTTTGATAACTTTATTTCAAAAAGTTCAAAAGCTCTTCATTCTTTATGAGATTTTAAGATAAAAAATCTGCAATATTCTAATAACTTTATACATCACATGTCCGAGTAGTGAAAGAAGATCAAATAATTTTTCTTACAAATAATTTCAATAAAATTTCTACTTTTATATAATATATAATGTAAAGAAGAAGAAGAAGATAGAAATCAAGAATTTAAAACGTTCTTGTTAAAGCTTTTACGTATAAAATATGAAGTCATTTATGAAGTATTATATACTATAAATAAAATTTAATGAAAAGTTTGTTGTAATTTTGTGTAAACTAAAGAACATAAAGAGCCTTCAAGTTAAGCTTAAAGTGTTTTATAGAGTGTAAGTAAGAAGTAACCACAAATAGGGTGCTCTCTCTCTCTCTCTTTCTCTCTCGAGTGGTGGAGACGAAAGCACAAAGTTTCTCGTTATCTCACGCGTGGATCGCAATCGATGTCTCACCGGATTTTCTTTATTTACTCGCCATGCGACCGTTACATCTATTTTATTACTCTATGTTACAACAACATATTCTCAAGTAAATAACTTTTTTTTTTTTTTTTTTCAATAAAAATAGGTCATTTAATGTCGCAAAAATGTGCAACTCATATAAAGATTAAGCAACTTTTTCCATGTAATTTCTGCGCACCAAACACTTAGATAATAAAATAAATTTAATTTCACATATTTTACAAATTACCATACACATATGGTATGTTAAAAATATTGGACTTCTAAGACAAATTTTTATTGAAATTTACTAGCTGTTTATTGAATCCTATAGAGCGGTTACAGCACACAACGTGTATAAATAAAAAAAAAAAAAAAAACTTTGAAAATGAAAGATCAGTGCCTCTTGTACATAATATATAAAACCTCAAAAAAACTTTCATAACGTCATATTCAGCTTTTCAATGTAAACTTATTAAAAAATCTTTCCTATGAACGGAAGTTATGTCATATTTATAATACTAAATTGGCTTTTAAGATATTATATGAGACATAAAAAAGCAAGTATTATATAATACACGTATAAGAGGATGATTATAATATTTTATATAATTTTAAAGTACATAATATATACAAGAGAAAGAGAGTAGACAAAGTTCGTCATATATATTTTATATAAGAATTGCTTGTTACATAAACAAGTCAGATAATATAGACGTCATCGTTATACATATAGCAGGAGAACGAGGGTTGATTCTTTTCATCTTTCTCTACAAAACATACAGATTGGATCGCTTCCTTCACTATATATAAGAAGTATTTGATTCTCGTCTTTTACTGTGGCGTTTGCGCGAGCAAGCAAGCAAACAAGCTATAGCTAGACTTTACCGCAAAACTTGCCACAAACAACAAGAGAGAGAGAGAGAGAGAGAGAGAGAGAGAGAGAGAGAGAGAGAGAGAGAGAGAGAGAGAGAGAGAGAGAGAGAGAGAGAGAGAGAGAGAGAGAGAGAGAGAGAGAGAGAGAGAGAGAGAGAGAGAGAAGAGAGAGAGAGAGAGAGAGAGAGAGAGAGAGCAGGGGGATGAGAGGGAGAATAAAGAGAGAGAAAAAAGACGAGGAAAAATCGTCAGCCTGAGGAAATATCGGCAGAACAAGATAAAAAATATATATTCCTTATATTTAGTAAAGAGAAAAAGAATAAAAAGCTAAAAGGGAAAGAAATATTTGTTATAAAAAGTTTTTTTAACTTTACTAAAACCCTCTCTTTCTCAATATTGGCTACAAGTTTTTTTCCTCTCTTTTACCATTTATTTTACTCTCTCTCTCTCTCTCTCTCTCTCTCTCTCTCTCTCTCTCTCTCTCTCTTTATATAGTTATTAAAACACAATAACAAAAATACAAAATACAAACAAGAAAACGAGCTATAGCTAAAGAGCCTGGGAGGATAGGCAACTTTTTGAGCGTGCGTGTATTCACATAAAAAATTGCATAACTTACAGGGGTCAAAATCAACCACTTATTTATAAAAACATAAAACTTGGAAGAAAAACATTAACTTTTTTTTGTTAACTTAATATTATAAAAAAGAAAAGTAAGTTCGCCCTATAGCAAATCTATAATGATGTAAAATAGCAACTCAAGCATATCGTAATCAATTTAAAACAATTTATGTCTAATTATGGTTATTTTAATATTCTACATATTAAACAAACAATTATTTTGAATATATACAATTACCAAGCATTTAAATTAAATAATTTTTAACAGTATTTAATTTACATTCCTCTTATTTGTTTCGAGTAAGTTACAATAAATACTTATACACGCGTTATGATTTCTATCTAACAAAAAAAAAAGTAAGTTTAAGTCAGAATTTTTACTCATAAAAAAAGAGAGTATATTTATAAAATAAAAGCTTGTAAGTAACCAAAAAATTGAACTTGTCTTCAAGTAAATTTTCTCATACTTCATTTCTGAGTAGAACATTCGTATTTTATATATATATATATATATATATATATATATAAAATAACATGTTATGTTGGCTGAAAAAAAGAGAGAAAAAAAAAGTTCTTCTTTTAAGCTTCTTTATATTTTTATGTATAAAAGTTTAAATAAAATTTCATGATATATCAAAGTCATGTAAGATTTGGGTTTAAAAGTGCACAAGTATAGAAAAGATTGAGTTTTATTCCTGTGGGGGTTTTGATATAAAGTGAGAGAGAAAGAGAAAATCTGCGTAGCTTTTGCTCACTGGTCACTTTGAGGAAAGGGAGGTTTCCGCTTGACCGCCACAAAAAAACTACTCCACATATTTGTTGTAACTTTTTTTTTTTTTACTCCATAACCAAAGTCAAATTCAAGTGGTAAAATTTTCAAACATTATTTGATTGTAAACTTATATATACATGAAAAAATAAGTTAAGCGATTTCAATGTGATTGAATATTATTTATTTTTGCATTCGTATATTATATATTTTATAAGAAGGAATATTTTAATTTAAATCTTTATAAGTTTCTTCAAAATAAATTTCCAATCTTTTTACTAAAAAAGTGAAGATGAAAATTAAAAAGAATATTCATTTTATAACACATTATTATTGATTTAATTATTATTAAATAAAGTAAACATCTATTATTACGAGTAAAAAATTTTATTGCCTAAATAAAAAAGAAAAAAAGACATATTATCATATATAAAATTGTTTACACCTTTACCTATTTAGATATTATAATATTATGTATTTATAGATACTAAAGAAACCTTAAAGTTATGATTTATTTTTAAGTACAATAACGCACAATTATAAATTGCATAAGCATATGGATATTTTAAAAATAATTCATTCTACTTTTTGAACGCACTATTTTTTTTTTTTTCGTATAGTTTGAATTAATTAGATTTTAAGTTCCCAAAGTATGCCGCTATATAATATAAGTATATCTAATTCAGTGATTTAAATTATAAAAAGTATAATGTGTATTCTAATTAGTGGTTCAATCTTATTAGTGATATTTAATACATCATACACCTGTTATATTAAACATTAACTATTTTATATTTAATAATTATTCAGCAATTTATTTCAGTAATATTAATATAAATTTTATTATACAGGATATAATATTTAAATATACCATCAGTACAAATTGATAATTAATTGCATATATTTCTTTTAAAATATGAGTTCAAAATAAATTATATGTAAAATTGGTAATATGGAGAATTTATTTAAATTACATATAGATATAAGAAAGAACTTTATGAAGCTATTTTTTTTAACAGGACGTAAAAATATACAAATAAATGTAAAATAAAACAATAAAAAAGATTAACAAATTATGTTATTGTGATTTACAAATTATTTATTGCGTTGTGTATTTTTTTTATGAAAAAAATATATACGTAATTAAACCATACACTAATCCATATTTAGCTGTTGAATTTCTCTCTCTCTCTCTCTCTCTCTCTCTCTCTTACACTCACTTTGTATGTATGTATATATATTATATACATAACTGATTTAAGGATTATTTAAAAAGCTATTAAAAATCTCTTATATGTAAAACCTTGTATTGATATTTTATAAGAACTTTTAGAGATGACTTTCATTTTTTTTTATTATAATACTAAAATAAATAATGTCAATTATTTTTTTTTTGAATGTACACATTGATACATTACTGAATGCATATTTTATTTTGAAAAACAAATACGCCTAAGTGGGCAGTATAGTAATATGTATGGCATGGGTGTGTGCGTGTATATATATATATATATATATATATATATATATATATATATATATATATATATATATATATATATATATATATATATATGTATATATATATTTGAGATATTTCAAAGTAAGATTTTAGCAAAGTCATTGAGAGAGAGAGAGAGAGAGAGAGAGAGAGAGAGAGAGAGAGAGAGAGAGAGAGGTAATATTGCCACCCAGAGTGTATGTATGTAGGCATAAAAAAGTAAAGTAACCCACTCAAATAATTTTGCATATTACATATTTTTCACGTGTTAGGGATATATAATATATATATAAAAAGGATCATATAATATGAATATTATAAAACCATCTGGCAAAAAAATATAATATTTACAAAATGTAATTAACTTCCCATGATATTACGGTTTTATATAATATTGTAATATAATATAAGCTATAATACTTTTGTGTACATCATGATCATTAACTCAATTTTTCTTCTTTACGTAAGATGAAATAGTTCCCCTCCTCCACACCTGTATTTTTGTTCTTTAATATTTTAGCTAAATTTTATTTATTACATAATTACACAATTATATAATTTATTTTCTCTCTCTCTCTCTCCCATATAAATGGTACGTGAAAACGTTTATTAAAATATCTGTATATGCTGAACTTTATAAACGTATATAAGTAACAACAGTTTCATCGTCATTTTGATTCACTAATATAGGTATAAAGAGATACCGTTTGGTATATAGTATAGCATATAGTAATTATATTTTATCTATAATAAATTACCAAGTATAGAGCTTTAATAAAAATTGTATAGGAAAACGTTTCCAACACAATTACAATAAGTTAAGTCATATGCTATACAGAATATTTGATATTTATCGATAATAACAAATAACAAATTCTATGTCTTCTTAACTTCTTGAAATGATAAACGTTTATTCTTTAAGAGTTGATAACACAATAAGATATATATAGAAATCTATATTACTTCTATTATATTGAAATGACAATATGGGAGCTACATGACATCATATTTAATGCGCTTCAACATCATACTGGAGCGATGAATAACATTGCTCAGCATAGGACAAACTTCGTTTTTGGGATACTTTCTAAGGGAAATCGGTCATTGTTTTTTGTTCTTATTATTTTTCTCACATACTTGAGATACTAATTTAACCAATGCATCACATCAATGCTCTAAAAAAATATTGCTTAGTATTTTTAAACTTGCAAAATTAGTTATTTTCCTATGCGGCTCATGCTTTTTTTAGTGCTCACATATGGCATCGACTTTAACATAAATGCAAACACTCTATATAGGTGCTTTGCTATATAGAACGTTTTCAATGCAGTGGAGAACGCAGGTGGCGCGATATATAGAGAGGTCGTGTACAAAAAACAGGTCGTTGAATCTTATATGTTTGGGTGTGACTGCTTGACTTTGACGATGATAATTTAATCATTTGTAACATTCAGAGGAGCTCCATAGCCCCGCCCAACTAGCAAGCTTTTGTCGCGGTGCCGCCGACGTCCTCGCACACGATAATCAGTTTCAAACCATTAGTGCGCCGAGCTCGCGGGGCCATTAATAACGCCACCGCACCGCGCACCCAACTTGCAACAATTTTCTATATGTATGTAATATGCAAACACATATAATGTCTAACTGTATCATAATTGATCTTTAACGCTTTGAGAAAAGTAATTATATTATAATAAAAATATTGTTACATATATAGGGTAATATAATGTTGATCATAATTCTTTAATATACTCTCAGGAAATGAATATAAAGTTTTGATATTTTACTCAAACAATCTGACGTGAAACAAATCACTCGCATATAATCTTTTTTACATTCCTATACAAATAATCTAATTTCTAAAAATTTACAACAATTAGTCCTCAAATTTGTCATGCTCTGTCTAAATAATTTAATTCAAATCAACGTATTTAAAAAACAACAACAAATGAATTAACATTTTCATAGAAATAAAACAAGTCGCATGCTTATATTGCAATCAGTGAATTAACATTTTCATAGAAATAAAACAAGTCGCATGCTTATATTGCAATCAGCGTCATTAAACGATATAACAAAAGAACGTTATTGATTATATAATACAATGTGTGATGCGACAATAATAATGTAGAATTCTTTCAAACAAAAAAAATGTACGTAAAAGATGAGAATGTACATTTATATATATATATCAAACTATTGGTAAACGATTTATAACAAATGGCGTTGAGTTAGACTTTTTTCCTGTCTTATTCTGATTGTAAAAGAGAGAAAGAGAAAGAAAAAAAAAACCGTATATTCATTTTATAAAAGTTTTGCAAAATGGATTGAGATTTTCTTTTTATTTGTCGTTAAAAAAAAAAATATATATATATAAATAACAGCAAGGCGATGACCTGTTATAGAAACAAAAACAAAAACTCCGCACCACACAATAATATAACGTAATACTAAAAATGATTTATCATAAAAATGTCATAATGGTTTTCTATAGTGTCAGCTCTTTTATATTCGTGTGTAAATAAATGAAAACTAAAAGCTTACATTCAATTGATTATCATACAATATAAAAAAAAAAAAAAACATTGTCGCTTATAAAAAAAAAAAAAAAAAAAAAAAAAAAGGATTTATTATTTTGGTAGTTGTGAAAATAAAATTAAAAAACATTCATGCAAATTAAAAATTCTGTTTGTTTATTTTTTTTTATCAGAGAATTGTATTTTTACACACATTTTAAATAAAACAGTTATTTACTTTTTCATCATGAAAATGAAATGAATGTAATATGTATGTATAATATAAAACGCGTGCGAGAGAGAGAGAGAGAGAGAGAGAGAGAGAGAGAGAGAGAGAGAGAGGGAGGGAGGGAGGGAGAGAAACAATCTGCTTAGTGTTTTAGCCTCATTAAGCCCGCAATTGGTGTTTGTTAGTTGTTTTAAATTATCACTAGGTGGCTCTACTTATATAATAAGATCGTTATCATTACTATTATGTGTGGCTATATAATCAAATTAATATTGAAATACCTTTACTTATATACACACACGCACACACACATTTTGTTTTGCTTTGTCTTGATATGGATTTGGACATAATTGGTTATAAGCATGCAGAGAGTATGAATATCATGCATTAAAATATATATAGATTAACATAAACGTGTATAAAAATTTGTCATTAATTAGAATTATCATTTAATTTACTATATATAATATCAATACAGTAAATAACATATCTCCGGGATATTAAAAGTTGCTTTTAATAAAACAAACCACAGCTCCTCTCACAAAAACCAATATTTGTATATATACGTATTACATATTTTTACCTAACTACGTAATATGCTCGTTTATTTACTTGGTACTTTTTTTTTCAATCTATATTTTATAGAGTTCACTCTGTATAAAATATACATGGATAGATTTAATTCTTTGTGTATATATAAATAATTACATTACTGAGCACGTCACAATGTAATATTTGATCCTTTTTCATATAGCCAAATAAACCTGTTTTATTTTTTTTATTTTTTTTTTTACACTTTTTTCATATTTTTATATCTAGTTTTATAGCAGCTCATCATTAAAAAAGTATCAATATTTAAAATAGATTTAAAAATTAAGTTTTTTTTTTGTTTTAATTATGGGGAAAAAAGCAGATTAATGTACTGCTTATGAATTTTATGCTCATTAAATCGTAAACTCATAACTAAAAGAGTAAAACCGAAAACCACCCACCCACCCCTATAAGTAACAGATAAGAAATATATATATATAATGCTGATACATCAACTTACATCCATATACATGCAGGTTCTGATTGAAAATCTTAAAATTTTCTTTTGCATTGTTGCAGTCATTAAGAAGAAATTTACAACCATTATAACGAAGTTGAAAAGTTTTAATAAAACTTTTATAATATAAGACCCTTTATTTTCAATATATACGTCTAGTTTACATGTAGAGCAATATCAGGGGGGAATACGTTTAAGAGAGAGAGAGAGAGAGAGAGAGAGAAACTTTGGAAATTCTTTTTACAATCGGCGAGTGTTACGGACACTATGGTGAGTAAACACTTGTTTTATAACAAGAAACGAGGGGAGAGATTTAATTAATTAAATTACAAATTAACAGAGTTTTCTTTATTATAACATTGTAGTCATCAGAACACAGGTATAATGTCAAATTACAGGTTTTCTGAATATTTAAATTGAAGCAAAATTAAAGAAAGAAAAAATATTACGAAAAAAACTATATGAAATAGTTTCAAACGATATATAAGTTTTAAATTTCTTAGAAGATCGCGTGTTTAAGACGGAAAAGTAAATATACCGCAATGATTTCTCTCTCTCTCTCTCTCTCTCTCTCTCTCTCTCTCTCTCTCTCTCTGTCAAAAAAACAATTTTATTATACTGAGAACATTTATATAAAATTGAAAATTGTATGTTTTCAACTTTATATAAAGTAATTTATAAAAATTTATTCTGCATCATCAAATTTTACTTTGTTCAAGAAAAAATTTAAATATTTACCCCTCCTATAACAAAATAAATATATATTTTTTGTACATATACACATTTTTGAAAATTAATTTATATAAAATATTTTTCCAAAAAAAAAAAAAACTAATGAAGCTCGCTAACTTTTTGATACACATTTAACGATTAGTATATTTAAAGACATTAAAAAAAAAGAAAAGAACGAAAGAGACTTTCTTTATACGTTTTGCTGTGCATTTTCTCTACTTAAATGGTCTGAAATGTTCACAAGTCTCTTTCTCTCTCTCTCTCTCCCTCATTCATTTCTCTTGTAAAGTGGTTCGTATAAAAACGCTTTAAGGGGTAGAGAGAGAGAGAGAGAGAGAGAGAGAGAGAGAGAGAGAGAGAGAGAGAGAGAGAGAGAGAGAGAGAGAAAGAGAGAGAGAGAGAGAGCACATAAATCATGGCGGTAGCAGCAAGCGCGAATTTAGCTCTTTGCAGACGACCTTACAAATTGTAAAATCGATATCAGTAGCAGCGTGTCATGATGATGATAACCCACCCTCTCTCTCTCTCTCTCTCTCTCTCTCTCTCTCTCTCTCTCATTCTCCTCCCCTTTATATATATTCGTATATATATATATATATAAAATATTATATATATATATATATATGTACACAGTTTGGAACGTTTAACTTGCTACTACACTGTAATACTTACTTTTATATATAGTAAAGTATAATGTCAACAATGCTTAAAAGATGGCACCACTGTGTTTGCATTACCAGCCCTTATGTCAACGTTTACCACCACCAATAATCATACACTTTACTATATTACACAACTAACAATTTAATTCTACATATAGATAAGTCATATATTATGATTATTATTACAAGGCTTTTAACGTATTTTTATTACTTAATTTACTTCACTTTTTTTTTATTATATATATATATAATTTGTTATTTTTTCTACTCTCGTTAATCCTCTATACATGGTATTATTTTGTGTTAAATTGTAATAATAATAATAAAAAAAAAAAAAAATGAATGTACAATATTTTACTGTGCATAAAGAGTAATATATATTTTTTATTTATAAAATAATAAAGTAAAAATGATTTTATTTGTCTCATCATTTTGCAACCCTCTATTTTTAATGTATAGTATACAGCATATATGGGATACTGCGTGTAATATTAGCACGTTGTAAATATACTTTTAATACAAAATTCAATAAATCCAAATTTACAGGTATTGTAATCACGTAAAAAAAAAAAAAAAAAAAAAAAGAGCTATAAATCTTCATTGATTTTTCAAAACTACGAAGACCGCCAATATATTTATACTGTGTTGCTTCTTTTATATATAAGATTGTTTGAACACACACAGCCACATTATTAAAGCCTCAACTTGCGCAGTGCTGTACTGTACACAACACCCCATTAACGAGGTTGGTTCCTCATCTCACGTTAAGAAATTGTTAATTGTTTAAGACTTATACCACTAAAAATCACTCTTCATTTTTTGATAAAAAATATAATAATAATAATTATAATAATAAATAAATACGATGTGAGAATGTAACTGTAGCCTTTTTTTCCTTCTTGATAAAAAAATTGTATTTTCACATTTGACATTTGACCTTACGATAAGGATATTTTAATAAATTTGATGCAGGATGTACTAAAAATTAATTACCATATATGAGGAAAAAATGTATGATATTATTATTATCATTAATATAAACGACGTGTTATAATATTCTTCATATATATAATTCAAAAGTATTCACATAACACTAACCGGTCAAATATACGTTTCTGTCAGCATAAAATTATGTCAAATCTTAAATATAAATAAATCTATAATATAAAATTGTAACTTCCTCTTGTCATGTTTCAAAAGGAGAAATACGAATTTATTTCTTTTTCACGCACATGTTTGTTGTAATAAAACATCTAAAAAATATATACAAAAAGTATCTGATATCATATGTCACAATTTATTAAAATCAATGACTTATTCAATTTGTGATTATCCTCTCAGTAATTTTCAATCTAAAAGAAATATATTTAGTTATAACTTTATTTAATATAATAGAATACAAATCAATAAAAGTTCAATAAGTATAATATAATATCGTAAGAATTTTGTGGTTACAAAAATGGTTCTCCAAAAAGAATACAAGACCACACCATCCATCACTTAAAATATCTCTTCACTTTAAAAGATCACATTAAAAAAAAAAAAAAAAAAAAAAAAAAAAAAAAAAAAAACGTGGCGAACAAGAAAACCGGTTTAAATATGCTGTCACATACCGACCTTTTAAAATCTCATTTAGACTCATGATAATATTATTTCCTCTCTTTCGTGGTGGCCGCCAATCTGTAAATTTATTAACTCGTCCGCATCTGTTCACAAATTTGCATAATCAATGTACGTTTGAACGAAAATATAAATCTTTATTTTTATTTAAAAAAAATATAATATATAAAACTGGTTAAATGTTGTTTGATTAATATTATAGCGTTTAATTTTATATATATGGAGTATTATGTGTTTTTATAGCTTTATTACATTTTTTTATTTTATTATAAATTGCAATATAAATAATAATTAGTCATCACCTAATTAAGTTCAATTATTCAAGGCCCATTTTTTTTGAAGCTATATATCTATAAAGAAATTTACATTAAATTAACATTATATTCATTATTTTATTTATATTTTGGTTGTATATAAATTTTTGAATTAATACCAATTTTGAACTGTTTTAGAAGTGGATTGATTTAAAGTAAAATTAAATGAGTGACATTTTATATAGTTTTGATAAGTTTTTGTTTTTTCTTTTGTTTAATTTTATAAAACTGATAACTGATAATACTGATAAATATTGACAGTGTAAATAATAATAATAATAATAAAAATACGACTTTTCGAGTGTTTTTAATTTATTCAGAATAAACAGCCCTTATTTTAGAAATATTATGTGAACCTGCAATTTTTTACAGTGTATATATATACACATATAATAGAAGATCGAAAAAGACAACTAACTCTTCATGAGAAATTGTATAACATTTTGTGACAGAATGTAAAAAGTAAATAACACGCGATAGTTTGAAATAAATTGTACATATAAAAGGATAAAATTAACAATTTTATAAATTTAACACTATATGAAACTACGTTCTCTCTCTCTCTCTCTCTCTCTCTCTCTCTCTCTCTCTCTCTCTCTCTCTCTCTCTCTCTCTCATACTAAAAGTGCTAACACTTACATAAAAAACGTCTGGTCCAGTGGAGAGAGAGGTGGTAGTATTTACACAGAACCGATGTATATAAAAGTGTTTGGAAGTTAAGTAGTTTTATTTGTGTGGCCGGCTCTATTAAAACTCGACGAGGATAAAATGCCGCCAGACACAAAGTGACTTATCGCATTACTGATTTAACTGATGGTATAGATCTTTATTACGTTTTTTTTTTCTGAAGCAGCACCAGCAACATTGGCTCATAATAAATCGCGAGGTGACGAGGCATCTTTATATATATATATATTATATATATATAATAAAATACATACTCAAACACCTGTGCTCTAATGTTACTAAAAATTATTATGTGATAATTGCATTCTGATTAGTATTTAATTTTTGTATCATTTTTGTTTAGAGAGAAAAAAAAAAGTGAATACACATATTTTAAAGGTGTAATTTTTTAATGATAGTCTATAGTTAGAGTATAGTCTGTACAAATCTGCGTAATAGAAAAATAAACTGGATTAAGTTATCTTGTTATTATTGAAACTTATAATTGTGTAATACAATCGATATACAAAATTATACAATGAATAAATAAATCTATTTTAAACAAAGCAGTTATATAAATGACTTCATATCATTTTTTTTTCTTTAGTTTATATATACATATAAATAAATAATATTTATAAAATGCAAATTAATATTTTATATAAAATAACAGAATTTCTATCTGTGTGTGTGTATATATGTGTGTGTATATATATATATATATATATATATATATATATATATATATATATATATATATATATATATATATATATATATATATATATATATATATATATATATATATATATATTATATATATATATATATATATATATATATATATATAATCCAGTTTGTATTATGAAAAAAAAAGTAGTTAATATAATATTTCTCACAACAGAGAAACATGGAATAATTTGCGTGTTTTGCTTTTCTTCCTCAATATAAATAATTTCCTAAGCAGCAGCAGTAGAGCCACATTATATGCTATTAACACAAAAGCTTGCGGCGTGAACTGCTTTTGCTCTCTTTTATGTCTTAAATGATAAATCGATGCCATAAAAAGCTTTTGTTATAAGAAGAAAGAGAGGAAAAGAGAATCAAGGTCTATATACTAATATTCACATTTCTAAATGAGAATTATCACGGAGGAGAGCTTTTTATATATTATAATATAACATCATGGAGATATGTTTTTATAAAATGTCATTTTCGCAAGAGATAATAATTTCATCTCTCTCTTTGCTCCCCTCTTTTGCTCTATAGGAAAACACATATTTTAACGACGTAATTTTCAAACAATAATTTTTAGAATTTTTATGTAATTAATGATTTTTCATGGTATTGTTATATAATACAGGAGTGGGCTAAATATATGCGCATATTATAACTTTTAGTATTTTTAAGCATCGATGTTTTTGAAAGGTATGTATTTGAAACCAGAAAATAAAAAGTGTAACAGGTCAAATTTAGCATGCTAATTACGTTCTAATAAGTCAACTTTTTACCTCTATATCTATATTTAATTAAGCTGTCAAATATCCTATACATAGTAGAATAATAATATATGTATATTAGTATTCAAAATATATTCATTATTTTTCTTTCTTAATAAATTTTAATTAAAACGTTATTTTTCTGAAAGTTTGTTTTTAACATTTCTGTTTTCTTTGAGTTTTAAAATTAAATAGTTAAACTATAATAGTAAAATAATTACCATAGAGTGGTTCGTCGTATGGTTTGAATTCTAAATTTTGGAATCTCTCTCTCTCCTATAGGTATAGGTAATACATGTGTGTTAAATGATTATGGTTTAGTTCGTACCTCCTACTGTTACAGAACATAAAATATACCGACAGTATAAATCCATTAGCGCGCGACACGGCAGCCTCCAATAACTTTATATCAGGTTCACTCATCAGAGAGAGAGAGAGAGAGAGAAAAGTAGTAGAACTCAGGCTATAATATCAAGCCTAAGGCCCCTGTAAAGTATTCCATTTGTAGTCAACGAATGATGAATTTTCGAACTAAATAAGGCCGCAGGTCAATCGAATACGATTTTTACTAAGCCTTGTTTTAGGCAAGTTAATATTCATTATCAATCACATTTAGCACAAGAGAGAGAGAGAGAGAGAGAGAGAGAGAGAGAGAGAATCAATTTTTTATATAGACAATTTAAGAACTCATTATTAATAAGAATAAAAATATTAATCATTTAAAAAAAAATTTATTTATGAAAAAAATCACGTTCATATAATGCCAAAGAACCTTAAAATATTATATGAATTTATAATTACCTACTAATTATTAAATTTGTAATATGTATATAAAAAAAACAACAATATTATAGGAATATTTTGTCATCATCATCATCAATTTAAATTAATTTCATATTGATATAATTATTAATTTAGTTAGTAATTAATACAAATTAGTTATAATAATCTTCTTATTTAAATATCACATAATATACGATCGAGATTTCAATTACAGAACAAATTTGTAATGACGTATATACTTGCATGTAATAAATTAAAATTGTATATTGTATGTATAGCAAAAGAAGAATATTTATTTACATCATGCGATAATACAATTCAGTATTTTATATTATAGAAAATAAAATATATTTTAAATATGAAAAACGTATAATAAAAAAACATCTCTTTTATTATTTATAATACTATTTTCTATTTTTGTTTTTGTATAAAAGCTTTTTTTATATTTTAATCACTTAAAGAGTAGTAAATCAAAAATTTTACAAGGCTTTTTAGTGTTATAAATATAAAGCGTTGATTTGAGCTGCGATATTATTATATAGGATCGCGTGCAGTTCCATAACTTGCCACTTACCTATACGAGTATAATTTCTACATAGAAAAGCACCAGGTCAAAACATGCAATTCAAATGCATGCTTACAATCAAAACAAATAACCACATTTTCCTATTCCCCTCCCCACCTCTCCCTTATATATATAGCATTAGCAATTAATTCATTCCAACATATCTTAATTTACCACATAATAATGTATTCAAAATCAATAAAATATACTATACATACATATATATGCAACCCTCTTTTGTTATTTTAAACAAAAAGCTTTTAATGTTAATAAAATTTAAATAATTAATTCAATTTTTTATATAGTTATATATATATTAAATTTACTGTATATTATTTTAGATTTGTTAAATTTTTTAATAAATGTTATGAAAACAGTATTTATAATATAAAATATTAGAAAAGTATAAAAAGTATATGGGATAATATACTTTATTGTGTATGCATGAAAAGAGATTTATATTATAATTGTATAACTTTGATGTAATACTTGATAATAGCAGTATGAATAATTATAATAATAGCTTATTTTTTTCTTAAAGTTTTTCATTTTATTATTCTTTGTTTTGCATATGCAGACTATAACATAATTATACAATATGAACATTTTGGTTAAGTAGAATAATAATAATATAATTTTTCCACATTTAGAGGATATTATATTTTTTGTATTACACGGAAAAAAGTTACTACGAAAGGCAGATAATCATGTAAATTGAAATATACTGTAGGTAGGTACTATAGGAGACATTAGCCTATAGAACAGGTATTATTATACTACAATAATACATATTGCAGAGATAAAATATACTACAATAAGGGTATAACTTACTTAGATTAAGCGATATTGGAGTTTCTTACTACCTGTTCAAATTTAATATTTACCTATTGCAAAATACAGGATTCATGTGCCTGCCATAAATATAGTATTTTTTTCCCGTGTATTAAAAAAAAATAATAACAAGGAAAATGTTATGAAAGATTGTTATATAAAAAATTAATAGACAATTATTGATATTAGCTTATAATTTGCACACAAAACAAATTCCCTTCAATTAAAAATAATAATTTAATTGACTGATGAACTCTTTTAACGTTTCAAGTTAATTAAACATAAAATTATACAAAGTCATTAATACTAAATTGCTATAAGAAAATCTCTTTAACCTCTCTCTCTCTCTCTCTTTCTCAGTTTCTCTTCCCCTCTCTTTTAAAAACTTTAATTATACCATGCTGAAACAATTTGACTATATCAGGCTCTATATATATATAACAAAATAAACCTCTTTGCATATTATAGCATTATATATAACAAACTTTTTGGTCAATAACGTTAACGTTTTAAAAGCAAAGTGTTTTCAAATGTTATGACTCCCAGTTATTGTTTTATGAGTTTACAACTCTTTGCGCGTGCATCTCGTTTAGAGAGAGAGAGAGAGAGAGAGAGAGAGAGAGAGAGAGAGAGAGAGAGAGAGAGAGAGAGAGAGAGAGAGAGAGAGAGAGAGAGAGAGAGAGAGAGAGAGAGAGAGAGAGAATGGGGTTAAAAACATTGCAGTCATGAAGCTTTTAAAAAATATAAAGCGGTCCTTTATAACATTATATTATACATTATCAGAAAACGTTTTAAAGCCATTCCTTTCAATCCATTAAGAAGTCAAACTCCCAAGTCACGAAACTTGAAAATTGCTTAATACTTAACTGCCTGCTTCTGTTTTTATTATTTTTATATTATATTTATTGTATTTATAACTTTATTTTTTTCCCCTTTAACTTCGACATAATATAATACTGTACACGAGAGGAAGATATTAAACTTTATTTTTTCTCCAGTAAAAAATTATTGCGTGATTAATGAAGAGATTATAGTACAATGATATAAAAATTATAATCACTCATTTTGCTAATTTTGCTGTGTTGAGATTTTTCTTTTAAAACACATAATATATACACTGGGATAGGTTTATAATTTATATAATATAACACGTTTTTCAATATGCCGTAATTTATTATAGAAAAAGTATTCTTAAATTTGGAATGCCACAGTTTTAAAAATTGTATAACTTATTTTACATCCTTTCCTGAAGAAATAAAGCAGTTAAAAAAATATATAAAAATTTTATAAATAATTGGGGAAAAAAAAAAAAAAAAAAACACTTGACTTAATTGACTTGATTTTGACTATCAACTTTAAATAATGAATAAAAAAATTCAATTATTTATTTAGTAAAAGAACAAGTGCAACATTAAATAAAAATGTATATATAAAAACAAAGTAATAATAACAATAAATAAAAGAAACATGTAAAACTATTTAAACTCATTTAAAATTAGTACTGCATATAAATTTATTTTCACAAATCATATAATACTACTTGGTATAATGATGTTCTGTAAAAACATTTTAAATAAGAAGTAATAAAGCATTATTTACACATATAATATTGCGAGGTGTTCAGTCGATAATAATAAAATGAAAAATACATAAAACAGAAATTTTTATCACCGACTGCTGTATAATATAAACTTGTTTCTTTTCTCGTTTGCTACCGTGAGAGATTATATATATATATTCAATACATACAATTATATTATTACGACCGTATCAAAATAAAGTAAGACTTGCTCTTGTGAGTCTTTATTACTAATAAATATAATAATATTTCTTTAATACTAATTATATAAATATACAAAACTTTTTTTTTAATTAACAATAATAATTTTTACAGTATGATATGGTATTAATTCAATAATTCAGTTTTTCTTTTATTTAAAATATAAGCTTCTTGGTTTAAAATGGTTAAACGTATTAATTATTGATTTTTATTACTTTATTGATATAAGGATAAGAGAAACGTAATTTATGATGCATTTTTGATATGGTATTTATATTTATAGCATAAATGTTGCTATTTTGGAATAGCATAAATAATTATATGTAAGCTGTGAATAACACATTTGTTATTCTGCTGTCAACATATTATTTAGCATAATATTATGTTTATATAAATGTTGCTGATAACTGGCTGTATAATTGTATTAATATATTTATTTTAGTCCCTGTATAAATTAGTAAGTTTCTAAAATTTCAATGAACTATATAAGGATTTGTTTTGCATAATGTTGTCCACCTCTCTCTCTCTCTCTCTCTCTCTCTCTCTCTACAATATTTACTTAATCTCACACTTAAACTACGACGTAGCTGATGCATAAAAGCAATAAACCATACTATCAAA
The DNA here is from genome assembly GCA_949318235.1 of Ecdyonurus torrentis. Lineage (NCBI taxonomy): Eukaryota > Metazoa > Arthropoda > Insecta > Ephemeroptera > Heptageniidae > Ecdyonurus > Ecdyonurus torrentis. The sequence continues at coordinate 28,378,773 of OX439132.1, read as the reverse complement.
CTCATATAAATGCAAAAAATGCTGCGTAGAAATGCATAATATTTTTACTCTTATATTGATTTATAAACTACAAGTTGAGAGAGCTATTTCCTTGCTATGGGATAAATTTTTATCACTCAAAACAGAGAAGGGTGATAAAAGAATAAATCTTTTGCTCAAGAATTTGTGTATAGCACTTATAGAAGCGTTTTACATAACAGATAAAAATTATAGAACTATACGAAAACGAAATTTATAATGGTAGAAAACACATTGTATACCCTTAAAAATGGAATAATTTTAAATGATATAAAAATGGTTATACAGTATATATATATATATTATATATATATATATATATATATATATATATATATATATATATATATATATATATATATATATATATATATTTATATATTATTCTTTTTTAAATTTAACGTAAATAGCATGAGTCATTTAATTTAAAATTCTAAAAGCAAATATTACAAAGTCTGTCCCCCTACTTTTTTTCCTTGAATAATAAAAATAATTTTATTATCATTATAGATAAAAAGATTATTCAAATTTATATTTAAATTAATAAAATACTTAAAGCGAGTAAACTATGAGAGAGAGAGAGAGAGAGAGAGAGAGAGAGAGAGAGAGAGAGAGAGAGAGAGAGAGAGAGAGAGAGAGAGAGAGAGAGAGAGAGAGCTAAAGGTTTCATTAAAATCACTGCATAAACATAAAAAAAGACGTTTAATGTATTCTATAATAATAAAAACAGCCAGTATAAAAATAATATAATGTCTCGTAAGATAATCATAGCGCTTCCTCGTTAGAAGAAAACACCATTAACGCTTAAACATTTTTTCTCTACTAACTATTAAAAAAAAAAAGAAAAACAAATAAGAAAGGGTAGTTTTAGTAACTCCTTGAGGTTAATATTATAATATAGTTACGTTATAGAGAAATTAGTCTTGAGATATGACATTAGTAAGGATAGGGAACAGGGTAAAGTGATGATGGGGGTCATTAGAAAAAAAAGGGGGGGAACAATGCTTAGGATGCGGGCGTAGGCAGCTGGTAGAGAGAAAGAGAAAGAAGAGAGAGAGAGAGAGAGAGAGAGAGAGAGAGAGAGAGAGAGAGAGAGAGAGAGAGAGAGAGAGAGAGAGAGAGAGAGAGAGAGAGAGAGAGAGAAAGAGTAATTAGTAAGGACCGCTAACTCCGCCTTGTGATACGCCATAATGTAACAAACAAGCCTTAATAGCTTGCCTTGCCTTAGCTCTGTGATTTTTATTACAACTTTTGCTACTTGACCTGCTGCTAACTATAACAATTTTCTCAAGTGCAGCAGCTTCAATACTGCGGTATAATATATCCAAGCAAGAACTTATGAAATATTTCAACCATAAATTTGCATTGAAACATGAAAAAAAAAATTATATTCATCATAAATATTTCAAGATATATACAATATGTATACTAAAGTTGGATAAAAATAAAAATTCTTTTATAATTCTTTAAAAATAAGTTTTAAGTACTTTAGTTTATATATAATTTTTGCTTACTCATTTATTATAATAATTATTAAATTACATTGAATTTTAATATTAATTATTATACATTTTGTTAAATCAAAAGTATATAAAGATATTTATAAAGTTATATTCTATAGGTATAACATTTTAATCAATACTGCAGTAAATTTGCATTTAAAAAGCCATGCATAATACTTTTACATTGCAGTAATCTATAGTATACCAGTAGAGAGAAACATTTCATTCTTTTTTTCTCTTGAAGCAGAAAAAAATATAATGATAAAGTAATTTGTTATAATAGTATATTTTTGCATTGAGAATACGATGTCATTTGAAAGGAGAGTAGAGGAATGTTGCATTGCATTATAAAATATATAAGTCATATTCTATAGTAATGTTTATATAATTGAATTAATAAAACAACAACTTGGAAATTGTAATTGTATTACGATTGCTCTAATAAGTTTTCATATTAAGATTTTAAAAGCATTTATTATCTATATCTATTTATTATTATTATTGTGCATAATGCATCATCCATAAAACAAAAGTATCCATGGCTATTATTATTCTAATTTTTTATTTCATATTCGTAAGTTTTATAAAAGGTTTTCTATGTAATCTAATACTCTAAATAAAACTAACAAGAAATGGTGAAAAATAATTGTATAAATTTTAATTAATTGTTTTTATGTAAGTGCATATTCATATATATAATTTTTTCTGTTAAAAGGATATGATTTACTGTTTTATCACCGCAGACCCGGTTGACAATACGAGTGTTATGAACATTATGAAATAAAAAATTATATTATATTATATTTGACTTAAAAAAAATAAAGATATTGTCTATTACTATAAATACTTACAGAGGTCAAATATTAACTTTAACTTCTCCATTATATAGCTAAGTGATTTGTTAAACATACTTAAATTTCATTTAAAAAACACAAAACCCCATTAATCTAACATTGTCTTTAACAAGATTCTCTGTTTAAATTTAAATCTACATATATATAAGTCTTTAATTCATATTATATTATATACATATATACTATACATAAATCATAAACATCTCAAATGCATTATATTGTTTTAAATCAATTATATCATGTCAATGAATATTATATCAACATATTAATTGAATAAAAATATAATAAAGTTAATTGATAATGATGACGTCATAATGATTTGTAATGAAATGAAGTGTTTGCGCTAATAGAGAGAAAAACTTGAGTCATGTCTAATAATAAAACTAACGATCTCTTTAAGTTAAGACCATCACATCATATAGTAACATGCTATATAGCAATAGCGTAGAGAAGCAGGCATATAGCGGGCTTGTTTTTGTAATCAGAGAGAGAGAGAGAGAGAGAGAGGACCCCCTACAGCGCTCTCTAACTCTCTTTATACCGTTCATGACATCATGCTATATAGCAAAATAAACCATTATTATCCTCTCTCTCTCTCTCTCTCTCTCTCTCTCTCTCTCTCTATGTACAAAACATATTAATGATCGTATATAAAGATTACTCAATTGAGAGAGAGGTTTGAAATTAATCTAACTATGTAATAATTGTTATTAATTTAATTTTACATATTATTGATTTAAATTAATATGATATCATTACATAATTATTTATATACAGCAACTATATAATATTATATATATATATATATATATATATATATATATATATATATATATATATATATATACATATACATATATATAATTGGGAGTTAGTTTTTGCTTTGATTGGACAAGTTTAGCCCTGTAGCAATATTTCTTTCATATTTCTTTTTGTGATACTCCTTTTAGGATTTCCTTTCAAACTTATTGCTATGTTTATAGATCAATGACATTGAACTGCTACATTAAGTTCAATATTTGACATATTGGCCATTTGGTAAATATTTCCCGCACGTGGTATAGTGACATACACAAAAACTCATATATATATATATATGCTTTTCTGTGATAATAGGTGGTAATATGAATAAAAATTATTGCGTTGAAATAGTTTCCTAAAGATATGTTGACAAAGCGTATATAAGAAAGCGCCTGGCATGTAGGCCACCCGCACGTCCGGAATGCACGCAGTGTTGCGCGCGAGTGTAAATAACAGGAGACAAATTGCCGCCACCGCTCGCTCGCTCGCTCGTTCGCTGCTTTTCTTTGTAGTTCTTTTGCTTCAAAGTAAAGTGTTCAGGCTTTACTCACTCAATAAAAATTCTTCTGTAAATCCGTGTTTTTCTAAAAGAAACCAGTTCACGTAATTCATAGCATTTTTATGTGATATGTATTATTAAGCTATCTATAGAGAAGTTGTTTGATATTATTTCTTTTTAATTTTTTACAACTTAATTTATTTGATATAATATAAATTTCAACACAGAAATAATAGTTATTGTAAAAAAGATCGCTAGAATAATAACTTGCTAACTTTTTTATTTAAAATAAAATTACTTTAAAAAAGTGTATATACATGCGAGAAATATAATTAAATCAGAAATTAATAAATATAATGCAAAGTAACGCACGTGGATGTTTTAACGTATATTAGGTAAGTTATTCATCAGGAAAGTGTTATGAAAACAAATTTACTCTTCAATATAATAACAATGTTTAAAGTCAAAAATATGTCAAGTGTTAAGTCATGCGAAATAAGATTTTGCGTTTATACATTTTACCATCACTCAATATTGATCGTCGTTACATGTTAATTCCTTACAGCTTTTGTGTTGAGTGCGAGTGCTTCGAGTTACCGGAGACAGAAAGATTGTTATGAAATCTTTCCTTCAGCAGCGTAATTAACGTCCCACTTCGTTACTGTAACACACTCTAAGACAAGAGAGAGAGAGAGAGAGAGAGAGAGAGAGAGAGAGAAGTCGTTTCTAACTTGGAAACTTATGTAAACAAATAATGAAAATTTTATTCTTTCTAACTTTATTTTTATTTAAATTTACATTTTTTGACGTTGTTTAGTGGATTTTTATCTTCTTTTTATATAAAAAAATTATGTATAATTATGTCAGTATGATTCTTTTTAATTTTATTTCTAAAGAGTATTTAAAAGTGGAAAATTTTATATATAGAATTTAATTTTAAAATTGACTTTGTTTTCAAGAAATATATAAATTGTTATAGAAAGAAGAAATTTTAAAATAAAATCATTATACTTGAAAAAAATAAATATGCATTTACCATAATAATTTAAGTTTTTGTAATAGATGATTTTTAGAGAGTAAATAAGAAAAGATGAGAGTTTCATTTATTACGTATATATAAAAAAAAAGTATTTTGCATTCTAATACAATTTAAAAAATGTAATTATATACAGTATACATCAAATTTATAATGTATAAAATATAATTTATAAAAGAGTTAATACTGTTATTTAATTTTGAAGTAAATATACTTAGGGAGTTTTAACACTAAAATTAATAAATATACTGTATATAATATTACCATAGTATATATACTGTATACTATGATATTGCTGCAGTATTATGTTTTGCACTTTAATTAGGGAGTGATGTTTTCATTCCACCCACCACCCACTTGGGCAAACTATACTGTGCAATAGATGCGGTGATACACAATAGAGCTGTCATGCACTCGATATGACATAACTCCCGCTACATAGTGAGTATACAGAGAGAGAGAGAGAGAGAGAGAGAGAGAGAGAGAGAGAGAGAGAGAGAGCACAGCAACAACTATTATGGTACGATTGAGACAGTGAGCGGTGAATCTCCCAAGAGCTATTGATCTGGTGACGTATATACGACCCTCCCTTCCTCCTCACAATTAGGGAGAAATCATGGCTTCTACTTCTTCGATATATACGAAAGAAAGAGAGATTCATTCTCTATGTTCCATGACAAAGTTGTAGTCCTGGACCAAGAACTCTCCGTCACGCCACTGGAAACATTCTTGTACATCCATCTCTGATCTTTGGGAATCTGAGATGGATATTATATAGAAGAGAAAGAGAGAGAGAGGAAAAGGAAAAGAAAGATCACCCGCTTTACTGCGTCATTCGCTTATTCTCTCTTTTTCATACATATATATAGCAATACTTGAAAATAACATAATCCTCAGTTTCCTTATACTTTATATAACCTTTACAGTAGAAATTTGTTTTATAACAAAATTCGTCAGATTTTATCTGTATTATAATGGACGGAAATATAAGTTGCATATATGTGTGTTTTGAACAATGTAACACAACCAAACTGCACTAATAAAATAGTTAAATGTAATTTTTTTCTCACATAATGATCACTATATGTATATAAATTAATGAATGTTTGGTATGCTGATTTTTAATCTTTTCAAGAAAGTAAATAACTTTATATACTTTCTGTCACAACTCATGACATGACATTAGCAGTGTGTCAATTATAGCAATATGACTGAATTCTCATTTAAAAATAAAATGTAATCAAAGTTTAAATAAATACCCTAATTTTATCATCAATTTACTATGGCTCTCAGGCGCAAGTAGTAAAATTGTAAGCAGTATAGTTGTTAATTAAAAAGTAATTAGCAAGCTAGAAGTCACACTTACTACTTTGTATTTTCTATATAGTTACTATTCACTTAATTAATGAACTTCACTAACAAGCTTAGAAATTTATTTAACGTTTTATTTTCTTGCAAAAATAATTAAAAAGTGCATTTTAATCTTTCTTAACAAGATGCAGCAGTAGATTTTAAAATAAATCTAAATTTTACAAGTTTATATTGAAATACTGTATAACAATATTTTCCACTGCACAAATACATTGAAAGTTTATATTATATTAAATGCATAAGTGCAATACTCCCGGAGGGCTAAAATTTCTTATTAAAATAAACTCACTTCACTTTAATGTATATTTAATTATATACACTTATACATTACATAGTGTTACGAAAGTTGACGAGTGCAATTGAATGGCTTAAGTCGCAATTATAAGTGAAGAGAGAGAGAGAGAGAGAGAGAGAGAGAGAGAGAGAGAGAGAGAGAGAGAGAGAGAGAGAGACTGCTTGTCAAGTCAGTCACACCGCGAGCCGCCGCAGAAACTAATTATCAAACGTAAGTAAAGGTGGTATAAACAGTATTGCACTTTTTGTCATGTATATCAACCAAAATTAAATCCTTTACATATCATGCAAAGTATATGTATAATTATAATTTAGATTAAAACGAAAAGGTGTTAAAGCATTATATTTTCTCTAAATTTTAACTTATCCTCTTTTTATACGAGCAATATTTTATAAATTTTTTTCTAATTCATTGTTCCAAACACATAGAATATATTTTATAAAATATACAGTCTCTTTCTAAAATTTAACTTTAAAATTATTAATTGAGCGTAACAGTATTAGGACATAATAAAAAAAAAAAAAAAAAAAAAAAAGAATAAAATTAATAACACCAATTCAAAAAGTCTTTTAACTCCGATTATTGACCCATAGATTATTTCAAAATACGTAGTTTAATATAACTACCATTATGTATATGTATATGTTCACAGGTGCGTAATTGATATTTAATTCTCTTTATATTAAATATTATTACAAAATAATATATTTAAATTATAATAACATTAAAAAAAAAAGTTAAGAAATCTTATTGAAACGAGTTGATGATGCTGATATTCACTATAACACAAAGATATGACAACCCACACTTAATAAGTAAACAACCTCCAGTTTTTATATGCATTGTCTCACCGTTTGCTTATTGACCTATGCCAGGCGTTAAAATGAATATATTGTGACGTTATAGAAATAACTCTCTTGAAAAAATAAAATCCATTAAGCAATCGGTGTATTAAGTATCCTTATAGTCCGCAGTGTATTTCGACATTTTAGTCCTTTAAGTGTAGTATATAAAGTGGGCGTTGGTATTTTTTTGTTAAATTATTTTTGCAGAAGAAGTAAAGAGAAGAGAAGAGAGAGAGAGAGAGAGAGAGAGAGAGAGAGAGAGAGAGAGAGAGAGAGAGAGAGAGAAAAGGGCATAAGATGCTTCAAACTCACATGTTAAATCTAACAACATTTAAACCATATAGTTTAATCAAACGAACCGTAACAAGCTGCTTGTGTAATATAAAGACTTTTATATAAAGTAATGTTGCTTATTTATATAGAGTTTTTAAGTTTCCAGGAATATTTATTTATTTTTTTGGCTTGAGTTTGCTTGCTTGCATGTTGATGATAATAATAATTGTTATAACGCAGTTTTCTTTTTTTATTTCTACTGAATCCATTATCTTTTAAATTTCTTAAAATAACACAAACACACACACACACACACATAATAGAATACGTAATATATATATATATATATATATATATATATATATATATATATATATATATATATATATATATATATATATATATATATATATATATGTAATTGCTTAAATATAATGAATTAATTTTATTATAATAATTAGAAATATAAAAAATCAAAAGCATAAGCTTTAAAATTGTAATGTAGAAATAAGAAATAAATTTCATGTTAATTTTTATAATTTGTTTTGTATACAAAACTTTGTATTTAATTATAATTTTCTGAGGCAACCTGGAAATTGTACATTACTTATATGTATTATAAAAATTATAATTTATAATATAATAAACAAATCGTATATACGTGTTGTAAGTATAGTATCCTGTAGTTTTTTTCATAGCGGTAATGATGTATACAATTATTAATTATAATATTTCTATAGATTCATACATTAAAAAGCAAAATAATTTATTTTTATAATTTTTGTTTGCCTATACATAGGGAAGTAAGAAACAATTATTTTTTTCACAGTTTGATGTACGTACAATAAATTATTATTATTCAATTGAAAAAGTGTCATCACATTGGTATACGCGAGAAAGAGAGGGTTAATTACACGTGAACGCGTATAGTTACCGCCTCTCTCTGCCCGGCGGTGTAGATTAGATTAGTGTCGGTTGAAGAAATCGCAAACCAGGCCACTGCTTCTTCCACCAGATAATCGCTACGATATCGCTCTTTTGCTTTGAACCAACTAAAAGAGACTATACTCACTTGCTCATTCGTCTTCTAATAGGTCAATCAGCCGGTACATACAATATAATATGATCAAACAACAATCGCTTTGTAATAAAATTTAAAAAAAAAAAAAAAGTTAACCATAATACTGATCAAACACATTTAAAAACATTAAAAGAGGGAGGGAGCTTATACACTTTTTAAGCACTTTGATGTGATAAAATTTACTCGATTAACTTAATTTTTTTTTTGTATCAGCTAATAATTTTTTAAATACTTTAAATAATTTACCTTAATTATATATATAATGGCCATTTAAATATAATATTTAATTACTTTACAACCTGTTTTAATTTTTGAAATTTAATTTTCTATATATAGCTGAAGAGAGATTTTTTTATTTATAGTTTCTTTTTTGTTTATTTATGGCAATTTTTTATGTTATTAATGTTATTATCTTTTTTCATTCGGCACAATTTCTTTATTTGCAAGGCACAGAACACAATAAAAAAATATAAAGCAGAGGAATTGTTTATATATTTAGAAAAACATATATAGCGCCTGATTTTGTATCTATTTAATTATTCACCTTACTTTATAGCCCTTACCATTGTTGCATGATTATAGTATAGTAAGCATAGCAAAACCATTTACTATATAGTATAATTTTAATCACACACCCACACATCTTTTCTATTATATATAATGCTGTATCTCATTTTGCTGCATGGTCATGTCTCTTTATATTACAGTTTATTGAAGTATATAAGTGAAGCAAAGCAAACAACTTTGATGTGTTCACAATAATCGGCTCATCTTGTGTGTTGTGTGTGAGGATCAAGCATTTCCAGTCAATCCAGCCGGAATAATAAAGCTCTGTGATATAGTGTGACCCACCCTTATATACAACCAATACTTCAAAGTTATATACGTTATAATATATAAACTTAGAAGATCTTTTCTTTGGGTTTTACTTTAGTTGGCACGTCAGGAGAGTTATCGGTTTCCGATTAGAAATTCTCTCTCTCTCTCTCTCTCTCTCTCTCTCTCTCTCTCTCTCTCTCCTCTCTCTCTCTCTCTCTCTCTCTCTCTCTCTCTCTCTCTCTCTCCTCGTCTCTCTATGTTGCTCTCTTTCCTCGTTCACTTTGGTTTTCGGTATATCAAACTTTGCAATATAAGCAAAAGTATAAAACCCTCTATACGTATATAATCTATAAAAGGGATATTATATTATACATTTATATAGATCAATAAATTTTTGTATATACAAATATTTTATCATCAACCTGCTTATAATTTTAATTTATAAAAAAAGGCATGGCACTTTTGATATAAAAAACAAAACATTTTTCAACAAGAATTTTGCAAACTTGATTTTGCAATTATTCTGATTGCCATACTTAAAGTATATACATAAGCATACAGCAATGCACTTTATTACATAAAAAAACAAAGATCAAATAGAATAAATTAATCTTTCTCCCTGTATATACATATAAAGTATAATATTTACTTAAATATTATTTCAATGCCAAAAGTTTTGTGAAGGGAAAAATTTGTTATGCAAAATTCCTAAAGTTTATATTGGGACCTGTTGCACGATACTATTAAAAGCTTAAATATATATTTTCCTATATAGTACTTAAGTGATTTTAAAACCTATGGTATCTTGACCGCTCTATACTAATGGCTCTATATGTTGTATAAAAACATGACGTATATTATCAACAGAAAACAATTTAAATGCCATCTATTTGATGAACAGAAGATTATATACTTTTGGATTATATACTTTTGAGTATATATATATGTATATACCTTTCCTGTAGATTTTCAAGTTATCTAATTTTAGAAGCGTTTGAAGAGAGCTTCCGTTCATATAGCAATCACGTCAAATACTGTATGTCTTGTCACCGGTTTCTATAATAAGCGCTTGAGAGAAGATATTTTTATCATCTCGCCTTACTATTCTTCTTAATAATTATTTTATTATCACCTAACGAGTTTCAATGTTTTAATATATAAAATTTAGAGGTGGTCACTTAATTTTTGAGTTCAGATTGGTATATACGTAATTTAGATTTATTTGTTCTATATCGTTCAAAAGAAACGAACGATAAACAAACGGTTGTAATTTTTTTTTGTCCGTCGAAATTTTTAAACATAATTAATTACTCAAACAATATATAATTTTAAACAAGGAGAGTTACTTTAATGTATAAGTGCATAACTAGGTCTTTCATTACATTCCTCAAATAATGAACATATATATACAGTTTGACACATGTAGCATGTGATGAGGGAAATTAGCAGCGTTAAATGACTCGTGGTGTTTTTTCAGCTGTTTCGCTTATATATATATATGCGAGAGCTTGCTTGTGAAGTTTGGCGGCAAGCGAAGCTCCCAATCACTGCTTGCTTTTATTATTGCAGGCGTACTCTCTACGTGATGAAAGATTATTAACTGAAACGCTTAATTTAGATGTAATTGCAACATAAATTAATCCCTCTTGATAGATTTAAGGTAGGTAAGACAAAGTTTTAATTTGATATACTTATATGAATGCTAAGAATGTTTTATAGTCCTCGTTATTTTATTTATTAATATTATTATTTTTGTGACTGTTAATTTTTTTTAATTTAAACTTAAAGACGTAGAACAACATGAATAAAAAACGTGCCTAATATCCTAACATACCTAAATATCAACGTTAATTTGGCCGGAATCATTTTTTTTTTCCATTTGCAAAATGACAGTTGCGGGTTAATGACGTCACATCTCACTAGTCCATGCGAGCTGAAACAGGCGAGCTGTGACGCCACAAACCCGCAGCTGCAATTTTGTAAATGGAGAATAAATTAGAAATCAACGTTGATTAGAAATTAACGTTGATATTTGTATATATTAGGATATTAACATGATTTTTGTTCAAGGTGTTCTATATGGCTTTAAATTTTTATAAATTGTACTAAAAATATGGACATTCTTATAATGAATAAATAATCAGAAATACTAAAAATAAAACACGTTTATTTGATTATTATTATTTTTTGTCAAGATCGATGAATGAAGACGTCACAATATTCAAACAAAATTGTATTAATTTGCCTAACCGGAAACGTTATTCTAATACCCATCAAGACGAATAAATGTTTTTTTAAAAAGAAAATTATAAAGTGTGTCTCTTTTCAATAATAGTTTAAGTTGGAGAGGTCAAAGACCTAAAAATACATTTTACATTTTTTTTAACATATAGAGGAAAGGTGAGAACTCATAATATAGTTTAAAACGAAAGCTAAGAATAAAATTTTAAACGTCTTTAGCTGTTTCCTTTTGGATACCACCCAGTATCATCACAACTAATAACATTTTTAAATATTTTTGCGCCAAGAATTTGTGTTCTTTTTGGACCTAACCCAATCAAATCATATTTAATTGCATCACAACTTAATATCCGTATAGCTTTAACTTAATAACTGTAACGCACTGTTTTTTTTTTTAATTTTATTTTATGAGTAATAAAAACATTTGAGATGATATTTTTAGCTAACTTGTACTTAAAATTATGTGTGTTTATATAATGTGATGTTCTTATTATAAATGAAACTGAAATTTAAAAGCCACTATTTATAGTTAAAAAAAAAAACTATGTTAAAAAGTTGATGAAAGGAAAGATTAATTTTAAAATGTTAATAATTGTGTTTGAAGGTGGATATAACTAACACCTGTTGTTGTCTCATATGCCAGAGTTCTGAACATTGCATAAGCTGCAGGGGCTTGCATATTATACTGCGCAAATATTTGCACTAGACCCTCATGTTGTATATAGATGAGAGAGAGAGAGAGTGAGAGAGGAGCACTTTCACTGCACCGCCTTTTCTATAAACTTCGCACTCGAATACACTGTGGCATTTATACAAGGAAAAAAATAAGTACGTATAATAATTATGCTAGCTCTTTTTCAGCATAATTTGTTCAATATATTATATAGCATTATGGCATATATGCTATATACTGCAAATGTATATGATATATATGTAACAAAACAAAGCATAAATATTATGTTGCATAGCATAATAATTTAAACTGTTCTAATTTAGGATAATTTATGCTATAATGACATCATAAATGCAGCATAAATTACGTAATTTATTCTTTCCGTGTAAAATAAGTTCATATAAAGCAAAAATTTTAACATATCAATTTTTCATATGTGATACTGTATATATTAGCCTCTCCTCCCCCTAATTTAGCATGGATAAAAATATACGTATACCAAGAAAAAAAAAAATTTTAAAAGTAACAACTATATATTATAATTTCTATACAATATAAACTATTTTCTTGTTGGGCATAGGTTGTAAAACTTGCCAGCATAGAGCTGTAATTCATCAATATTTAAACTGAAAAGTTACTTTTCCTGTACAGTATATTATAAAGTTGAGCCCAACATCTTTGTATGTATATAAAGATTAATATTTTCTGTTCTATCTCTATTATTAGTAATTGAAATAAATATAACATACTTGAAATAAACAACATTATTATCATCATCATTATTTTTTACTCTATACTGTATGTATTAACTGTTGCCAATTTTACTATGGTCATAAGTACCGCACAAAACACTTTACTAAAGCAGTAATAAGACTTCAGATATTATGTATACCATACGTATACACTGTACGTAATTACACTTCATATATATATATAGTTTATATAAATAACAAAGTTAAAAGGTTTTTCTTTAACAAATTGGGTGTGAGTAATAAAAAGTAATATGATTGTGAATGTGTAAAGAGAGTTATGCTACATAAAAATTACGACATCACATAGTCATGGCGTATTTAAATTAAGTGATGTTTTGTAAGCAACTCACAAACAAAATATCGCTCAAATAATAAAGGTCTAGTGTGATTTAAAAAAAAATATTTATATATTCTTATATAAAAATTTAAAAGCTAGAGAAAGAATATTTTGTGAATATCTGTTTAAAAAACAATAACATACGTGTCGTATTGAATAATTTATAGTAATATGCAGTACGAGTTCTATATACATTATACGCACGTGCTTTCTGTAAATATGATCAGAATTTCAAAATTCAAATCACTGTAATATAAAAAGCATAAAATACATACCAAATCACATATATATAGACAATATAGACTATTTTTATTTTATTCATAGAAGACATACACGTGTGATATTGGAGCCTCTGTTTTACCTCAAATATCTTTGTATAAATATTAAATTTTACTATACCAATTTAAATAATTTTCAATTATTTAAAACTGATGTCGACCTTTCTTTTAAAGTTAAAACGATGGCACAAAGTGAGCCGTGTAAACATGAACACTAAGTCATCTCACCATCATTTTCAACATCCCCTTTTGCTTGACTACTTACTGCTTTCTTCTTCTTTTTCTTTTTCTTTCAATAACGACTCACTCCTGTGCCAGCCAAATTATTTTAAACTGGCGGGCGGCTGGCGAGAAAAAGGTGATAAAAAGCAAAAAGAGTCAGGCTGTTGATGTCTATACCGCCCGCCAAGATGAGAGTTAAATCTCTCAAGTGTCGTTATTTCTGTATTAACTACCGTGTGCTCTATTAACATTAACTATCTAACTGCATCATGCTGCTGCTGCTGTTTTTTTACCCTTTTACAAGAAATAAAGAACGAAATAATGTTAACCTCTTAAAATTATACTTAATACATTTTGTTATTTTAAACTGTTATAAATTTCTTTGCAGAAAATGTCATTTATTATATAGATCATAAAATTGAAGAAAAAAAATTGAACTCAAGCCAAATTATAAAATATTAAAAAATTTAAACACCATAATATGTTATTATATACATTCATATATACGAATACGAAGATTTTTAAAATTTATTTTATGGTAAAAATGTTGAGAAAGGATTTCATTTAATGAATGCTCTTCACCCCATGATATTTTCTAAATAGCTTTTCTTTCTTCTCTCTCTCTCTCTCTCTCTCTCTCTCTCTCCCTCTCTCTCTCCCTCTCTCTCTCTCTCTCTCTCTCTCTCTCTCTCTCTCTCTCTCTCTCTCTCTCTCTCTCTCTCTCTCTCTCTCTCTCTCTCTCTCTCTCTCTCTCTCTCTCTCTCTCTCTCTCTCTCTCTCTCTCTCTCTCTCTCTCTCTCTCTCTATATTCAGACATCCAAGTGGTGCCGAGTGTTTCTCTTTAAAAATGAGTCATATACAAATCTCATAAAACATCACTTCTACGAATCAATGCATATATTTTAACAAAACAATGATGTTTTCAAGTTATATTTTTTCTATACATAAAATTTTGAGAAACACTCATACCACCCATATCTGTGTATATCAACCATGTATGATGTATTGCATCCATATTTAATTTATAACTGGTATTATTTAGAAGAAAAAAAAAATAAAATGATAATAAAGAAGTGAATTTTTAGGAATTGAAATTCTACACCATATATTTTTTAAGCTCTTACATAATACAAAATAATTTTAAAAGATTCTTGTTAAAAATAATAAAAGTGACTTAAATTTTTTTTTTCTGCTGGCAATTTGTATAAAATAACAAAATATTAATCTTGCTTGGAAAGAAGGGAAGAATTTTTTGGCATGAATTGTGAATTTGTCAAAAAAGTTAAATATTTCATGTTGGAAACGAGCAAGCAACTTTTCACGAAATAAGCTCATGTATTATAAAAATAATATACAAGATACGAGTTTTCAACAGGAGTATATTTAAGTGGGAGGTGGAAAAAATTGAAATATTTCCAGCAGGTTTTTTTGCTTCATTCAAGTTCTCTACGGCAGGCGACGCCTCCTAATACTAAAAGCAAAAAGCGATGAGTTTTTTTTTTATCTATTTATTTGTGGCGGTTGGTTTGGCTAAAGATATTCTGCTGTTTGGGCCACACAACGTGACTGTTATGTGTGTATGCCGACTATTCAAGATATCGATACAAGTGACCTCCATTCTGATTGTCTTTATATTATATACCTATAATAATATTATGACTAATCTTTATTTATTTTTTTACATAAATAAATACAAGGAAATGATTTGAATTTTATAAGACAATAATACGGTACTGCGTAGATACATAAAATATGAACTATAAGACTATATATACTTGAAAGAAACATAATTATTTTATTGATGTATTTTTCCCCCACAAAAGCATAGTTACTTCAGCAATCTCTATAATATACATTTTTTAACTCTATATATAAAATTCTTTGTATACACTGTATATAAGTTTTCATTGATCAAATTTATCAATAACGCAAATTCATGGTAATAATATACGTATATATTTAATAACAGTATTATAGAAATAAAATGCAAAAGATCAAACGGACTCTCTGAACTGAATGAAATGAAAAGAAACAGTGATTGTGTTTCTGGTTGCATAAGCTAAATATTTAACAGGCGTAAGTAGCCATTTTCTATAATTATATTTTGTTGTATACGCATAATAGTTATTTCAATTTATTAATTTTACATGTAATATTAACTTCTCTCTCTCTCTCTCTCTCTCTCTCTCTTTCTTTTTTCCATAATCATATACAAAAACTATACTTCTGTAAGTTTTGATTCCTAAAGCGTGTTTGAACATAGCGGTTGTTTGTTTTTATATTAGCATGAGATAACGTGCTGAGTAAGCTCAACGCTCAACAGATTTCTGCGATCACACGCATTGGCTCTAATTTGCAAATTTTATTGCTGGAAGTCAATAACATGGGATATTTTTCTCATGTTACTTTATAATTTAAATTTATACCATTTTATTTTTAACTTACATTCTGTATATAAACTGCGACGTATAGTTTAAATAATAAATGTGATATTTTGTAATCAAATTTCTAAAATAGAAATAAGCCACTAAAAATAAAAGGACGTATTCAATTTTAATGAAAACAAATTTTCTATAAATATATAAAATCATATATATTTCTTCATTATAATGGTTTTATTTTTTCTAACTTATACTTTTGGTATAATAATAAAATTATAATCAGAAATAGTATTCTTTACACAATTCTCTCTTATGTTTCTACAAAACGTTTGGGTTATATAAAAATTTTAACAAGTATAAATATAAAGCGCAAACAAAAACAAGTCTAAAAATATAAACTCTCGACCAGTATTATAAAAATATAATATCTTATTTCCATTTCTGTGTTATCAAAATACATTTTAATATTACGCTCTGAAAATGTCTATTTCCAGACTATATTAGCAATAATTGCCTTTTTTTGTTACGTCATCTGATATACACCAACGTTGCAAAACAATTGATGCTATTTAGCGCATGTTGTTATAAAATTGAATAAGTAAGTATATTGTACAATTGTATTATGCTCTGCAGCATAATTATTATTCAATTTAACATAAATTATATGATGGTATGAATATATATTTCGAAATGGGGCTAGTATAATTATTATTTTTGTCCATCAATAAATTATATGGACATTAAAAATTTAACTCCAATTAAAACCAATTTGAAAAGTATGGATAAAATAATTAATATAATCAATGCTTAATACATAAGTATGACTTCTCTCTCTCTCTCTCTCTCTCTCTCTCTCTCTCTCTCTCTCTCTCTCTCTCTCTCTCTCTCTCTCTCTCTCTCTCTCGTTATTATAATCTTTATTTACGTTAAAGCCATAGACCACATAAAACAACATGTGCTTTTTAATGAATAAACACGAAATGGGATCTTCAAAACTGATGACAATTTTTACCAGAATGTTAATGTATAGCCTCACGAGACAGCTTGAAAAACTGTAAAGTATGCAATTTGCGTGAAAATTCATGATGTTTATAACGTCAGAAACATGCAAAAATCAGTATCAAAATGTTGTGTGGGTTGCATAAATTGAATTTTCTGATCACTGCTACGGGGCTACTCTTGGGTTTTGAGACAAACTAATGTTATTTATGTAAATCCCATCACGTGTTTTGTGATATATAAATGCTTATGTTTTTCTCTGGTCTATTCCTTTAATATACAGGTCATTAAATAGCGACAATTATGATACAGTATATACCATTTTCATTGAAACGATAAACTTATGTAGAGTATAGTATAATATATATTATATATATACAGTATTTATACTAAAAGCTGTACAGACAAGTAGACATATATAGAAGGGGTGAGTGAGTTAGGGGGGTGTTTGTTGGATAATAAATTAGTTGGCTGTTCTGTCAAACCAACAATGTTACCAACCTAGCTAACATAACTGGCAAGTTTGCTTTGTTCATATTATCAACAATAGCTCTTACTGAACACACTTTAGGTATTATGTGGTATATATATACTGTATAACAGGGGGTATATACATATATGTATAATTTAACGTTTCTCTATAAACATAAATGTCTCAAAATAATATCTAGAACCAGAAAGTGAAATTATATTATGTATTATTATATGTGATTGTTTAATATACAAATAACTGTTCATGGATATACATATTATCTCATAAAATATATTTTCATATAGATTTATTATTATGTTATTATAGTAGATAATCGATATCATTTAATATGATACTTATATTATAATATGTAACTGTATTTCTTGCTACATACTTATATATGTTGCATTTAAATAAAATTATATTTTAACATCATATCAAATTTTGATATGTATATCAAATATATATAAGCGGATTGAAGATAACATTAGTTGACGAAACAAACTTTATTTTTAAAATTGCGGGCGGAAGGAATATATATTTTTATATAATGAACCATATCCCCAGTAAGTAACGCATTGTATCGTTCCATTTTTTGTTTCTTCTTCGTTATCAAAGTCGGTGTATACAATTGTATATTTTTGTGATTGTAAATTCAAATTTTTATATTATAGAAATAAAATAGGTTGTATATAAAACGAAGCATAAAAATTAAGAAGCTTTTGTTAAAAAAATAATATAACAATAATAAAAAGGCAAAATAATAATTTAGATTTTTTTTTCTTCTTTTTTTTTTAAACTTTCAATATATATTTTTTTTAAATATATATATATATATATATATTAATTTTGATTGCATTCTATATTATTTATCATCATAACAGAAGAAGAAATATTAATAGTATATTAATAAATTTCACATGTATACCCAGCACGTATAACATCATTATTTTATAAGCTCAAAATTATTGATAAAATAACAATTTTTGTTTTGTAATTTGTATACGTAAATATTCACTATAGGTTTATTATAACATCTCTGCTACAATAATTACTTAATAATTGAATATTAATTTTGAATATTCCAATAATAACTCTATGTTTAGTATATAATATATATTATGTACTTCCGCTTTTAGCCGCACTGGACTAAAAACATGCTAATATTACAAAACATTATTGTTGGTCGGGATATATACTGTATACTGGGGATAATTTTATTAACAACCATGTTACATGATAATTTTAACGTATAATTTGAATAAATAATTATTAATAATAATAATATAATATATTATGATGATGAAAATGAACAACTAATAGGCTTGTATAAATAATTCAATTGAGTAATTATAATTGAAACTTATATAATAATACATTTCAATCAATATTTTATTGTATTTAATATTTATAGTATTAATTATTAGTATATATATTTAAATTTTATACAAAATATTATATTATAATAGTATTTCTATATTATTTATTATTGTATAATACATGATGTAAGATTTTTTTTTTTTTTTTTGTGAAAATTCAAAACTATATTTTTAAAATGTTTGATTAGAACTTTTTTTTTAAATCTAATCGGACTTTTTTTTTATTATTTTTTAGTATTGATGAACAAATTGAACAAAGAAAAGTATTAGAGGCCAGTCATATCGACTCCACTAGTTTACTTTTTTATTTAATTGCGCCGACGATACAGTTTTGAATGCGATGCGACGTATACGAGAGAGAGAGAGAGAGAGAGAGAGCAAGTATATGTTTACGAGTATTAAAGTGAGTTATATATTCTGTACATATAAATTTATCTGCTCTCCATTGATTATATATCCATCTTGTCGCTTGCAAACCGCATACAGGCAACAATTCAATTCACTTGAGATTGGCAACTCACCAACTATATAACATCAATGCCAGCCAATATACTAAATGCTCCAAATCGTCTGCTCATACTTTAGAGACGATAAAAAAATAAAAATAAACAAGTAAAGAAAAATACGATTTTTTTTAGCAAGTTTTATAACGTATTATTATTTTGTGCGTTTAAAATGTTCTTACTTTTTACTGGGATATTAAAAGGCTATTGACACAATTTGATAAATGACTATAAATTTCAATTTCTTAATTACAATTCTTTTAAATAAGTTTATGTATACAGGATATGCCTGATATTTTATAATATAGACAGGATGAAAGATTAAGTTCTAAATTTCCATAATAATTTTAATGTTATTACAAAATAAAAATAATAATAACCTGTATTTAAGATTAATATTTATATATGAAAAAAAAATCTATAAAATTTTATCGATGATTTTCTCACCTATAGCAACATAAGAGGCAAATTTATATGTTTTGCATAATCTTATAAGATTTTTTTATATATAGGTGACTTTATAAGAACGACAATTTTTATTATTATATACGAGTGTTGAAATGTTATTGAGAGAGGAAATAACAAGTGGAATAATGATTGTGCTCTCGTTCAATAATCCTCCTCTTTTCTACATAGTGCTCTTTCACTCTACATTATATTGGGGATGGGGAAGAGGGAGTTGCACTCTAATGACGCATCAACTGCATTACTCTCTCTCTCTCTCTCTCTCTCCCTCCCTCCTACCACCCCCGGTGACTTGTGAGATCAATCATCACCACCCCCACCGTCAGAGTTTGCTGTAGCACTTTGCTAACACGGCGAGCGCAGCAATTCAATCGATCTGACTCTCTCTAAACTAGCAAACAACCGTAACACTTTATGTTCCCGTAATTACTTCATGATACCACTGTAAATATTTATTTATTTATTACACTCAAATGTTTTAATATATATATATATATATATATATATATATATATATATATATATATATATATATATATATATATATATATATATATATATATATATATATAGTTAGTGTATATAGTTTGTGTATATTCAATCAAATTTGACATAGTTTTTATTTTTTTGTTTATTATACAGGTGTTTTGTGCATTCATCTGAATTATTAATCAAAATGTTATGTAGTAAAATATTGAAACAGTTAATTTAAATTTATTATCGCATTCAACCCCTTATAAAAATATGTTTGTTTTTTTATTTGTTTTTCATTATTGTTGTTAAAGTAATTGTTATTATTGTAGAGTGTTTTCAAAATAAGTTTCTTCTCTTATCTCAAAAGCTACACAAGAACGAAGAGGGGGTATTTTATTTTTCAATACACGAGTAAATAATTCCAATTTTTTTCATCTTTTTTTTTTCTTTCTTTCTTTACGATGTGGTGCACCTGAGCACCAAATTTTGTAGGTTACTTTTTTAAATATATATTTAGAGAGAAATTTTATGAGACATATTGTGGAAAATATCGTTTATCTCAAAAATTTACATAAACACTTCTTTACATGAAAGATTTATGTTTGTTTTTTTTTTTGAGTAGATTGAAACAAAAAAAATCGAATATTATATTATATAACAAAAGAAAATTACTTACGAATATATCGAAATAAAATTGAAATTTTATTGTTATTGTAATTGATTTTGCAATAGACAAGTAATAGAATGGTATTGCATGACCTATTTATTGACTGTTTTTCAACTTTTTTTTTCTAAACCTTTTATATAAGTTGTTATTTTTATCTTTATGTCAGAAAAATATACTTATATAACATAGCAATGAATAATTTTTTTTAATGTACAACGTAAACAAGCTTTTCAGAAAATACTTTTACATTTATATAGTTTATTCTTTTGTCTATACTTTACATAGTAACTTATATAAAATATGAAAACTTGAATAAATCTGTACAACTATATATATAATATACAAACACTAACAAGTAAGAATGCTCGGTATAACTATATAATAAACTAGCTATATGCTAATAAAATATAAAGCAATGATTATTTTCAACGTCAATACGTCTTTGTAATAGTAATTGATTCTATAGAGACTGTGATGTCTAAGATAGATCTCATATTAATGAATAGGGTTTATGCATTCATGTTAAAGTCAACGTCATGTTGGATGGGCCGGTATATGAAAATAACTCATTTAGCCCATTTAAAAATACTAAGCAATATTTTTGAGTGCATTGATGCTTTTATTAGTTTGAATTAGTATATCTCAAGTATATGTGAGAAAAATAGCACTATCAAAACATTAACCGATTTTCCAAAGAAAATAGCCAAAAAACGAAGTTTGTCCTATATGCTAAGCAATGTTATTCATTACTCCAGTATGGCGTCCAAGTGCATTAAATATGACGTCATACGGATACACCCTATATAGGAACAACTGTATTGAAGCCGATTATAAGCGATTTCGCTTACATCCGCTTCCGTTTCAACGTACTGCGTATGCGTAGCAAGTAGAAACGGAAGCGGATGTGACCGAAATCGCTTAAAGTCAGCTTCCAAACAGTTGCTCCTTTATTAGTCAATACAAATTAAGAATATCAATTACAGTATACAAGAGCAACAAAAAGTATTGAAATTTGATAATGTTTAAATTAAATAAAAATGATATGGTATTATACAATTTTTTTCCATACACAGAAATAACTCTGCTTAAATTTATACAAAATCACATCAAATAAAGCCCCCCCCCCCCTCCCTAAAAATGTCGCTTACATCAAAGAACTACTACTGCACACGATTGACCATCCAAAACTGTGAATATTTTTAAAAAACATAAAAAAGTAATAAAAAATAATAATTTAATCTGTTTATAAAAATATCAATGTTGACGTTTTTATATAAAAAAAAGAGTTAAATACTAAAAACAAAAATTAAGTTACATAAAAATATAAATATAATAATAATTAATATAAAAATCATATCACACATAAAAAAAAAGATTAAAAAAAATAATAATAATATAAACCAAATTGAGGATAATATATTTTTTTTTATTATGCATAAAACATTTTAATTAAATGAAATAAAATGTTTGTATACATATAACACCCAAACCAAATAATTTAGAATATTATTGTTACCAGCAAATCAATTTGAATTAATTATTTTTTAATTTATACCATCATGTTTTTTAATAGTTTTTTAGATTATAAAAATAGCCACAAGCTTTTTTTTAATGAAAAAAAACAAACAAAAACTATAATAATATTAAATAAATTGCTTAATTAGAAATATAAATATTTTTATAATTAAAAAAATACAGTAATTATGCTGATAAAATATTAAGGTTTAGATCAATTTCATTTGAAAAAGAAAAAGAAAAAAAACAAAAAAACATTGTACCATAATCATAATAAATAAACATTGTTAAATGTAATGTGACGATTTAAATTATACACTTATACGTTTATTAAAAATAAGAAATGAAAATGAGTATGGGAAATGATTTGTAAAATCTAAGAATTGAATTGAATGAATGAATAATAATTTACAATCTAATTACAACACAGAACGTTCATTTATAATTAAAATATTAAACACGGATTTTTCAGTTATTTTTTAAATTTGTTTTCTGAACATTATTTTAACAAAAATAATATGATATTTATTAAAAACAACTTAATTAATACTTACGTTAGTATGTTAATATAATAATATAAAAATGTTATTTTGATATATGATGAAAATTAAAGGGTTACTTTTATTTTATACATATTATTTAACTAACTATATACCGCAAATAATAGAACATCATTCTATATAAATACATACAAAAAATACATGATATCAGTGAAAGGACAGAGTTCTGAATATATGTGAATTAGTGAGTGAGAGGAGGATTAATTAGTACGGCATGTTTGTCAAAGTATCTGAATTGAGTGAGAGAACGCGCGTGCACACCACTGATCATGAAAATAATATGAAAGTAGAAAGAGAAAGAGAGGGAGAAAGAGAGAGAGAGAGAGAGAGAGAGAGAGAGAGCAATAAAAAGAATGCCGAGTGTTATCCAATTCATATGCTTCAATGAATTCAAAGCATTTAAGTTTGGGAGGGTTTTATAAGAGTTTTAGGTTGACTCATTCGAAATATATACGCACGCAACGCATACACTGATCGTATATATTATACATACATACATACATACATACATACATACATACATACATACATACATACATACATACATACATATATATATATATATATATATATATATATATATATATATATATATATAATATAAATAATATTAATAATAATAATAAAAAAACATACGAGGCTCCAATTAAGTGAATGATAATACCCCCGCACATATGAGGGAAAAAAAAAAGATAAAAAAAAAAGAGACTCTCACAATATGTCAATTTATACCTCAATGATTGCGTTTCTAGCTATATGATCATATCATCATAATAAACAAAAATTTATTAATAACTACATTCGTCATATTTTATTTTATTAAACAAACGGTTTGTGTTTTCAGTTGAATTAATTTGTTATTTTATGTGTCCATATTGATGAATACGTTATAATATACACATAATAAAAATTTTGAATTTAAATCTAAGTTATATTATACATAAATAACCACACACACACACACGCACACGCACACACACACAAAAACTCACAAAAACATTATTACTATATATTGTAATCAATATTTATAAAATTTAATGATATGTAAAATATTTCAAAATCAATTTAGCATTATATAAATTATTAATTTTTTAATTATTTATATATATATAATGTTATTCAAATATATTAATTTTTATATATTGTTATCTAATTGTATTGGCAATTAAGCAAGCATATTGAAATGTTTTTAAAATTATTTTATAAATCATAAATATATATCGATTGCAAATATTTTGAATGTCTATACAGCGGTATTTTTCACGCATAATGAATATAAAACTTACTTCGAGGGTAATTATTATTTTTATTTAATTTTCCTAATGAACTGATTGATTGATTATTTTAAAATTGATTCTATAAAATGAAATCAATGTATTAAAAATTAATCTGCAATATATTACAAATAATATAAAATAAATATGAAAACAAACATTTATTTTGGTTTATCAAAGAATTAAATATTATTTTTAAATTAAACTGTTTGTACTTAAAATTGAATTATGATTATAAAACAGCTTTTACTATATCTCTGTTCTCTATTCTATAACACTTAAGAGCTTTGAAATTGTATATTATATATACATTATACAATATAGCTTCAAAGGATTATACTGTTGTCGTTTAAAAAAACTATTTGTCAATATATTTTTATTCAATTGCTCTTTCAATACACATAGTAAAAAATACACATGTTATATATATATATATATATATATATATATATATATATATATATGCGTATGTATTTCTAACCACAAAATAGGCTTAAATTTATATACATATATTGTAATTTTTTGTGATTACTGCAGAAATGTTATACTATTATTTGTAAGTCTTCGGGTTGCGAGAAAGCTCGTGCGTTTTGTTATAATATTAAATATATTTTGACCCTTTAATATTATTACTACAAAAGTATGAAGGTGTATATCACGCTCCGTTAACTATATTCATATTATTATTATCTGAACAAGCCATACAAAATATCAAATATATCATGCAATGTATACGGCGGTAAAAATATAAGCCCATTAGTTAGAATATAATAGAGTCAACGAGAGAAACGCTTGCTTAATATTTTAACACGAATAATAAATATATACACGCTCAATGATGATTTTGTTATTTTACTTTTTTTTTTTTTTTTTTTTTTCGTACTGTACAAATAATAAATTAAATATATGTACAGGGTATAAATTATTTTTAAACATCTTTCCATACGAAATTTGTTTTAATGTACTCGTTGATTTCTTTATTGCTATATAAAAATATATTGAATTTTTATTATGATTTAATTGATATAGCAAAGGCTAAGAATGTTATGTCTATACAGAAAAAAAAAAAAAAAAAAAAAAAAAAGAGGAAAAAGAGGAAAATATTTATTATTTATTTTATTTTTTTTAAATGATGCTGCTTTAAACGCGATATTATTGTTGCGTTTGCTTTTGCTGCTTGTGTTTGCTATACGTGTGAACATGACTTTATATAAAATAGGTTTGCTGCGTACAAAAATTGTTATCAATAATCTATAAAAAAAAAAAAAATCCATACTCTATACACAATCTGGAAAAATAATTGTCATGAATAAAAAAATATATAAATCACTATAATTTAAGACGTAAAATAAAAATATATCACTTATTCATATAAAATGCTTAAAATTATATTTTAAAATGTAAGCAGATTAGATAAATATGATGATGGCTATTGGCGCCACATTTTCTCATGCCGGCTTAAAGAAAAAAAAATTAAATACATCAGTCAATTAAATTATTAAGACTTGAAGCCATTAAATATTAATTAATTAATATAATCGTTTAAATCCATAGGATTAAAAAAAATATAGATTTGATATATCATTGAGATATTGAGATATTGATTGGCACTTAATGATTATAAAATGTTTAAATATCTCGCACTGAATGTCTAATTACATGAGTGTGACGAGAAAATAATTGCTTGATAAAGTTTAAGTACATCATAGATAAGGTAAACTTCAGAGGAACCGCGCTTGTTAGAGTGTCGTTAATTGATCTCCTTCATCTCGTTCGATTGATTTCTAGAGTTGCTTGTATATATTTGCACTGGCGCCTCTCTCTCTCTCTCTCGCAATCTGTGTCATCTCCAGCACACTCGCGTCAGTTTCCTGTCTCTTTCCTAATATAAAATCAATCATATTAATCGAGACAGGAAAAGAGATACGATTAAAATGAAATTTATAACTTTTAAAGTATTATAAAAAGAGATTTCTTTCTTTCTTTTCAAAGAAATTACTTTTTCTTGAAAAATTACATCTATTATAGATTTTAACATTTAAAGAGAAAAAGTCTAATGTTTTTAACGTTTGGATTATTTATTGCAATAGAGGAGCATTAGTGCGAGCTACTGAATCTCTATTAGTAATTGAATTGTATATATATAGAAATTAGAAAACAACTGTTAACATGTTTTTCTATATATCCTTTCTCTAAAATCTAAAATGTTTCCATGTAATTCAATTAAATAGTCGTAAGCATTTAGTATAAAAATTATCTCTATTTTGTATTTATTTTCCCCCTCTTTGTAATCTCTTTCGCATATATATAAAACAAAATCACAGGTATAAAGTTAATATAGTTTTCAAAAGCTAATTGTATTTTATTAACTAAATTTTACATGATCAAAGAGACATTACGTTACATTGAAAATCAATATTTTCCTCTCCTATATTTAATAAACTAAAATGCATTACGTTGTATATACGGTAAAGTTCAATCCCCTCTCTTTTTATATATATATAATATAAACAATATTTAAACACCGCACAAATTAATTTCGCATCAAGAAGAGCATGCTAACGTTAAAAGCTTTTTTGATTCGTGAGCGATGTAAATAGAAAACACCCTTTCTTATACTTTTTTTTTCCATTGAATCTCGCCTTGTGAATATACTTTTGCTTCACATTTGCGTGAGCCGTAGTACATGCCGACTAGGCGCCAGTTCACCACCAGATAAGATAAAGATATAAAGAATAGAAAGAGCTCCATTCAAAACTATATATTTAGCTATTATATATATTTACCAAGGTATCTTAAATATATAAGGCAATTCACTGTCTCTTTTAATTGTTTTTTACACTCTGTAAATTTCTATAATACAATAAATATATAGAAACGTCACCATGATTCTGTGAGTTGGAAGAATGTCTCAATTAACATTTATTAAAAAAAAATAATACTTTTTAATTAAAAAAAATATATATATTTACTGGAAATTGAAACAATGAATAATTTTAATATGTAATGTCAAACTGGCATCTTTGTATGGTAATTTAAATGAGACACTCGTCAATCATAATTAACTCCTTATAACTACAGATTTATACGCAAATTAACTAAAATAAATTCGTTAAGTTTTAAAAGTTTACAAGCTATTTTATACCATCTTACTGCCTTGCCTGTATTTTTATAATACCTTGAACTATGAATACAACTTATAACTTACTCAACTTTATTCTTATATAAATATATGAAAACATGCACAAAAGCTTTTTTATGTTCACTTGGACAAATTTTCATTTTAAAAAAACAAATTAAAAAGCTATAAAAATTATATTACTATATAGCTATAATTTTTTATGATTATTGATTATGAATATTTTTTCTTCTTTCTTAGAAATATATTACACCAGGAAGTATCTAGTTTATAAAAATCAATAATATTTATTGAGAGTTTATATAGTATATATAAATCAGAAAGTACCTTAATTATACGTAAATTGAATTGTTAATTTTGTATGTATATATGTGCACTGTTGCGCATGACAAAATAATTTTATAATTTCAATGAACAAAAGTGGAGGGTGGAGATTAAAATCAAAATAATATGTCGTGCTCGCAGATTGATATCAAAATTACATGAATAAATAAAAAATAAAAACGTTTATATAAAATTTACCATCACATAATTATATTGTTACTAAATTACTAATAAAAAAATTGTGTGGATTATGGATTATTTAATTTTTACTTCACTTGACGATTCAAGTATTATTAACATCCCTTAACGTTAATTAAGCAATGTAATTTATTCTACATACTTTTTTTTTTTTTTTTTTTTTTTTTTTTGTAACTGCGGATTATTTAATTGTACACTTATGAACTGTTACTAACCCCCGTAAGCTGCAACGCTAACTAACTAGTTAAACCGTAGTTAAGTTGTTATTTTGATTGTTGCAACAATTAAAAAAAGATAACTAAGGTTTAACTAGAGGTTGCAGCTTACAGCCATAAAATCTTGTTTTCTTTTACGTAAATGGAGGTTATTGGTGAGACGCGATAGGGTCCCCTATTTTCCTATTTATCCCTTAGCACTGCGGGACCATGATTTTTTTTTTAATAATAATCAATGTTTTGCACTGGGGTCGAAAAGATTTAACTAGACAGACACGCTTTTACGCTAATATTGAAAATTTTAAACATTTTCCATCACCGATAACCTTTTTTCTTTTTTGTTAAACTGAACATGCAAAATGTGTTCTTCTAATAAGCTCTACAACTGAAGAACCATCATACATATAAAAATAAAATTGAATTGAATTTTTTATAAAAGTCATTCATATAAACAAGGTACAAAAAAAAAATGATAATAATGTACTACACCCATCAAAAACGATTGGGCAAATAATATGACTTTAAAATAAAATAATAATCATGCATACATATTATATATACCATAGAGATAAAAAAAAATCTTTGGGTGGGGCACATTTTCATATATATATATATATATATATATATATATTACTTTTGCGACTTCTTATATAAATACACATGGTAAATTTGAACGATGTTTAATTCCATGAGTAATGTAACCTACCCACGCTATAACAATGACCGCCGCTCCTTTCTTAAATATATTTTATATATAATATTAAAGCTCATCTCTATGTCAGATTATTAATATTTAATATTTTAAAAATTGAGTTCAATATTATAAAACTACATACCTACATGAGTTGTTGTTTTAATAGGATACTATATATATATATAAT
Organism: Ecdyonurus torrentis; assembly: GCA_949318235.1. NCBI lineage: Eukaryota > Metazoa > Arthropoda > Insecta > Ephemeroptera > Heptageniidae > Ecdyonurus > Ecdyonurus torrentis. The sequence continues at coordinate 28,349,430 of OX439132.1, read as the reverse complement.
TCTTGTACCTTAGTCATGGAGGACGAAGAGAAAGAGAGAGAGAGAGAGAGAGAGAGAGAGAGAGAGAGAGAGAGAGAGAGAGAGAGAGAGAGAGAGAGAGAGAGAGAGAGAGAGAGAGAGAGAGAGAGAGAGAGGAAAAAAACGATTGTTTGTTAATGTTTCTTTTCTTACATTTAAGATTGCTCTTTATGTTGATCTCGCCCAAAAAAAAAAAAAAATCATATCCCTCCTCATAAAGCGTGTTTTACATAATACCAAACGACAAAAGTTTATATCAAACTATATAAAGAAGAAGGTGGGTTTTATATACTTGATTTCAAACGGTCTATTAAGTGAACAAGCTTATGGGCGATGATATGATTGCTTTCGCTTTGCTCTCTTGAGATTATTATTATTTTTTTATTATATTATTTATTTGCAAAGTAATAGAGTCCTCTAACTGACAAATAGCTGTGTATATATAACTTACGTAAACAAGTATATTAAATTATAACATGGAAGAGTTATAATTTGTTATTAAAAATTAATTAGTAATTATATATATAAATTTTAAATACTTATCCCATCAAAATTTAATTATAGCAATATAAATATATAGTTTTTAAAAGAAATAAAAATATAATATATTAAAATCTAAACTGCTTTAAACTAAAAATATGATCTTTAGTTTCATTGGTGTATTTTATTTATTTTTTATCGTAAAGGTTGGAAATTCTCCAATACTTCGATTTTTATAACTGTTAACTATATTATTAAAATTTTGTTATAAAATTTAAATAGCAAAATCGCGTGAGGAAATCCATAATATTTGACACTAAAAATGTTGTACTGTGTCAAAATTATTTTAATATTATTCAGAGATATTTTTTTTATAGACTAATAATAATATACATTGTTATTGGATCGTAAAACATTTTCTATAATTTTATGGTAAAAAATGCTAAATAATTTGCCATTCAAAACTGACTATAAAAATGATATAAAAATTATGGATTGTAAAAATAAAAAATTTAAAGATATTATATTATTATGAACTCAATAAAATTGGGTGTATTTATACCTAAAGTTTACTGAATATGGAATTACTAAAAATATAATTGTGTTATTACAGATTTGAGACGACATAAATATTCTATGTAGTCAATTATAATATAACATGAAACTTAAATATTATAGATATAGAATAATATAGTCCATTATAATATCATGTATATATTTTGTGTATTTTTTTTTTAATACTAAATAATATTTTGTATATTTAGAAAAAAAACTCAACACGAAGATAACAAATCTTTTTAAAAACTTAATTTTTTTGTTCTATGCAGCAAAAGAAGTATAAGAAATATAGGTTATACTTTTTTACGACACGAGATTAAAGCCAGCAAAAATTTTAGTGCTATTTGCATTCTACGAATTTTTATATAATATAAAAGTGCTCTGTTATATATGTATAGACAAATTCTAAAGGAAAAGAAAATTTAAATAATTTACATACGTTCATCGCATATAAAAAAAAAAGTATGGTTTATATGAGCAGAATGCGACAGTTTATTTCGTGTATTAAGTTGTGTTATATATATAAAGTAAATAGTACTTTATTACTTCATAAAAATAAATAAATCGGATAAGAAAAAAAAATACAGACGTATTATATAATTTAAAAACATTAGGAATAAAAGACCAGTAACGGTAAAATAAATAATTATACTATATTGTTCTATACAACTGTATATTCGTAACAATAATTGTCACATTCTAAAGTTATATATATATATATAAAGTTAACAAGTTATTTAAAGTGAGCACTTGATTTGCTTGAATGAACTGGCAAATGTCTTTCATGAATGGATTTGCCTTTGATGCCGCTCACTATGTGCAAGATATATATTTAAAAATAGCTCTCGATAGAAACTTCGCTTTGCATATATATGCTTATATACGTATACATTTGCCGCAGTATATTATGCAAAAGAACGGCAAGCAAATTAAGTGGGAAGGAGTCGCTCTTGTCATTCAAATATTACGTCAACTTATATGCGTGCTTGTCACCGTTTTTGTATCACATTTCAATATATCCCGGATCGTTTTGATCATTCGTTTTTAAAGTTGGAGCCAATATGAAAGATTAACATGTCTTTAATTTCTCTTATGCACAAATAATCCCAAAAATAATAATAGATGAATATATATGATAATAATTAAGAGTGACGCTATCGAAATTAGAATCAAAATGTATAATTTGTAACGAGAGAGACGTTTTTGCTTCAAAATAATCTTATAGAATGGATTATAAATTGTTAATGGACATTAAAATCACAAAAGTTTGACGCGCCAAAAGTTTATTTATACTTTCATTTTATTCAGTACAGCTAAAACGTATGCTCGATATTTTAATTCATCATCACAATGTTACAAAATAAGTTCAGAATATTTAAAACTTTGGTTGGCGACAAAACTGTGTGACGTCACGTCATAGAGACTTACCTGTGTCTCGGTGACGTTGAGAAGTTTGGCCATGTCAGCTCTCTCACTCGAGCTTAGATATTTCTTCACCTCAAACTGTTTTTCCAGCTCGAAGATTTGTCTGCCAGTAAATGTTGTACGAGCCTTCTTCTTCTTGTTACCTCCACCACCCCCGCCATCCTCACTAGTACTTCCGTCCTCACTACCGAGGTCACCCCCAGCACCAGTAGCTCCAGGAACAGGGGTGGGTGGGGTAGCCACCTCTTTCTTCCGCTTCTTGCTCGGACTAGCCTCTGCAAATGAACGGGAAAAAATCAGATAAATTCATTATAGACAGGAAATACACGTTAATTAAAAAAAAAAAAAAACTTATAGCTTTATTTTTATTATAGCTTATATTTATAGATTATTACAACAACAAAAGTCTTAGCTAAAGATTATAACAAATCAATTATTTTAAAAATAAAGTAGCCAAGATGTATAATTATTTTTATGCGCGAATTCCCTTTTAATTACAAAATTGGATTTATAAGAAACTTTTTTTATGTAAGTTTCAAATTTTATATAAAAATCAAAATAGAATTACACCAAGAAAAGAGTATTTTGCAATTTAAAAGAGACAAATATTTAATCGTGTTTTGATTTAGTGTTGCAAAAGACTATAAATATAATATTTATTTATATTTTGGTTATATAATTATCTTTAAATAATTACAAATCTTTATTATTATTTTGAGAACAATTAAAGCACGTTACATGTAAACAAAAGCACGCCACAACAATGCATATTATACACACTCACATCGCGTGTCATAAATATTTTCCTCGTTCACACATTTTCACTTAAGTAAAGTGAGATTAAATTTCATGGAACTCTAACTGGAGTGACAAATTATTTCTTAAATACTTTTCATAAAAAGTCTTATTTCCTTTGTATGTTTAAACGTTTATGAACTTTTTTTGAATTAAATATTTCAATTAAATTATTTAAATTATAAATACTAAAAATACATTCAACCCTTTTTCTGTTACTTTTGTTTATTTTATAGTTATATAGCAAGGTTTATTAAACCTTGATTGTATATTTAATTATGATACGATTTTTGCAGAGAAATAAAATTAATTATTTTATTTTTGTATATACGCAGTCGTATTGCTGTTCTTAAATTATGAATACAATATTATTTTTATTACAAATAAAATTGAAATAAAAAATTGACTGTAACGCAAAGGAAAAAAAAAATTAAACAAAAGTCATGTGTAAGAAATTTGAAACTCGATACAATTATCATCACGCATACAAAACAACTTATATTAAAAAAAAAGCATTTAAGAATGATAATTACGTCATAAATAAAAACACTTTTTTGTGACAACAGCATACAGAACAATTCGCATCGTATTTTAACCTCCTACATCGGAGTAACATTAATTTTTTTTTTAACAAACAAAAGCTCTCTGAGCGGCTGCCAAAACAAAAAAACTGCGTGGAACGTACGCGTGTATAGCGTTTATATAAGAGACAAAGAATGAGCTGCATCCTTTACTATACTGATGATGAGCAGCACAACTTTTTTAATTGTCCATGCCACTTTTTTTTTTTTTTTTTTTTTTTTTTTCGTTTGCGAGAAATAAAAGTATGTGTACTTAACGACACTAACTTTTGTGTATATACCAACTAAAAACTTCTAAGAAATAAAAAGTAATGTTTGTTTATTATTGTTTGTGTCAATGTGAGTATATATATATATATTTTATATATATATATATATATATATATAAAACTTCTTTATGTTGTAATTTAACTTACTGTTAATGTTCTTAATGCTTTTATCATTATATACTGTATATATCATATATACTGTATATATATATACACTTTTTTTATTTACTCTTTAAGTGAGGTGCTGCTATTTAATAATTTGTGAAATTTTATTGTTTGCAAGTGCAAGTAAGCGTAACGTTTCCAGTGAATATATATATCACGTTTATATGTTATTATAATTTATATTTATATTAATGGAGTTGACATGAAACTTATTTATATCTTTATTAATCTTTTTATTATTATTATTTTTTTTTTTTAAAATTGCATCAAAATCTAAAGACTTCAGGAAAAATAAGAAAAAAATCAAAAGAAGTTTTTTTTTCTTTTATATAATACTATTACTAATAATTTTAGTAAAAATACAATGGATGTTACGGATGTATCGCTCTAGCCAATCACAGGTGACTAGGAAAACGGTGCACTACCACGAGTTCCCTGTATCCTCAATCTTAATCAATCCGCGGAACCTTCCTCTTACAGCGATCTTTTGAAAGAAAGAAAAATAGTGACCATGGCCAGAAAACTTATATAGAATAAAGACACATACAATTTGAAATAATAATAATAAAATTTAAAAAAAAAATAATAATAATAATAATAACGCTTTGCCGGAAACACTTCTATAACATACCATTACTTATAGCAACAAGTACTAGAGCAGATCTACGTATGAAAGTTTTGTTCATGATTTTTTTTAAACATTTTATAGAATAATAGTTAACTTATTTATACAAAATTCATTATATTATTTAGTAAATATGGGTTTTGAAGGGTTCAATATTCTAATTTCTAGCAATTAACATATTATAAAATAAAAACTATACGTTCCACGGTTCCAAAGACTTTCATGTCTGGTCTGGATTAGTTTGACTTTACAAAATGTCAATTATGTCATAGTATCATGTACTGTACGTCTGAAAATACTTGAAAGTGACAACAACAAAAAGCATAAAGAATATTAACACTTTTTTTTGTCGAAATAATGAAATCAATAAAAAAATATTATGGTCAAAGTTAATTAATTTTACATACTGCACATACAAGTGAAGTACTTGAAGTAAACAGATGTAACCTCTTGAAGGATTATTCATTCATCTAACGTCATTGAAAAAACAGGCATCGTGATGTGCACATTATGATTACGTGCTATATACACTTGAAAAAAAGAGGCACATCTTGTCTTCTAGACAAAAACATTAACAGATGCGAGTAGAGCATAATACTTGTAGTATAGCATTTTGTACAAGAGAGAGAGAGAGAGAGAGGGAGGGAGAGAGAGAGAGAGAGAGGTGTTACGTTGGAAGATTATTATTATACAGTACGACAAAGCTGATTGAAGTTCAAGAACCGAGAAATTGAGACACGATGTGATTGACCATTTTTATTGAAGCGAAGAATAACATTTTCACGTTTATTTTATGGCAAAAAAAAAAAAAAAAAAAAAAAAAAATGGAATACTTAGAAATGTCTCTATTATATAGAAAAAAAAAGTACAGTATAAACAGAATTTATACAATTTTATTTGAAACATGATTCACATGATTTGAGTATTCAATGGTTTGAAAAAATTAATTAAAATTTAGCACATAAATTTTATATAAACAGTTTCTATATAAAGATGATTTTTTAAAGTTAAAAAAAAAAAAAAAAAAAAAAGTTTAAAATTCCTGACCTAAGATGCTATAGTCTAAAAATAAAACGTTTTCATTATATACAGAATATTTCTTTTAAATTGCTTAAAAGTTTACGCTAATGGAGTCTTCATTGCCATATTTTCAGTGTTGATACAAGCGCTCCTTAATTGAGAAAAAAAAAGTATAATTAGGTACAGGCAAATAGCAGAACATTTCAGCTGTAAAGAAAAATTATTTAATTTAAAGGGTAATGATTCTCTCTCTCTCTCTCTCTCTCTCTCTCTCTCTCTCTCTCTCTCTCTCTCTCTCTCTCTCTCTCTCTCTCAACTAGTTTAGAACGGTTTAGAAAGAGACAATTAACGCGTTCTTTTTATAAAAAAAACTCTAAACGATATAAAGAAGTGAAACAGCAAATAAAAAAATAAAAAAACAAACCCGTTACTCACTACATAGAAAAAATATCATAAAAACTTAAAACTTTAATGTGATTTTAATGAGATTAATTTTAAAAATATGATTATATTTCTGTAATAAATATACTAAAATCTTTGTTTACTTTAAAATATAAGAACGGATGTAACATGTCAATATTACTCAACAATAGCTAAATTTAAAATAAATTAACGTCGAAATTTATTTTTATAATGAAACATTGTTTGATATGTCACAAAAATATTTAATCTATCTTTTAATAATTATAAACAATTTTTTTTATTGTATAAAAAAAAAAAAAATAAAAATAAAAATGCGTATGGTAGATATAAAAATACAGTTAATTAAGCATTGTTTTCGATATATAGTTACATTAATTGAGGTAACATATATAATCATCGTGTGTTGAATTAAAACAAATAATAATTTTTTTTAGACAATACATTAAGCTCTACGGTAAATATATATTAAATTATAAAATTATTATTTCTTGAAAATAATTGCAATCTCTCTCTCTCTCTCTCTCTCTCTCTCTCTCTCTCTCTCTCTCTCACTCACTCTCAACTCACCCGCCCCCTCTTGCATATCTTCTCAAAATGATTAGGCAGGCTAATTATTTATGATGAATTTTAGATATAGCGGAAACAGAAAGATATAATAAATATATTTTTACAACATACCTATGTATATGTATATATATATTATATATACAAATTCTTTGTACGGAATTTTCGTTTTAATTAGATCAACAAATTAGCATTATATTATATAACAAGCTTATAAACACCTTAAAAAAAATTAAATTTCCTAACTCTTTATTATAATAACATCAACTTTAGGTAAAAGGTTTGACATTTTAACGTAACATACCATAAATGATGTGCAAAGCCAAAGACATTGAAAATCCTTTGATAGTTCTCACATTATTATTATATAAAGTTACTTTTGGTTCACTAAAATATACGCACGAAGAGGCACGCACATTAGCCGCACTGATTAGCAAATTTGATAAGTCTATGTGACTTAATTACACACACATAACGTACATGATATATATACAAACTTAAATAACATGCATATTATAGATTGTATCTAGCTTGCTGTTTCATGATTTACTTTATATAAAAATTACATTTTAATTCATTGTATAAATATAATAAAATAAATCAGTTTTTCAGTATTATAATACTTCATGCAGTTTATTTTTATGTAATAAATATACGTACATCATATTAAAACATGAAAATGAATTAACATTTTAATTAAATATTACAAGAATTATATTATAAATATGATTAAATATATAAAATATTATATACTGTACAGAAATAATTGAAATAGTTTTTAATATTAAAATACTGCGCAGATAATTTGGTTTATTTATAGATTTGAATTTAGAAAATTATTATTATATGTTCGAATTTAATATTAATGAAAATTTTAAACGTATTGGAGCGAGAAAATCTATATATATATAATTACATTATAACACACATAATTTCTTTGCGGTATAAGTAAAGTAATGCATTTTTTACTAAATTAATTTCTACGTTTTAAGCTTTCCAAATTATGTCAGAGGATGTGATTTCTTATTCGTATCAACTAAAAGAAGAAAAAAAAGTTGGATTTAACCAACTTAAAAATACGTGCAAATTTGAGATCATACATTATACACTACTTACATTTTAAATTAATTGCTGTAGAAATAGTATAAGTGATGAATAATCTTCTTTATAATAAAGTGATTGGAGTGTCAGTATATTATATAGCTTTTCTTTTCTTTTTCTTTTTTTATTTTTTGGTTGGACAGTATTGGATCTCAGATTTTGTGAAAATATCAGATATTACGGTACCATTAAAATGCATATAGCTATAGAATCGCGTTTGAGAAAACAAGTAAAATTATTCATAATTTTTGCAACAAATAATCAGATTAATTTGTTACAAAATATTATAATTATATTTTGTGATAAATGTTTTCAAAAAAAAAAAAAAAAAAAAAATTGAAAAACATCGGCTCTATATTAGGATTGTTTTTTCTCAAAATATCAAGATACGCATGGGTGTAAAATGAATTTGAACAAAATTGGTATCATTTTTCTTCCATAAACAACTCAAATTTCAAAGCTGTAAATGAAAACAAATACAATTTTCTTCTCTTCCTGGCTCGATGTGTATATTTGCTGTATAACAAATTATATAATTTAAGAAATTTGAAGCAATTTCTTTGAATCAATTTTATATATAGCCACTTTTCTTATTAAAAATTCAAAGTTCACGCAGCTATTTGCAAATTAACTTCTTCTCGTCGTGTGCAGTGTATGGCTCGACAATGTTGTAAGAGTCGTATTTCTCCCAGCTTTGTCAATCCTAATAATAACGTCAATTTTATTGTCGCTCTCAAAGGAAGCAATTGAGATCGAGTTATAAAGTGTTAACAAAGCCTTACACCTACACATTGTCACCACAGCGGGGTATCTCTTATTACATAGGTTACGTAATAAGCAATCACCAGGACAATTTAATTTTTCTTCTTCTTTCTTTTTGATACTTAATAAGTCTATTAAGAGAGCATTGCTCTTGCATGTAATAGTCAGGACATCGTCTGATTAGGAGGCTATGTAAATTACACTGTTTATTTATTTATTTTTAAAAAAATTAAGTTATTGATAAAGGTAATCAATTCAGTACAAGATGCATTTCAATCAATGGACAAAAAAAAAGTCACCTATATTTTATTGTTATTATTATTTGCCCGGCGTAACTTATAACTTTTATAGTATTGGATTAACATTTATTTGCAAATGAAATTGACGTCTAAATGTATGTAAATAAGTGTGTATTTTATGTTTGTTTTGATTACGTCTGTGCTTGATGTGTGTGTATATATATATATATATATATATATATATATATATAAATTTATTCAAATCAAATGTTAAGTCAAACAAAATTAAATTAATGATATTCATCAAAGCAGGCGATGTTCATTCCGCAATGTACTGTTTATCATTTACGTACGTGACAAAATTATTTTTGCTATAAGAGAGAGAGAGAGAGAGAGAGAGAGAGAGAGAGAGAGAGAGAGAGAGAGAGAGAGTGACGTCATGTGCAGTAACAAATTATGAATGAATTCTAAGAACATGACGAGAGAGAGAAAGAGAGAGAGAGAGAGAGAGAGAGAGAGAGAGAGAGAGAGAGAGAGAGAGAGAGAGAGAGAGAGAGAGAGAGAGAGATGACAGATGATCAAAATGATCATCCGAAGACACCAGGAAAACGAAGTCCTCAATCAAAAAGCTCTCGCGCAGCAATTGAAGGTGTGTACCAGTGTTAATTAAAGGTTTCTCCCACACTGAGGAAAAAAGTAACCAGAATAAAGTAAAGTTTTTACTAGAATGCAAAGTAAATTTTATGGCACGATATTTTTACAGTAAAATATTAACTTTGCTTGCAAAGTAAAAGTTAACTTGGAATAATGTTAAATTTTATTGTGCATGCAGTGGGAAAGTTACGTTGCGCGCAAAGTAAAAAAGTTACCTTGCAGCGCAAAGTAAAATTTAACCACGCACGCTAGATACAATTTTTACATTGCAAGCAAAGTCAATTCTTGCTTTATTCTAGAATATTTTTGCGTGCTAAAATGAATTGTTTTTAAATAATTTGCGAAGTAATTAAAATTATTTTTATATATTCTTATAGGTATTAACGAGACGAATCGTTTGGTATGAAGTAAAAATTTAAAATTTAAGTTGCAAGGCATGTTAGCCTCACAGACATACGGGGTGGGATTTGAACACGTTACCTACCTACCTAACCTAGCCTGCCTAAACTACCGACGTTAACCGTTCGACCATCGTTACATATAGGTTTTAGTAATGTATAAGACTTTTATAAACTAGAAAATAAGAAAGTGGGGGAGTAGAAAAAAATTGTATAAGTATTCACGCGCGACTATTTAAACTTTATTACGGCATTTTTTTTTCTTATATACTGCCATTAGAAAAATTATTCACCAGTGATAATATAACAAATATATATATGTTTTTCACTTGATTTCTATTTAAATCTGGGCTGTATAGCATGATGTATTACTGCTAAATTTTAATTAAGGCTCAATTAAATTTCTCCCCCCCCTCCCTCTCTCTCTCTCTCTCTTTTTCAATGATTATTTTAATATTTATTTTTGGGCAAGATTTTGTTTAAAAATTTTCAATAATTTGTAACACATTAGATTAAGTTATCATAATTTATAATGCATGGCAGCAATGACAAAAATGAAATAATTACGATAATAATGCATACAAAAATGTTTTTTTCCTAAAAAAAAAAAAAAAAAAAAAAAAAAAACGCACACCGTTAATGCTATAGTCCTCTTTTAGCGATATTCATTTATGTTAAATTAATACAAGGAATTAAAAAAATAAAATTAATTAATTATTTTTAAAATAATATTTAGAATCATCAGATTTATCCTCTATACTTAGTTTACTGCGCAATGCATGAAAGTAACCTTGCTCTATGAAGTCAAAAGTTACTAGAATGCAAGGTAATTTTTTAACTTAGCGTGCAATGTGAAATTTTACTGCGATCAAAAAAGTACATTTTTACTATAAATTAGGGTGAAACGTTAACACAGCTGCAAGGTAATTTTTTACATTTCAGTGCTTAGTAAAATTTTACCTTGCAAAATGTAAAAATTTACTTTATTACGAAGTTAATATTAAACCATCCCTGCAAAGTAAAAAAATTACATAGACGGCAATGTTATAAACCTACTGCGTGCAAAGTAAAAATTTACTCGGTTCTCTTTTTACCTTGCAATTTGACTTCATTCTAGTAACTTTTTTACTTTTATTCTAGTAAAAACGGAAAGTTACTTTGCTGCAAGGTAACTATTTTTCTCCGTGCACCCTCCCAACCCACCCACGTGAGGTCTCACAGCTGAGAAATAGGCGTGGCTTGAGGTTACCATGACAACGAGACGCCTCCGGCAAACAAGCAGCGAGCACTGCACGGAGTTACATTAACTTGTTATGTAAAGTGGGTGTCAAACCACATCACAATCTTTAACATAAAAATATACTCTATATGTGTGTGTGTGTGTGTGTATGTGTGCGGCATCAACTTTTACACGCAATTTGTATAAGCAAATAAACAACACTTTATACGTTTTTATGTGCTTTACTTTTGAGTGCCTATGCTTTCTTGATACTTATAGGAATTAGAAAAACTATAAACAATGTTTAAATAAATCTAACATGATAAATGTATAAATAAATAGATAAATAAATAAATTTAAATAATTGTCTTTATTCAACAACATATAATAGTATGATTACGTAGAAGGCAAAAACCAATTAAAAAATATCCTGTACGATAGGCAACCAAAGCAACTCATACAAGAGCTAGATTTCACAAAGATTTCTGCTGATGCACGCTATTTAAATGACTTAACTATATATAGCAAAGATAATTTCGGTGCTACAAAATATATAAAAACTAAATGTAAAATCGTATATATAAAGAATTTTTTTAAACAAAGAAAATTCATCTCTATTAAAATCAAAAAAGGAATGTGTAATTTAAAATTTATATATACACATTTTTTATATATAGTATAAAGATAATCCTCTTCTTCAGAATTTAGATATAAAATTTTATTTCAAATTGTCAGCCTCTTTTTCTTTCGTCTCTATATAAGCGGTGTGTAGCATGTTATTTTTTTTTTGTTTATATAAAAAGTAGTGATGCCCAAAGCGAATTCTTGTGCTTTGGAAATTTCATGGTACTTGACATATATGATAATCATGCTTATAGTAAGAGGAACTACACAGGCGTGACACTATGTCCTATAGTGAGAGAAACCCCTGAGGGTATTTATTGCCTTTAGGACCAATATTTTTATAAAATGTATAATGTATCCTAAGCTATGAAGTACTATGATGTATATGTTCAGAGTTGAGATATCAACCCTTAGGGGTTACAATAGCTTCAGGCTGCTTAACTTGTACTTTTATATGTGAATGTATTTTATCCTATAAGGTATATGAGGAAATATCTACTCAAGGGGGTTGTGTACATTATAGGATTGTAAAAATGCCAAGGGATACTCTTAGTTTTAAGTATATTAGTTCAATGGTTGGAATCTGATTATAATTATGGATTGGAAAAAAAAACTATATATATATACAAACAATATTTTTCAAATTACAATTATAAATTATGCAAAATAAGACTAAAGAAATAACTGCTGATTACGTAATATGCATTTTTATACATGCAAATTTTTGCAATTTTTCATTATGATATGTACAGTCTCTTTCATAAAAAATTGCATTCTATTGGCATATGGAAATAACATGTGGAGTTTTGCGTCAACTGGAATCTCCATCTGATCGCATTGTATATGGCCATAAGCCAATAGAATAAAATTTTTTATGAAAGAGACTGTACAATTAAAATAACAAAATAATACACGGCTCTACCCTATATCATAGTATACAGCTTATATTGTTTAGTTAAAGGCGTAAAACACTTGAACAAAATAATAATAATATAATATATTAAAAAAAAAAAAAAAAAAAAAATGAACTATATCCTAACTCCTAGCATACCTGAAAATCTATGTTGATTTGGCTGAAGCAAGGCCCACGGGATCGAGGGCCTCGGCTTAAAACATTGATTTCTAATTTATTTTATATTGAAGAAATGACGGATGCTGTTTTATGACATCACAGCTTGCTTGTTTTACGCTCGCGTGGACCAGTGAGCTAGGAAATCATAAAATTGCATCTGTTATTTCTTGAATGGAAAATAAATTAGAAATCAATGACTTCATCCAAATCAACGTTGATTTCCAGTATGTTAGGATATCAGACAAGTTTTTTGATTAACGTGTTCTATGGCTTATAGTTTTCATTTTATTTCAAACATGTGTAAAAGAAAAATTTGAAAATTTTTAATACGCAAGGTATATTACTCGTACATAATGTTGATATGATGATATATTAATAAAACAACTTATGCATCAGTATAGTGTAATTTATATACTGTAATATATGATCAACAATAAAATATTATATTTTATAACTCTATTTAAACTAACTATATATATACATGTGTATAGATGATTATTGAACCCGTATATATAACACTCAAATAAACTGGATCATATATAATAATTAACATATAAATAATAAAAATAAAAAATTGAGAAAGAAAATTAAGTATATAATATAAATGAAATAATGCTAACTCATGATCGAATTTTAACAGGTGCTGAATATAGGTCTATAATAAATCTGCATTATATACATGATGTTTATTATTTGATATATATATATATATATATATATATATATATATATACAGCAACTACATGAAGTTATATTCACACCTTATTAACTTCACCTTTCTCGCATAAAAAAAATCTAAATTAAGACATTTTTTCTAATTTATTTTATATATTTATAATATATATTTTACGTACAATATACATAGTATATAAAAAAAAATTAAAATGTAAATTTTGGGCGTCTTTTTTTTTTTTTTTTTTTTTTGGTTATACATAAAAAAAACCTCGCCCAATATATTTAGTTGAATAGTTATTAATAATAAATATTATAACATTATCATGAAATTGATCATTAATGCGACATAATTAATAATGATGAAAATGTGAACCGTTTTGATTATGTAAATTCCAAACATGGAAAGATCAACTACTCTTTAACACCTACCCATAAAAGAAAGAAAGAAAAAAAATACTATTGAGTTATGATGAATATATAAAAAAAAAAATAATATTTTTGTGAGCTCAAAAAAAGAGACTTGCCCCGCCTTTGCTTGCCGCTATCTTATGACGTCATATTAAATGTTTTATTCAATTTTACTGAAGCTTTGAATAAATTACGTATATATGATATTATTTGTCACTTATATAAAAAAGTGGTGTGTGAACAAGTTATCCAATTAAAATTAAAGTTGCTCTCTTATAATTTTTATATTTATACATATATAAGAAAAAGGTTAAACGTTAAATAATAAAATTGTATTAAAATAAAACATTTAAATTTCAAAACATGAAGAAAAAAAATATACCTTTTGACGTTTTCGTATAATTATTTTGGTGACATAAATAAATTATGCAAACAGGATTGAACTTTGAATAGGGAAATTCTATTCAAAAAATGAACTTTAAATAAATGTATATACTAGCAGTAACAATGAATTGAATAAAATAATAATTTATTATAAAAAGTAGATTTTGAAAGTATTTACAAAAGCTAATATTATGTATCTGATTTTGCTAAATAAATAACGTTGTAAATTTATACTGTATTAAATCAAGAAGTACTCATTTTTAGTGTTTGTGTTTTTGTTAATATATAGAAGAAAATAAAGTCTTAAAACACTTTAAAATTTGCATAATTTGTGTATATATGTATATTTCAAATACGTGCCTTGTTAAGGAATAATTTCAATATTATTGCCTTGAAAAATATGAGAGAAACTATTATATACATGTATATAAATAACGTAAACATAATATAATTATGAAAAAAGTATAATTAAGTGATTGCTAACTTATAAAATAAATGCAATAAAACAATTAATTAATAGAAAACTTTGAATGTGAATATTATTATTTTATTATTATTATTTTTAGCACAATGTATTATATATATATTATATATCTTTGAGTAAGTTAATATTAATATGAAAGCCCACGGGGCATTTCCTCCATTAAGAAAATTATACCTTTCTATATTTTCATCTCTCTCTCTCTCTCGTATATATTTTTTATTGAGACCACTTAAATCTTAGGCTTTTATGAGTGTTAACGAGATGTAAGGTTGGATTTTTGCGTGGGATTGTACTAAAGTGCTTTTAACAAGAGTCCAATAATGCGTTCAAAAGTTAAATTATTTTATTTCATTGTTTTGTTTTATTCAAGAGAAATTAACCCCTGTGTTTATTTTTATACCTTCATTATATAGTATCTCTTCTTGGTATAGCTCCAATTTTTTTTTTTAAAGCTCCGGATACTGTATTTAAATTGATTGATCTTGATCAAATAAAACTTATATGTATGCTCTTTTCAATGACTATTATTTTAATTGTTTATATTGCTATATAGAAAAATAAGGCATTATAACGTATGTAAACGTGACAGTTTGATGTGTCAACTTTTCAATATAAAAAACTTATTTGTAACTTTTATAAGATCTTCTTCTTCTTCTTTTTTCTTTTCTTTTCTTTTCTTTTTTTTTTTTTTTTTTTTTTTACAATTTTTTTTTATTCAATTTCAATTTTTATTTCATTGCTATTCCCTGACTTTATATATTTCATAGAGCAAGTAAAAGCATCATTTTTCGTGTTGTTATATTGCGTATGATTACTATTACAATTTTTTATGAGTGTGTTCTATTTGTTCAGTTAATAGAACCACCACTATGGTCCTGACGGCGGACTAAATATATTTTTTCTCTATACACATGACAATAAGTACTATTATTTATCTCTTTATTTAAATTTATTATACGCAAGATACAGCTATATGATTGCATTATTTAAATTTTGATTTAAAATGATTTAAATTAAAAACAAACAAACTTGCCTATATATCAGTTAGAAAATATATCAAAATTAATGGTCTCAAAATTGAGGTATATAACTTAAGTCCTCAACATGCCTGTGAATGTACAAAATGCTTTTAACAAGTGGAGGAAAGATTACGTGTGAGGTGAAGCAGCTAAGCGGACAGAAAGGCAGGTACCACCCGCGAGCTAATAAGATGTATATTCTGAAGAGAAACGAATGGACCTGTTTTAAACGTTTTTATATATATAATAAGATCACGGGAGAGAAAGAAAAAGAAGAAGAAGAAGAAGAAAAAAAGTAGTTGCCAAGTGACAATATATACAACAGAAGCTTTTATTGATAATAATCTTAATGTTATTCGTTAAAATTTTAATTTTAAATTAATATATTCAATATTATTTCTCTCTCTCTCTCTCTCTCTCTCTCTCTCTCTCTCTCTCTCTCTCGTTCTTATAGATATACTTTATTTGATTTATGTATAGACTGGGTAACCAAAATTAGAGGTTTAAATATCGTGTTATTTATTTTTAAATTATTACGTAATTAATTATATTTTATATTGAATTGTTAATAACTCGTTTTTCTACACACTTGAAATAATAGCTAGGTTTTATTTTTTTGAATATAAAAGAATTATAATGAGTTATGCGTCTAAAAAATGAAGAGAGAGAGAGAGAGAAGTTGATTTTATGGGTTAATTTGTTTACTTTTTTTTTAAATGAAGCAAAAATTAAAACCGCAACTCATTTGTTTATAAAATAAATATTTACAACTTATCTATATTGATAATTCCCCCCCCCCTCCTCTTTTAGTGTTGTATATGCATCTTTGCAAAACATTTATTTTATAGATTTCCTCCCATACATATAAATATTTAAAAGCCACTTAAAGTTAAATGGTTTATAATAAGGAAAAATGTTAATTTAATTTCAACACAAGACATAAGTGATTCATATGTACACATTCAGCTTCTCAGCAAAGTGATTGAACGATTTAGAAAATCAAATCATTTTAAAGAAACGTCACCAACAAACATCAAGGATTTCCGGCCTACTAAACATTTTCAAAATAAAAAATATAAATATATGATATAAATAAATATGTATAACTTATTTCTTAGGTAACTTAATGTGAATTAAATTAAAATCTCAAAAATATATTTTGCAAAAGTAAAGGAAGAGGGAGAGAGAGAGAGAGAGAGAGAAAGAGATAAAAAAACTGTATGGTAATATTTCCGTTATTAAATAAAGTAATTTAAATTCTTGTTGGTATTTATACATATAAAATGAATATAACCTTTTTAAAAATATTATAGCTGAGCACACTAAACAACATCTAAATTAAAATCGTTAACGGAAACGTTTTTCTTTATATAATATAACATTAGAATAAGGAGATTGATATATATTTATATATTTTAAACGTAAAAAATATATATATATAAATATTTTTAAATTAAAAATTCCTCTTTATTTTTATTCATTTTTGCTACCTATTTTTCTCTTTATATAAATTTACATTAAAACACGCAGATGTAGTAAAAAGAAATCTGAATCTCTCGTCTCTTTCCCATGATTAATTCATTTTCTGTTCAACATTAAATATCAAATGAAGGAAATAAAAGTAAATTATTTAGCTACTCTTTATATATTTTATATAAAGTGATATAAAAATGTTTTTTATTTAAATAAATATAAATTTTTTATGTTATTCAAATTATATGTTAACACAGACGATGTATTGATTAAATTTCAATAAAGAAATACGATGTTGTTTCCTCCAATTTAAAGAAGAAAAAAATGCTTTTTAATATATTTTTCTGCTTCTTTATTTTCCTTTTCCTCCTTTCTATATAAAAAGGTCAAATTTATTCTGAGTGAACTTTATGAAAAAAATTTAATCATCATGCAGTAATGAAATAGTATTCAGTTTCAGTATGCGATTTAAAACTAAATATTTTGTTTTAATTATAAATAAATCTTATATATAAGGCAACTCAAATGCATGCATGTGGTTAGAACATTTTAAAATCAAATAAATTTTAATATGAATAATAATTAAGGCGGGAAATCAGCTACTGCGGGATTTGACTAAAAAGTAATAAAGACAGAAAAATCTGAAATTTTGTACAGTGATACATTAGGATTAGGTATCTTCAAAAATGTAAACATTTTGGGGGGTCACCATGCTAGATTTTGAATTATGATTTTTTGAAATTTTAGTCCCATAAGAGCCAATGTTAATTTCAATAATTAATTTCTCTCTTATCTGATGGTCACGGGTTCTGAAAATTTTATCATAGGTAGCTGTTACTATTAACTTTCAAATGGCATCATAAAATTTGGAAGTTTTATTTTTAGATTTTGAGATACAAGCCATCTATATACAACCCTTAATGCATTTTTATGTTGTATAATCATGCATCATATTTAAAAAAAAAAAAAAAAAAAAAAAAAAAAAAGATTTCATAATAATAATATTATTTTGTGTAAATATTTTTAATAACTATATAATAATAAAATATTTTTAAAAAATCAGCGTCAGTTTATTATATAAACAGTGTGTGGTTTTATATAAGCTTATATTATCATATAAAGTTATATTCCAACTTTGTTTGTCTACATATAAGTAAACTGATCTCTGCATTATAATATATATGTAATTATAATATCATATAATAATGATAATAATAACATGTGCACACGTCACTGCTGTACATGATATACACAACTTTTTAAAATTTATGCGTGAGACAAGTATAATGCACATTGCAACTTTTATATTAAATAGTGAAAAATAAAAATGCAGATTATAGTGAAAAGAGTTTATCATAATGTTATGTCAAATGCATTTTTTTTTTATATAATAAAATAATATGTATAAGTATTTTATCCACAAGTACTATGCGTTACTATTTATAACACTCAAAAAAAGGGAAGATTACTTCAGTTACAAATCCTCAACTTATTTGAGATAAATACTTTTGAGCTATTATGAGCAGCTAAAATAATGCATTTTAGCAAATTATTAACAATAGCTATTTGAAGTTTTTTATTTTTATTTTATTTTATTTTTTTAGTTGTTTTTAGTAATTTTAGGCTATTTTAAGTTAAATTAACATTTTTAATAATTTCTTAAAAATGCATTATCTTAGCTGCTTATAATATCTCAAATAACAAATAAGTATAAGGAATCGGAACAGAAATAATACACCCTTATTTTGAGTGAATATAATTTTATTTCAAGCGGACAGAAAAGTGATTTTTTACTGGTATATAAAGGTGTGAGAAATTGTTAATTAAAGTTTACTTTATAATAAGAAACTTTTGAAACAAATTTGTGATAAAATATAATATTAAAACTTATACGTCTTGTATACATTATAGTATTTATAAGTAAAAATATTTAGTTCCCATAACTTTTAAATTTTAAAATAAAATATGGTTGTAATATTTTTATTAAATTCAGATATCATTATTTTTATTTGAGGGCAATAAAAAAATATGAAGCTTTTAAAATATCATAACATTTTTTTTTTTTTTTTTTTTTTTTTTTACAGAGAGAAAACCAAACACGCAATTTTTCTATTTGTCCATTAAAGTTTTATGTTTTAAAAATAGAGTAGTTAAAATAGTTTTATATAACTAATTGTTCTAGAACTTAATATATTATATATATGTATATAACACGATGTCAAATATAGAATAATATAATATTGTCACACCCCCTTACATACTACATTAAATATAGTCATCCTATAATATTATAATATACAAATTTATTTAATTTAACAATAAGATTCAATATTATTAGTTTTATTATAATAAATTCGACCTTATTGTGTGATTTTATATATAGGTGACCAAACACGCTATAAGACTAAAGCACGCGAACATTTCTCAGAACTCTATATATAATGTGACGTCATTTTTAAATAATTGAAATTTAGCGGCTTTGATGAAAGTAATGAACCACTTGATTGAACTACACGGAAAATAAATTATAGTCACATTTATATATATTTTTTATTTGTCAATCAATATCATAAGTAATGATTTTTGTTTTGACATACGAACTATACAAATTATACTTGTACGGTATAGATATTTGTCGCGCTTATGTTCTTTTATATATATAGTATGGTATATAATCAATTCCGCAATGCCGCAATTTTATTTCTTTTAGACGGTGTCTTTTAAAGTAACGTAAAACACCGTATAAAAAAAAAATAGGAATGATGTATAAAATTTACAAATCAAATATTAAAAATGCTAAGAGTATTTGAGAAACCCAAAATGTATAATAAATGCAAGTACGTTCTATTTTAGGAAAATTAATGCTGAATAGCAACTTTTTTATTTTACTATTATATCGTGTTATTGTGCTATATACACGTTCTCCATAATCACGTCAAGAAGGATGTCTAATCGAAGACTTAAATTGATATAAAAATTTTGATTGTAATATTAAAGCCATAAACCACGCATAAAACAACATGTGTGCTTTTAAATGAATAAACACGAAATGGGAGCTTCAAAACTGATGACAATTTTTACCAGAATATTAATGTAACCCCACGAGAGAACGTGAAAATACTGTAAGGTATGCAATTTGCGTGTAATTTCATGTTTATGACGTCAGAAACATGCAAAAATTAGTATGAAAATGTTGTGCGGGTTGCATAAATCGAGTTTCTGATCACTGCTCCGGCGCTACAGTTGGGGTTTGAGACAAACTAATGTTATTTATGTAAATTCTATCAAGTGTTTTGTGATATAAATGCTTATGTTTCTCTCTGTTCTATTCCTTTAATAATTGTTTATTTGTTTCTGAATCTTTCAATTTTATTTAGAATACAAGCATTTAGACGTGGAGGACTTTTTTTTTTTTTTTTTTTTTTTTTTTTTTTTGAAATTGAGAACTTTTTTAAATTTTCAGCATAAGTTTGTATTACTTAATATAGCATGTGTTGTGTACCAAATTTCAAAACGATTTGTTCATTAGTTATGTTTAATTTATTTAAGATTAAAATATATTCGTGCCGAAAATACAGAAAAATGCAAATGACAAGGTTATATGATTACAAGGCAATTTAATAAGCATTTTCTTATTTATTTATTATATTTATTTGACGTCAGTATAGAAAATTTGTTTTATAATATTTAAATATTTATAATATACTGCGATAATAATAATTACAATAAAAATGTATTTAATAATAAAATAAAACGTTATGTATATATACTATAATGAAATTTATTTATTTAAATAAAATCTCCAATATAAACATGCAGATATATAATCTAGTTTAACGTATATATATATATATATATATATATATATATATATATATATATATATATATATATATATATATATATATAATAAAAAAGTTAATTTGTTATTATTTTATTTTATATATTATTATATATGAAAAACCACAATATTTAACAGTAATCTCTCAACTAGATATTATTATTTTGCATATATATATATTTAAAGTATCTGTAATTTTACACTAATTAATCAAATGTCATTATCAAAAAACCACATTGCGCGGTAGTTTATTTTATTATTTCCGGAATGTGCAATGACAAAGCGAAAATAATGTTTAAATATCAGCTATAGTTGAACTCGTATTATTGTATACAACAATGAGGTAAAAATTATTATTCATTAATCATTCAACTCTTACGCAAAAAAAAATCCCCCCCCCCCCTCCCCATTTCTCTATATACTTTTTATATATATTTTCATCGATATATTTTAATATATTATTTAAAAACCTCAATACAATATACATAAAATATAAATATCAAATAAAATATTCGTTAAATTTTATCATGTGTAACTGTTTTATATTATTATAAAATGGATAATTCATTTTGGTTAAAATATTTTCAAATAAAATCAAAACTTTAAAATTTATGCACAGTACATAATATTTTGAAATATATTATATTATTACAATTGTTTTATTATATATTTAAAATACTGGAAAGTAAATAAAAATATTATTCACTTTATTTACGATATATATGTCCCTGTAAATTGTGGTATACAAATGAATCGACTTGGAATTAAATAAACTATTAAAATGACAGCAATAATAAATGATAAAAACTTTTCACTTGCAAAAAAAAAAAAAAAAAAAAAAAGTCATGCTTGTATATTATATAGATATTGCAATTATTGGATATTGCGGTTAATACAAGATACTTATATACCTTGATTATTCTATATACTTCATTTATATTACTTTATATAATGAATTGTGATGAAAACACAAAACTTTTGTAAACAAAAAAAGTTTTTAACATTTTTAATTCAGTGGCAGAAATGTTGGAAAATAATAACAAAGTGCCTTATATGGATTTGTGATTATATTTAAGTAATATTGCATTAATTTGTTAGTCTTCTCATAACAATCCATTTCTATCTATTTCAGTGTTGTAGTCGATCGCCCTTTTTTCGATCCGATCACGATCCGATCAATTGAGATGTAGCTCGATCCGATCTCGATCACGATCTTCAAAACTCGAGACTATCCGATCACAATCCGATCTGATCGACTATCATTTGATCGAAAAGTTTCGATCGTTTTCAATAATAAATGTAGGTATGTAAGAACTTGTAAATTATAATAATTATGAAAAAAAAAAAAAAAAAAAAAAGGAAATCATACTGTAATAATACATTATACTTAACAATATTTTTATATTCATATTTCCGTGCAATTTTTTTTAATAAATAAATGTGTTACATAATTGTTAGTTCTTACCTTTAGATGTTTTATTAGATTTGCTGCAACAGATTTAAAGGCTATACGACGTTATTCGGTTTATTTTTGCACGATAAATACAAACACTGAATACCAAGCTCTTTCCCACTTTTATCTTTTTTAGGAGCTCCAGTTACGTGATAAAATTCTTTTAAGTTATTATTTCACGAAAAAAAATTGTCACCTAAATTATCTTTAATTTATATTATAAATTATAATATATTAACGTTTATGAATATGTAAAAATAAATAAAAAATACACTTTTGCCTGCTTTCTTATCTCGTGACACCTGCGAGAACGTACAGACCAAATGACTGGTGTCTGGATGGAGGTCCAAAAATTATCCCATGTACAGTACTGTGTGTCTTCATCCCCACTAATCAAAGCAACCCCCTCGTGTTTATTTCAGAAAAAATTTCCCCTCACCGCGGTTTTTTAATACATCAAAATTTCGTGGAAAAAATCATTAGTGTAAAAAAGCACTTAAAATTTTTCGATTGGTTATAAAGTCACCTCTAAAACTCATACAAGAAATGTATTGTGTTAAAATAAAATTGACAATCTTTCAATGCAGAAAAAAATTCTGTTACTTGAATATACGAACAAAATAATACGTCAAGAATTCATTTTAAACAAAACTTATTTACCGCCTTTAATGTCATGTCAAAAAAAAAAAAAGAAAAAAAATCTTTGGTGACATAGACACACTATTGATAGAATAATTTCTTTCCTAGAAAGCCTAGAAGCTTATATAGCTCAGAGTCAGGTATTTGCTATTTTTCTTTTATTTCTTTTATTTTTGCTTTCTTTGTTTTGTTTTGCGATACCTTTTAGCTAAAGTAGATAACATCTTAATATCTACCTAGCAGCTGCTAGCAGAGTACTGCCTGTACTGTACCTTTAAATTCTTTTCTATTTTGGACTTTGACTTTTTGCTTTATTATAATGAATAAAAAAAAGGAAAAAAAAAAAAAAAAAAAAGAAGAAGAAGAAAAAAAGAAAGAAAAAGATACCTATATGGTTGTAAAAACTAAAGTATGAAACATGATGATCGGATCGAAAAAACGTTCGATCACAGCCCTAAATGTGATCGAAATCCGATCACGATCATTTTTTTATAAAATGTGTCGAACCGATCACGATCCGATCAAATGATCGTGATCGGATCGTGATCGGATCGAAATTTGATCGATCGACTACAACACTGATCTATTTACACAAGGTTTATACTCTGCCATTTACGTATTTAATTTGGCAGTCGCTATATCTATATACCAAAATTAAAAACTAACAAATTTGTTTAACAAAAATGTTCGCATGAACTACTAAAACTAAACAACAATAATATGGTATTATTAATAAACGAGCACAAAGTATAATATAAAAATTTTGTGTGCGTATTTTCAGAAATAATTAACATTATAAAAAAAAAAGTTTTAAAGAGCTATAACTACTTTATTATTTTCTAATTTAAATAATTTATTCATAAAATTCATGACTTATTAATTACTTAATTGTTTTATTATATTGTGAATTTAAAATATCAATATTTTTAAATTAAGGAGAAAACTATGAGAACTAAAAAAAAAAAATAAAAATGAAGTAAAAATGAAAAAGATTGTTATAGAAAAATATACACATACAATGATAAGGGGGAGAAAGTTAAGAGGTGGGGAGGGGGGGGGGTAGAGATATCAAATATTTATAGACTTTATTATAGATACTTTAGAAACTTCCCACTTATCGATTGCGTTATGAAATATATATAACATTACAGTAATTTTTCAATTCATATAATACAGCCTCATTCTCGCTCTCTTCATGCTTTATTATTTATTACGTTTTATTTCTTATAAATTTATTCTTCTTATGACTGGTTAAGTTTTATGACGCTGTTGAGAAGTATTATTATAACAAGTCCCCGATGTAATGCTTATTATATGTGTGTATGCCTTTACTCGTGGCTTATATATATACATAATACATATACTGTATGCCATAACGTCAGTGTCAGAGACCGAGATGTTATCTTAAAGAGGGGGCCACACGGGAGTTAATATAAGCAGCTCTCGATGACCGTACTAGATACATAAAGGCATTATTAACATACGATCTGTTGGGACAATTTATACTTTAGCTTCAACTATGGAGAACTCTTGACAAAAAAAAAACGTTTTAAACTATTAAGACTTTCGCGATGGTAAAGTTCTGAAAGAGATCCTATAGCCTCAAGAAAAATTTCACAAACTGGAAAGAAAACTTAGGCAACCCGCTTTACAATTTATATTGTATACACCAGGAATTCGTGACTTTCATGAATTTTACGTTTTTTATTTACTGTTTTAAGGCCAGGACACTCTTTAAGCTTTTGTTTGAAAAAAGTTGCAATTTTTTGTTTTTGTTTTATTTTATCAACAGTAATTAGAAGATTCTGCCAAATTATGAAAAAACGTGAATATAAAATATTAGAGAAATTGGTTAATTAAATATTAATATACCATGATATGCTAAACAATCAAAAGTCTCATATAATAAATGCGGGAGGAAAAGGATTCTGGGCACAAACGTCTTTCAAACGGTAACTCAAGCAAAATTCATTTATTATTGTTGTACTGATGATGAATAAGCTTTACTTAAAAAGAGAACACTGAAGATAGCGTAACAAGATCGATTATTACAAGAATAACAAAGGGAATTTACCATATCTTAAGAAGTCATACAAATAAGAAAAGAAAAAAAGAAAAAAAAAAAAAAAAAGACGAATAATTTTGTTTTACTTAAAAGTATCTGAAAATCTTCTTACTTTTAGCACATTTAACTCTTGAACTTTATCTTCGAGTGGGGACTCTTTGTTTAAAAGAGAAATAAATAACTATATTTATATACATATATACACACCAGCGGGTGCGGTGGAGAATTGTTACATGGTATTACATTGTTAAAGAGTGGGAGTCTGAACTGAACAATTTATGGCGCCAATTTGTCGTACGCTCGGGCGCTTTTTGGGTCGAGGGTTCGCCAAGTAAAAGGGTCTAATAAATAGTTATCAAATGTGTAACATATCTCTATAAATGATTCTCTATTTTATAGAAGCAATTACACAGTTGCATTATTTTGTTATATACTTAAAATTAAGCGGGTGTTAACTTTTAAGAGCTATTAAAATATACTATAAATATATAATATAGTATTTTAATCAAAATATTAATACTTTTCTTCACTACCACAAGGAGAGAAGGGGCATAAATTTTAAATTAAAACAGTATTCTCAATAACTACAACCGCTTAAATTAATAATAAAAAAAATCCACAGAACTAGCAAAAGGTTTTTATATCTGATGCATTTCTTTTCCATCTCGCAAATTTTATATCAAAATTTTATTTGATTTGTTTACTTTTTTTATATATATACTTGGATAAAAATAAAAATGTATGGCGCCGTGACGCTCTTAGTGCTTCAATTAGTCTTATCTAACTTCCCGATATTACATAAACATTGGTTTTAAAATCATTTTATGTATACTTAATAGTAATGTATTTATACAAAAATGTACTTAAAAGGATTACTTTGTTAAAGTAAACATCTTTGGGTTACCAGCAAATCGTGTTTTCTTTTTTCTGTGTATGAATCAGTATATTTTTATATGTGTGTATATATATAATTATGTGTTGAAAATTCACAGGGTCATGAATTTAGTTGCGCACTTATCGTTTTATATTTATCAAATCATAACCTTTTCCCAAAACAACATGATATTAATCTATACCTAATAAAAAAGACATAATATTTCTTCATCTACATAGTCATTGAAGTTAAATAAAAATTCTATATACGATCTTACATAATTTATAAACATTTCATCTCTATAACAAATTTTCTTTGCTATTATTTGTTCCAATTTTCTGTTACTGATATAAAAATATAAAATATTTTTATCAATAATAATAATAAATAAATAAACTTGCGGTATCCAACACCACATTTTTTATATATCTATAACAAACAAAAGAATTTTGAATATAGCTGTTGTTATATCAATAATATTAGTCAATTTGTGGTTATATATTTTCTAAATTGATTTTTTATTGTTCTTTAATTTATTATTTTATATATAACTTTATTTTAACATAAAATTTGAATGAAAAACATTTTGGTCAAAACCACAAAAGTCATATCATGTATAATTTTTTTTTAAACAAAACTATTAAAATATATATTTTCTCTTCTCTCTCTGTGTGTTATTCAAACATTCTACAAGTTCTTTTTCCTTCTCATGTGTTTCGTGAAGACATTTGAAAAAGACAACAATATATGCCTAAAGAAGAGTAATCTTCAGTGATGACTGGTAACAATGCGACGTGTGCCTCTCTTCGTCTCTCTTGACAAAGAATGCCTCGCCTCTTTGCCTCTCCGCCACATTCCTAGAGCAGCTATTAACGCTTCAACTTGTTTGCCAAATGCTTGGCATACGAAATTTGCAAGAGAGAGAGAGAGAGAGAGAGAGAGAGAGAGAGAGAGAGAGAGAGAGAGAGAGAGAGAATATAAACGTTTTCTAAGAACTCTCATTACCATCTAAAATTTACATTAGCTAAACAATCATCATAGCGCTCAATTAATGAGACACATCTGTTTTTTTGTTTTATTTTTTTCAACGCCAAAAAACATTAAATGTCCACTTAAAAGAAAAATAGTTTCCCTTTCTCCCTCTATGTTTATATATTTAACCGAAATAACACCTTACTTTAAATAAATGTTTTTCTTGTATATATAAAGAAACAAAACACTTAAATGTTAATAAAGGTGATTCAGATAAATTTGTAGAAGTTGTGAGTTCATGGTTTAATATTTTTATTTGCAATAAAAAAATCCAAAGGATTTATAAAAAATATTAATAGTATAAAAAAGCACACGATTTTTACAAGTTATTACATTTTTTCTCTTCCTTTAAACCAGAATAGAAAATTAATTAATGGTTTTCCAAGAAGAAAAGGACACTAGAGAATCAATGAAGGTGAACAAATTGCAACTTTTTTGTGTCTTATTGACATGGCCATGCAAAGTTTGCAAGAAAATGGCAAAGTAAATATTTTGCATGGTAAGTAGGCACTCCACATATTTTCTGTCGAGGTCTCATTCACCGCTCCTCTCTGTTGAAGAAAGTCAACTTTGGAACTTGGCCAGATAAAAATAAAGTGACAATTTACACGCAGCTATTTCATTTAAAATCATTTCAACCACGACATATAACTATTAAATTTAAACTAAAAAGTAAGAAAGAAAAAGAAAAAAGAAAACGAAAGAAAAAAAAAAAAAAAAAAAAACTTTTAACAGAAAATTTAAGTTTTTTTTTTCTATTTTTTTTTCTCCATCCGCATCCTCAATTTTTATTTTAAATATATAATTATTCTTCAATTATTCTTCATATATAGGTAAAAGTAAATAGGTCATACACATTTTTATGTTCATATTTTTGGAATGTCTAAAAATTATTTCTTAATCTCTCTCTCTCTCTCTCTCTCTCTCTCTCTCTCTCTCTCTCTCTCTCTCTCTCTCTCTCTCTTTCTTTCTTCAGATTTTTTTTGAAGAATTTTTTTTTAATGTTTAATTTATTTTAAAGCAATTTTACACTCTGCAAGCATTCAATTTCATGTGAACAGCTATAATTTTATTATGATAAAATATACATAATATTATATTATATACTTCTCTATAAATTACAAAATTATTAGTCACACAATGAAAGTTATAACTTGTTCTTATTATATTATTACATAAAACTTTGAATAGATATTGCAATTTTCAATTAAGTTGCATAGCTTGCAGCTATATATATATATATAATATAAAAAAGTGTAAATTTCTACTCGCGTCATATCCGGCTTTTATTGCAACTCAAACCATCGCATCAAATAAAATTAAATATTACATATAACTCAAAGTCCTATATATGTGTACAGTACTGTATATGTACGATATATAAAATCATATATATATATATATATATATATATATATATATATATATATATATATATATATATATATATATATATATATATATATATATATATATATATATATATATAAAATAAAAGGAAACCATTGTTTCAGTAAACTAACAATCTAATATGTGTTTGTTGAAATCACAAATTGATTAAAAGCTCATTTTGAAATACAATAATGTGCAACTCAATACAAATATAAAACCAATCAATCAACAATCAATTCACATATTATATTGATATATACGATTGAAATTATTATTAATATATCACAATAATATACCAGGAAACGATAATACACAACACTTGATTTTATTGTTTTCATCGTCATCAGATCAGGGTGGAGGGGGGGGAGGACTTTGTAATTGAGAGCTAACTAAGATAACATTGCAAACGGTGATAGTTAATTAGATACATATAGATGTACATTTAATCCTGCAATTCTCATTTAATGAAAATGTCACGATAAGAAAAAAAAAAAAAAAAAAAAAAATAGCACGCTCTTAATAAAATAATACTTCAATTATTTTCCAATTTTGAATATAAATTTTGTCTAAAAAGTCAGAAGAGTTCAAATAAAAAAATAATATAAAATACATAATACAATATAAATAATTACTGTACAATATATATATATATATATATATATATATATATATATATAAAATATATATATATTATATTTATATATATATTATATATATATATATATATATATATATATATATATATATATATATATCGATGCTTCCGCGTCAAAAAAGATTATCTGCCGATTCCACAGACCCCGCGAACAGATTAACTGCGAATTCCATACTTTCCACGAGTGGAGTAACTGCAGATTCCGCCAGCGCAACCCGCAGAGCAAGTGCAAATTTTTTATTGCTCCCCAAGAGATCATGTGCATTTAGCACGTAGACTATCTGCATTGCTACACTTAATTTTATTTTTATTATTTTCAATTTCTTAGCATTGATTGATTATTTAATTATTAAAATTACTACCTTAAAAAAATATTAGTCCTATAGGATGAAAAAAAAAAAACTAACAATATAAATATACTTTTCTTTACCCAATTTTGTTAATAGTTAACAACTTTTTTTTATTTAAAATGCTCTATTTTGTCAATTATTTAGCTGTAATATTCTAAATTAACATTCATAACACTTTTTTTAATGATATTTCCTGGTAAAAACTTTTTTTTTCTAATACTTGTAGTACTTACTTCATAATTTTAAAGGCGAAATACAAATTATTATTATTTTTAACTTAAAAATGAAAGAGAGAACAAACTGCTTTTGAGAAATAAACTTTTCTTTTTGAAATTAAAATTCACTTCACGACCTAAAAGTTTAATAAAATTATAACTTTTTTTCCCTATACATCAATATACCATCAGCCAGTAAAAAAAATTAGCAGTAAACTGCATACTACTCACAACACAGACTGAATGAAAACTGAGCTCCCTTGGTTAAACATCGGAATTTAGTTTATAGTATTGGGCAGGATAAAGGCTATATTTTATTACGTTCTTCTAATGTGGACTTTGAACCTTCAAAATGGCATTCTGTAAAACTCTTGGAAATTTCTAATCTATTAAACAAAATTTAAAAATAAAAAATATATAAAATAACAATAAACGTAGTATAATATAATAATAATAATTATCGAGTATTAACTTTTTCATTACATATTGCCATTATTTAAATAACTAAATGATTCAAAAGCAAAGGAAATAATATTTTATTTTATTTTGTGAAATTTTAAAATCTATTATTATATATTTTAAATACAATATTAAAAAGTCAAACATAGCGAAAAGAAAAAGAAAATAAGTATCAATAACACGACAAGTGAACCTGTGGAAAGTGTAGATAGTCTATTCGCCAGCAATAAAAAATTTGCACTTGCTCTGCGGGTCGCGCTGGCGGAATCTGCAGTTACTCCACTCGTGGAAAGTATGGAATTCGCAGTTAATCTGTTCGCGGGGTCTGTGGAATCGGCAGATAATCTTTTTTGACGCGGAAGCATCGATATATATATATATATATATATATATATATATATATATATATATATATATATATATATATATATATATATATATATATATATATATAGGCTACAAATAAATACATATATATACAGTATAACATTATACAAAATACACAACAAATAATTCATAATCAATTTAAGATAATGTATGATGTATAAAATTTGACTAAAGGCTGTTAAGTTTTTTTTTTTTTTTTTTTTTATATATATACAGTGGTAATTTTAACAAGACGATACGACATATAATGTACATTTATGTAAAAATTGTGGAGTTACCCCGTGCAAAATTTTGAATTACAAATGTTCAAAATTTTATTCCATATTATTATAATTCTTTCATTTATATTTAAATAAATTTTCTTTTCTTCTCTATCTGATAGTTTTAGCCCTAAAATTTTATCATAATATTAAATTTCAAATGACAAAAGAGTAGGGAATCAACTTTTGAATATAATGCAGAGATATACGAATCATATAACGTTTCTATATATAACTTATAACTGATACATAATTGCAATCCTTAAATTCCCGCTTTATAAAGTATGCATTGAATATACTTTATTAAGACATATATATATAGAGAAGAAAAAAAATCACTAGTCAGTTAGTTTGAATGAAATAACATCCGCTGCGTTATTATATATTTATATAAACTATATTTCTTGGAGCTTTTTTTGCTTGTTATGTACGAGTGTCCGATTTCTAATTCGCGCGTGCTTTTTTCTCTTTACGCGACAAAAGCTGAACGATGAAACCGTGGAAACTGCAAGAAAGGCAATTAACACACGTGTAACTTTTAGTTGATTA
Source organism: Ecdyonurus torrentis (assembly GCA_949318235.1). Classification (NCBI taxonomy): domain Eukaryota; kingdom Metazoa; phylum Arthropoda; class Insecta; order Ephemeroptera; family Heptageniidae; genus Ecdyonurus; species Ecdyonurus torrentis. The sequence goes on along the minus strand of OX439132.1, from coordinate 28,317,824 downwards.
AGTTCATAATCTTAGTATGCAATGTCATATATTGAACCTTATAATAAATTATATAATATTATTATATATATATATATATATATATATATATATATATATATATATATATATATAACATAATAATATTCACTTAAAATTAAACAATAAAGCTGATTAATGTATCTAGTAACGTGGGAAAATGAATCTTATTACTTAAGATAATAAATGTAAATCAAGATACACCTGTGCTTACGCAACATCATTATGCGGTACTCATAATTCAACTAATATAATATATATTATATACATAATGTTAGAGGGTTAAAATGTTAAATAATTATCTCTAAATTTTGTAACTAAATTAAGCATCATTAAGGGCTCTTATCAGAGCTATAATATGAAACATTGATTTACCTTAACATCAATAATTTTGAAATCAGAAATCCAATTATACAAACAAATTTCAGCAGTTTATTGTTTAATAGTGTTGCTTGTAAATCCTTGTTTTCTTGCTCTAAAAAATGCGCATTACATTTTAATAGCCATAGCTGATCGTCATTTTAGTAGCAGAAAACAGGGTTTATATACAAACAGCATTAATAACTGTTTTTAAAATCTTAAAGATAGTTAAAAAAGAATGAAATATGAAATAGTTAATTTTTATTTATTTTTCTACTGTTTTATGATGAAGTGTTTCTCTGTGTATTAAAACAGTTTAAAAAAATCTTATTGTAAATTTAATATATAAAAAATAAAATGCAATATTTTCTCCGAAATCCTAAACATCTAATTTTAAAAGACAATTACATTTTTCTTACTAAATGGGTTTTAAATTGTTAAATCTCAAGTAAAAAAAAAATAAAATGTTTACATATATATAAAAAAAAATGTAAGTTATACACCGCAGGAACTTCCCGTCATTGCCAACTAATTTTCTTTCTATTTCCGCAAAAATTTAACATGAATTTCTATGTACTTAAGTACGTCGCCTCTCCTAAACTTTAACAAACATATATATATATATATAAACACACAGAAAAATATTAATTAATTACAACGAAGCACTGACATAATTAGTGAATTATTAACTCTTAAAAAGAAGACTTGAGGCAAAATTATAGAAGAGAAGCTTGCTTTATAGAAAGTTTTGAAAACATTTTATATACCGTGTTGTTGTATAATAAAAATAAATGAAAATATATAATATATACTATGAAAATATTTAAAACTTTTATTCTTAGAATTACAAGTATGTCTCTTTCTTTAGGCAATAAAATTTAAAGTATGACTTAATGATTCGCAATCTGTTTATATACGTATACTGTATACGCAAATAGCACATTTTTTCTTTTCTTCCTATAGCTCGAATGTGTACACCACAGTATAAATACATAATATGGTTAATAAAAATAAATACCTATTCTATACTGCCTATACTGCATGCTGTAAAAAATCGGAAATTCTCAAACTGTTATAATTATTATAATCTGCATGTTCAATTTTACGAATAATTTCAAACATATATATAATAGTTTTTTTTCTTTCTTTCTTTCTTTCCTTTTCTTTTCTCTCTCTCTCTCTCTCTCTCTCTCTCTCTCTCTCTCTCTCTCTCTCTCTCTCTCTCTCTCTCTCTCTCTCTCTTATTTATTTTTTATTTTTTCTAACTGCAGTAAAAATAAGCTTTAATATAAAATTAAAATTTAATGTTCATACACGACTGTGATAATATATTTTACCATTCAAATGCAGCGTAAGTCTTTCTCATGAGATTAATATTGAAAATCTGGCGCAAAATTTTGAACGGTAAAATATATTATCCGCACTATGTGTACAGAAAACTATACAGAAAACTTGATAAATGTGATTCTTTTTATATACATTAATTACACGATAAAAATAAATATAACATAGTGTATATAATTTAGAATATTAATTTCGTAGAATTGAGTGACTGCATTATTATGTTATATATTTAATATTTTTCGCGTGAAGTTGCGTGGGACTGAACGTGATCTGATGCCGCGACCTTACTCGCGATCCAATTTGCACGTGGGAAAGGATCTGTTTCTAAGCAAAAAGACACCATGAAGTGCACCCTCTCTTCTTCACGTATAACGAAACTTGTGGATTATGCATTTTGTTATTGCACCGCAACATTGTGTAATAAAAATTAGGCATACATTTCGTAAAGGAAGATATCTTACAGCTAAATAAAGTTTATTAAATCTATATATTTATGTCAAGAGACAAATGTTTTCGTCAACAGTGTATATCTCGGTTTTTATAGTTTTATTATTTGATGTTATAACTTTTAAAAAAGTTACTTGAACACTGAAATTAAACTATATGGTGACATGCATAAAATTCTTACAATAAAGAAAAATCGTTTTTTTTTTATTATATATTTATGTATACATATTACGATAATTTTTACAGTACCATTATACGAGTGTGAACATTATTTCATCCCTGGAACAATATTATTGTTTGCTATTCAAATTAAACCGTAACTATATATTATCATGTAAAAAAAATTCAATAATTTTTTAATATTATTTAATATTATGCATTTGAAAGATGAAGAAGAAAGAAAAAAAGAAATATTTTAAAAGTAATAAAAATTATTTCAAAGCAATTTATAAAAAGCCTTGCATATTATACAAACATCTCGATTGCTACACTAAGCATGAAATTTTATCACACAAACCCTCCCTTGCAAGTTCTAAATAACGCAATAAAACAATTCACCTGCTGTTATAATATATAATATGTATTTGAGTTATAAAATGTCTGATAAAACTTCTACGTGCATATCCCATATAGTTTTTGATATACAAAGCCAGTAAAACAAAACTGCATTGCAAAGTCATAAAACAATTGAAACTTTATTTTTTTTTTTATGATCTAATAAGTCAACATTTTTATATTATGTTTTATATCACGCCATAAATATTTTTAATTATATTTTCTTTACTGAAAGGAGTATATATATATAAATAAATAAAAATTTTCATTGTAATGTTATGCTACGATAGAATTTTAAAAAAAATGATTAGAATTTAATGTATTCTTAATGAGTATTATAAAAATGTTATAAGCATTAATTTACTTGCTGTTACACATTATTTATGTGTTACTGTTATGCTATTTAATACGTAAGCTGTCACATTTTTATTCCTCTTTCATACACAAAAAAAATGTTAGTTTAAAATAAATAACATGGCAAACCTGATGTAATGTATACACTAGCTTTTTAGAACAAGCATTAATTATTATACTTAAAAATTATTTCTTTCGTCAACTTTCGACATTGAAAAATGGTCCATTATTTTCAATGAAGTAACGTGATACCGATTTATTATTATTATTTTTTATCCTTTGCCAATAGTTATACAAATGCGAGGCGTTTGTTTACTGGATTTTTTAACAACATAATATATAGATGCATAACTATAAAATTTTATAATAACGCGTAATTTTACAGTAAATCTCACGCATATACTGATGGAATTTATAGCATAGTTTTTCAGGTTCCAATCAAACGCTGATGCTAAAACGAGAAAAATTGTTACAAAACAATAGAAAACTGCACCGACCTTTGAGCTGTGCGGTCGGCTTTGTGATCCCAGGTTCATTATGTCCGTTCACCAAGGGCGGCTGTCTGAAGGGTCTCCTGATAGGGTTTGGCTGTGAGAGGACGACAGGTGGAGGTTTATCTATCCTCGGTTTGGTAGTGAGATTAAGAGGCTGATCCTCAGCAGGGGGAGAGCCTTGTAGACCCAGGATATCAGAGATGAAATGTGGGGTTGGGTGTTTGGGAGGTCGACCATACACATGTGGATGCCACCAGTTGGTGGTGACATCAGAGCTGACGCTGACCGTGGTGGCCAGAGATACTGTGGTACGAGGTGAGGGAGGTTCACTACCACCCGTGCATGAGGGTGATTCCTCTCCCTCGCTACATGGAGCAGGACTGCGTGTGGGTGTTGGGGCTGGGGGACTGGTACTTGGCAGGTGCGAGATCTGACGAACAGGAGGAGGTTCCACGCTCATCGCCTCTTGCTGCATCCTCCATGCACTAAAAACAACAACAAACATCATTTAAAATAAATACGTCATATCATGAGGGCTTCAATTCAATAATGCAGGGCGTCTCCGAGTATATGATAGTATAGTCATGATATAATATTAATTTAATATATTAGAATAATATATTCATTTATATATTTTTTCTCAACATTGCCGAAATGAATAAAATTCTATCGCATTGAATTTTAATTGCAGTAAAATCCGTCAATCTTTGAACTGCGGCAAGGAGTTGGTATAGAAATAAAACTTACACACGCATTGAGGTACTGCTTTTTGATCAAATGCATTCTATATATACGTAAAGAAACAAAAAACCTGGAATGCTAGAATTTTAACCTGTTGAAGTTTGAACTTCTATATGTAAGAAAAAAATAATTAATTATCACGAAATGTACAGAGTTCAAACATAAATAACAAAGAAGTTTGATTAATTAGATCTCGTTTAAATGGAAGACTTATTTTTTTGTTAACTTTTTTTCTTAATTGATTGTGAAAATTGCTTTCTTCATTTTTATATATCAACCAATTAAAAATTTGCTAAAAATAAAGTTTGAATAATGGGTAGGGAAATAATCACAGCTCATCAATTCAAACGAATTATGTCAACTTAAAGCGCAATTTGTTAAATGAGGCATAAAATATTTTTGTTGCTTGGGGCGGTCAATAAAATTATACAAAAATTACTAAAATTTAATAAATTACTTTAAAAGCTTATAATATATAATATTAGAAATCAAAATATAGACCAATTTTTTTTTTTAATAATTACATTTTTATGATTAAAAATTTATTAAATATACGGAATATTTTAGCATGAAAATTAAATACTATAATTTTTACTAACTTTTTCCTTCCTATATTTGTAATAGTTCACTAACAATTAAATAACAAAGTATTGAAAAACATTGCCTAAAAACATGTAAATTACAGAATATTTTGCAATATGGTTTGTTTTTTTTTGCCCCATGGTATCCTAAATGGTAGGCAACCTTTCCTGCATGAACGTATTGCGGTACACATTCTCACAGGCTGACGTGAACATAAATAAAATTTAATGTATGAGTATGGTTATATATAGTATATTCTTTTGATAATTTTCGATATATTATATTTGTCAATGACTATAAAAATGATTGATGTAAATTAAACATAATAAAAATTTACACACCAATTTGCCTCAAGTCAAATAAAAACATTGAGCAATTGAACAACGAGTATGTGTGTGTATATGTATGGAGAAATAACTTATAATAGAGTGACATGAAAAATTAATTAATTATAAAAATAAAAATGACAGACATTATATTTAAAATTACAAATAACGTATAACTGTCTTTCTTTCTTTTTTTTTTTTCATGCTAAATTTAATATGATTTTATAATCTATAATAATGTGTTTATTTATACTATTGTATATAAAAAACTGTAATTAAACACATCCTTAATATTTGAATTAATATTATTAACCAAGTAAATAAAAAAGAGTATAGAATAATTACTTAAAATGAAGTCATTATTGTAGTTAAAACAAACATTTTTTTAATTGTTTTTATCTTGTGAGAAAATAAATGAATTGTTTTTCTTATTAAAAATCTGGTGATGAAAAGATTTAGACACTTTAAGCTCTTTTTACGGAAATGTCAATATTTGATGAAAAACACCGCGACCCTATATATTACATAATAACGTGCGGTAGCGGTAAAATGCGGTCCTCAAATTCCAAGTAATCTTGACTTGTGTTATTTTATACGCAGCAATTCAATTAACGTAAGGAAACTAATTAATATACTCTGAAAGTAATTTTTATAATATTACAATGAGTTATTTATTCTTCTTATAATAATATTATCATTAATTCATAAAACAATATTCATACAATTATTACGTGATTTATTATAATTCTCTTCAACTCTTAAAATATCAAAGCTGAAAATTCAACAGATTTAACTTTCAAAAATATAGCTATTCTACTAAATAAACATTTAATTCAATTTAAAAAATATATGTGAAGAAAACTATATTTACCTTTTATAATAAAATCCTTAGTAATTAAAACACATTAAAAAAGTAATAATTATCTCCAAGTCTCGTTATTCAAATTTATTTTTTGCTAAGTTGCACACGCACTTAAAAAAAAATTACCAAAGTTCACCACTTATTGTCCCACGAATTTTATATAAAATTCTATTTTATTATTATTTGTTTACGTCGTTAAAAATTGTTCTTTATCCTTTTGACTTGCGCGGTTCACTTAATATAAATGTAATGACCGTTCTTGTTCAAACAAACAACCAATCACAAACCACTCGTCACGTGATGAAAAAAAAAAAAGTATAATATACTTAATTATAATATAAAAATGTTTATTTACATTTAATAATATGTAACACAATTATGATATATTTTATTATTAAATATAATAATAAATAAATATTTTAGATAAATATTAATTATTGTTGATTAAGTTAACAATTTGAGTGTGTTAATGAGAAACATGTGGTATATACACGATGTAGTTAACCACGAACGTGTTGCGTATCGTACGAGACCTGACGAGCGACTGACTCCTGCCTGCCTCTGCCTGCTTGCTTGCTTGTGCTTGCTTGCTCTTGCTTTGGCTATTAGTTGATAGCTCCAAGCTCCAACCCGCACTTGATTCATAAAGTGACGCTTGGCGGCGCCATAGTATCACTTTAAGGCAGATCATACGCTAAGATTAACAACATAATAACACTATATTATATTATTTATTATATTATTTATCACTTTATACATTATCATCTCTTTTTTTTTTAATACATTTTATTTCCTTGTTTAATTTTTTTTTTATTCTTTACATAATATACGCAATGAAATTATTTTTATTATTTTATGTTATTATTTTCCTCAAATTTTATAGCCTTTAGCTGTGTGATGTTTAATTAGTAATGAGATATTTTATATAAAATGACAATAATCATTCAACTTTTTTTTTTTTTGCCATATTAACTTATTTGACAATTATTTGAAAAATAAACATGTTTAGGATAAAATATTTGTTGTTGCTTTAAAAAAAGTTAAATTGCTAAATAAAAGTCATCGAAATGTCAAATTATTTGTAAATGTTATTATGTTTATAACAACGCTTTTCAATGTAGAGTGCTTATTATTTTTAAAATTTTAATGGTGAATTTGTACAGCAAATGAATGCGTAGTGGAGGTTATCGGTTTAAAAATTTCTTAAAAAATCTCATGGCTTAAAAGTTAAAACACGTAAAAGTATGTCTAGTATTTCTTATTTAAATTTCTCATTGGTGGAGAAGTTTTCTCAAAAATCGCAAAACAAAACAAACAAACATGTTTTTCCCCATAAGCGTTATAATGTTAAATTAGGAAACCCTTAGCTTCACCCGCGTTTCCCCGCGCGCTAAATCGATAAGCTCCATTAATATGTCCCGAATGTCTTAAAAGGCATTCATCAATCTCCTATATAAGTGCTCGCCAGCCATAAAACTAGTATTCTTTCTTACAAATAAATTTCTTAACATATTTACAGAGTTGATCGCAAATCGTCACAACTCTAATCGTTCAACATTTCTTGTTGTCATTTTTTTGTTTTATTATTATTATATTTTTGCGATTTTCAGAGCGAGTCCATAAAATGATTGTTCTTGTTATAAAAATATAATCTCTTTAGGTAATTAAATTGTGTGTTATACGATAAGGAAATAGACATGTTTATTTTAGTCAATAATAATAAAAAAAGAAAAGAAAAACAAATTGTGGCTATAATTGTAAATCAATTTAAATAATTATGTACTATTTTATACAAAGAAAAAAGTGTAAACAAAGAGAATATTTAATTAACGGTAGTAAAATAATGTAAATAGTAAAAGTAATGTCATAAACACCTAAATAGATTTTGGTAAAGTGACAAAATGAGAAAATGTAAATGTTTTTGCTTATACATATGTAGAATTAAATGTATGAAACTCCTTAAAGTTGTGGCTGGCTCTCAACACATTTAAACTGCACTCAAACGCTTCTGGGGGCTCGTTTGGAAGATCAATGATCCTCCCCCTGCCTGCTCATGTCTGATGATAACACCACCTTGCTTTTGCCTTTACTTCGATGCTGTTGCCATCTGGATGTACAAGTAACAAGCTTATTCTCTCTCTCTATAGTCATGCCTCATTTATCGTATTACACGACTAGATTTTATCAGCATACAAAAGAGATGTTATGTACTGTTATTATGCATGAACGCTTTGTTATTTATAATATTACGTTATGTGCGTAAATGTTTTTACATGTACTTTTTTTTTTTAAATATTTTTATAAAGGGTATTATTATTGTTGTGTGTTTTTTTTAAACGCATTTACATTCATAATAAAATTACTAGAAAACTACACGTATACATAAAATTATTACGTCTTTATTGTTTCTCTGTATTTTTGGTCATAAACTGTTTTACTCGCACGTTTTAGCTATTTTATTTTATAGTAATAGCATCAATTACATCAAAAATACTGCTTATATAATGTGACGTTAAATGGTTAGATTCAGATTCATTATCACGATCGCCATCTCCCCTGGTAATATACGATGTATGCAACTTGTGCAGCATGAAGAACAAGCAATTTGCATAACCTGCAGGATACAAATATTAACTTATCATTGTAACGTTATGAAAATGAAAAACATATTATCACAAAGTAAAAATTGTTAAATCATGTTACTTATACTAATTTTAAACGGAGTGTTATTAAAAAAATAAAAGTAATAATACCCATGTTGAGGATAACTATGTATGTAAATACATAAAAAAAGTTAATAAATAAAATTAAAAAAAAAAGTAGTCATTTGATTTTACAGTGTGTTAAATTGGTATGTTGAATTAAGAATTAAATTAACTTTCAACGCCTCCACCTCTCTTTTTCTCTTTTCATCTCCTCTCTTTTTACAATAGCTTGTATGTGTATAGTATTAGAGTTGAGAGAGAGAGAGAGAGAGAGAGAGAGAGAGAGAGAGAGAGAGAAGTATATAATATAATCTGCAACCAGCTCTATATAAAATATAACAGGCGAAAACGTTGGCGGATTTAACTAAAACTTTTGAAACACGGTAGAGGCGGGCTGGATGATATTTATTTGTTTTAAAGCCACTTCTCAGCAGCAAAACGAGTGAAAGAGGGTGCAAAAAAACACGTAGTCAGAAAAGAAGAGAGAGAGAAGAGAGAGAGGTTTTTGTACGGCTTTTACAACCATGAGGTGGAAAAAGTCATAAAATTTGTAAAGCCTGATGTACATATAGAGCAAATGTTATAATGTAAATCTTTTTCTATATATATATATATATATATATATATATATATATATAATGCTTGGTAAAAGCACTTACATTACATAACATATTATATACATCTCTCTCATACACTAACTCTATTTTACAAAATTATATACACATACATACACATACATAATATAATACACAGTATTTGAGCTCAATTTACAATATATAATTTTTAGTTATAATATTAAATTTAATATGAAAATATTTTACATATAATATATCCACTAAAATATCATATTTCATTTATATATATACTATAAATTTACACTAATTTCCATGTAAAGTAACTAATTATCTATTCCTGATATATATTTTAATAATTATATTCAAAAGTTAAAGCACTCGTAATATATAATATATATTTTTTTTTTGTTTATACAATTGTGTTTGTGACTGACATTTAGAAATGTCTAAATTTCTTGTGGTTTATTAAATTAATGAATGTAAATGATTTAATCAAATTCATTCATTGTTTATTGATCCCTTTTAACTCATTAAATATAAGTTATACTAATTTTGTTAAGTTAGTTTATTAAAATTTTAGTTTATACGACGTTAGAGTGGTGACAAAATTTTAATTCAATCTAATCTTTACTTATAATGTATATAAGAGTAATAAAATTGTATATAAATAAATATTATAATATATAAAAAAAAACTTAAAAAAAGCACAGTATATTATATTTATATATATATATATATAAAATATAAAAAGTGTGTTAGCGCGTCGCGATGATGGTTTCTGTATCTTTACTAATGAGCTTGAAAAGCCCATTAACATTTGAAGAGATGAGTGCGGTGGCAGGAAAAGGCAGGGCAGAAAAAGAAGAAGTAGGTTTTAGTTTTGTTTTTGAGTGAGGAGGGAAAGATAGGGAGGGCGGCTTGTCAAGTTCTCTTACTTTGAACGCTGTCATGGCCACAGCTGGCCTCGTATCATGAGCCTTTCCATCCCTCTCTCTCTCTCTCTCTCACTCTCAAACATTCCATGGACCAAAACTTTCTGACAATTAAACACACAGATATCTTTAGAAAATACCGCAATACGTCGAGATTTTGCACCCTGATTCTAAAAGAGGAAATATTTCATATATATATAATATACCCCTGCGTGAAAATTTGATGACTAATGCATACTGTTTGTGACGAGTATAACCAACCACTTTAGAGAACTTAATAATTTGTCAAATAATGAAATACTTTAGTTTAATAAATAGTTCACTGCAATTTTTGATCATTTATTTATAGCATGATGAAAGCTTATACATGTAAATCTTGAAAATGAATCTTTCCAACACCATAACAAAGGGGTTGAATTAGAATTTGCATCTATAGTTACTCAACCCTCCTTGTAATTAGCTTTTAATAAGGGTTGAAATTTGATACCATTTAAGAGAAATTAGATATTAATGAACAAAATCTGTTCTTGGATCTCTTGTATCTTCATTGTTGATGTTTTGGTCCACTTAATTTTCCACAAGGTAAAACATAGCAGCGAGCTGCGCACAGTTATAGGGTCTTTAATGTGAAAGCCCTTTTGTCTCCGGGCCTTCTGTCTGTTACATAAAATTGGTGTTCCTTTTGATAGATATATTGCAGACGTTTTTGAAATGCAACTTTCTCAAAATTTACGATATATCACTGAATGCTGAATGTATACAGAAATAACTCGTTAAAAATAATTATAATAATATTTTTTTTTTTTTTTGTTAAATATTCTTTGCTCTTTGTTTCAAAGTTATATATGATTTTTTTAAAAGAAAAGTATCGAGTAAATAACTATATGATCAATGATCACTTAAAATTGTAACAATGAAAAATTGTCTTATACAAGTCATCAATAATAGAGGTTACCGGCGTAGCAGGCTAGCCAATCACAGCCGGTGTGGAAACTCTTACAGTATTATTGTTATTATTTAAAAAGAAAGTTATTTTATATATAGAGGCTTCACAAATTTACTTGAGGGATACTAGAATTACAACAAAATATTTAATATATATATATATATATATATATATATATATATATATATATATATATATATATATATATATATATATATATATATATATATATTTAAATATATATATATAAATTCCCCGGCAAGAACCATTGTTTGAAAGTTTGATATGAGGTTACGTAATTATTAAATTAAAACCTTTATTTCAATATATTATATTATGATGATATAAAGCTATTATATATATATATATATATATATATATATATATATATATATATATATATATATATATATATATATATATATATATTATTATTATTATATATATATATTGAATTAATATATCACATTTTGATACTATAAACATATTAATAATGTAAATAAACTGTTTGCTCGTAGTTAATAATTTTTTAAATACGATACAAGGGTGATCCAGTGTCATGTATGATTGATAATAAATTGTATAAGCCAGCAGTAAAAAAAAAAAAAAAAAATGTACTTGAGATATTCAACATGGAACGAACATATTGATAATGATAACTAATGTTTCCGCTGATATGTAATATCAACTAAGCCCTCTTAAAAACAAAAGCACTCTTTAATTCATGTCTCATATGCGATATCACATTGACTTTTTCATATTAATCAACACTGCCAAAATTATATATATATTGTAAACATTATAATATAACGTTATTTATTAGTTTTTTCTTTCTCATATCCACTTGACTTATTAAATTATAATTTAATATATTATATACAATTTATATGATTTACAAAATTCTATGAGAGATAATATTCTCTCACGTTTTCTTCTTTGATTGCATAATTTACTGTTTTAAAGTGGAGTTTTAAGTGGTCTGTCAAAACTTATGTCACTATCTCTCTCTCTCTCTCTCTCTCTCTCTCTCTCTCTCATAAATATCATATATTTATAAAAGATTTCCTTTCATTTTATAGTTATAAGATAATAAATATTAAATGTGTTATATTTTAAATGGCAAATCTTCAAGTTTCATTTGAATATTAAAATAGCAAAACATATTAAATGTATAAGTATTCATTCATTTCTATGAAGAGAAAAAAAAAATAAAGATAAGGATGGGAAGAAGAAAAAAAATATAAACTTTGCTCTTTCAAATGATTCCACTCTACAAGTATGATAATATGCAGTTGTCGTGACATATGAACTGCTATTACTTATTGCCGCTTAGCAGCATAAAATCTAAAACATTTTAGCAGAATGCAGGATGATGCATTCTTGTGATGCACGCCGCTTACTTGCAATGAAATACATTGCGAAGCTGCAAGCCCAACTTGCCTACATCCCTAGCGATGCAGCACACACATGTCAGCAATCAGTCTCACATCTCGAGGGAGAAGAAGCAAATAGGGGGAGCTAAAGAAAGCAATAACCAGTGAAAATACGACACTTTTGCACTTCTATATTGGAGATATAAAAATTGAAACGAAGTTGTAAACACTTTTTATCTTCCTTTTAGTTTCCATCCCTATAATCGCTAGGAAAAAAAAAAGCTTATAAAATAGCTTTCGACTCTTTCTGTCAATTTTTTTTTCTTTATACTTTAAAAACATCAATTTGTTTGTTTAAATATTATTATTTTTTCCAGACTAAAGTCAATAATTCTGAAATAGAAAAATTGATATTCCTAAAGCTCTTATAAAGGAAACGTATGCATACTTGCATTTTTTTTTCTTTGACTCGCACACTAAAATATTTATAAGCAAAATTTCACGATGCATGAAATCAAAATCACATATTTCAATTTTATTCATACAAAGTGAGTAATATACCATAACAGACTGAAGTGAAAACCCTATCCCTATCATTCATCAATTGTTTCCCATAAAGATATCCATTTATAACAATCATTGCAAAAAGTCTATTATAACAACACGACGTATATATACACCTACATCATATGTTATAATTATGAAAGCCCAGCCCTATATTATATACAAAAACACACGCTATATAGACCGCTTGCACTCATATTTAAGAGCCGCCATTTTGTTGGTCAGGAATACATAGGCCAGCATAGGAAAAACGTCATTTTTATTTTTTTAATAGCAAAAGAAGCTTCAAACCTCAATCAAAGCCTTATTTCTAGCTCCTAATAAGCTCGAAGGATATGAGAAAAATTTGTTGAGTTGAAATAAACAATTTTTTATGTGAAAAATTAGGAAAAACGAAGTTTCCCCTATGCTGGACAATGCATTAGTCACCACAAACATGGCGACAAAGCGCAAGGATGTGCAAGGGGTCTATTAGTTAGTGACTGTGCAAAAATTGCTGACTATGTATCCACCCCCTCACCTCACCTATATGTGCGTGACTCATTCGCGGGGCGTTTAGCTCGTCACTTGTTTGTATAAAAGCAGGCGACTTAATTAATGATGGTTAGGGGGTGGTAGTAGATGGGTGGTGGGTAAATGGGGTATAATATAGGATCTCAATCACAACTATATACCAGGGTTGTTTAATTATTGTAAATATTGGCAGAGTCATCTAGTGATATTTAAAATAACTTTTCAATCGCTCAATATTGCTCAACTAAATACGTTTTGTGGACCATGATAGGATTGTTTATGGCTCGCTAACTTTATTGTTTGCTCTCTCTCTCTCTCTCTCTCTCTCTCTCTCTCTCTCTCTCTCTCTCTCTCTCTCTCTCTCTCTCTCTCTCTCTATTTAACGAGCTTTATAATGTTTTATGTGATATATTAATACAAGAGACTACCGCGGGCTTTGTTGTTTCATATATTACTCTCAGTATATTATTATATTGCAATGCTTTTTACTATATACAGTACATATGCAAAAGAAATTTTCTTGTCTTCTTTTTATTTATTAATGTGGAAAAGTAATTAAAATGTAATTATACTTTGGATGGCTATATAATTGTCATTCACAATTAAAAATCCTCTTTGTATATCTAACATACATACATAATGTACAATTTTATTGTTTTCAGTGTAATTATAAATTTTATTAAATGAACAGCTACTGTAAAGCTATCAAGCTATGAAAAAAAAAATCGCAATTGCGTTATTTAACGCGCTTTCCCCTCATTTAAAACGAATGCGGAAGATTTTTATTATTATTATATTATTATTTTATTTTTATTTGGAGGGAGATATTCATTTATGAATTTTAAAAAGCATTAAATTTTGATTTTATATAAATAAAAAAAAAAAAAAAAAAAGGCGTACCCGATGAAAAAAAACTTTGTATTATCATACTTCAATATTGATACTTCTATCATGAAAAAAAAATGACAATAAAAAAGCTATTGATATATATAACTCATATGCTAAGAGCATTAATTAAAAAAAATACATTGAAATTAATTAGTAGAGGAAATTATAATTTATGTATAGTAAAAGCTTGCTTATATTATATATAATACAATATAAATTACAGCATGATAACAATATTAACACATAATATTATATAATAAAACATCTCTATACTTTTACGATTATCATTTTAAATGATATAAAAAAAACATGCCACACATTATTATAATACCTCTCTCTCTCTCTCTCTCTCTCTCTCTCTCTCTTTCATATACAGCAGCGTAGAAAACACAAAAGCGCTGCTTGAATATTGTATGTAATAATGTAATATAACATTGTTATTTAACTTAAAATATATAAAGCCTCTCTCTCTCTCTCTCTTTCTCTCTGTATATATAGGTCGGAAACATTTGTGGAATTAACATATCCTGGGGTTGAAATCTGTAAATCGTGTATACTTCTTGCCTGCCAACAGGTACATCGCCGTGGAGCTAAATTAACGATCTGGACTTTACAAGTATGTATTAATTCTACACTGAGATAAGCCAAATGAAGTCATTATTGGCAAAACAATTCTCGTTATTGTAACATTACAGATTAGATCTCCCATGTTTGGCGCGGCTCCATTCCATTATATTATATTATAACAAAAACATATCATGGTATTTCAATTTATTATTGAACTATTGTAATATTCATGCTCTAAATAGAGTTCTCAATATTGAATAGGGTGAGTAATTAGCTCATTAAAAAAACTAATAAATTAAACACTGTATAGGCAAAAATATTTCAACATAACCGTTTTTCTACGCATATGTTGTTACCAATATATAGGTAGGAAAATAAGTTAAAATAATAGTATTGAAAAATGATTAATTAAGATTAACTTTTGTAAGCGTGTGCGTTTTAGTTTATATATTTTTAAACTTTTTAATTGTTTTATATATAAAGCTTTTTTTAGATTATTATTATTCAAATGCTTTTTATGTGAATTAAATATTTTGCACGATATCCGTGACTATTTCAATATGGTATTTTGATTTTGAAGTATATTAAATAATGTAGAAGTTATTCTATATTAATTCTGTATACACCTTGGCAAAATAAATAAAGAACAAAATTCTTTCTATATAACTTTTGTTATTTCTGATTTGCTTACGGGCATTTATCTTTTCTGTATAAAAATGTATAAATACTTTAATATTATTTATTTTAATTTAGTCTCTGAAGAAAAATTTTCCACGTCTACTTTTATATTTTAATGATTAAACAAGTTTTAGAACAGAGAGTTTTTTTTTTTAATACACTCATCATCGCACGGTATATATCAACTTTTTTTTTTCTTTCTTTTCCCCCTTACTTTATTTTTGCCTGTTCATCCCTCGCTTCTTTAGCTCTTTCTCTCTCTATCAAGAGGGAGCGAAGTTGATTAAATGCCACTCGACTAATTCCTTCGCTTCAAGACGAGAGAGAGAGAGAGAGAGAGAGAGAGAGAGAGAGAGAGAGAGAGAGAGAGAGCATAGCGACACATTTTTGTACTGATGAGAAGAGAGAGAGAGAAGTGAAGAGCTTGTATAAAATCAAATAGTTGGCAAAGAGAATGCTAACAATCTCTTTTATTATCAACTCTAATGTTGTTAAAGATGAGATTTCCCTTGCTCTTGTATAATATTAATATCAACGAACGATATAAATACCAAAAGATCATGTTTATAAATTAGCTTAGCTATATATTGAATAATCAATTTTGTTAGCTAAATATATACCTATATACAGTATTATATATATAGAAATATTTTATTGTTATATTTAAAACCATAGCTCTAGTTAATGATACTAAGTTAAATTGATTTATAAAATGTAAACTGAAGCTCTCCATCCGACTATATAAAATATTTTCCAATATTTTAATGTTTGATAATATTTTAATGTCATTTTAGAGTATGAGTGCATGTTTTTTTATTGATATTTCTCTCTCTCTCTTTTTTTTTTTTTTTTTTTTTTTTTTTTGCAATAAAAATTACTATAAGCTGAGGCATATTGTGCAAATTTGATTTGGATGAAAATTATATAAAATTATGAATGCATTTTTATTATTAACCTGGATGTTGTGTGAGAGAGAGAGAGAGGGAGAGAGAGACAGAGAGAGAGAGAGAAGTATATTATAGATAATATTTTAATAACAAAAAATAAATAACATAATTTACATAATAATATAATCAAAAAATTCAAATCATATATTAATTACAATTTTTATATAAAATATAATCAACTTGATTAATGCATATAAATTTATTTGATTTTGAATGTCTGGCATATGTATTCATGAGAAACGTGATTGGAAGTGAAATGTCGAGGGACTGAAACTCTGCACACAGTTAATCTTGTGTTATAATATATATATATATATAAAAACAATACATTTATTAACATTGGTGACGTGACGACGTTAATCACCACATGCAAATGTTACTGACATACAACAGTATAAGTCCAGCCTCCATCACTATACCCCGTGTGATAAAATCCACCTCTGTCTATATGGCCTGCGATATATATACATGCTCGTTGTTGCAACTCTCCTTGATATAATATAATAATGTTAATAATAATAAGTTTTCATCTGTGTTGTATAATGTACAGAGAGGAAAAGTTTTGAAATTTAATTATACTTGTTATATATATGATATATTTTAATAACTTATAGAAAATAAGAACTATATACACGAGTATATATATCTGAACTTTACATACCTTTATAGTTGTGCATTGAGATGAACTGAACATATTTTGAATGCTATTTTTTTATTTGTTAAAAAAAAATATAACAAGAACTCAATAATAAACAATAAGTATGTTTTTATTTTTTTAACTTAACGCAGCAACTTTTTAAAATGTATTGTTTGCAATGGGAAAAAAAAATATTATAGTGCTGCACAATGTTACAACATACATACTTGAATATGTGAATGCACATTAATGAATGAAATTTTTCTTCTCTCTCTCTCTCTCTCTCTCTCTCTCTCTCTCTCTCTCTCTCTCTCTCTCTCTCTCTCTCTCTGTTGTCAGCATATTTTATAAATATACAATTTACTTTTTGTAGAATGGAATTCTGTATTAATATAAAAAATGTGGACAACGTTGAATGTAGTATAAATGATAACATCTTTATTGAATGAAGAAAATAACATACGTTATTATGAAGCCGCACATAAAGGGGGGAAGGGAAGGGGGGAAATCAATTCATGTTTTTCGCACTTATGTTATATGCACAGTATATATTATAGGTCCTTGAAATTTTTATAAAGAGAAAAGGAGAGAGAGAGAGAGAGAGAAAGAAATTTCCTCCACGAAGAAACATTAATTAAAATTATTATTATATAAATTCTCGATATAATAATTATATAAAAAAAAAACATATATAATAACATAAAAAAGATATGAAGAGGTGGTAACTAATGAAATATAGTGAGTCGATTGCGCAGGTCGTGATGCGCAAACCACGTTTGACCTCCCGTGTGACTGTGCAATCAAAATAATGAGTTTTTAATTAATCACTATTTTATAGGTGGAGATACCTTGTTTATATTTAAAAAAATTAAAAAAAAAATTAATATAACATGACGCAAGTAAAAATAATATTACTATAATAAAATACAAAAAATATATATATAATAAAAAACCAGTGATCTTTGTTCGTATAAGGTCTCTTGCAAAAATTTATAATCTCAAATTTTTTACACTTCTTATACAAGTTGTCATTTTATTAACATATTATGTTAAGTTTTTTTTAGCATTTAATTATTTTTTTTTTTTTAATGTAACAATTTAGTTTTTAAAATGTGTATATTCTTTACACTTTCTATTCAAACGGAATAAAATGTTTTATATCAACTCTAAATTAAATACAGATAAAAAAAAATAGAAAATAAGCGAAAAAGAAGAAGTGGTAAAGAAGTGTAATCTCACAATTTATATTAAACCTGTTACAAAAATAGAAATTCAATAAAATAAATAAATTGAATTGAATACGTATAAGGAAACTTTATGACCGACATTTTTAGCCAGGCGCAAGCTAGGCAATCCGCTCGCCACGTAGACAAGAAAAGTTGCCTATCCTAGAAATTTTAGGCGCCAAACTAAAGCATAAATAAATTAAATAATATTATTTTGTTTTGTATAAATTATTATAATAAATATATGTTGAATATATAATTAAATGAAATTATTCAAAATATCATATTATTATATTCTCAACTTAAATGGAGTAAATAATTTTGAAAATGATGTTATTACAATTTTCAGCATGACTGAATTCTGTTTACCATGTTTATTTTCATTTCAGTAAACATACAACTTAATTTCTTGTATATTAACATTTAAATCGTTTAAAACGTATATTATATCTGTTTTTATTTTTAATTTATTAAAAAATACACAAAAAGAATATAAAAAAAAAGTAAGGTTGTGTGCGCGCGCGTGCTTAATCCGCCACAAACGAAATGTTTCTAATCACTAAAAAGATAAATACGGTATTACTTGCACGACCGGGTTCCGTTAATTGCCTTAATGAACGCTATTGATCTCTAACGCTACAGTTGATGACTCAACCCCCACCCACTTGGGGGTGATGTTTGCCAGACTAATCGTCCCCCACCACCCTACTCCCTAATTTCTCCCTCTCTTGTGGCGATAGGGTGGGAGAGAGAGAGAGAGAGAGAGAGAGAGAGAGAGAGAGAGAGAGAGAGCTTATCGCATGAAATACTCTGCGGCATTCAAATACATTTACAAAATTAATAATGTAAACCTAATGAAATGTTGTTTAAATTTTATTTTGCAGAATTGTGATGGAATAAATAATAAAATAATAATTATATAAAAAAAAAAATATATATATATATATATGTTATATATATTATAATATAATGAAAGAGGAAAAATTATTTGTTATTTCAAAATGATAGTTAAAAAAAATATTATTATATTATTGTTAATATAATGTTTTATTATTATTATTTATTATATACGCGTTTTTAAAATGTTATTAAATATTTAAAAGCTACATTTCATAAAAAATTAATATTTTTATTTGAATATATATTTTTGATGTTAAATTTATTATAATGGTGAATTATAAATATAATATTATATACATATATATATATATATATTTAAAACATAAAACCAGTTGTTGGAATTTTTATTCTTTCTCTTTTAATTTTTGATGATTGCTATTTTTAAAATAAATCAATTGTGATGTATTAATTACAAAATTTATCATTGCTTTTCAATCAATGTTATACTAACTTTATTATTTATTTATACGTCAATCCTAATAGCTTTTTAATTATTTATTACTGTATATATATATATATATATATATATATATTATACGTTTAAGTTTAATTAATTTAAAACAAAAAATATATGCACAGTAATTTCCAAATTGTATTTTATTATTATTAGTTTTCCTATTAATTATGATTTTATTGAAATATGTATAATTTTGTTCATAAATTAATAATTATAATACATACTGTTTATATTTGTTTCAATACTCTATAATAATAATTTGTTTTTGTAATTTTGACCTGACTAAAATTACATTGTTTATATTTAATAAAATTGACAAATGAGTGTGAGTGTTATATACCTGTTTTTTTTTTTGTTTATTATTTAGAAAATGATTAAATATGATTCCAATTAAATAAAGACTATAATATCAAAAGTTTTAAAAATGCAAAACTATTATAGAGTATATTGGTGCATGATTGATGTGATTGCACCGAACAGCCTGCCTAGACGTTTTCACGGTTTCTCTAGGCTGTCATGGCGAATGCCGGACTGTGTAATTAGGCCGTGGCCGGCCCGTGTGTGCTTTTTTATTAATTTGGAAAGTCCTTACTGTCGATAAGACAATGTCTCGACTGGGACTGGGATTGGTGTAACACAATAACACAATATGGCAAGCAAAAAAAAAAAAAAAAAAAAAAAAAAAAAAAAAAAAAAATTAGTAATTATAAAGAAATTTACTATAAGACGTTGCCAGAGTTTCACCTGCAGAAATGTAATACATAAATAATGTAACTGTCTTACATATTGTAAACTCATTCTAAAAACTTTTTGAATTTGATTGCACGCGCTCTACATTTGATTAAATTTCTACGTAATCGAAATTATTTTACAATGCAAATATTGCTCTGTGAACAGCCCATAACAGTATATTAAAAGAATAGAAAAAAATAGTAATAAAAGTGTTATATATATATATATATATATATATATATATATATATATATATATATATATATATATATATATATATATATAATATCATCAATCAGGTGAAGAATGGTAACAACTTCATCTATTTTGAACGTTAAATTTTTATAAATTCAAATGAAAACTGCTTGCTTAGAATTTATATAGCCTTCCAATAGGCACAAATTTACATTTATTTATGTTTTTACTATATAAAAAAATATTCTTAAAATAAATGCAATTGATGGAGACTTGTGGTATAGTTTTGTTTCTGTTGATGTCAGTTTATTGATCCTTTCTCTTTATATATATATATATATATATATATATATATATATATATATATATATATATATATATATATATATATATATATATATATATATATATATTATATATATATATATATAATTTACTATAGAGAGTTCCTAGTTGCACCCTGAAGCATTTTATACGTAGTTTGCAGTTTGTCAATGTGTTTTGATGATACAGCAGGAAGTAATTTTAATTGCGACTTTTTCTCTCTCCTCCCCTCTCTTGTTTCCCCTCATTCATTGCAATCCAATCGAAATAATAAGCAACTTCATTACTAGAGCACAAATAATATGGATATGAAATTTATGCTTCACTTCATGCTTTTGAATATAACATTGATTATTTGATATTGCTATATTATATATAGTTTGATATTAAATTTTATATTATTATATAATATCTCTGTATTATATCAAAGACTACATTAATTGTTAAATATATATTATATATATATATAGGTTTGGTATGATTGTGATATAAATGATATCATATATAAAGTGGTTTCTCAATCGGTGTATTAACCAATGAAAGTGCCGAGAAGTGAAAAAGATTATGATGTGGTTAATTATTGGCTATAACTTCAGATTATACTTTAATTCCTAAAGACTAATTGAGAACGTCATAATATTTATTACACTTTTGTATACATAAGTGATATTATATAGTTGTAATTATTTACATATCATCATAATCAAAACAAAAACTTTAACGAGAAAAGTACATTGCATGGAACAATCAAGTTGTATTTTTTATTCCTCTTTTACAACTAGTTTTTATTGGCAGTAAACAGAAACCAAATTGATTTTTTTTCTGTAAAAATAAGTTTTTAGAAAAAAAAACTTTCGTTTTCTCTCTCTCTCTCTCTCTCTCTCTCTCTCTCTCTCTCTCTCTCTCTCTCTCTCTCTCTCTCTCTCTCTCTCTCTCTCTCTCTTACTTTTCTTTTCTTTTCTTTTTTTTTTTTGTAACCTGTATTCAAATCTTTTACAATTTGGTTCCAAAAATGTCATCATTTTTTTAAACTTATCTTTGCAATAAACTATAAAATATTTTAAAAATGTAAAATTCAATTAATTAAAATAATAATAATAAAAGTGCAGTAATAAAATTATGTCTTAAAAACACTGCAGTTTCTTCTTTTCTAAAAGAAATATATTAAATGTAATTCCCATTTGAAACCTAGTTCAGTTCAAATAATGTAACATAAGCAGGGTTGCTTGCTTGTGAGATTGCACGAACGTTGTTACAAGCTTGTGCAATGATGATACCTGCTCACGTCATTATCTCGATGTAGCAATTGCATCCCCAGCTGCGAGTAATTCGCGCGAGCGAACGAACGAACGAGCGAGGTCACACAAGCAGCATTTTGTTACATGGATGATCAATTATTGATGTTAGCTTTCAATCATAATACTCTCAATTATGTTATATTATAATATATTTGAGGGAATAATAATTTGGAATATCTGATTCATGTCTGTATACTGTTTATATCATGTGTATAATTCTAAAGTTTTATCTATAAAATGTCAAATGTCAACAGAATGTACTAAAATTAACTATAATATTGTAATTACTAAAATGATGATAATAATGATAATTGTAATGTATTTATTGTTAACATAATTAATTATTAATCATTTTCATTAGTATATACATCTATATTATGTAATCTGTTAAAGGTTTTTCTATACTATACCCATGCATATAAAATTACTTTAAAAAAATTTGCTAACACATTAGCAATTAATGTATAAGTAAACGTATCAGATAATACTATACTCTTCATGGCATTTGAAAAAGAAAAACTAACATTCTGAAATTTTTGCCATAGGAACAATAAGCAAGCAATAATAATATATTATTACTTATTTTATTTAACTATATTCTATTATTTAACAACATGCAATTACTTAAAAAAACATTAACATCCCTTATTACTTCTCTCTCTCTCTCTCTCTCTCTCTCTCTCTCTCTCTCTCTCTCTCTCTCTCTCTCTCTCTCTCTCTCTCTCTCTCTCTCTAAACTCTCTTGCATTCGTATATACGTGGAGTTTACAACTGGACATATTACAGTCGTTAATTCCTGCATGTCATGGACAATTGTGTGGGCTTGAGTAACCCTCTCTCTCTCTCTCTCTCTCTCTCTCTCTCTCTCTCTCTCTCTCTCTCTCTCTCTCTCTCTCTCTCTCTCTCTCTCTCTCTCTCTCTCTCAGTGCAACTTGCTGTTGCTGACGTACAACATCAGCAGTCTGTGTTTTAGTATAGCCCCCCCCCCCCCCCCTCCAGCATCAGCTCAAAGTTAGTAGGTAGAATGAGAGAGAGAGATGTCACTCATTTGCAAACAACAGTTTTAATTTATTAACATCAACAATTGATATTATTATTTACTTTGTCAAATATTTACGAAACCAGAGGCGATATTTTTTATTATTTGACAATATTTTTTATTACCAAACATTATATTATATTTTTTTAATAAAATACTTTTTTTTTGTCATAAATTTATTTACAAAAAATTAAACAAATATATGATTACTTTTTGATGTCATAAAAGATAATTAACAAATTTGTTATCATAAAATTTGAATAAACCTGTCTTTTTTTTTTTTTTTTTTTTTTTATATGTTTAAAATATTTATTTTAATAAAAGAATGACTACACAATTGTATTATTAAGTTTTCATGCAAATGAGTTATTACATTTACACTTGGAAGTGACATCATTTTATTTTATATAATATACAATTATTTTCACTAAAGTATATATCCACTGCAGGCTATTTCTGTCGTATAAAATATTATATCATTACTAGCAAAATATACAGCACAACAATTATAATATGTATACAGATAATAAAGTTATTTGAGTTCTCATTTCCTGTTCTCGTTCCTGAGTTCGTCCCTATTTACGAGTTTTTCACAGATGTTTCTTTGGAATATAACGTGTTCCCAGGTATACAAAGGTCCCGACCGTTACCAGAAATAAAGTCCTAAACAGGAAAACTTGTCCGGTATTGGAATCACATTCCGGACCGTGAAAAATAAAACACTCGGGACTGTCTGGGAATCGACTTGAATGTCATTAAGGGTAAAAATTAACTTATAAGTTAATTTCAACCTGATATGTGAAAAGAATGATTTTTAATATACTATGAATCTTGTATATCGAAACGAATCTAAAAGTTAATGATATTTATGTGACCCTCAAACCTGGATATACATTTTAAGAAAATAAATATATTTGTATTATAAAGTTTATCCAATTTATATATCGATATAATATATTATTTATAAGGTTTATTTGCTTATAGTTTATGTTACTTGTCATAAACTATTGAAAAATGTTTTCAATTTAATCCTTGTTTACATATTTTATAAGATATTGACATGACCAACGCTTGTTGCATAACTTTAATGTCACTACCTTATTTTCAATAAAAGCTAATAAAAGGTCTTATTTCTTTATATGGAATTTTGTAAGCAAATACTTACATAAAATAAAATTTGTAAAAGAGAGAGAGAGAGAGAGAGAATAAAAATGTCAACCTATACTATTTTTTTTATGTAAATTATTCTGAAAATATGCAACACAAACTATAATCACGTAAAAAAAACGTATGCAATGATGATACATGTTATGAAAAAGTGCAGATTATTGCAACAAGAGAGAGAGAGAGAGAGAGAGAGAGAGAGAGAGAGAGGGTCAAGTCAAAGTCAGTTGTTGACTTGAAGTTCCCATGCACAAAGCTGACTTGAGTATACATACATATTTTTATTTACACATTCGCTCACACGCAGACAAAGTGAGGAAGGTGAGGTGCTTATACTACCCACCTTTATGTCAATATATTCTTTTAGTAACACGCAATGCATTTAATTAATTGCACTTCTCTGTACATCAGGCATTATACAAGAATATTATCGTTGTATACACAAAGTATCTTATGAATTATTAATGAAGTTCAATCACTATTATACTCATGTAATTATATTCATATAATATAATAATAAACTTAACTGTTATACTTTTAAATCATTTAATATAATTTTTTATATTTATTTAAATAAAAAAAATTACTTCTTCTTCTGTAAAATAGTTGTTTTTAAAATTGTATTAAACATGTTAATTTTATTTTATTCTGATTAATATTAAAGATTTTGATGTGTGAGAAGAAGATATTGATCTGATTTTTTTCTTCTTCTATACTTCTTCGTTTTACATATTCAAAAACTGTGGGAATAACATGTAAGAAGAAATATCTTTTATATTATAGTAATGAATTGTAAAATTGTTTTGAAAGATGAGATAAATATTATATTAAAGCATGTAATAAAATGCGTATTTAAACACTATGTGCTAGCTACAAGACACTCCTGTAAATCAGTCATAATATTATTACATTACAAACAAGAAGATATGCTTTTGTAATTCCTGGAAGTAATTTAATGTGTTCTCTCTCTCTCTCTCTCTCTCTCACACACACACACACACACACACTGTCTGGTATAATTACACTCACTAATTAAGCCTGATTTGCATAAGCCACGAGAAGATCCTATATACGATCATCAACTATATTATACTTCTCTTAGTTAAACTCAACTGACAATTAAAAAGAGACAAACTTGATTTTTAATGATAGAAGTTAAATTACTAAAATTAAATATACATAAACAAGAAAAAATAAATAAAAGATTAAAAATTATGCTACAAATTAAAGTTTATATATATTTACATATCTACATACACACACATCTACATTTGTCTCAAATATAATAGCTTTGTTTACTATAATTATTATTATTTAATTTAAAAGATGTGTGATTCTTTTCTACAAAATTGCAAAGTTTATAATATAAACAGTACGTTTCTTGATACAATATCTACACTTAAAAATTTTTGTTAATGTATATTTTTTTTAACTATAGTACAGTTATTTGATAGCTAATTTCATTACATTCAAAGAGATGTATTGCTCAAGTTTCAAACACTATTTTTTAATAACTATAATAGTATAATATGTATAAATGAAATAAAATCCTATATATATAAAAGCAATATCGCCATGAGTAAAATTGTTAAAATATATGAAGTGATCGATTTCTCCAATTACTTTTAATTTATCTATAAACCAGTTTATAAAAACTTTATTAATACTATTTATTTGAAAGATTAAATTATAAACCAAACTCTGAATGAAAGTTTAAACATCATATATGATTATAAAATTATATACAAAATATTATTATAGTTTATAAGTTCCATTATGGTAAACGATATAAAGGTAAAATATATTATTAATATGATGACGCCTTTATGAGTATAGAACATAATAATAATAATAACAAAAGCAAAATTGTTTGTTTCATGTTATACATACATTAACTCTAACATTTTATATAATATACACATATAGAGTATATTATATATACCTTTGTTTGTATGAAGCTTTTGTCAAAATGTTTTAAGGGATTAAATACACAGATTTTATTGAAATAATGATCATGTTGTAGACTTTATAATATTATACTAACACAAATTATATTTTTTTGTTATTAAATATAAGAGAAAATTAATCAAAAAATATATATTATATACAAGTATGTATTATTAAGGCTTAACCTTTAAGGCATTATTTAATAAAATAATTCAATAACAAATATTAAAAAGTTAATTTTAATGTATATTCTCGGAAATTTTTTATTGTTTATTAACAAATAACAAGAGGGAGTGGAGAGAGAAAAAGAGAGTGGGAGTATATAAATTGAAATAATAAATATCGAAATAATTCAATACATAATATTAAAAACTATGGTCACGCCCATTAACTAAGTTTTAGAGTATATCTAAAGATGCTCTCAATTAGAAAATATAAAAACACGAGAAAATTTTACTTCTACTAGCAAAAACCCCATTAAATACAAAGATAAAGAAAATATGTTTTATTAATTCTACGTCAATAAATTGCAATAATAGCAAAAGTATATTATATAATAATGTATATAAGTAAGTAATCTATTTGCATATAGTTATATACGGTTACTTTTAGAGTAGAAAAAAAAAGATGATAAAAACATAAAGAAGAGAAAAGAGATACAAATAAGAGAGCTTGATGCGGCGTTTATCGTTAGCTCATGGGGGTTTTGGTATATAAAACGTTGGTTCAATAACAAGTAGCGAGATCGTAAAGCATATTATACAGCACTAACTCTTTCAATACTAAGTTATTTCTACACATATATAAGCCATATCTTGTACACTAATTTTATTGCTGCAAAAGCTACTGCAAATTTATATCATCAATATAAAAGTTACCTTGAATAGCTATAGGTTCTTATATGCCTTGTGCGCTTGCTTCTTTCAATGTTTATATTATAAGGTGTGAAATCATCTCTCAATTATCCTGTAATTTCTATATAATATATATACTGAAATTTTCTTTCAAGAAAATATATGTATAATAAAAACACGTTTCTTTTATATGTACAGTATATATATACCTAGTTTGATATAAATTGTATAATAAAATTTATTTTAATTAATTTTTATTTTATATTCTTTCATAATATATAGTTTCATCCGTTATACGTTAATTGTGAAATGTTTTATTGATAATTACGATAATTTATTTTAATTATTTTTTATAAGAATAATTTCTGAAACAGTAAATAACTATTTTAATATTATTTAATGTTCAATTCTATATAAATTTTCTATACATCTTCCACTCATAACTGATGAGCAAATAGTAAAATGATAAATTAATCTAATTAAAATTAAGTTCACGTATTTTAACTTCAAGTAAGACTAATTATTATCTTTGTCTGAAATGTGAACCGATTTGTATATGACGTAGCTCTTATACAGTCTTATAATATTTCATGACGTAAAAGAAAATTTCTAGCTCGTGTTCTCAAAATGGTCAAATATATACAATATTTTAAATGAAAATCTATATTTTGTTATACATTTTTAAGTTAAGCCATTTCAAATAGCATTCTAAAAAATATTTATGAAAAACTTTGTTCTCATATTTCTATAATTTCAATAGTCCGCTTTTTTAAATTTTTTTATTTGCTTTATCCAAAATAATACGTATATGTATAATATACAAAAGATTTAGATTTGGAATATCGGTCGAAATTTGTTTGCCAAAAGCTTTTATTAACGTTTAGCACACAAAAGTGTATTTTACTGTACTCTTTTTTTTTTTTTTTTTTTTTTTTTTTTTTTTTGCACTAAGTAAAAGGATGTTTTACTACACTGAAAGAAATGAATTACGTGCTGCAACAAAATAGTATTTATACGAGTTAACATAGTTCCTTTGCAATATAGCTTTATAAATTATGCTTTTATAAAAAAAAATGTTATTAATTATTTATATTTATTAATAATTAATTTTGCATTTGTTTCTGCGTCCGTGAATGTTAAAGAACAGAAAATTAACGTGAGCGCATATTTTTCCACGCCATCTGTGATTATAGCTACGTATTCTACGTTTGTAACTTCCATTGAAAGAATGCAACTCCCGTATGGAAATAAAATATTCTAATATTTTTATTAAGTTATAGTATAGTATAAATATGTGAGACATGATCATGTTGTATAATGCCACTGATTCTAACAAAAAATAAATAAATAAAGTCGTGTCATATAAATTTTGTAATAAGTATAGTATAATTGAAAATATAAATTAAATAAGACAGATTCTATCACATTGTTTCAATTGTCAAACATTTACGCGTGTATATTATATATATATATATATATATATATATAATATATATATATATATATATATATATTACTTTACGTATTTGTACTGTACTGTAGTATACTGAGTATACATATATATTCAGTACAAATGGAAAATAGATAAATTCATTTAAATCAAATAATCCACTCAATCAGTTTATATAATATAGGTATCATATTTTATGGCCTCGATATTCAAATGTCAATAATTTTCATTAAATATTCGAGTAGGTATTCACGGTAAATTTATTTGTGTGTATGTGTAAATTAATGAAATCAATCATTTATAAATCCCACATTTTCAAATCATTTAATAAAATGGATATTTTGTTTCAAATTACACCTCTTATTTATAGTATTGAATTATAAAGTAAATTCCAAAAATAATATTATTCGTACCATGCATAGAATTTGAATATTTACAATTCAGTGCTGTTTGCCAGTGTTATATAGTATAGTATAATGTATGGAATATTAATAAGTGAATTTTCATAAAACTTCAATTTTTGTCGATTCTTCAAAGATATTTATGCATATCATACATATGCATGATGGAAACACGTATGACAATAGGAAAATAGCGGAAAAGGTTACTTTTTTTTTTCATGGAAAAAATACTTCTCTGTTTTTCAGCAACATTTTCAATTATTATAACATAATTTATACTAAAATGCATAATAACTACAATTATAAATATTATATTCAATAGTATACTTTTATGCATTTTATGCATAGGACCGATGCACATTTTTATGTATTGTTTGTGTAGGATGAAAGAAAGAAATAAATTTTGTGATTTATTTATGTGCTATTCCAATTCAGCATAACATTTATGATATTATAATGACATAACTAAAGCATAAAGTACGCAATTTCTACTTTTCGTGCAAGCAATTGCATTGTAGTTTACATTAAAAATACTTATTTTTTTATTTATTCTTTGCTATAATAACAATGATCTATCACTTAAAAATTAAAATGATTCTTTATAAGAGGCGGATATAAAAGCAATTAAATAATTTATGCAGCATTTATGTCATATAGCATAAAAGTTGCATACAAATGAATAAATCATTTATGCTGTACAACATAATTGTTATACCTGCAGCATAATTTTTAAGTATAGCATATGAATAAATGATGCTAAAATCACGCTAATTATTATTTATTTTATTTCATGTATAGATAGAAAAAACTTTGACTTTAAAAACATGTTTGAAATATTTTTTTTATTATTTATTTAATGAACGTTCAAAGTGTTTATTGAAAATGTCTCACTGATTTTAAATCTTTACAACATTTCTATGTTCATTGTAATTAGTTTTTTTTTTTTAATTTTTAACAAAAAATTATTTACAATTTACACGTTTTAAGAATTTATATAAATTAATTTAGCGTATAAATATTTTATGCCTTCGTGCTAGATATTGTAATTATGAATTCTCATTTGTGAATTTGATAAAAAAAAAACTCTTTATTACTTATATCACGATAAGTAAATAATGCTATGGTTAAAATAGTAAATATATCATTTCAAAAATCAAAGAAGTTTCTATTTTATCTGCTATCATATAAACAGCTAATTTATATTACTAAACAATAGAGGCACTATTAATGATAAATATTTTGATTATAGAAATATGTTTGATATATTTTAATGACTCAGATATTGCTCCCTCTCTCAACCTAAAATGTTTGTTTCCCCCACCTTATTTGTGTTACATTTTAACCCCCACCCCACCTCACCCACAATTCTATCATCCCCCCCCCCCTAAAACCCTCCTTGGTTGATGTCACACATTTAACACCGAAGATCATCAAATGCATGCGCATGTGAAGTTGCCGTGGGGGAGATACCAGAGCGAGAGAGAGAGAGAGAGAGAGAGAGAGAGAGAGAGAGTCAAACACATTAGCGCATTCAATTAATTATACTCCACATCAATCTAACTCGATCAATATATTATATGGTCAATACAGCACTATACACATACATACACATATAAACATACATATAAACTACTATATCCTATAAACATATACGCATGTATGGTATATATATACATATATATAACGATGACATCAATATCATCAAATATGTATGATAATATAATGGCTTTAAACATTTTCATTGAATATTTATGTTAATATACATAGATATAAAGTTAAATTGAAATAAATGTTATTATTGTATCAATTTGTAATATATAAATCACATATAATAGTTTTGGTCTCTAATAATGTTATTTGGTTTTTAGTCATTAAGTTTTGGAAATTGTATAAAGTTATTTCTATACGCATATAACTTCAATATGTGATTCAAAATTACATTTACGTATACGTATTTATTTTTCAATTAAGTTTTGTAACGATGTTTGAAAATGTTTTAATATTGAAATAATAAATTGTTATGAAAATAATACTAAATATATTTCTATATTTATTAAATGATAATTATATTTAGTCTGTCTGAGAGTTTAGTTTATCTATCAGTTAGTACCAGTTTTGTCTAGTATGAATCATACATAACAATATAATGATATAAATGTCATATTATAGTGATCATTGAAATACTGTATAAGGTACAAAAGAGAATATTAGTAAAAGAAATTCGTGATTGAGAAATCTAAAATCAATAATAATAGTAATAATTAAAGACTTTTTTTGGGCGAAATACATAACCACTCAATGTAACCCAATTGTTTTACAGTACAGTCAGTTACAATTTATGTTGATAGTGTTGGACAGAAAACGTTACAAATTATTCAAAATAATTTTATCAGTAAATTTGGTTTCAAATTATTTAATTTATTCACTTAATGAGTAAAAATACTTAATAAACTAAAAACAAATTAGAAATTTGCATATTTATTAATTGCAGATGATGAGCTCCTTTAAAATATGTAATAAAATTACCTCCTTTTTTTTTTTTTAGTCGTCCTCATTGAGCTTTGAAACTTATACCTAAATGTTAAAAAATTACCATCAATTCTGAATGAACTGAAAAAGCTTTTCATTCATTTAAAAATATATATAAAAAATAATAAATAAATATAACATATAACAATTTAATAAAAACAAGAAAGGCGTTTTTTTTTTTTTTTTTTTTTTTTTTTACAGTATTTCTATCAAATATATTGTACTTTGAATTTGCTGGCTCATTGTATACATTATGTGCTGACCATAAATTAAATTGTTACAGAAAAAAATTCCAGTTAACATTTAAGTTACGTTTGCCAATTTTTAGCACTATGTACTTTACTTTGCTAAACCATTTTTATTTTTTTGATTGATCCCTCTGTTTAATGCTTTTTTTACGCTTTACATTTACAAAAATTAGAAGCAAAAAAATAAGTTGGCGATTACAATTGATTAATCTGTAAAAATTTGCATTGCTACCAATTGCTGTATGTAGTATAGTAAAATGTGATATCGATACGATATGTATTTGGTATGATATGATCAAATATTATTTAAAATTTCAGTTATAGTGGAAGTTATATACAATAATGTATGATATTTTATATTTAAATAAAATATTGATGACATTACCCCCCCCCCCTCCCTCTCTGTATACACTTTACCACAACAATGAAAAAGCTTATGAAATGTTATTGAAAACGTGCGCCCTAACTGGATTGAACTTCATATAACAAAACCATAAATTATTGAAATGGAAAAAAAAATTGTTTTAGTAGCGGAGTATTGTAAAATGGTAAAATGTAAAATTTATCGATAGAATGGAAAACAATGTTTGTTTTAACTTTTCCACGTAATGTATAACTAAAATATTAGAAGAAAAATATTTATTCAACATTTTTTTATAATAAAATTAGTAACTCATAATTACATTTTTTTCTGCTTAATATTGAGAGAGAGAGAGAGAGAGAGAGAGAGAGAGAGAGAGAGAGAGAGAGAGAGAGAGAGAGAGAGAGAGAGAGAGAGAGAGAGAGAGAGAGAACCTTACTGCACCAATTTTTTCCTTTTTCCCATCGCTATTTATGGCAAAGTTTCAATTTGTAATCGTTTTCTTACTATTACATTACTATTAACAATTTAATATATATTATATTATATATATATATATATATATATACATATATATATATATATATATATGTATATATATATATATATATATATATATATATATATATATATATATATATATATATATATATATATATATATATATATATGGTAATGAGAATGAGTCTTTAAATATTATATTATCCCAAAATAGACATCATAAAAAGAGAAACACGACAATAATGAAAGAATTATTTATTGAAGCAAGTACGCTTTGAGCATATTATGCAATGAATTCAAATTAACCCGTACCATAACTATATTACAGTTTTTCAAAACCTTGATAATAACACTCTACAGTATAGCAGAATAGCAAAGCACCTTAATACAATAAGTTCTTTGTAGAGTTGAGAATTTAATTATAATTGTGATGCGCAATATCGTGACGTCAAACATGATTGATTAATTAACTCCTCTCTTGTGTGCATCTCGGTGTTGGGAAACAAAACACACAGAAATGTGTAAACAGGAGACGGCGAGCAGCGAGCATTGCACTGCTGAGGTATAGTCTAGCATAGAGTATGGTCCGACCGGTTGCATACACGACAGGATACAAACATATCGGTATCTGATGATGCCATGGGGGGTGGGGGGGGGGGGGGGGAAGAAAAAAAGTTGCATTGTATTTAAACGCAAACAAATTAATTAATGTATATTTTTCCCCAATAGCTAATTTTGAATCTGAATTAAAACAAACTAATAAGAATCTACATTTTTGGCATGATTGCGCATGATGGAAATTGTTTTGTCATTTTAATATGATATATCGTTACGTAATTTGTTAATACAGCTACTTGAACTTACAAAGTAATTTATTATTTTACATTTTAACATTTTATTGTAAATATAACAGGAATAATTTACAAAATTTGTAATTTGGGTACTTCAAAAAATCTCGCATAAGAATTATTTTGAAGTAATCACAAAAAGAAGCATCAAAACTATTTTAAATACATAAACCTATATTGAATGTAATTCAGTTTTTTCCCTCATTCTGGATGGTTGATAATATAATGATAAAAGCACTAATATCGACTCATTATCTCTGTAATCTCATGATTCTCTGCAAACCAATAACAGTAAAAATAATAAAATCAATTTAGTTGTATAGTATAAAATAATTGCATTATGAATAATTTCTTTTTAAAAGTTGAATCATATAATATTTTCTCAGTGCAATATAAAGTACTTAAAAGATTGCACCACAGTAACATTTTGTAATAAAAACGAATGCTTTGTAACTCTTATTGAATCAATCAATATAATCGACAGCAGCAATATTAACTCAGGAAAAAAAATCTTGAACAATATCTCGTTAACAGTTGAGTGATGGTTTTAAATTCCAATGTAAAGTGTTTGAAGAGAAAATCATTATTTTTCTTTTTGTCTCGAGTATCGGGTCGGGAATTTCATTTCTCAAATATACATAAATTAAATCAAAGTGTATTATTATATTATCATTATTATTATTTAGCAATAACGCAGTTAAAAAAGATACATATAAGAGGTAAATTATAATACATAAATATTAAAAGTCATGCATGGATTAAATAGTAATATTGTATATAATGATGACTGTTAAAAAAAAAAACACTATCAGATCTGTGTTCAGAATATTTTTAAATAAATGTACATCTTATCAAATAAATTTGTGCTATTTCCAATTAAATTTATATAAGTGCATGTATACAAAAACATATTTAAATTGTATTTAACAGTTTTTATAGCGTAGTCTTTTTCAGTTTTAAATACTGTAACTAAGTGATGTTATTCAAGTTTTTAATATTTTTGCCACACATTTTGCTGATACAACCACAAAAGTTTTGAAAGATCGAGATTGTTATGTATTGATGTTTTAGTTTAGAAAACATTGTTGAGATATTTTTGTTAGTGATTTCCTTTGACTGAGTGGTTATGTCAAGTGCAGGTTCTCTCTCTCTCTCTCTCGTTCTCTGTTGCAACTTTTTTTTATTGTTTTCCAGTTTGTACGGCGATTGATTTTCCTTCTTTCCTCTCCTCTAGCTCTTTTCTCTTTTGCATCTCTTCACGTTGCAGCAACGCTCTATAGCAAGATTGATTTATCTGCACTCGAGTCAAAACTTTTATTCTCTCTCTCTTTCTCTCTTTATTCAATTTTTCAACTTGTATAAAAGTTATTATATTATCATCGTTTTGTAATATTCTCTAAGTTACTTTTTTTTTTTTTTTTTTTTTTTAGTTTTATTGATCTTTGTTGCAAAGAATTTTTACAGCATTATATATTTAAATCGAATTTTATGATATTTTTAGATTTTATCTAATATAATTCACTGCATGCATTTAACATTATATTAGTAACGAATAAAAACACACACATACGCGTGCAAATTATATATATATATATATATATATATATATATATATATATATATATATATATATATATATATATATATATATATATATATATATATATATATATATATATATATATATATATACTTCTCCCAATACTAGTTCGAGTGGATACAGTGTAATTAACCATGTAAAGGCAACTGTGATTGGCTAGTACGTTTATAACACGCTCTCTGATTGGTTTAGCACCGCGGATACAGCTTTTGGAGGGAACGACCTTATTTTGGCCAGAGTGTATATGATTGTCTCAATGATTTTTAAGATGCAAAATGGTAGTTAATTTTAATTACTGCGAATACATTTTTGCAGTATATAAGAACAACTATAAACCCAGTGAACCACAACTTTTCAATGTAGATTGAGTACTTGTCCGATTCAAGAATGTCACTCCCATCTCATGTGACATCACTGGTACTGACGTTCTTGAATCGGATAAGTACTTGCAATCTACATGTGACAAAAACTGTGGGTTGATGGGAAAGCTTATCCCTATTTTTAATATCAAATTTGTATAATATACAAACACTATATCATATTTTTAATTTACGTAAAAAAATTAAATAATTTATAAAATAAACAATAAACATAAAACAACAAATTTACTTTTATTATAATAAACAATCATCATTATAATAAAAACCATAATTTTTATTATTTTATAATAATTAGAGTTAATTATGTTATTGTTTTTATATTTGTTTATAACACTACATAACGTATGATTTTGTTTGCAGACGTGAAGGTAAACACCGTACATTTCACTAACTCTCTATGTGCCCTCTACTCTTCTCTATGTATGTTTACGTATGTCTCTATCCCCAGTGACAAAATTCCGAATTAACGCGCGAGCAATTTTGATTACATTTGGTTACTGTATGTTAAATCTCAGGGGAGTTCAAGTATATACTGATGATGATATTCCATATCGTCTCTCTCTCTCTCTCTCAGTGGAATCACTCACATACTATGAGTTTCACATCAGTATTTCTCTCTCTCTCTCTCTCTCTCTCTCTCTCTCAATAACATTTCAACACCCCATAGGAATTAAAAAGACCAGAGAACTCAAAATGTATTCATGTATCAAAATGTCAATTTTGCACAAAAATAAGTTTTGTAATTTTATATTATCATTATTATTTTTATAAAAATAATAATGTAAATTTTATATTATATAATATAATATATATTATATATATATATATATATATATATATATATATATATATATATATATATATATATATATATATATATATATATATATATATATATATACATATACACACACACACGCACACACACAATATAATGGTATTTAATTTTTTTAAATACGTTATTTTTGTTTATTACAATAAAAAACATTATTAATTATTACTCACGTTAATTATAAACAATTAATTAATAATGATATTGTAATTTATTGTTTTATTTCATTTTTTTAAACCTTTTTAACTTTTTTTTTTCTTTTTTTTAATTTTTATTAATTATAATCTCAATTGCTAAATACCATATTATACATATTTTTGTACGCACATACTCGTACATACAA
This sequence comes from Ecdyonurus torrentis, assembly GCA_949318235.1. NCBI lineage: Eukaryota > Metazoa > Arthropoda > Insecta > Ephemeroptera > Heptageniidae > Ecdyonurus > Ecdyonurus torrentis. The sequence goes on along the minus strand of OX439132.1, from coordinate 28,280,787 downwards.
TTTTTGTATACTTGAGAGTATCACCATATTATAATAATTTAAAGAATGGTATCACCATAGTCCATAGTATATAACTATACTTATATATTATAAATAATATTTATACTATGATATCACTAAAATTATATTTATGGTGGCAACTACCCTTACGTAAAAGTTTTATCTATAAAATGTCTATTAATCGTAAAAGTTTATCATATTATAGTATTTATTAATAAATATAACTTTTAATTATATTAAAGTAATTTTAATTGATAAAATAAATAGTCTTTTTAGTTCACTTTTATATAGTGCCCAAAATTCACAGCTTAGTTCGCATTTAACTAATTATAATAATATGTGTATATTTATATGTAATGAGTATAAAATAAAATATTTTATGCTCGCGGAAATGTTTCTCATTACATTATTAATTCAACGTTGCTCGTCTCAATGGATTTAAAAAAAAAAAAAAAAAAAAAAAAAACGAAAATAAATAATAAAAGTTTGAATAGCTGTGCAAAAATAATTACGTATGAGGGAAAAAAAGAAAAAAAAAGTATTACAAATTGAATGAACAAATATAAATTTCATTACTGTAATATTTAATGAGATTTATTTGAATACCAATGTAAACATATTTATTCTGCAAATAATAATAATAATATTGTGTAAACTTTAAATAGCATTTCTAAATATTCTTAATTACAATAAAATATCACATTAGTGTTATTTTATGTTGCTGCATCTTTAAATTTAGATATTCTGCTTTTTCTTGCTTGCTTACTTTATGTATATATATATAATTATATATATATCAGGGGCGGCTCGTGAAGTTTATGACTAGGCAAGCACTCGGTGATAGCTTATATATTCTGGGGGGGGGGGGGTAGCCCGCCGCAGGCGCCGATTTTTTTTTAGACCACGTGGTCCCTTATAATCTTTGATTTTCGACAAAAAAAAACTGCACATCTGAACCTTAAAGCAATAATCATTTTGATTTTTTATAACGAAAACTTTCAAAGAAATTGTGCTGTTAAAAATATTTTTTTAATTATATTTCTTAATTAGTAATTACTATAATGACTATTGAATAAACTATACATAAAAGAGTATTGTAAAAGTAGTGTATAAATTAGATTTTTCACAAAATCGTACGTAAATATTTTCATGAAGAGCACGTTATTTAATATTATTATTGCGCATTTATTTTTATTTTATTCTCGGGCTATTCAGTTTTTATTTGAAAAGAAAAGAAGAGAGAGAGAGAACTAACTGCCGATTAGATAATTGCAAATGTACACGGCCCTATTTATCGTTTATTATATTTGTTTTGCTTTAATTTATATGCCAAAACAAACTATATAAAAAAAAATTATTCTTTGATTTTTAAATCAGTTCACAATTACACCATGCCCGAAAAAAACTAAACACAGTCATTTTTAATGTCACAGCTTTTATTATTTAAAAATTGACAAAATAAATAATAACTTTAGCTAAATTCAGGCACATTTGTTAATATTTCCCCTCCCTTTTTCGGTACAATAGATCATTTTAAAAATAAATAGTTCTCTCCGTTATACTTTCCAGCTTATTCTTATATTAATATTTTTAATGGAGATTGTCGGTTTAGCGTGCGGGCAAACGTGGGGATGTTATATAAGGATCCTCTAATTTAACATTTATGCTTGGGCTTAGTTGTTGTTGTTGTTGTTTTTTTTTTTTTTTTTTTTTTTTTTTGCGATTATCTGAACAAACTACACCAATTCTGAATTCCGTATATTTAAATGAGAAAAACTATCACAATAAACTTTTACGTTTTTAAAGCCATAGGAATTTTTTTTTTTCAAAGAATTTTTGACACCGATTATCTTCATATTGAGCTCATTTACTGTAAAAATTTTCAAACAATAAAAACCGCGCTGTGTCTTTAGAGGTGCATGATTTTTGTCAACTATACTCAAAAACATTTCCAAACAGCAACATTAATTTTTGTCTCGATCTCTCTCTTTATTTTTTTTATCAATAATATTCTTAATATTTTTGGCTATGTATAAATTACAAAATAATAATAATAAAGTTTAAAAGACATCATCAAATCGCGCCAGTGAAATTATTTAAAAGTATAATATATTATATATAGAAAGAAGGTAATTGAGAGCAAAAAATTGCATTTAATTGATTCATGTAATTTACTATTTATGTTTTTATAAAATAAAATTTATTTAAAGTGTGTGATCTATTGATTTACACATATGTCCAAAGTTTCATATTTTTAAAACACTTTTTACATATAAATTACACGACTTTTTATTCATATTTTGGCATAGACTGCAGCATATCACGCTATTGCTAATTAGCCGTTACGCATACGACAACATTAAAGTCACACATTTATAGACAAAATAACACAGATTCAGGAAATGTTTTTATTTTTTCAATCCAACAATTACTTATTGAGTTATTAATTTTTTAAGAAAGGTGCAAGCATTTTATTGAAGTGCTTTCACGACGTCTATTCAGAAGCATTGCAACCTCCCGTCCCCCCGCTTTTTTTCTCAATGCTAGCGCTATAGCGATGTATGCTGCTGTAGTGTGGAGCATTCACGATTTTTATTGAGGAGGGCGCTGCATACGTGATTTTTTTTATAAAGGCGCGCTTTGTTTTTAATGAATACAAATTAGAAAAAAACATTGAAAATAGATAAAAATTAGCTACAAAATATGAAAAATAACTTTCTTTATTGAATTATGGAATAAAACCTTTTTGATCGATTTTCTATAGGCATGCACTGCTTGCAGGGCTTACATGCACCAGCCGCCCCTGATATATATATATATAACTGTATAAGAATAAAGCTTCAAACGTAATTTTCCTGCTATAGATATAATCCTTAACAAATTTTATGTTCTTTTATGAAATATATTATTTAAAAATTGTACAAAGAACGATAGATTTGATAAAATAATATAAAATCTATCGTTGGTTAAAATGATTTCCAATAAAAAAAATACAATCAGTGCACAAAAAGTATTAATATAGCCCACATATATATAATCCAGATCTTTAAATTGCTAATTTGAATATATACACACGTTTAAACATTATAAATAAGTTTAATTGGTATATATAAAATTACTACGCCTTTAATACTGTACAATTAGTGAGTTACTAAACGCACCCTAAAAACATCAAAACTAAATTAATTATGGTCCAGAGAGTTAGTTTAAAGGTTTCTATATCGACACTTTTATCCTCTCTTTATCATCTATATTATGATGACTTGAGAGGCAATTAGTAATTACTACTTTGCTCTGAAAATCTGGTGTTCACTTTGACTTGAAAGATCGCGTCCTTTGCTATCTTCCTCTTATATATTATTATTATTATTGCTCCCTCTTCTCTTCTCTATTTCTCATCTCTATTTAACTCATTAACTCATTAGTAATAAAACACGGCATTGGAAGTAAAATGGTAGTTTATAACTCTCAACTATATAATCTTCAAAGCAAGAAATTTAACATTGCTTACATGGTATTATATATTATAACATAGTATCTGTTTACTTTATACGGTATAATATACTATATCTACTTACGGTATAGACATACACTATTATATCTTTGCATATATTTATTTTAGGATTAGTCTTTTGGTTTTATTGGTTCAATTGGATTTTATTGACATCAAATTAAAAAAACAAAAGTTATCTTAAAGTTGTGAAAGTACTATTTTATAACTATTTTTATGACATTATTTTTAATGCTTTTAATGTATCGACTATCGAGACTATCGAGTACCTATAGACTCCGTGTTTAAGGACTCTTATATAATATAATGGCATATTGTGAAAGTGAGTCAAAGATAGTGAAAGAACTAGAAATTATTCATGCTAGTAAAATAGTAAATTTAATTTTTATATATAGAAATATATTATACTCTAATTCATTTATATCTTATATAATCAATATGCTCTGTTTGAATCTCAAGTACTTCCTACAATTGTAGGAATATAGGCCAGGACTTTACTAATGATAAGACTAAATTACTGACAGACCTGTTAATGAAAACTTTGGTATATATATTTAGAAAAAAAAAAAGAAAAAAAAAGCCATTAGACTGCCACTAATTGAGTCTGTAACATACTCTTATTATATGCCAATAGCAAATAGAAATAACAACCTTAAGATATAATTTTGTTCACCTTGCCTTTTTAAATTTTAATATTCAAGTCGATATCTATTAAAATTCATTAAATACAAAAATTATAAACTTAAACATTACAAAATTTTAATTTACATATAAATACATTAGAATTTTAATTTAATTATAATATATTTTATATAAGAGATAAAAACGACATAATTAAAAAGCAATAAAATAAATAAATTGTCAGTGATTTTTTTTCTCTCTCTCTTATTTCTTTTTAGTTAATAAATCAAGTTTTCAGTTCTTGATTTTCGTGTTATTTCTCGCAGTTTGAAAAAGTAAGTGGGATGTATTTAGAAAGAAAAATATTATAGAAAATTAATTAACTTATTTTATATTAGAGAAGAGAGAGAGAGAGTCGAAGTGTTGTTGTTATCTGTGAGATCAGCACAGAGAGCTTCGTTACCTTAGAGTGTCGTGAGCACGCGGGAGGTCTTGATTGACTCTCCATGCTGGGAGGATGCGTACAACTGTATGCGCAGTACACTGAACATTCTCATCGTTCATTGACATTTTCTATTAGGGATGATCCAAGTGACAAAACTTACACATTGTGTTCACATTAATCTTAATTATAAAAAATTTAATTTCATTCTCTATACGCTCCTACACGAAAAAAAAATAATAACTACGTAATAATTATGCTACCTCATTTTTAGCACAATTTATTCAATACAGCATAATTTATGCTATACTGCATAATATATATGTTACATAGCACAAATATTATATTATATTGTACATTATAATTAATTACGTTGTTACAATTTAGCATTAATTATGCTAGAATGACATAAATATATAGCATTAATTATGTAATCTATCTTTCCGTATGAATATTATATATATGATAATTTATAGCTCGTAATTTGAATAAAATAATCTCAAATAAATTGAGCAATAAGTTATGAACTATAGGATTTATTAAGTTCCAAGGTAGTGCATTACATTATTGTATATAAAATTAGCAACTGCTGTATGTTCTATAGGCGTAAGAATAAAATTGAATATGTGCTCCAAGGAGAAAGAATAACATCAATATGACATTTGGGCACCAAATTTCAACTGTCCCAATACAATGAGTTTTAATTTCAAAATATTAATTATTAATATTAAAGGATATAAGAAAACTTTCATAAAAATTAGGAGATCACTATTCAAAATTATATGCATTTAAAAATGTACTCCCATATAGCTCCAACGTTAATTTAAATAATTATTTACTACCCTATCTGAAGGTCAAGAGTACTTAAATTTTAATTAAAAACAGGTAAGTAAATCATTATAAGGTATCAAATAAAAGATGAAAAACAGGCATCAACATTTGAGCTCCAGAGATACGAGCCTTCTAATTAAAACCCTCAATTACTTACATATAAAATAATCATTTGATATGATTAAGAACACATAAAAAAATAAAATGAACATATTTTTTATATAGTATTGGAAAATTAATATACGGTTATTTCAACATTTTTTTTAATATTATATATTGTGATTTGTGATTCAATTTCAATATTCCCCTCGACAATATTTCTCTTCGACTACAACATTTTTATTTTTCATTTTATTCAGATTTACTTCAACAATGTACTATATTCTGTCAGATAAACGTGCAAGAGCATTCCCTCTCTCAATTACTGTTATTTTTGTAACATGAAAAACATTTATATATATATATATATATATATATATATATATATATATATATATATATATATATATATATATATATATTTGTTGATTAATTACATGGTTACCACCCACGCATTAAAAAACAAGAGCGCGCTTTTTTTTCTCTCTATATGTTTATTTTATTCTCAACACTTGAAGTTCGTGGCTTGTAATTAGACCATACTTTTTATTTTTTTATTTTTTACACAAAGTTTTTTAAAGCGTTTTTATATATAATAATTTTTGTAAAGTATGCGTGAACCTGGCATTTATATACCCAGTTCGTTCTTTATTAATATCACTCTCTGCAATAGCAATTTAGAACAGAAAAATTACAGTTTTAAAAATATGAAGCATGCTATATTTGATGTTCATATGAGAGTGTAAAAACACAAAACATTTTATGCAAATTTTTTTTATATTTGAAAAAGTAATACGATATTAAATAATATAAAGTGTATATAAACACACTTTTAAAAAAAATTAGCATTTTTATTGTTTTATATATCAGATCATCAAAATGTCGCTTACATACAATGCGATTTTTTTGTCTGTATAATAGAATATCATATTATAATCTATTACATATAGAAGAGATGTATAAAATAATAATAAATGTTTTTGTGTGTATGTATGTGTATTATGTGCAAATTGTTACTATTAAATTAAAATTCTAAATATACTGTATGCATGGCAAAGAATAATATAATATTTAATTTATACAGTATATTGGTAGTTTTGGTAGTTTATATATATATAATTTTTTTTGTAGTAATTATATTATAGTGTAAGCAAATTGTATATTTCTTTTTTGTCTCTTGAAAATACAGAATTTTTGCCTTTTTTTTCTTTTATTATTATTATTATTATTTCCTAAAAATTGATCAAAATTGAATAACGTTTACAGTAGAAATAAACATCGCTTCATTTTTACGATCATTTATGTATGTATTATTTTCGTATTTATTTGTTTACTGTATTAATTGCATAGATGTAATAAAATAGTAGTTTTTTTAATTAAATCGTGACATCGACATCAAAAATATTATAATAATAATAATAAATGGTTTTTATTACGAGACCAAAAAAGGTACATACACTACATACCCACTTACATGGTCCTCTGACTTATTTATGATATATTCAGGTATTATCGTCAGAGTATTTAATTTTTAATTAAAAACATAAAATCAGTATATAATTTTTAACCTGAAAGATTTATGCTATATGCATGAACATCAAGTATATGCTATTATTCTGATGAACGTATAACAAAACAATAATAATAAAAAAATCAATTGAAAATTCAAATATTGTTTTCCTTTGTTCTATAAATGAAATGAAAAAAAAAAAAAAAAAAACTTGACAATCTACTTTAGTTTGTTGATTTTCATATAATAATATAATAAAAAACTTTATCCTGAATATCAAGTTTAAAAAGATAAAGGGTAAAAAAAATTATAATTTAGAAATAAATACTTTTAGTATACTCGGTAGCAATTTTAATCCCGTATGCACTGTCAACTGTAACAAAACGCTGCGGTGGTCGCACGCCCGCCGGCCGCGCGCATTTAGTATTTTGTAGTCACTTTTATTTCAAGCACGAGAACGAGTGAACGAGCGAGAGCGTGACGTTAAAAAACACATTTTATTATCCCATTTACGTGACAAGCGAGTCAGCGAAGTATCAAACAATCATGTAATGAACAACAAAATGTAGTCAAAATAACAATAAAGAAGAGTGAGACTCGGAATGTAAAATAACATCACTATGTTTTATCATTCAAAATTGATCGTAGTTTGCGTCAATGCTCTCGTAATTTTTTTGTTAAAAAAAAAAAAAAAAAATATTCAGTATGTGGAATGTTTGTTTTATTTGATATACAATATTAATGTGATGAAAATTGTCAACAAAAGGGATTTTATATTATTAAAATTTCAAAATGCAATTTTGCAAAAAAAGAAAAAAAGAGGTATATTTGCATACAGAAAAAAACATTTAATGTCATCTATATACACATATAGTCTACATGAAAATAATACTATAACTTTGAGGAAAAGTGTTATATATTTGAGTTTGATGCTGATGGATTATCAAAAAGTTTACTTGAAGTTTTTGGCGCTGGTTGAGATAAAAGCAAGGTGGGAGGTCGCGAGAGTTAAGTCAATTCCAGGAGCCGCTTGCAAAGTTGTTTTTGTCACAAGAGCAACTTCAACTGTGATGTGGTAACTAAAAACTTTTAAACTGAATAAAGTTTATACCACATATATAATGTGATAGCTTTAGAACATTTAATAACACAAATATAATTATCATTCTTTTGGTTACACTAAATTTTCACAATGTTAATTTCGCTTACAATTTCCGCACACATAAATTTATTTACTAATATAAGTTGTTTTTTTTAATTTATTTATTTATTTATTTATTTATTTATTATTATTATTTTTTTTAAGTTGAAAAATTAATCCTATATCCAAGAGGATTAAGTCTGTTTTTTATTTAGAAGAGGCATGATGCATTGTAAATATAGTAAACCAAGTTAAACTATTGAAAACAACAAGGTATATTAAAATTTTGGCACAATAAGTGTTCAAATGTTATAATTTGCAGAGAAGTATTTGCTAATGATGTCTCGTCATCCTTTGCGAGTGCGAAGAAAATTGTAGAAAAATTATATCTTTCTCAACAGAAAAGAGTTGAGTGCCAAAATTTGTAACCTCACATATATACGTGCATGCTACTTGTCGCGCTACTAAAACTTCGAGAGACAAGACAAATGACTAGTGGCTTGATGAGGCTTTTAATCGAACCATTTAAATTATTTAATTTATTATTGTAAAGAAAAAAAAAAGAGAGAGAGAGAGAGAGAGAGAGAGAGAGAGAGAAACATGAAACAGAAGCACCATGAAAAATGAATCAACATCTCAACGGTAATAGATTTAAGTTTTGCTGATTTTTTTTTATACGTATATATTTATTTCGCGTCTCATGAAATGTTAATTTAGCATTTTTAATTTCAAAAACAACTTCATTAATTAGACATTGATTAAAATATTATTTCAATCTTTTTAATATGAAACATTAATTTTATTATTCTTATCAATGATTTATATATATATATATATATATATATATATATATATATATATATATATATATATATATATATATATATATATATATATATATATATATATATATAGTAATTAAAGCAATTATTTTTAGGTGAAATAAAATAAATCTCTATATATGTTTTTTATTTCTTTTCCCAGGCACATATCAATATGCTGAAGGTTACTAATATTAATTAGTAGTTATTATGTGACAATAATTAATCACTCTCATAAAAATAAAATAAAAAAATTAAACAAAGATTTTGATTTTATTTAAAAGAAATTGTGTAATTTATGATACATTTATGTTCCTAATTTATAGAAGATTTCAATTATAGGTTGTGCTGTGCACCATGCTTTTTTTTTTGTAATCGGTCTATTTTTGTGATATTGATATAATATAATATTGTATATTATACATATAATCTCATATAGGCTTTGATTTAGCCATTTGATTGTTTTATTTTTTCAATTACAGGTAGTGATATTACCAAAAGTGATACCAGTTTTGCAGTCCAGTTTGTTAATTCACTTATTAAGTTAGCGTCCCACGTGCGATGCTTTGAATGAGAGAAAAAAATATTTATTATATAAAAGAGAAGGAGGGCGCGGCTCTTATATATACGTTAGTCACTTAATCTCTGCACTGGATCGCGAGCCACCGCGGAGGTCTGACGGACAGACAAGCAAGCACTTGCCGCCAAACCTGTTCCTTCACTGCTCGCACTTTAATAGGATTTTATCATCAAAACCATTTGGCTGAAAGCCCAGACAAGAAATATACTCGGCTCTTTTTATATATATCTCTTTCTTAATATTATTATTTCTTTATTTTATTGTTTCTTTAACATCAATTTGTGTATAGTAACGAGTTAAAATTATTATTATTGTGATTCCGATTTTTATTATTGTTTTAAACAGCTTTTATATTTTATTTATATGTTGGGTGAATATAGCAAGATTCACGCAACAGGCTTTTCAATTTGCTTTTTTTTTTTTTTTTTTTTTTTTTAATTCGCATTCGTCAAGAACCAAATTTATAACACTTAAACGTATACAAAGTATAATATAAAGATAATACTTTTAAAATATTTTGTATACTTATTTTTAACAAATATACTCTCAATAGTCTCAATATACGTACAAATAAATATGTAGCTTCATAAATAATAATAAAAATAAAATAAAAAAACAACATAATTTGATACTTTAATCCAAATATTATGTAATTACAGCAGTATAGATACAGTATTAGCCTGTTTTTATACTGTATCTATTCAAGGGCAAATTGAATTCTTAATTTAAAATATCGTCTATTATATTCATGAATCTTCAATAAATAAATCAATAGAATGCACCTATTTCATCGCAAAATTCATATGAAACAGTAAAATCTTATGAAATATAAAGAAAAAAAAATTAAACCACCTTACCGTATATTAACTGCAGTGCTCTGCGGATGAATTATAGGATTTATCCGAGTGTCTTCACCTATACTTTTTGTGGTGCTTCATTTATCACGCAGTTTATTTGATGCTGCAACAAATAAAAACCCATAATTCAATATAATATTATTATACTTCATTCGGTTCATTTTATGGGAAACAGTTATACAATTTTTGCATAGCGTTTTATAATTAAAAAAAAATCTTAATATATATATATATATATATATAATTATGTTCAATTTGTGAAAAATAAAATAATTTCATTCCTTTGTTTGTAATCATTGCGCTTTCATATTTTTATATTCTCTTATTTGATTTTTCTTTAGTTTTTGTTGGGTGGCTGCACTCATAGATTAAACTTGCGCTTCAACATATGTTGAGTAAAACAATAACAAAAAATACTAATTATATATAGGTCTAACCATGGACCTAACAGTGTGCTCTTTTAAATTATTAAAAAACCAAATCAAACCTTCGAAACTTGATGAAAATTTTCATCAAGACCCAAATGTGCATACTGCATACAATGTAGAAATCTGCGAGGGATTTTTGTCTCACCATGATGTCATATACTCTGAAGGTATTCAAAGAAAATGTTGTGCTGGTTGCATAAGTTGGATTTTTTTTTATTTATGTCTTATGTCCTTCAATTCAGTTCAAAGACTGTTTTTTTTTTTCTACTATACTAAAACTTTTTTGAAACTGGAACTAGACCCTCTATAAGGGTTAAATTGTGTATTATTTGTATGTAATTTAATTTGAGTTATAGATAAAAACTATGCACATAAAACTGGAAGAACTAAGGGTTTCAATGCATATTTATATTTATATATTATTTTTGCAAGTATCCAATCTCGTGATTTGTATAAAATAAAAACCAATGTTTTAAAGCGTTTTAATGAACTGTGAACATATAGAAAAAAAATCATATGCGAAAAAGGCCAAAAATGCTTATAATTATAATGCTATATTTATATACTCAATCATGCTGCTTTTTTGTACACAATATCAATGCGATCATATACCTAATACAATATAATTCTATTATATATCGTTGTACTTTTATGCAACTCACTCAAATGCAATATTAAAAAAAAAAATAATAAAAAAAAAAAAAACATAAATGTTGTGCTATCAAACTTGTTCTCGGATTTGAATTTCTCCCCGTCGCATTATATATAATATATATATATATATATATATATATATATATATATATATATATATATATATATATATATATATTATATATATATATATATACTAATAAAAATTGTTATATACGCATGATATAAATAAATAAATAAAAAAAACTTGAAAAAAAAGTAACGAAATAATTAAATTGATCATTCTAGTTTTATATAATTAACATAAATATATTTATACTAATTAATTCAATTAAGTTGTATTTCATTTCTTGGCAGAATTATTACATAACTTAAAATACTATATAGACTTTTGTTTTCTTATAATAAAATGTGTGTGTGTACTGTGTATATATAATAATATTCTCTAATAAAAAAAAAAATTATATAAATTGAGGTGGGGTATAGTAAATTACCATTTTCAATTTGGCGTCATGTTGGACAAGCGGCTGGGGTGGGCGTTCCTGTTTTAATTGGTTCACGTTAATGAGTCGTGCCGTGCGGGAGACTCGAGATTTGATCAGTGTAACTTCTCGCCACACATTGCACTGCCTATAGCTAAGCTGCTCTGCTCTGCTGTTATACTGATAACATCAATCTGAATAATGATGAGTGCAGATCAGGAGATCAGCACTGAGATCTAAGTGTGAGAGAGAGAGAGGTATTTTTATATCTCGATTCTCTAAAAAAAAATCTTATGGATAAAATAAAAATATATTAAAACATATAATATGTCAAAATCGTCCCACCACGATCTATACGAGGCTAATTGTATAAATAAATTACTAAATAAATAATGAAATAAATGAGTAAATATAAATGATCATTTAAATACATGTATGTAATGTTATTAAAATAAGCCTTTATTATACGTTAAACTTTATATCGTAAATTTTACTGATTTGTTTGTATATAAGTAAAATTTAAAACTATATATTTTTTTAATGTTGAATTACGCATCCGTATTAAACCAATGAAGAACATGCTAAATGAACATTTCTTAATATAAAAATATTTTATATAATTGCACTTAAAAAATGAAAGCTTTTTTTATGCCTCTTTTTTTTTCCGGAACAAACAAAAAGGTCTGTCTGTATATGTAAGTAAAACCACTTTAAATTTTCTAAAACTCATATTTAATTTAAGAATCAACACTTAAACATTTATATGAAATTAAATGATATTTATACATGTAATATTAAAAAAAAGGTATATATACATTTTAAAACTTAAATATTTCATTCTTGTCGCAACATTATAACTACACTAATTGCGACGTGAAAAAGCGAAGAGTGTAACTCGGCACATTACGAAGTTTCCTGGCTTCTAGCTATAAAGTTTCCGCCCTGGAGAAGCAAAAATCATTCTCTCTCTCTCTCTCTCTCTCTCTCTCTCTCTCTCTCTCTCTCTCTCTCTCTCTCTCTCTCTCTCTCTCTCTCTCTCTCTCTCTCTCTCTCTCTCTCTCTCTTTGCTAATGCTAATGGCTTGGGGATTGGTGTATAGGGGGAGGTAGATGGGGGTGAGTATTAAGCGAACACCCCCGGAACCGGAACTCTTTGCTTTTGCGAGAGATCACAGGAAATGAAATGAGCCACAAAAATAAGTTAAATGTGCAAAAGAGAGCAAGAGAGAGAGAGAGAGAGAGATGTTTTTGTATATTAAACTTGATATAAAGTTTATTATCGTCAGTGAGTGTGGTATATCATTTAGAGAGAGAAAGAGAAAACGTATTATGTAAGGTAAACAAGAATACAAAAAAAAAGTAGCAAGTGAGAGAGGGGGAGAAAAATCCTTTTAATTTTAAATAAAGTTCAAACAATTAAAACTTGTTTTTTACACTTCCACATACAAACGCGCAAATACACCTAACTGTGTGTGTTATGTATATAAAATCAAGCTCTTCGCTTAAATTTTCCATGAATTATTTTCAAGAGCACTTTTTATTATTTTGTAATAGTATAAAATTTTATTAATTATTTAGCTTTAAAAGAAATAGCATTTTGTAAATTTCATACATATTATATAAAATTTTAAATGATTTTTTTTAAAGAAGAAGAAGAAGGAAAAAAATAGTCATAATATTTTTTTAAAATTTAAAAAAATAATTTATGTTTCTTTATAAAATCTGTATAGTGCGTGGTTGAAAAGTTATAATATGAAAAGAGAAGAGGCTAAAGTTTATTAAACGTGGGTAGAACAAAACGTCTCATTAATTAAACGAGACTTCTCTCTCTCCCTCTCTCTTTCTCTCTCTCTCTCTTCTCTTATTACACTAAATTACATTGTTTTAAACAACTGAAATAAGTCAAGAATCACATTTCACATAATATTGTATATAGTTTTGTTTATAATAATAACATTTCAAGTGAAATTAATTTACATTAATTTTTTTTGTTAAATATCTTAATTATTTTACATGTATTTATATAAATAGAGCGCAATTTAAAAAACAACTTTTATTATGGTTTAAATGCTTATTATGTATACACATTATCATTTTTTTCTTCGTATAAAAATGTTAAATCAGAGATATCCCTTAAAACAAAAGCTAATCCAAATTTATTAATTACATCAATAATTCTTGGTATATATAGATACTGTATATAATAAGCTTCGGTAATATATTTTATATATTATATTATGACCCAATTACATAAGTAAAGATCAATACTCTGTTATATGCACATATTATATATAGCAGTCACTTACAACAAAGGCAGCTGATGATGTTATGCAGTCTATACTTAATTATGCTGCAATTATAGAAATATATCAAAGCTATAATAATATAATTCTGCCTGGCTGCCAACATTGTATATGAACTATAGATTATTATATTATGCATGCATGCGGTACTGACAATATTTAATATAAATCACTATTACACTCTGTTAATATCATTATTAACTAAATAAATATAGTAGAAAAAAATATTAATATATTATAATTAACTCGCTGTCATTATATTTTTGCGCTTTTTTTTTTTTTTTTTTTTTTTTAGTAGGTATACATTTTTTTTCATTTTATTGATTTGAACATAGGCTTCCTGAAATTTTAGGAACTCTATAAATTTCGGTATAAGAGTGGGCCAGACACTTGTCAGCAGGCCTCCTCGACCTTTCAATTTTTTTTTTCTTTATAAGGGAGTAGGGTACCGACCTTATATCTCTAAAACTAGAAGTGTTTTGGGTCTAAATTTGGTGTCATTGTGTAGCTAAGGGTCACACCTAGTCGTAATAAAATTTCAAGATGTTTGACCGTCCCGAAAAAATGAAAAAAATTATTGAAATTAACATTGGGCTTTGTGGGCTTAAAATTTCAAAAAATCATGTAAATTGAATTTGCACGGTGACCCCCCAAAATTTTGTTATATTTGAAATTTTCATAAGCTGAAGTATCATTGTGCAAAATTTCAGATTTTTTGGACGATAAAAGTTTGAGTCTAATGGCTGACGTCGGTACCCTACTCCCTTACTTATAAAGACAGTTATTTATATTATACTGAATCAATATGACTAAAAAGTGCAACATTTTACTATATGCATGCTTTTTTTTCTTTTTTTTTTTTACTGGAAAGAGTATGTTTTTGTTTTTTTAAATATTTGGCTAATAAATTTCTATATTATAGCAATTCATTAATAGCCTAATATAACGTGAAAATCAACAACGTATATAGAATGAAGATTAGCTTTAAATTTTTATTATTATTGTTACAAAAGATTCTGAAAACGATATAAAACATAAATTTTATTTATTATTATATAACAAAATTCATACATGCAATATTAAATACCTTTTTTTTTTTACAAAATTTTAAAAACAAAAACAAATCCCAAAATAAATTATGCTATAATAATAATAATGATTATTAATTACTAAGTATATATAATTATGTTTCAAGATCATTAACAGCTTATACATCTAACATGTAATAGGGGAGCAGATTTTTATCACCCCCTAATGGCCTCTCTCTCTCTCTTTCTCTCTCGTCGTTCACTCCATGTTAAACGTTTTTAGTGCATAGTGTCCTAAACGAATGTAGTTTTAACTAAGGGTTGGTTTTATATGGGGTCGTTTTATTGACGATTGTGTACGGCGCCCGCGACATAACGACAAAAGCTGTAGCGCCGCCACTTTACCACACAATAAGAACTCTTTTCTTTCTCACTATACTAGCTCTTGCTCCACATTATACGTAAACTTATTACATTTTTAATATATTGCTTTTTAACCGTGTTGCTTTCTTAAAATACATGTTTAAAAATGATGTAAATTCTATACAATTTTATTTTTTTCCTTTTTTGAAGAAATTAATTATTTTCAGGAATTATTAAATGTGGTTTTTGAAAACACACGTATTAAAAATTAAACCTGCAGAAATCAATTGCGGACGTTTTTTTTTATTTTTTTAAATACCCAATTAAATCATTTAAGAAATGTTTGTACTGTTTTAATCAAATATTGTATAAAAAGATCATCCCCTATACGTATCTACTCAAAGATTTGCTTCGATTTTTTTTTCTTCCTTTTTCTTCCCCTTCCTTTATACAACTGTGTGAAAATGCGGACAAAATAATACTTCGGCTTAGGTTGCGGTCACGTACTACCAATGATAGAAAAAAGAAACACCCATATTAGTCGAGTTTCATTTGAGTTTTGTGTATAGCCTTTCTGATAGCATTTTTTTTTTCCTCTCTCTTTGTTCTTGGTGTTTAATTGTAAACCGTTTAAACAGCTACGATACTTTTTGAACGACATCTTCGTAATTCTATAATATAAATAAACGCTTATATGTTTTGTACTCTAATACGAAAAAATATACATAAAGGAATAGACCAGAGAAAAACATAAGCATTTATATCACAAAACACTTCATGGGATTTACATAAATAACTTTAGTTTGTCTCAAAACCCAACAGTAACCCCGTAGCAGTGATCAGAAAATTCGATTTATGCAACCCGCACAACATTTTCATACTAATTTATGCATGTTTCTGACGTCAGAAACATGAATTTTCACGCAAATTGCATACTTTACAGTATTTTTACGCTCTTTCGTAGGGTTACATTAACATTCTAGATTCTAGTAAGAATTGTCAACAGTTTTGAAGATCCCATTTCGTGTTTATTCATTAAAAAGCGTATGTTGTTTTATATGGTCTATGGCTATAATTAATACTTTGACATATTTAAAAATTGTTTTCTTGCTTATTGTTATAATTATACAATATATTTCCACGGCATATATTTCTATTATAATATACATAGTATAAGTGTCAGGTGCCCATAACTTTTTTTTTTTTTTTTTTCTTTTTTTAATGTTACTTTTAGTTAATTCATTTTATATAATTCTATATAAAAATATTGTCGAAGTTACGAAAGTGTGCAGGAGAAAAGAAAAGCCCCCTGATCTGGGGTATATACTTGAGCCAGCTGAAAAGTTGTGTGAACTGTGAAGTATATAAAAACTAAAACTTTTGCCAAAAACATATACGACGACGACTACTATAGCTGCTGCTGCTTTTCTCTTTTTCTCTTTTCACTCTCGCTCAAAACTCGATGATGAGTTTAAAAGATCGTTTTACAAAAAGCACTTGACGAGATGCCTAACGAAAAACGAAAACTTTTTCACTTGCTTGACTTCACCCAACTTAATTAGTATCTTAAGAATTTTTTTTTTTTTTTTTTTTTTTTTTTGTAACTAAACTCCTCACTTTTTTATTTGCTTGTTTTTAATTGAGTTATTTTTAATTTATACTTCCACTTTTAAATGATAGATATTAGAGGGGAGCAATCCAATGAATATAATATTATTTTTTATACATATAAAAATAAAAATAATATAATAAAA
The DNA here is from genome assembly GCA_949318235.1 of Ecdyonurus torrentis. NCBI lineage: Eukaryota > Metazoa > Arthropoda > Insecta > Ephemeroptera > Heptageniidae > Ecdyonurus > Ecdyonurus torrentis. The sequence goes on along the minus strand of OX439132.1, from coordinate 28,263,363 downwards.
AGACAAGACAAGAAGAAACCTTAAATATTTATCAGATAATTATTTTAGCGTCTCCAGTTAAAAGTCGATTTTGATAAGTTATTAATAAAAAATTATTATAGATTTTGAGGGGAAGGAATACATAATATATATATATATATATATATATATATATATAATTGAAATTTTAGCCGCATATTTATCTATTTAAAAAGCTACGTGTTATTATGTTATCAGGTAAATTTATTAGTAAAGTGTATGTACACAATATAATTATTTAAAACTTTGATTTTCATGTTGGTTCAAATTAGACATCTAGTGAGCATCATCGGCGTCATCTCAACCACCCAAGTGGCGGCGCTTTCAAATTTTTACTTGTTAAGAAAATATAGTATGCCTGAAAACTACAATTAAACTGTTTTACTTTGTCATTTATTATGAACTAGAGTTTGATGCACAGTATCTATAGTACTGTGTGGTTCTATGCTAGATTAAATGTACACTGGCTCTGAAAAAATCTGACAGCATTGATCATGTTTCCAAAAGTTATATCTATGGATTCTCTGGGGAAACGTTAACACAATAAGTCAGATGTTTTCAAGACCAGTTTCCCCAGCAGAAATTTTTATGTTTGAATAATAATAATATAAAATAATTGCTAACATTGTCAATAACCCAAGGCCTTTTACTTAGTCCTTAGTCCTAAAAATAAGCATTTTTAGTTCTTCTCTAAAACATATCACTAGAAATCAGTGGTTTATTTGACTTTTCTAGTCCACAGGATAAGTGAGCTCGTCGAAGGTAACCATATAGAGTACACGCCCCTCTACTACAAGTAAAAGGTTTGTGCCCCTCACTTAACCTGCTAAGTTTGCCTGAGAAGGTGTACAGATTTTTTACACACATAGTACGTCAAGGAAATCTACTATGTCATACTTTGTCTCTTTACCCTTGTGGGGCTCTCTTATACTGCAAGCTAGTAAAGTCAAATAAATAAACAACTTATTTCTATTGAATTATTTTAGAGAAGAACAAAAAAGTACTTATTTTTACGGTTGCGTATTGCTTTGAAAAAATTGGCTGAAAAATGATTAAGTATTTATGAGACTTATATTACTTCTTGTGCATTATTTTGAAGATAAAATCAAATTTCTTTAGTATCTTTCCCTTTTCCCTTATCAATTTACTAATCTATTTAGGAAAAAAACATCTTACCTGTAATTTCCTTTCTTTTGCTTCCACTAGATACAAAACATAAATAAATGCATACTTTTACTATTAATATAGCAATTAACTAAAGACTTTAATTGAAGTCTTCTAATTGAATAAACTTTAACAGCCGTAGTTAATAAATTGGCATAATTTCAGTGTTTAACACATTATTTTATTACTAAATCTTAAATTTTAAGATGAAAAACATCACAATATACAAATAAAGAAAGAAATATATATACACAATTTATATCAACTCTTATAAATAAACCAAACACAAATACGGATTAAAATTTAGAAACACTAGATCTAAAAGAGTTTTTAAATATTTTGCATTACAAAATTTGACCCATTTAAATGCATTAGCTAAATGTTGTTATGCACAAAATTAGAATATTTAAAAACACATTTAGAATGTAAATGTGAAAGTCCATATTGTTTTGCTGAATCTTCACTTGAACAGTCAATATCTGAAATCAAAATAAATGACAAAACTATTAGAAAAAATGTTATTACAATTTACAATGAATAGTTATTGAAAAGGGATTAAACTTTGTAATAGTAATGAGAAGAACTGGTTTCAAAGAAAAAATATGAACAAGAACTTACCTTTTAAAAGTTAAAATTAGTATTGAAACCTCTACTGTATTCTTCTATTTTACAGAGTTCTTCCTTTAATTATATTTATGCACCATATTATTATTATGGGGCACCTTGATAATATTGCAGTACATTCAGTATTAAATAGAAAAGAACACGATTTTATCACCACACAGTATTTTTCACGTCTGTTGAAAATTCTGCATGATAATGGAATTCCTTTCTCTCTTATTTAATATCTTCAAACTAAGAAATTTATATGTCCTAGTGATACTTAATACAGTACCTAATTATGTACAGTATTGACAACATAAAAGTTGTTATATCCACACAGAAAATCATAAATAGTGGATATTGATGTTGGAACTTGTTTTTTGTCAAGCGAAGCAAAATGTGCAAGTCTTTTCTGAATGTAACGGAGATGGCGCTTGACTTACACATTTTGATTCGCGTGACAAAAAAACGAGTTACACATATTGCTAACATCAATATTATATTTGTTCTTTGTTTTTCACATACCTTTAACTCTTGCTAGTACTAGCAGCTGATCTGAACACTCCTGTCTTGTTATTGAGATTGTCTTGTGCCCAAGGAGAGTCAAATTGTGTGGTGTCCTGGTCAACAAGATGAGTGTACTTGGTACGTCCAGAACGTCCAAAGTTCTTCACCTGCATCACCTTAGGCAGCACTGACTTGTCAAAGTGATCTTCAAGAGTAGCAGCAGAGAAGTCACGCTTGAATACATCTTCCTCATTGTTCTGGTAACACAAAAGAGCAACACACAAATTGTTATGTTTGAACAATAATATATATCATGTTGTGCAAATCAAAGAAAAGTAATAGATTATATACTTGTAATAAATAAATAAGCATAAATAAACTGGAATGGGAATAAAATATTGCAAAGAGAAATTTCATTTGAACCTTTGGCCCTTAATTAATTTTTTAAAAATTGGATTCAATTGTTTATGTTTATATAATGGAATGTTATATTTGAACGTCTAAAGACCAGGAGGGGTGTTCCGTAAGCTCTTGTTTCACTTCTCGGCACCGAATTCATTGTTGGAGCTTATGGATCTCAATACCGAGAATTGAAACGAAAGCCTAGGGAACAGCCCCCCAGAAAAGGAAGTGCTGGAAACGGAAATCATGCAATGGTAAAAGTGAGAGAAAACTTTGAGAAAGCAGCAAGCTATCTCTCACTTTAAAGATGACATGGTTTTCTGTTCTGGCCATGGATATATAAACAGGATTGGAAGCTCTTGTTAAAAAAAGGATCCCTTAATGATGCAATTCAAATTTTCGCCGCAACAATGCAAGGATACAAAATTACGTATAAAAGTAGCGCTGCGATCTGTGTGTGAATTTTAAAATTCACACACAGATCGCAGCGCCACTTACATTTTACATGTTGATTGTTGCGATGAAAATTTGAACTACATCAACAAGGGTTCGTTTTTAGTATAGGGCAATGCAATAACACAGGAGCTCATGACCACCCTGGTTCTGGCATTTCCGTTTCCAATTAGTACCTTTGCATAAGATTCAAACATAGCAAATAAAAAATGCTGCTAATTTAACTATTTCCAAAAAAAAAAAAAAAAAAAAAAACGTTTTTTTTTTTTTATTTTTAGCATTTTGAGTTGAAATTTTTAGACTTACAAAATGTGTGCAAAAAATGACACCATGTAAAAAAACTATGAGCAAAATGTTTACAGAATCCAATTCTTAACCATGGGATAGAAAGGAAAATAGCACCCAGGATGGCTTTATATCATGGTTAAGCCTAGGACAGCCGTCCCTTCTTAGCGCAGCGATAAGAGTTTGGACTGTGTTAACTTTATGGACGCTATCGCAGATAAGATAAGAATTGCGCTAAGAAACGACCGCTGTCTTGAGCTTTAACACTTTTTATTATCATCAAAATAAAAGTAAATAATAGTGAAATAGTGGCAAGGTAAAGAGATAAAAAAAAAAAGTTACTAACCAGATAGAAGGCACCACGATGATAGTATTTCTGCAAGAACTTGTATTTTCCCTTGTGAGCCTTATTGGTGACAAGCTTAGGTCTGTTTCTCAGCTCCTGTCTTCGCTGCTCCTCAGTCATGTTTCGCAGACGTTCAATTTCAGCTCGCTCCTTCTCCATTCTACAACAACAAAACATCAGCAATTGAAGACTCAATATTTTCACATTCTATGGTTTTAACATTGGAATTATCTTTAAAATTTTAGCAAAATACTTCCACGAAAGTAATAATATAAATATAATAATTCTATAAAGTGCATGATTGAATGTTTACAATGAACTGAGAAGTTTAAAATTTGACAAATTTAAAAAATTATTATAATAATAATAAAAAAAAAAAAAAAAAAGTACAAAATGCTCCTCTGCATATTATAGTGCAATATCATAGATGTTACAATTTTCTGTACTCCTAATCTTAATTCTTTAATCCACTATACCAAATTGAGATCATACATCCACGTCAATTTTCCCCTCATGAACTGACGAGTTTATCTTCTAAACTTACTGTTCCTTCTCTTCCTTGTCTCGCTTAACTCTCTTCAACTCTCTCAGCTTCCAAGCCTCATACTCCAGCTCATCATTTTCATCATCAGTGCAAACATCATTGAGACCTCCCAGCTCTCCAACTACTGCAATCTTGATCTGTGTGCTCTCTTTCCTTATCTCCTCTTCAACCATCTGTAAACCATAAACATATTAAGTTAGCACTTCTTGAAACTTTCACTTTAAATTCCTATATATTAGAAACAAACTTTAAACAGTTAAAAAAAAAAAAAAAAAAGTGAATAAAGTCAATTCAAGGAGAAAAAAAAATTGCCGTTAGAATCAATATTAAAGAAAAGGTTAGAAATACCAGCAAGGGCCATGCCACAGTACAAGTTCTATAGAGAGGTCGAGGTCTCACGTGGCACAGAGTTATAGTTTATATAACTGAGAGCTACTCGGCATTTCTGTAATACTGCAATCTCTGCAGGTGTAATTTTGGAACATCTACATTCTCCGCACTCCCCTCTTTTGAAACATCTTTATACGATTAGCCTGTACAAGTGTGCCATTAGTAGACATGGTGAAGATTGCACATGTGCCAAAATTGCACCCACAGAGATTGCAGAAGTACCGAAATGCCACGTAATGCAACTATAACACTGTGCCACATGAGACCTTGACCTCTCCATTGTAATAAGACCCTTTCTGGTATTTCTATCCTTTTCTTTATTATTAATCCTGACCACGGTTTACTAAAGGACAATTACGCTGCATGCTGATCCTCTAATATAATTATTAATGTACTGTTCTACAATGAACATAAAACTAATTATTTACCTTAATGGTTTGTCTCTTTCTGTCTTCAAGAGCTCTCTTAGCTTCTATCTCTGCTACTCTGTCTTTCTCTGCTTGTTTCTCCCTCTCTGCTACAGTTAGACGATCTTTCTTACGCACAAACACAGGCTTCAGCCTTGGCCCAAGCTCTTCTTCCTCGGAGTCTACATGTGACACATTTCAATCAGATTAATCTTTTACATCAAAGTATTAAAGTTAGCTCATTTATTTTATTTGTGTACAATAAAAGATGCTAATAAGATGAGAATAAACATCACAGCTATTCTTTAATGAATAATATCAAGCAGATTCATTAAACTAATAAAAATACATGCAATGGAAACTATAAACCTAGGATTTAGTACTATTATTATCATTTTATTAAAATAATAAATCGTCGGCTCAGAATACTTTTGTCGTATATATGCATAAAAAAAATAATAATAAACCTTAGTGTATACCAGTTTACATGGGACAAAGATCGAAATACCTAAGACTTTATTATTATTATTATTATTATTTTTATTTTTTTTTTCATTACAACAAAAGTATTCCGAGCCGACAAAATATAAGGAAGAAATCGTCTGTTAAACGATAATTGATACTGTAATACGATTTGATAGTAAAATGAGGTGCTGAAAATGACAGTATGCTATGCGCATTGCTGACACCGTGATGACATTATGCTCCACTTTTGAATTAACATACTTTCTACTGAAGAAATGGAGCAGCTAAAACTCAAGTTAGATTTTTTATTTTTCCATTCTGTAATTTGAACTGTAGCTTACTCAGCCTCAAATCTAAATTTCAAGCAATTTAGTTGGTACAGTATTTTTATTTTATTTTTCAACCACATAGTTTGAAATTCTGGAAAACACTTATGAAGCTCAGAATGCTACTGTAAAAATTGCAATGATGGAGAAAAACATCTGACTTGAGTTGTAGTTGTGTTATTACCCAATAAGTAAATCTGTAAAAAAAAAAAAAAAAAAAAAAAAAAAAAGTGGGTATGTTTACCTGTGTATTCTTCATACTCTGATGATTCCTCTGACGATTCTTCCAGTTTGAGATCATCTTCTCTTTCCAGGAGTTCTAATTCTTGCTGTAAATATATATAAAAAAAAAAATCTTATTAGCAACAAAGTTTTGCATACTTTCAGCATTAGAAGAAGAGCTAGCATTCAGGTGCATTCACATTTTCATTTATTTGCTGTACCTTTGCAGAGCAAAATAATTATTCCCATTTAAAGCTACAGTAATCTCAAAGTTACTGTACAACAAATAAATGAATAAGTGAATGCAATTTTACAGTGTTCTACTACAAATAGACGCAACTTTGCATTTTACAAAACACGTGAAAAACGTAACAACATTTTGATATAAATGAGCAATCATTTTCTTCACATAATAGATGAAGTATAATATATTATTTTGCCCTTGTTGCGTCAAAAGGGCTTGCTTGCATTTGGATACTTTTTTTGCAAAACGGTGTACTTGCATTTGGTCAGATTCGATGCTGTGTGTGCATCCCTCATACGGTTCACATGTAAAACCAAGTGCAAGTACGCCTTTTGTGGTACTGGATAAAAATGCAAGTACGTACGCCTTTTGTACGACGGCCTTGAAATGCAAGTATGTACACCCTTCGAATGCAACAAGAACAAAATTTACTACACCTCCTCCTAAAAACATACCTCTTTAGATTTTTGGCTTAACAGTTTTTGTCTGATGGCAGCACGACGTCGCTCCCTCTCTTCTTCATTATCTTCATTTTCATCATCATCACTCTCGTCGCCAGGAATCAGTACTGTACCTCCAGATTTTGCCTTTTCCTTTTCTTCTACTTCTTCTTCTTCTTCAGATGACCCATCTAAGATCTCTGGTGCGTGTTTTACTCTGTGACGTTTTGCTCTCTCTGTGAGGTCCCCATCTTCATCTGAACTTCGTACGCTTTAATCTACTCAATCTTCTGTCGAGCTGCTCATCAGGTTCATCATCATCAACTTGTCTTGCAGCAGCAGCAGCAGCGGCAGCAGCTCTGACATAACACAAGCATAATATAACACAAGGTCCATAATATCAAGACTTACGGATGATACAGTCAGTGCCACTTAAGGATGTTTGCGATTAATCGAAATCAAGCCATGAGCCAATAGACGTTCAAGCGCTCAAGATCACTAGGAGGTGGGGTAATGTTAACTAAATAGAGAGTTTTTAGGCGCTCTCTCATTGGTCGCATCCTTAGGTGTCGCGAACTGTATACTGTATGTATTCTATATGGTAATACATATGTATGTACTACTGTGTTCCCCATTTTCTTCATGACATTAAATTTGTACTGTACTAGGAACCAAGTTGAGTGCATGAACAGAACAGGAAATAAAATCAAATTTTATTAGGTTACAGTTAGGTTACTTACCGTAATAATCGTTTTTCTTTTTGCCTCTGAAGAAAATCCTCATCGCCTGATTCGCCTTCAGAACTGCTGTCTGGTGCATAGTCTGGTCTTTTACCCGAAATGTAGCGATGAACCTTCACTTTTTGCATAGACACTTCACCTGTAGAGAAATATTTTAAAGGTTTCATTAGGAAAATTATTTACAAATGCATACATAATAGTAGTAAAAAAATACAAAGCAGGTCACAAAGACAACGTCAACATAAACGAACTTAACATGTTTTCATATTTTTACCTTTATCATTGCGTACTGGGATGGCACCCGCCGTACTCTGAATTGCAGAAATAGCAGTCAAGTTGTTGGCCATTTTCAAGCTTTTTAAATCTTATTTTAATAACAAAAAACACAGAAATTTAATGAAAAATACTTTTACAACGACGAAAGTTTATAAAGTGACGGCCGCCATTTGCAAACTGTGACGTCATAAAATTTTATTAAAGCAGCGGTAAATTTCAAACTTGCTGAAAGCCCAACTCACAGTAGATGGTATAATTTACTGTGAGCCCAACTTTAATTAAAATTTCTCTACGTGGAGAGAGAGAGAAATTCCAGCTCATGACTTGATCCCACAGAATCTGACCCCATCGAGATATGCCCTGCTCCTGCTATGCTTTCTTATTCCCAGAAGATTGGGCAGATCAAAAGAGCTGTCTCTCAGGAATAAGGTTTGGTAACGTTACGGGTTTATAGTTATAATTTCTCTTATATTTATTATTATATTATTAACTAGTCATTTCTTCTTTTTAATAGAGATTTTATATTCTTTATCTGAACTACACTCCAAAATATAAAATAAAACTCAAAAAATTATACAGAATATAAATGTAAACAATTTATTATTTTATATATTTTACACAATAAACATTATTAAAAAATATTTTTAAGATATTAGTAATTAGACAAGAGATTCCATAAAAAAATTATCTGTCAGTTTTGAGTTTTCAAATTGTCCAGGCCCGAGAAGGATGGATGCATTCTTAAGTCTTGGTTTGTGGTTGTTTTGGCAAACCTGAAGAAAAAAAGAAACAAATAAAAGTTTTTCAGTATAATATTATATCTATAGAAAATAAATTAAACAAAATACTCTTATTATATAGAAGAGTAGCTGGTGTATTTTAATTAAAGAAGTATGTATATTAAAAGCAGTGTAGTCGATCACCTTTTTTTCGATCTGATCGCAATCTCATCAATTGAGATCTGACTCGATCAGATCATCACGATCAAGATCACTAAAACACTACAAGCAGGTCCAATCAATCAGATCAACGATCATTTGATTGAAATTTCTCTTAATTTTTATTTGATTTTACATTTTTACTTTTAAATGTATTTACATTGCAAAAAAGCATTTCGTATAAGAAAAAAAAAAAGGATTTTTAAATAAAAAAAGTTTCAATATAGAATTTTAAAAAAGGTTATTGTTTTTAAAATAGTTTCTTACCTAGAAAATACCTTTATTCTGTGCCTTACAGAGAGGTATTTCTATTATTTTTTTTAATACGTATTAAAAATACGTACCTAAAAAAAAAAAACTTAAAAATTTGAACTTGAGAACGGTTTATATAAAAAAAAAAAAATAATAAAAAAAAAAAAACGTTTGATCACAGCTCTAAATGAGATTGAAATCAGATTTAAATCATTTTATTAAAAAGGGGTTGATCCGATCATGATCGTGCTCTGAATGCTCTGATCGTCATCGGATCTAAAAACGATCAATCGAATACAACACTGCAATTAAGTATGCACACATTTTCTACCACCCCTAATTTTTTTTACTAGCTCTTTCCTCCCCTCCCCCTAATATTTATTTTACATTGATTATATTAAAGACGTAGAACACTTTGAACAAAAAAAAACTTGTCTAATATCCTAACATACCTAAATATCAACATTGATTTTGACCTGAGTCATTGATTTCTAAATTATTTTCTATTCATAAAATGGTGCGTGCGGACTCTGACGCCACAGCTTGCCTGGTTCACGCGCACATAAAACAAGCAAGCTGTGACGTCAGAGTCTGCATGCATAATTTAGTGCATGGAAGATAAATTAAAAATCAATGACTCCAGCCAAATCAATGTTGATTTTCAGGTGTATGTTAGGATATTAGACAAGTTTTTTGTTCAAGGTGTGTTCTACACCTTTAATCCAGAAAAATTAATTGGGTCCACAAAATTTGAATTGCTTGATTTGGATAATTCACTTAATCTGGATTTTGAAAACACTGAAATACTTAACTCTTATTTATCATACTGGTTACGGTCAAAGGGCATAAGTTACTTCTGAGCGTACCGTAATGCAAAAATCAGTTGACTAGTGCCCTTTGACCGCAACCAGTATGATATGGTATAGGCTCATTCTCCCATTCAAAGAACTTTTTAACATTGTGAGCACAGTATTTTAAATGGCACTTCTGTGCGCTCTTGTTTGGGACTCGTTGCTCAGCTCCCTAGTAGGTTTATCAACTTCAAACAAATTTCTATGAAGTTGTAAGGATGTGGTGACACTGGCCAAAATAATAATATTAAATAAATAAAGGGCGGAACCATCGAATAGATGGTACGGGTTGAGTGACCCCCGGACAACATAATGGTGCAACCGAGAGGATGAGCCAGTACGATAGAGCTATATTGTTCGTTGCCTATATCTGTTGTCACAACTTTTATATTCTTCCTCAGTCATATACTTACTTATAATTAAAGAGGCTCCATAGTATTTCTTTGTCGAGCATAACAACCTAGACACGCGAAGATTCCCACAAAACTTATAGCCAGTCCCATCACCAATGCCATGGCATCACCAAAGGCCATGGCATAGGCACCTTGACATGTTGCCAACAACGTAAATAGCACGTAAATCAAGTGCCACATCTGTAAACAGTAAAAAAAGAAATAATCAATACTCAAGAAAATCATTCATAGCTACTTAATTAAGAAGGTTTAAGAACATGAATAAGCAAAATAAAAACTATGTATGCACATTACAACATACATACGTACATGCCACACACACTGAACCATATACGAGCTTAACGTTAAGTCAGTACATACTTACAAAATGTATTATTTTATATGTATAATTTAAAATTAAGCCAGTTTTAAATGCATATGAAATTGTACTAAATTATACAAGTTATTTTATTAAAAACAGATAAAGTAAATAAATAAAAACAAACCTTTTTCTTTTTTTGTGATCAGCTGCAGTTTAAAACATTTATCATGTGACCAAACCGGACCAAACATTAGCCAACGTGATAAAAGAATATTTACCAAAATTTATCAAAAAAAAGTTCACACATTTGCATACTACCAAGGAAATAGTTTAAAGCCTATAAGTAAAAGATTTTAAAACAAATTTAAATTTTAAGTAAGAAAAATTAACATAGGACCTTCATAACTTTAAGTTTTTGTTGGGTATGAATTTTAGTGTAAAATTTTCAATGTTGGTAAAAATATATTGCGCAGAAATTTTTGAAAATATCCTGCGAAGATTGAAAAAAATAAATACAGGGCATCAGAGGGTAAAATGTGTACGATAGAGAAAAAAAATTGATATCTTGTATAAAAAAAATGTAATGTTTTTGCCCTTAAAGATAATAATAATAATAAAAGCTTTTTGTATTGATTTGGCAAAACTCCAAACTATTTATTTGTAGAATTTTTGGTTCAAAAAGTTTTATTTTTGTTTTTTTACAGTATAATATTAATTATATTTTAGTTCAACAGTTTTTTTGTACTTATTAAAATATATAATTTCAAAATTGATACTTGTTATTAGTATTGTTTTATAAATATATAAATTTTGTAATCATGACATTTATTTTTGAATTTCAAGCAAAGTGCGAAATTTTGAGGCATAGCTATTTTTTTATGATTGCAAGTATTTTTTGTTTTATTATTATAATTTTTTTATTTTATTTATTTATAATTAGTAGTTTCAATCCAATGCCACTTTACAAAAGTGAAAACACATTGATAGCTTTATTTTAACCATTGCATTGTTTTTCCCTACAAATAGCAGCCATAAAACAAAAAAATTAATCATATTTGAGACTATTTACAAAAACTATGATTTTTAATCAAGTTTACATAATACTATCATTTTGTTATAATAATTTAAAGTTAAGTTTATTTTACACTGTCTCTTCACCCACTTTTAGAAAAGTACAAAATATAAATATGTAAACACTTGATATCACACAGTCACGTTTCGTTATAGTTCCTTGATCATCCAGCACACCTAGATATTTTGTCTATAAGAGAGCATTTTTTAACCTAAGTGCAATCTTGTTACATATAGTGTCAAAGTGATGTTATTCACTTGCACTGTATTAACATGTTTAAGTACATAAATAAATCACATAATGAGGAAGGTGAATTTTTTTAACCCCCACTTTTTATGACAATTTTGAAAAGAGTGTTCAAAAATTTTGAGGCGTTATTTTTTCTTAGAACGATTGGAGCATGGGAAGTATTTATAATTAATTTTGAAAATCGACCTAAAAAGCCTGTGACGTCATCAATCGGGCATTTATTTCGGAAAGTATTGACCATAGAAAGTTCAGTAGCCATTTTTTTGAAATCCTGAGAACGAGCTGATTTCATTAAACTAGTTACTGAACCTCAAACGATTAGTATTTGCCGAGAAAAAAGTGGACTGATGACGTCACAGGCTTTCTAGGCCGATTTTCAAAAATAAATTAAAAATACTTCGCATGCTCTAATCGTCCTAAGAAAAAATAGCACTTCAAAATTTTTTAAAGCTCTTTCCAAAAATATCATAAATTTAACAAAAGAATTTCAATTCACCTTCCTCATTATGATGTAAATACACTAGGAAGGACTTTTTTTTCTGCTGACGAAGAAATTAGTTAGGTAAATTTATTGATATGTTGAGGAAGGCTACAACATTTTTTAGGAGATAATATTATTTCATATTTTAAACGAGGTCATTGTCCAAAATTGATTGAAATGTGAATTTCTAATTTTTGAGTTCACTAAATACTTAATTTTTAAAATCATGCATGTGGGCATAGGAAAAGTTCACGCCTGTGACATCATTTCACAACTTTCAAAAATTAATTAAAAATACTTAATGAACTCAAAAAATTAGAAATTTGCCTTTCTATTGATTCAGGACAACAAAGACAACACCCTCTTTTAGAATATGCAATAATATTACCCCCTAAATTTTGTTTAACCTGCCTCATTGCGACATTAGATCTTATTTTTTAATATCAGATATTCATAAGATTTACATATACCAAATTTGTAATCTGATCAATAAATTAATTTTATATATTTAGTACAGCTTTTAATGTAATTAGTTAGGAAAGGTTAAAACCATTTCGGTTTGAATTGATAATCAAAGAAAAGGATAGGAGAAACCAACAAGCGCCTTACCACGATGAGGTCCGCAGCTCGGTGAAAATCTTGATGGCACAGGTTACACACATATTTACAATTTTACTAAGACGTTTCGAGGGCAACAGCCCTCTTCTTCAGTTGCTTAGAGTGTAGAGACTACACTTAGTACAGCTTTTAAGTTAGACAAAGCACTTTTTGAGTTCTAAAATAGAAATCATGATATTTGTAAAAATATCATAAAAAATTTTATACTGAGCAATTTACTTATCTACTTAAACATGACAGTAAACACAAGTTCAATTATATACATGACACTCTCCTATCCATTGTTCAAAACTAACTAGATGAAATGTTCCATTGTTCTGTGAGAAACTCACAGGCATCATCTCATGGATTGATGACCGAGGGATCAGAGCTAGCCATATCAAGTTGACACTGCACAATGTCCGCAAGAGCAGCTTGTATTTGCTCCAGCAAGCCTTCACCTCTCTTCACTACCTCTTGTAATCTCTCAGCTGCCTCCTGATTCTCCTGCTCAAGTCTTCGCAAGCTTGCAACCTGCAAAATTCATGCCCAAAGAATATGAAATCAAATTTCTCCACTGTATATCCTATTAAATTTAATAACTTTAAGTATCGTATTACCAAATATAAATGCAAGATCAAACAAAAATTTATTTTTTTAGGGAGGGGGGGGGGGGGAGGGGAGAAGAAGAAGAAGAAAAAAAAAACCTGACGTCTGCTTTACAGTAATTAATGAGAAAATATTATTTAATAAGTTTAAAAAATCTATTTAAAAAATAGTAGGTAGAGATTAGAGCATGTTAAATTAAAAATTAATAAAACGCAAAGATTCTCTAATTTATATAGTAAATTAAAGACTATCTGTTAACTAGCACAAGCTAAAATATTTGGTCCCTAGTCCCAATTTACTGTAGGTATAAATTAGAGAATATTCGCGTTATATTAACTTTCACTTCAATGTGCTCTTATCTCTACCAACCATTTTTTGAATATATTTTTTAACTTATTAATTGTTTTTTCCTTATACATAAAATATTATTTAATACTGTATCAATACTTACATGCCTTCATCATTATTTTTTATTTCATATTATATATTTCAGCAAATTGTCAGCAAAAAGCACATTCTAATTTTTATTACATTCAAACGTTATTATTAGTTTAGTTTAATGTTAAACAAAAACAGGCAATTTTACTTGTCCGATACATTGGTGGTTTTTTCTTTAAAGTAGGGCTAGTCTTTACCAAAAATTGGCCATTAGTTTTCTTTGTTTTGATACTGACATAAAATAGTTACTCTCAGTTATACAATAGTAAAAATATAGAAAATAAATATTTATTTTGTGAAATATTGTCTTGCCTGCACTACATATTGATGGCTCCTCGGAAAATCAAACTATCTGCAGTCTCCTTGCGCCTCAAATTTGGAACATCTGTGCTCTCCGTCTCTGCTGAAATTGAAGCATCTCTTACTAGCGCACCATTACAGATGCTTCAATTTCGGGAGAGGGGGAGAGCGCAGATGCTCCAAATTTGAGGTGCTAGGAGACTACAGATAGTTCGGTTTTCCGCGAAGCCATCGATATTCTTAAGTGCTCAAATCTCTCAATTTTATCAAATCTTCTTATTCTGTGTATGTACCCTTAACTCCCTTGCAATTTTACAAATTTAATTAACTACTGACTTAATTAGTATGAATTTTTAAATTACTATTGCCTTTCCTATTCTATCCTTTTTTTATATTATTATTACCATTATTGTAAAAATTTACTAAATTTTCCTTTATTATTAAACTATTTTTTTACACAACAAACATTTGAGGCCTTCATTAAAATTCACTCACATCTATAACCAGACTTATTATCTCACCTGGAGTTCTGTTGATGAATCATCGCTAGGCAATGAATCAATTAGCACGTCAATGTCCTTAGAACAACGCGCCACCAGTGTAGCAAATAAATGAGCATAATCTGTAACATCACCAATAGAATTTAGAACCCAAGATAAAACATGAACTAGAGATACATTTAAAGTTACCATCCTCAAATATAAATTAAAAATATTATATCCCTATTTATTGTGCCGGTAATACAGTAGCTGAGGGATACTTTTAAAGTTTGTATGTTTTTTTGAAAATGACGTGTTTTTTTTCCATAATGTATTTAAAATTTTAGTTTTACATCTCTGAAAACAATTTTCTATTGATGTCATAATAGCGATATATATAGGCCTATATATATATATATATATATATATATATATATATATATATATATATATATATACATATTGCTGTAAGTTGGAGTCACTTTGACGATTGAAATCTCAAGTCTTAGATTAATTTGATGTTGTAGTAAGCAATTTGTGTATCTCATTTTGTATTTTGTATTTTTTTTTTTTTTTTTTTTGTCACGGTATGTAATATGTGTAAGTCAACCAAAATCTACATTATGTTCGGAAAGAACTTACACATTTTGCTTCCCGTGACAACAAAAACAAAAATGAGATACAAATTTTGCTTCCAGTGATAAAAAAACGAGATACACATATTGTTCGCTACAGCATCAAAGCAATATCGAATTTATATCGAAATTATATTTTTTTAATCAAAAATTTATTTAAAAAAATGTGTATAAAAAGTATGCTAAATTGCCCCAATTTACCAGTATGGTAAATGGGGAATGAAACTGATTAGTACACAAATTTTTACCTTCTTCTTGTTGCTGAGATTGCTGGGATGGAGTTTGAGAACCACTGAAGCCTGGGAACTTACTGGGAGGCGCGCTTTGTTGTAAAATACCAATGCTGTTGCAAAAATGCTCAGCTTGCTATAACATAAATGTTGTTATTAGAACCACGTTTTTTTAAAAAAGAATTTCTCATTGCTTATTGTGAGTGCTGTCATCAAAAGATAAGATGAAAAGATAGTTCAGGTCCAGTTTCCTTAAATCTGGTAATACGAATCTAAAAAAAAAAATATATGAGTGATAGTTTCCATAGTCATTTAATCCCATGCTGCCTGATAACTATAATAATAATATCATAGCTATTCATACTCCATATAATATATGGAGATATGCCAGGAGTAGAGCCCACATAGCTCAACACAGTCACATCAATTTAATAAGACATGGTGCCTCTTTCGATTTGTTTATACTTTGTTATGCCTTTCATATAATATACTGTATGACAAAACAGTGAAACTGACCATTTTTTTTTTTATGTACTTTAAATTATTTAACATCTTATTAAGTTACAGTATATATCGATCTTCTTGCGTCAAGATGATCGAAGCTTCTACACTTTACAAATTTCCAAAAAGTGACTGATCTACACTTTACAAATTTGTGGCTACCTGGCAAATTCACATCTGCTTTATATAACAGAAGCCGCGTTAAGTGTACATCGTTCATTCTTTGGAAATTCACATCTGCTTTATATAACAGAAGCCGCGTTAAGTGTACATCGTTCATTCTTTGGAAATTTGTTCAGTGTAGAAGCTTTATTTTGATGCGAAAAGAGTGATAATATGTACAGCTCTGGTCAAAAGTTCCCGAACAAGCAACCCGCAACCACTCTATGCTATCTTTATGGCAAAACGCAGTGGCCGCCGCTGCCCTGTTCGGGAATTTTGTCCAGAGCTGTACATAGCTCTATTTAACTAACAGAACCACTGGCCAACTTCTGGTTGTGAAACTTTGGTAAGGCCCTACCTTTTATAATATACAATGTTAAATGATTGAGTACTGCATCTACACATCATGACCAAGGCGTCCAACTATAAATTGACTGATAAAGGAAGAACTGTTTTGAGGCCAACTTTAAGCAATTTTGCTTACATCCACTTCCGTTTCCACTTACTACGCATGGCGTATGAGTAGTAAGTCAAAATGGAAGCGGATGGAAGCAAAATCGCTTAAAGTCGGACTCAAAACAGTTCTTCCTTTATCAGTAACATATAAATATGTAGTGTACAAAATATCTTTTTTTTTATGTATAAGTATGCGTACATACTAATGAATTCATATAGTTACAATCATAAATAAATAGATTATATAATACAGATATGAATACATCATATTTACACATAGCATACTCTGGTGTCTATAAGTTCTCTTGGCTATTATTAAAACCCTTGGCCGTAGGTCGTAGCAGCCCCCACCCTGCCGCACCTCTATAAAGGTAGTTATCATGTGAATACACATAATAATGACATAATATCATATCATATGACTGTGTATGTATCTATACATATATGAAATTATGATGACTATGTAAATGCTGCTCGAACAATCAACTTGTTGTGCAAATATTTTTAGTGTTTTAATTTAAAACACTAAACTTGCCAAAAACAGTTTTTCTATATAAATAATACTTTTGTGTATTTATATTTCATGAATAAATTAGAACTACATGGAAAATGACAATATTAACTACAGAATTTTGGGTTATTTTGCAATGCCTTGATAGTTCTTCATGGGAATCATATGGGCATGCAAAATTTTGACGTTCGATTTTTACCATAAGTTCATTCTGAGAGAATAAATTTTGTTGTTCAAATTAAAGAACAATTATTGTATTTTTGATATTAATTACGCTTATTTGAAAAAGACCATTGATTAAGCTTAAAATACAGACCTGATTGACCATGTCTTGAAGTTGTGTTAATCTGTCCGCCATCTTTGTTTTTGTTGTCAATAAAAGAAAGGGCGGTAAACTTTTAAAGATTGCCAAGCCGGCGAACTGCCGGTGCCGGCGAACGCCGGCCACAAAAAAAAAAAAAAAAAAAAAAAAAAACGATACGACATAATGATTTTTATAGATGCACTATTATTTCATTAATAAATAAATGCTGATTTTGAAAGCAATTAGCTACATTTCAAGTTAAAATGGTCTAAAATCTTCAATAAAAGTTTAAATTATGCTGTCCAGGTCCACTGCTTCTGCAATGTATTCCCTTTATAACGCCGAATCCTGTCCAAAGTGTCTATATATTGTCTTTATTTTCCTCTAATTTGTGACCTCTAGGCACTACAGCGTCCCCATTTCATTGTTACTCACCACATGGAGTGTGCGCAGAAGACGACTCATATTGGTGATTTATAGGAACATAGACCTATATACTAGGCATGTTTCTCTTATTTTATTGATACAGTATTCCCAATCCTTTTAACATATATTTTATAAAATAATACTTGTCTATGTTAGAACCTTTCATCCCAAGTCCCAAGAGAATCCTTGTGTTTTATTCAAATAAATAAATACAAAAAATTCAACGTGCTCTAATTTCTCTGCCTATTATTTTCTATATCATTTTTTTTTTCATTATTAGCATATTTATAATAATATATATATTATAATATATTATACGTGTATTTAGGAAAAGGAAAGATACCATCGCGGTATGGACAAACATGTGACGTTAAAATTTGATAGGGAGAAACCAAATGAGAGTTGGCGCCAGGCAGCAGCGTCAACTGAAAATCTCAAATGGCGATAGTGGTTTAAAAAAATATATATATTTGAAATTATACATAAAAGAATATTTTATAATTTCAGATCATGATTTCATTCATAAAAAAAAATCCATATTAAATATGTAAGAGAGAATTACAATTATTTATTTTGAAGTAGACAAAAACATATTATGCAGTGAATTACATTTAATTAAACATAACATACATCACAAGAACTGAAAGTAAGAAAGATAAGTGGTGTTCATTTAAACTTGCACAACAGAGGGAGTTGTTGTGATGCCAGTACTGGCATTGATAGCCAACTGCTTGGCTGAAATATTGGGCAGATCAGTGACTCCATCTTTGTTGATCATCTGGACCTTGAAGTTTGGAAGGTTGACAATGAGGCGACGATGAACCTCCTCCACACACTTCACCAACACGTCATAGCCTTCTTCAGGGGTCATGTCTGAAATTCAAACATCACATTTATTACTAAGCACATTAGTCAATATATCTTAACGTGATCTTAACACTATCTGTGCATGTAAGCATTTTTTCCAAGATGATAAATTGAAATTACATAATACATAATTAAGGAAAGAAATCAACTTTGCGACAATTTATTGATACAAAGCCAATAGAATTACAAGTACAGTACAGTAGCTAGATTTGAAAATGAGATAGTCTCTCATGTAAGGTGTCCCGTCAATTACAGTAATTAACACCTAAATTTCCCATTACTCAATTTTTGAAATCTCTGTCTACAATATCTACACGTTAATCTATCATCTATTTATCAATCAATATGTTTAAGTAATTATTAAATACTATAATATATAGGCCTAATATGTTAAAAAAAAAATTATAAAAATGAAATTTTAATAGCAAATAGTTGGAGAGATTAGAGTACATTAAATTGAAAATTAATAAAACACAAAGATTCCCTAATTTATATAGTTAATTGGGATTACTGATCAAATGTTGTAGCATACACGAGTGCTAGATGTTTTTTTAATTTCATCCCTAGTCCCAATTAACTACATATATCAGAGATTTTTGTGTTTCACAAATTTAAAATTCAGTGTGCTCTTAACTCTCTCCTACTATTTTATTATTATTTTTTATATATAATTAATACATAAATTTCTATTTTATAATTCAAACTGCAGAAATATCTCACTGCAAAATACACATGTACTGTAATCAAATACGTAATTGTTAGGAATATGATAATTTATATATTTTGTTTTATTACAGTAACTTGTTTCTTGCTCCTGTAAAGTATGATAATGCAGTACTTATAAAATGAAATTGAAGAAAATACTTCGTGAATAACGGATAAAAATGAACAATACAACATCTTGTGTAATTTTGATGGAAAAACATAAAAACCAAACTAGACACACTACTAGTACATATTAGCCAATACTTAAGGATTAAGGAATACTAAATTTGAAAAACCGCCACTATTACTATAGTCAGGAAAAAGGGAATTTGCAGTGATATCTCATGTAACTCATGTTTTGCCTTATCACTTTCAGATTGTTTTGAAACTTTTGGCCAGAGATGTACCTCATTAGGCAAATTAGAACAAAAGGTAGATATGAAAAGGTTAAATTTCATGTTGAAATGTTAAATTTAAAAAGGTTGTATTCTATCATTGTTTACTTTTTTGCCACTTTGTGTATATTCTTAACTTCTATTCCAGTCCTATGCTACTTCTAAAGTTTGTACTCCTCCAAAAGCAAGGAGTGATAAGCTAAGTAAAACTACCCTATAGTAAAAGTATAATAAAAAGGAGAAAAATATCAAATAATTTTATGTTTTATACTAGGGACCAGAACTACTTCTAATCTTTGCAGTTCTTAAGTACTGTGCTGTGGTTCCAAGACATGCGGTTCATGTTCATAAGAACCAGATGACAGTTCTTTTTTGCCCTGTCTTATACCTACTATAAGGTGGGGCGACTTTGCTGCCATATTTTTCACTCACTTTTTACTGTAAGACCTTCATGATTTGTACATTCTGAACATGTACTACTTATTAGCTTAGGTTTAAGAATCATGAAATTTCTTTACTAATTAGTTGTGTAATTATAAATATATAATTAGGAAAAAATCGACTTTGCGATAGGTTGATAATTAAAAGATAGATAGAAACACATAAAAAAGAGAGGTAAAAGATTTTTGGGGAATGAGAGATAATGAGCTTAGTTCAGGGACCCCGCAAAAGAGAGAGAAAAATATTCAAACCCAGGCCGAAATATGACGCATAGTGCGCCGTATGCACGGTGGTATGAACTAGAAGCTCGTAAGCAAATAGAGATTAGTTAATTACTGTAATTAGAGGATTTTTTGGCTTACAAAAGTAAATTAATTAGCAAAAACATCACACCAAAATACTCGACGCGACTCTCTCTAACCATGGACAACGCTGTTTTAGCCTACTGGGCCTCATCAGCATGGTGAGGAGAGAGAAGCAGTGATCTACCAGAGAGTAGCCCTGGTCAGAGATCGACTGCTGGAGTAGCATAGACTGCGCGGCCTTATATACCCGCAGCCTCGGTGGACGCTTAGCTTCCACCGCGGATTGGTTGCTACTCCGAGGCGCGCCAAATATTTGATATGCAACGAATATACCAAAAAAAAAAAAAAAAAAAAAAAAAAACTTTATGTAAGCCAGGGAGTAGAAAAATAGAAAGATAGTGGGATAAAATAGAGGGTAAAGATGGACAACACAAAAGAGAGGAAAAGGAAAAAATAATCGACATTGCGATATTTTGGTGCGACGTTTATGCTAATTAATTTACTTTTGTAAGCCAAAAAATCCTCTAATTAATTAACTAATCTCTATTTGCTTACGAGCTTCTAGTTCATACCACCGTGCATACGGCGCACTATGCGTCATATTTCGGCCTGGGTTTGAATATTTTTCTCTCTCTTTTGCGGGGTCCCTGAACTAAGCTCATTATCTCCCATTCCCCAAAAATCTTTTACCTCTCTTTTTTATGTGTTTCTATCTAGTTGTGTAATTAGTTAGGAAAGGTTTAAACCATTTCGGTTTGAATTGATAATCAAAGAAAAGGATAAGAGAAACCAACAAGCGCCTACACTCTAAGCAACTGAAGAAGAGGGCTGTTGCCCTTGAAACGTCTTAGTAAACTTGTAAATATTTGTGTAACCTGTGCCATCAAGATTTTCACCGAGCTGCAGACCTCATCGTGGTAAGGCGCTTGTTGGTTTCTCCTATCCTTTACTAATTAGTTGGTGAAAAATGTGGTGACAAAGTCACCCCACCTTATGGTACTTTTTTTTTAGAACGCTAAACCTTTTAAGTTAAGGGTACGACACCATTCAATTCTTATCTCACTTAGGCTCCACTCCTGCAATAGTGGCCAAAACAGCTATTAAACTGTTTCACCTGAAAATCTCTCCAGCTGCTTCGTACGGCATTGAAATTTTCTGGTCATTTATGTCTATAACAGACTTCAAAAATCTAGAATCTGTTAAGTCTCGGTACTTAAAACGGATACTTTGCTTGTCAAAATTTACGTCGTCAAGGCTGGTTTACGAGCTAGCAGGGGAGGAGTTATTTGTAACGGAACTACAAGTGAAATTTAAATTGTTAAAAACAGATAATTACATTAAATTTGTTAAGGATAGACTAAGTAAAACTGAAGATATCAGCCTGGCCTTCTATAATACCCCTGCATTTAATATTAATAATATTAATGGGTGGAAAGGCCCAAACTGTACAGACAGGCATGTTATTACCCGTTATGCGGTGCATGGTTTCCACCATGTAATCTGTCAAATTAAAGAATTTCACGAGTGTAATGATAAATGTGTATGTGTATTATGTAGTGGCCTATGTACTAGGTACCACTTACTTCATTGTCCATCTCGGACCCTATCATTAAGTCAATATGCAAAAATGTAGACCTATATAAATATTTATATAAATATGTATAAGTACACCTTGGTGTTTAATAAATAAATAATAAAGTTAGCATGGTCCAAACTTAATTTAACTTAAGAGAAACTAATTTTTTGAATGCAGTCTCGGGAGGGAAAAAAACTCATATAACTTGGGTCAGCCTTTATAATTGTACAATGAATTTACCTGGACGATGGAGTCTATCCATGATACTGAGTGAGAAGAAACCTCCATAGCCATGAGCAGCATAAGGCACCTTTACTACAGAAGCCAGGTAGTCAATAAAGAAGAGCTGAGCTCCTTCATCCTTGTCATAGCCAGCCATCAGCAAGTTTACCATGTATGGGTTCTGAAATTAAAATTAAATACCGTATTACTATTACAGCACATTGCTTTTAGTATCAAATTTTAATTTTTAAGTTCCAACAAACCTTCCATATAAACAAAGTTATCTAAAATATTAATTTATTTTAGTTTTGATTTTATAATTTGTTTACTTTTTTTTTTTTTTTTTTTTTTTTTTTTTTTTTTTACAAAATACAGTGCAAGATCTAGTACACAACAGAAATATATATAATATGTTCAAAATATAATACTCGCACTGGTATGAAGCACTGGTATACTATTGAAGCACTAAATTTTCAAATGAATTTTGTATAAATATATACGTCTACATCATGGTTTTACAAAGCTTTCATGACTACTGTACCTTAAATGCCCAATGGTTGTATAATATGTTATGATAAGCTCTTTTTTTTTAAAGTGCATTGACAATTTCATTTTTTATTGATATCATTATTTAACTTTGAGCAGCAATGCTGCATAAAATTTTTTGATTTCTCCTAAAATAAAAAAAAAAAAAAAAAAATGCAAACAGTCTACACGTTTTTAAGCAGCAAAATATTATTGCCACGCAAAGTTACAGACGAGTATATCAAAGTTGCCGTAGACTTTTCTGCAAAAATAAAATAGGTAGCAGAATTTTGCTGCGGACACTGAAAATCTACCCAATTTCACAGAAAAAAAAAAATCAATTGAGCAAGGTTCAATTTTCTGCGAAAATGCTACGCAAAGTTACAATAACAAAACAAATAGTATGTGAATACATTTTAAAAATTCAGGTACAATATGCCATGTGCATAGGTTCTTAAAAACAATATTTTACATATTAAATGTATGCTCACTATGTGATGAGGCAAGAGCAACAAAATAATGACAATGTGGGATGATAATTGAACTTGGGGTGTAACATTAAGTATTTTGAAAGCACATTGCTCAGGTATATTCAAAGTTTTGTACCCTGTGTTCAATAGTGTAGTTCGCAAACCCTGTTTTCTTGCACACAAAAAATGCACATTACATTTAAATAACCATAGTTGATTGTCATTTTAGTAGCAGAAAACAAGGTGTACAAACAGCATTATTGTTATGGTAAATGTAGTTATCGGCATGCCACAGTTATCGGCAGGCTCTTTTTATGGCGAAAGTAATAAGTTTACGAGATTCTAACTAGAACCAATCATCTTAGAATTCCGTCAACTTGCCAGACCACGTCTTAAAACTCTTTAATCACTAGAGGGGGCCAAGATAAATAGGGGTGCCGATAATTGCGGCTGTGTAGGTTTGGCTGCTTTTTCTCTACAATACTATAGGTATGCCTGGAGTAATTGGTTACCCCTATATGAATTCATTTCATATAGGGGTGCCCAATTACTCCAGGCATACCTAGGAATTTCAACCTGAAGACTCTTAAGCTGCCGATAACTAGTACATTTACCATACCTACACCCCATAACTGTATCATATTTATGTGGTATGTATGTACCCTAGACCGTAGGCAGTCTGCAAGGGTCTTGCGGGTGTAGCTAGCAATAGAGCTGGGTGAAAGCTCGTAGCTGTTGCGCATTTTATAAAGCTGCATGTTCTTGCTGATGTACTCTGCAAACTGAGTGGTGTCCCCACTCTCTCCACACACAGCCATCACCATCTGTGATGACACTTGATGTAGCTTGCTCTCGTCTGTGGGTAAAAAATGAATTTCAGAAATTAAGTTTTATGACAGAAAATAAACTTAAGCTATGATAGTCATGTTAAGGGGGATGAAGCCGTAAATGGATGTAAAATATGAACAGAGATTTTGAGATGACATGTCATGTCCAAGTGAGTGTGGTCAGTGGTGCGACTATATTTCGGCGACCGATTTCTTTACAAAATACGTACCGTCTTTCATCACCAAAATGCTGTGAGCATTTGTCATATCTGCAGCAATAAGCACAAAGTCATTAAAAGCAATTCCAAGTAGACACTCCATTTTTATATCAGAAAATAAACGACTTTTGAGAAGAACTAAGAATTTTACAAAACACAACAAAACTTGTCAGTCACGATTACAATGTTGCCAAATTGTTTCAAAGTAAAATTTGAATAAAAAAGTTTTTATTTTTTAAAATTATCAATTCTAATTAAATATCTTAATTTACATTTAAAATAAATATTTTCAATTTTCTTATTTAACTCAAATAATTTTAAGCGATATTTTACAAAGTTATGATCGTTATCATTTGGCAACGTTCAGACAGCCATTTATTTTTTAGCGGCGAGTTGGACAGGTATGTAAAACGTGGCTATATATCTTTAAATCGTAAATTATCCGTGCCATCGTATCATTTAATAATTAGTAAAATATTTCTTAGTTTCAATAAATGTATTGTCTAAAACCTCAAAGCCTTAAAATTGGTCCATTTTGTTTTTAATAGTTCTAAATTATTGAGTGAACGAGACCATGTTTAGCTCGCATGTTTCACCCCTTACTGTATTTTTTTGTTTTTAAGAAAGTTGTATTTGTTTTATGTGTTTGTCACCTTCGCAGTTTGAAGGAACTGTATTACTTAATTTCTTAGCTCTGAAATGTATTACATTCCAATTAAAATAAACATATTTTTACTGTATATTTTATAAACAATGGACGAAAGTACAGCTGTCAACCTAAATTTTGCATTATTCTACATAATATTCAGTTTTTAATTGTGTGCCTTTGTTATTGTAGAGCCGCCTAGCCTGTCATCATGGCACCCAAAAGGAATAATATGATCCCTAATGGCCATTTCCACAAGGATTGGCAGAGATTTGTCAAGACCTGGTTTAATCAGCCAGCTCGCAAATATCGTAGAAGGCAAACCCGTATCAAGAAAGCCCGTGTGATTGCCCCCAAGCCCGTAGCTGGCCCTCTGCGCCCAATTGTTAGGTGTCCCTCTTCACGTTATCACACCAAGGTCCGTGCTGGACGAGGATTCTCTTTGGATGAAGTTAAGGTATGTACATACATACATAGGCACCGATAATGCTTGGATGTTCATACTTAACATATGTATGTACATACCTATACATACCGGTATTATTAATGTGGTAGCCTACAGAAGGTGCACTCTGACTTTTGAGTATGTATGAACATATATCAAAGAACTGACCATTGCGAATTGATATGTGTACACCTCTGGCCAAATTTAAGAACTGGGCAGCAGCGGCTATGTTTTCTCATAAAGATAGCATTGTGTGGTTGCAGGTTACCTATGTACATATATGCAAAGCATTCTCAAACTATTGGCCAGAGCTGTACATATAACAGTTAAAAACCTTACATTTTGCATCTTACAAGTATGCATCAATGCAGAAAAGTAATAAGTCACAATTCCATTAATAGCTTTTTAAGGGTTATTTCATTGGATAAAGTTGATGTCAATTAAAGCCACTTTGAGAAATATTGACCAGTTTAGTGTTACCAGCAAGTCCACTTCTATACTCTGTATCCCTGTAGTTTAATGGATCCAGGAGATTGATAGTCTTTTTGGAAGATTTCAACTGTCACCTTGGCCAGTAATTGTGTCTGAAGTATTCATATACATACAATGGGGTTAATGTTTGGCCATTTGTTTACTTGTGATGTATCCATGTTACCCCTCTTCCCCAAACATTCAATTTTTGATAAGAAATGTAATGATTATTATAAATTTACACACTTAATAATTATAATAATGAGTCATTGATAAATTGATACTCCATACGATAAGTTCCAGAAAACATGCCATCACCGATAGTACAGTATTAATGGCATTTTGAATCAACATTTTTTTTTTCTCTTCTGGATAAAAGAAACTAAAATTTAAGAATTTGCAGATGGTATTGCCTCAAAAAAGTACTAACAAAGCAAAAGTATTGGGTATACAGATCCCTAGTACTTACTGTTATGACTTTTTAAGTGGCATTCTATTAATTTTTGAAAATACTTTTCATGTCTAGGGATTACTAGTGATAATTGCCCAATAAGTCGGTAAACATTATATTGATAATTATTATTGCAATCACATGGTAGTGTCTGTCATTACTCGTTGTTGCATTTTACTAATTTTTTTCTTTGTTCTTCTGTTTTACAGGCTGCAGGCTTAAACAAGAGTTTCGCAAGAACCATTGGTATTGCTGTAGACCACAGAAGACGTAACAAGTCTGTTGAGAGCTTGCAGACAAATGTACAGCGACTGAAGGAGTACCGCAGCAAGCTCATCCTCTTCCCCATCCACCCCAACAAGAAGCTCAGAAAGGGAGATGCTACCGTGAGTATTTATTATAACAAAATCTTATATTCAATATTTTATACTCATTGCATTCAAATCAGATTTGCTGGAAATATTTTGTGTCGCTAGTCTAGGTATAGGTACACCTCTGGACAAAAGTTTGAGAAAGGGGCATAGGCGGCCGCAGCGTTTTCTCATAAAGATAACGTTGGTTGCGGGTTGCCTATGCAAATCGTTCTCAAACTTTTGGCCAGAGTTGTACATGCCATACAAATTTACTTATAAGTAAGCTTACAATCATTTTTTGAAATTAAATACAGTAATTTATTTGCATGAATAGTCCATAATATTAGGATTATAATAATAATTCCATTAAGCGCAAGCCTGCATAATATTTAATTCAACAATAACTGAACTTTGCAGAATATGGGGGAAGCACGCTTTCATTAACTCTGATTCTTGAATAAAACATTTTCTATCCATTTTCTTTAATAATTAAGTGCTTTTTATAATGACTTAACCTGTGTGGAGTGGCAAGGTTTTAAAGTTGAAAATATCTTATAAATAAAATATTTATGAAACTAAAATTTAAAAAATTAAAAGAAAGAAAAGGAGAGATAAACTAGAGCATTGGGAAGTAGGCAAGACATGGCACAAAATTACTTTACAGTGACTTCAACAAAAATAAGTTGATAGTTCATAACCTTTTCGTAATCTATTGGTGTTGTATTTGTTTAATTAGAAATTACTTTCATTCTCACTATGTAAGTGTCCCATACAAGCATAACCCTCACCATCTCCCATTCCCCAATTTTTCCTAATTTGTGTGCTCTTTTTTTTTCATCAAAAATTAGTCAATTATCAGAAAGTCTATTTTTTATTATATCTAGTACAGTACGTGTAATAATTTAAGTCTGGCCATTTTAATATAATTTAATCATTTGTGTACAATCTAAAAAAGTTCCTCTACTTACAAAAAAAAAAGTAAATTTTTATTGTATGACTGAAATTTAATTCATATTTTCAAGTATATACTCTGTCATAAAAAATTAAACTCTTTTGCCTTAGAATAAAGGCAAAGAGTTAAATATTTTATGACAAGTATGTATAGTACATTAGTTGTAAGTGTAAAGTTATTGTGTTAATGAGAATTAAATATGACAAAATTAATTGTTAATATATACACAAGGAAGTAGAAATCCTAGTAAATATGTGTTTAAAATTACTGGCATCAGTGTAATTATTACTTCATATTAATATATTAAATCATTGCTTGTTACTAGATAATAAGTTAACAATGTAATTTGATGTTTGTTAACAAGTGATTTTATTTTGTTTACAGGAAGAGGAACGCAAGGTGGCCACACAGCTGAAGAGCAAGGAGGTGATGACAATCAGGCAACCTACCATCAAGTACAGACCTCGTGTCATCACTGGAGCAGAGAAGAAGTTCTCAGCCTTCCACGCCTTACGCAAGGTAAAACCTTTGTCAATATCATAAAAAGAAAAAGTAATACTCACCAAAAATAACTTCAAAAAAAAAAAACAAAAAAAAAAAGTCTTCCAAATAATAGAATATAATTCCCAGTATGACTATTGGAGAGTAGAATTGGCATATCTTCCCTCTCAAAGTTTTTTAAGTACTGTAGTGTACTTTGTTCCCTAGAGTTATACTCCTCCCATTTTTATTTGCATGTATATTAGATTTTTCTAATGATTATTTTATTGTTTTAATATAAGCACTTGACAAAGCTCTAACACCAATTCTCTAGATCTTTTTCATCTTTGCACCAACAGGAGGGGAAAAAAATACACTGTTGCAACTTTTTATTGTTCATAGATAGTGTGTGAAGGTAGTTCACTATTTGAAATAAAACTGAACAGTCATGAAATCTCGGCACTAAAAATTGTGTAAAAATATTTTTTTAATGCCTGTTTTTTTCTTCCAATAGTTTTATTTCAGAGTGAACCTTGAACGGGAAAAATATGTTCAAATTAGAAATTGGGGGGTAAAAATGATGCTAAAATAGCAAAATTCCCCAAGTTTCCCATTAGAAACTGAATGTTATTGTTTTTCTTATAGGCTCGTGCCGATGCCAAGATGGTTGGAATCAGAGCCAAGCGTGCAAGAGAAGCTGCAGAGAATGCGGAGGACATAACCAAGGCAAAGGACAAGAAGGCGGCAAAGAAGTGAGCGTGATTGCGGGGTGTACAGAGGTCAATAAATTGTTTGAAACTCTAAAAGTATTTATTATTATATTTGTTATTTACCTATAGAATAAGACAAATGAAATTGATATCAAAGTAGATTAAATAAGAAAAATTTTGGTGCTTGAAATGTTATAAAATAGATGTCGTCTTCTCTCTCTCACATATTTTTCCTGCTATTAGCTTTGGTTTCATACTTTTAAAAAATATATATTTATTTAAATTGAGAATTGAACATTTGAATTACCTGTTGCTTGTTCCTAGCAGGGTTAAAATAAAAGTACAGATAGTTCTAGTATCATTTGTGCTTCTTTAAAAAAAAAAAAAAAAAAAAAACTGATCTTGTTCCGTGTCAATGTTAATATCGTTGATGTCGCTGGCTTACAATTAGAATTGTTTGAAAACAAATTTTTATGTTTCTCTTTGGTTTGCTTTCAATTAGTGAAGGTAATGTCAATTTTCTAATCTTCTTTATTAGTTCAGTTTTGGTTTGCTTCAGGAAATCAAAATAGTTTGTTTTTATTCTTTGTTCAAGCATGATACAGTATTTCTACTTAAAAAAGCTTCAAAATCAGATTTTTTTTAATATTATTATTCATAACGTATTAAGTAATGGAGATGAAGATAAGGCAGGGTACGCCAATAGCACTGCCCATTTACTTAGTGATTCCTAGACTTGTGGTTCATTAAAATACAAGTTTTTACAATTTAATGCAAAAGTGCACTGTAACTGGAAAAACTAATTATTTTATACACTATTGTTGTATATACCTACCATTTTAATGAATTTTCAATTTAAAAGGATTTTTAATAAGTTGAAATTGAAATCAAGTTTTTCATTTTGACTTAAAATTAAACATTATAGTTTATTTTATAATGGTATATTTTTCAGTGTAAATTTTGTTTGTTTTAATTCTATACCATTAAAATACTTCAATGAAATAAGCCAAAGCCTTGTCAGTTGGTTAAATAGACAAAGATATTCAGTTTTCATACAGTATTCAAAGTTTAAAAAAAAAAAAAAATTAATTAAAAGATTTCTTGTTCCCCTCTTTTAATTGAATATGATATGTTTTAATTTACAAATAGAAAGTTAATTATAAGGCACAACTGTCTTGAACAAAGGAACCATTTTCTATATATTAGTTCTGAATTATTAAGATATAGGCCTATTAGGAAAATATACCATCGACCATAGCAATTAGGTATGATAAATTTGAAAGAAAAGGATAGGAGAAACCAGCAAGGGCCTTATCATATAGTGAAGAGAGTCCCATAGTTCGGTGAAAATTTTGCTAGCAGATATAAAAAAAGTAACATATTGGAAATATTTTGGCAATAAACTCCAAGACAGATGGAGTGTAATTGCCGAAATATTTCCAATTGTGTTTTTTTTTTTATCTGCTAGCAAGATTTTCACTGAACTATGGGACTCTTCACTATGATAAGGCCGTTGCTGGTTTCTCCTATCATTTTCTTTCAAATTTATAATCATTAATTAATTATTAATTAATTAATTAATTATTAATTAATCATCAATGATTAATTTATTAATCATTGTACTAAAAATCACTTCTTAACACTGAGATGCAAATTCTGGGGGAGGGGGGGGGGGGGCGGGCAACTCAAGAGACAATGCTTGGGTGTACACTGCCGCTGCACTAGTAGTGCTCTCTTTGGGTGCTTGCTATTGTTTATAAACCTGAAATAATTAAGTTAATGGCATTAGTACACATGCAGAAAAAAAGCAGCATTAATATAAAAATATTAAAACATATGAAACATGAAAGGTCCAAAATCCATTCAATTATTATGATTATAAGAAAACAACATTTATAATATAATATATAAAACATATTTGTAAATTAAACACATAATTAAGTAATGGTAAATTTTAAAAATACTTTGAGTAGCTCAACTAGTAGACAAATACAAAATAATTCATATCACACATATAATATTGCATAAAGTATGCGTGGGAAAAATAAACTAAAATTATTTATCATAATTTAGGTTGAAATTAAGCTCCTATGCAATATAGACCATGTTGAAGCTTGTAACATTGAGATTATAAAAGCCTCATCAAGCAAATAGTTGGGTTCATGTTTCATGTCCTCTCATCAGACGGGAAAACACCACGTAATTTTTTTCGCGACTGATTTTTTGAAGAAGAATAAATGGGCAAATTACCGTCCCCAACCCCAACCCTTAACAGCCAGCTTGCTATTCGGTATGTGCGTGTTTTGTGCTGCCACTGGCGTAACTCTCAGATAAGTTTTTGAACTTTTTATCTTTACGTGTTGATTTGATTTTATATTTCTCTTGCAAATAAATTTGAAATTATTAAAGAAAAGAATTAAATTTTACGGCAGTTATTTTTATATACATGAATTATAGAAAGTGCGCGTATATTGTAACAAAATTGCATTATTTTCAAATATTGTGATTTCCGTATCTCCGCTATTGTTTAACATCATGTAAGTTAAAAAAAAAAAAAAATGTTAAACATTGCAAAAAGTTCTTTTTATCTATATTTTACTATTTTTTATAATGGGGGCCACTGTATTTTATATTTATTCAATATTTTTATCACACTTATTTATTTTGTCACAATCTGCAGCTGTGACATGAAAATGCTAGATCACACACGCAATCGTTTAATCGCTTCCCTTTTTTCGTGCTATATAACAATGGAATCATATGGCACGTGATTTAATTATTTTAGTCTCTTAGTTGGTATTAGTTACTATTGAAAGAATCATATGAAATTAGATTTTTATATGATATTGGATATTGTATTAATTTTTTCTCTAATAAATTAACTGTTATTCTTTAAATTTATAAATGCCATGATTTAGTGATACAATTGTATTTATGAAATTGTTGATCCTACGTATATTTTATGGTTTGCGCGTTTGAGTCATTTGATCTTATAGAGGTTATCGGTTTAAAAATAAAGTATTAAAAAAATATTTACGTCTTTAAACACGTGAAAGTATGTCTAGTATTCCTCATTTAAATATGTCCGGAATCAGTGCATTAGTTTTCTTAGAAATCGGAAGAAAAAACAAAAACAAAAAGTGTTTCTCCCCATATAAGCGTATAATGTTAAATTAGGGGACCCTTAGCTTTTCCCGCGCGCTATACCGATAAGCTCTATTGTGTTGAAATTGTACGGCAGGTTTGCGCAGATATACAGGAGATCGAAAGCGAGAGGTTTACCGTATTATCTGTATTGTATTGGCTATATGGTTACGTTATATTATACAAGTATGGTTTATAATGATTACATAATATGCAATCATTAATGATTAATAAGAAAAAGGTATTGATTTTCAAAGTTACAATGTAAGTAATAGAGTGTTTCATGAAAAACTGCTTTAAAGCTAAAAATTCAACCAAAATCGAAAGAAGAAGAAAAAAAAAACTCTTGGTAATCACGCACCACTCTGTGTCGTAGAAAAAAAGCATTTTATAAAAAATATAAAAGCATGCCTACACGGAACGAAAAATCTCCCAACTCCAGGTATAAAGCTAGTATAACTATCCTGTGTTTTGCAATAGGTACAATTCTTACCTGTATCTAGCAGGTCGCTATACTAACCTCGCGCCTACCTGGTGTAAGGAGGAATAAACTAAAGGTAAGGAGGTGTAGACTCCCGATCGGGTGGAATTGTATCCTCACGAAAAGTATAGAGGCAAGCACTATAATACTTAGATTTAGTTTTTAACCGCAAAATGGCGTGAAAGGCGTTAAATAAAATTATAAATATTTTTTTGAAAGATATATAAATTGATTTTGTTGCTTGCGTTAATTGTTCAACGCCAAATATTAAATGATTATTTTATTAAAGCATCAATAATAATTTTTTTAGGAAAATAAATATAGCGCTTTATATAATATTACATTTTAGTAATTTTGTATTACTATTGATAATGATAAATACATAATAAATTATACCGGGGACTTGGGATCATAATATTGTGTGGCTGTTGCTGCAGATCTCGGGTGGTCGATGAAATTTTTTTAATTAAAGACATAAGACATACTGAGCCTGGCTATTTTGAGGTCTATCCTTAGATGCGATTACTTCATTTTTCTTTTTTGGATAAAAAATTTACTATTCATTAATTTTTTATGATACATTTGTTAAGTTAAAAAATAAAAGCAATGTTATAAAGCTGGTACTTTTAATTAAATTGTTTATTTCTTTGCCTCCGACAATGTCACAAAGAATAGGCATTTTAGTGAAAATCGGCTGCTTTTCGTGGTGGCCATTTTTTGTCGCTAAACTAGATCGAAGCACTTGGCAGATGTAGTACAGCCCGCGCTGGCAGTCAGGTGCCGCACCTCCTAGATCTCAGGTGACATAAAAACTATACTGACGCTAGGTACCGCTTCTCCTACATCGCAGGTGGCATAACATCCAGCGCTAGGGATTTGGCGTCACTTATGCTAGAGACACAGGTTACTCAATAATACTCAGATCTTGCGCGCATGTACTAGGGCGCGGGCTTATTTGCGTTAGTATACTTATGTACTTAGATTTAACACATCATTTTTTTCCGTGTATCATTATATTTTTCAAATTTTTTTAATTTAATTTCTTTTCCATATGTGTATTTAATTTATTATTATTTTCTAACGCTTGAATTAAATTCAGTTAAAACTAATTGCAATTTCATTATTAAAAAAAAAAAAAAAAAAATCGAATGTATGAATGAATTTTACTTTTCATCCTGAAAGTATGCAACTTTTCGAGCAGTTAAGCTCTGCTGGTTGCATACTCTAAAGGTGTGAATTGTTTTGATACAGAGCAAAATTGCTATTAAATTGAGAACGTATTTTTATAAAATCATGTTTTTTAGAACATTTGCGGGAGATTTTTATTACAATAATCTTTCGATATAGTAAGTTAATAATAATTATTGACATTAGACATACGCTTCAGTCTGTTATAATCGTATAGTGAGGCTTATAAAAAAAATATAATTATATTATAATAAGATGTTTTATTTTCTTGTAATGCTTGGTTACCTTACAATAAGAAATCAAGAGTTTATGTATAGCATGTTCCACGTGTGTCAGTGATGCGATGACGTGTACAGAGCGCTGCAATCGCACGAGCTCCACTACAACTAACAGATGCAGTCGACAGAGTAGTGGATGCTGCTCTTATCGATTTGTTATCAACAAGAAAAGAAAAATCACGAGCACCGCGATTTATCCCGAGGAAATGTCGTGAACCTCCGTACCTATTTTTTTAGTCACATTGGAAGCAGAACGCATGCTCGTGGAGAGTTGCCAACTCTCTAATTTCTGCTACAACACAATTTACTACACCAGGTGATGTTTTTCTTGCTTATTTTTTGTATATTTTGGAACTCATTTAATCATTTAAACTAAAACCTTTACAAAATAAATTTTAAGTTACTTTTTAATATTAATTTAATATACATGTTAATTTAATTCTATACCACATTGAACAATTTTAATGTTACAATTTTCTTGAAATTGACTTTATAATTTTGAGAAATTCTTTAAAACACAAAATAATTTTAGTTAATTTTAATTTCATTTTTAATAAAATAAAATTTAAAATCGAAAGAATAAAAGTACTTTTATATCAGCTGCTCTTTATAGCTATAAATATACAACGTGGATTTAAAAATAACCGGTTTCTCTGGAAGCAGGGAAGGATTTTATTTTCAACGTTTGCTTCCTCGCTGCTGTTTTTATTTATTTTTATTATTACTTTTTTTAATTCACCTGCGTTTTGTTGACGTACGATGTATCAAATGTGCTTTAAAAAGTTGCCAACTATAATCTTGGCTCATCCAAATTCTACGCAGTGTAGTATTAATTGCCTAACTGCAATTCATTAATAAATAAACCCTGTGAACTTTCAAATACAACAAGTGCATGGTGATAATTCTATGTTGAAAGTTTATATAAAATGTGACTTTGAAAGACAATTATATTAAAAAAAAGGATAGATAAATAAATCAAAGTTTCTATAAATAAGAACCAAAATCAAAGTTTAATTAGAAAAGTTGGTATAATTTCCCGCGCTAGAACTATGTTTGCTGACGTCACTGGTGTATTTAAAATGGTTTGCTGTGATTGGTGATGACGTTCTCCAATGGGTGTACGGTGATATTGGTGATATATGTGAGCAGAGGCACCGGCGAACGCTTGTGTGAGACCCACGAGTTAGTTGGCCGTGGCCGCGCGGCATGGAAAGCTTCGAGTGAAAAAGCCGCGAACACGCCCCATGTGAGTACAACACGTGAACACAATGTTGCATGAGTCGCAAAAATTGTATGTATTTTACCTGTAGTTTTTAAGTTTGCATGCAAAGCTTAATTTTTATTTTATTATTACTTAATTTTGAACCTTATTGCATTAGAACTTTTTTATTATATTATTATTTGTCCTATTTGATTTTAGTTTCATTTGAAAATTCACATCGTATTTTTTTTATATGTAAAAAAAATTGTTAGGATTTATTCCAAATGTTCTGTAAAGGTTGAATATATTTCAGAAAATCCTTCAAAAATATATATATATAAAGTAAGCTGATATTTTATTTGCATAAAAAGTGATACATTCGTATAGGTTGAGATTGAAATGTATTTAGCTCCGAGCGGTCAGAAGAGTTAGAGAAAGTTATGAAAGTGATCGTTGAACTTACAGCGTGGACGGAACTTCAACGAAATATCGTAATATTGTTATGACGACGAATGTCATTATCAGATCTAGCACTCTTTTATTTCCTTTGCAGTCGTTGATACTGAATTTATACATATATATATTTTTTTGCTTTAGAGGTACCTAATAAATAATGTCATTTTATTTTTATATATTTTCCAAGATATGGTATCAAGCATAAAACTATTATCTAATTAAATTTTATGTCGTAAGAATGTATAAGATTTGAGCACCATAATATATAAAATTTTGGCAAAGTATCGGCATTTAGCTTTGGTAAGCTTAGAGGATTAGGTACATAAAATTTGTGAGCCTCGCTGGCCTGAAAAAGTGTGATACGCGGGTGTCATAATTCAGTCTCAGAAATAACACGTAACTCAGCGAAATTTACTCCTTTCTCTTCTGCTTTTAATTGCACTTAGAATATTATTTTTTTGTTAACTTAGCACAAATTTTGACTTATGAACTAAAAAGACGATATTTTACTTGAAATCGACATGTATACTTCGTTTTTGTGATTTAGTGGAAGTCCATTGGTATGGTATTTTATTTTAGTCTGCTTTTTATTGATTTTAGAGTTTACGTATATTTGAAATTGCACTCTGTCAAAAAAAAAAAAGAAAAAAAAAGTAATTTGATCTTGTGGAAAAAATTTATGCATTATATGCAACGCGTTTTATTCTGCATGTGCATGTGTTGCGCTGGTTAAAAAAAAATAAAAATAATAAAAACTATAATATTAAAATAATATTTTTGTAAATTTCAAATTTTTGTTGCTAAGTACAATCTGACAAAAAATCTTTTATTTTAGAAGTGATTTAATGAATGAAAGCGATAAAAAAATTTAATCAGAGTCAGAAAATGAAGTTATCAGCCGCAGTAAGCTACAACGGAAAAGATAGAACGCGAAAGTTTAACATTATAATTTTTGATAACATTCGATGAAAGGTCATTTTTTTTTTACACAATGTATAAAAGAGCATCATACAACATATTTGTATTTATCATCAAATATACTGTAGTACTAGTACGGTATATATTTATTCAACAACTAAAATGCTCAATCTATATAATATGTATGAATTTGAAAAAGAATAATTATTGAGATTACGTTATGTTATATAACACCAAATTATTATTATTTTACATTTCGATGCACACACAAATTACAATTTACATGCAATTATTTTTTTCTTCTAACAATTACATATTTTCTATACGTATGAGGATTTTATTGTTAGTTTATTTGATGACACATTTTTCATTCCTGTGTCTTAATTTCATATTATATATTTAAGGGTTCAGAAGGTTCATCGTACCTTCAAAATTCAGGAGTTTACCCGCATGTTTTAAATGTCGATATGGTGAAAACTTCAGGATCTGAGACGACCAAATAAGAGTGAAACGCATATTAAAATTTAACATGGGGTTTTATATAGAAGTAAAATGTGCAAAAATTCTTAATTAAAAATTTTGCAAAATCAAAATACCGCGCAATATTATTTTTTTTTCAGCCGTAATATATTACAAATTACAATATTCTCTTATCATTTGAAATCAAAATGTGAAAATTTATGGTAACAAAATTCGTGACACAAAAAAGTTCCTTGTTTAGAAAAAAAAAAAAAAAATGAAAGAAAAAAAAATACTTGTAATATACTGATAATTTTTCCATGTTAACATATTTTCTCATGGTGCCTAGACGCATAGACAGACCTACATTATATTACAGTATATTTTTCTGTTTCACCATGGTCAGCTTATAATAACTTACAATAAACAAAATGACATATCATTATTTGAAATATATAAACAAAAATCAATATTACACCTGGTAATTTCCATTAAACATTGCGGTGTCATGAAATCCCCTTCCCCCTCCTCCCAATCTCTCTCTCCCTATGTCACACGCAACAGACAAAGAAAAAAAATATATATACAAAAATGGTTGTTTCCGGTGTCGACCCCGGAGAGTTGTAAACACGAAATTACACTTACGATGACACGAGAGTTCATACCGCAAAATGTTCATCATTATTGTGTGAGCAGGGTGTATTTATTTACCTGCAAAATTAATTGAGATTCATAAACATACTGAATAAATAACAAATGTGTGTAAATAACACATGTATGTATATATGTATACACAAAAACTGTAGTAACATTAATAGTTATATATATAGAAGAACGGTTAATTGTTTATGTGTTTAAAATTAATTAATGTTCGCAACAATTTTCAATTTTAATTGTTTTACAATATTTATTATGTATATTTGTATTAATTATACGGCTATAGTACATAAAAACTAACCTATTATAACTTAAGTACTTAAACACGGCTTATACTAAAAAAAAATCTGAAATGAATCATTGTGTAATATAAATAAAAATTAACAGCTCTACGTCTTCAATCAAATTTTATGTAATTATATAACAATAAAATTGCAATTTATCAACTTTGAAGACTATTTTACACTTTGCTAAAGAACAAAAACAATTAAATAAAAATACATGAACAAAAAAATTGCAAAAAAATCTCGAAATAAAGTTCTTATGTGCTTAGGTATAATACCTTCAAAAATTAAATGCAAAAACAAA
Organism: Ecdyonurus torrentis; assembly: GCA_949318235.1. Classification (NCBI taxonomy): domain Eukaryota; kingdom Metazoa; phylum Arthropoda; class Insecta; order Ephemeroptera; family Heptageniidae; genus Ecdyonurus; species Ecdyonurus torrentis. Next base: position 28,224,897 of record OX439132.1, on the reverse strand, counting down.
TTTAAATCCAGATATCAATATTTAACCACAATATTATAACTGTTTATGACTGCATGGAAATCAGAAATCTTGTAACCATTATGAACCATTATGGTCAATAATCAAAAAAATGGTCAGGGGTAAGAAAGGACATTTTTGTCCTAACCTCGCCATAAATAAAGACGTTTATTTATTTATTTGTGGTTTATAACACTCATACGAATATAATTTTTGTTCTTATACAATGGAGAAATTGCAATTACAGAATTTTTAATTTTGAACCAAAAATTATTATAAAAAGTAAAGGAAATAAAGATTACAATTTGGCGTTGTGATTTTCTTGATCTATTTTGCTCCAGTGGATCTTACATTTTTTTTTTTTTACAGAATAAAACTACAAAAGATTTTTTTTTTTTAATAAGTTTGGTACATAGGGTATTTCCTAAATGTATACGTACAGGAAGCTCGTACTTATGAGGTCTTGTTATAATATTCAAAGGAAATTAATCGGCTGAGGGAAGTTTTCACAAAACCACCAATATTCCGCCTTTGTCCTGAGCATCAACACAAAATTGTTGTGGTTGCTTCTGGAATTTTGAACTTAACCTTTACAGGTTGATCTCATATGAATTTCCACTCAAAATTAATGTTTCGAAATAATGGAATAATGTAATAATTTTTAAAATCATTTTACTATTATCATTTTATATATGAAATAAAACATTTAAAATTTCAGAATATGTAAACTTGTAAAGTCATGACGTGTAAATGAGTATAAATTATTATAATATAATAATATACAGTATAGTGGTAGAGGGAGAAAGAGAGAGAGAGAGAGAGAGAGAGAGAGAGAGAGAGAGAATTAATTTTAATCATTTCAAAACTTCAATTTAAATTTTATTCGCAAATGAATAAATTTTCAATTTGGTTAAAAAATCACTATTTATAATAATAATATTAATGATAACATTGGGTGTTAAAAATTTAGTCGTTCGATCACTGAAGTGACAGAGAAATGCATAAAACGCAACACAGAAGTTTATTATAATAATAAATTAAATAATTAACTTTATTCAAGAATATCACAAAAATAATAACAATACATTTGAAAGGGCAAGATTTAGATCTGAAAAATGTTTGGCACATACTCTTACACCTATTTCAAATATTATTCATCGAGAAAACACACTTGAATCTTAGTGTTAAATTATGTTCAAAACAGCCGCTGCGTTGTGTGTACAAATTACAAATACAAAGGTGCTTCTTAAAAAAATGACATCTCTTTACCAGTGAAGCAGCTATTCATGAAGAAGGGCACGAAACGTTCGCCGGAAGTAGGTATTATCTGCACTGTTCAACAAATGTATGGACACTATTGATATGTTTTATTCTCTCTATTTATTTTATGTAAATAGATAAAAATTTATGTACTGTGCAGTATGCGTTTTATCACACCTGCACCAAATTGCATTCCATTATAATATTAATAAAAGTCTTGGCCTTGCTATACAAGTCTAATAATAGACTTGGAACAGAAATGTCACACTATGTAATGATGCTGTAAAAGATCGTTCTGCAGTTACATAAGATCAATAGACATATTCTTTATATAATATAATAATACAAAAATTGCACCTTATATATAGGCCAGTATTATATGTGCTGAAATTTTATGTCAAATTTTTATGATTTTTTTTTTCTTATTCTTCTTTTCTTTCCTCTTCAAAATATAAAAAAGTAAAGAAAAAGTTTTATTATCTGCGTAAAAAATTTTACGACTAAAAAAAGATAATACTATGTCATATCTCTCTATAGGCTGATGATATTAGAGTGGATTAAATTCTAATTCCTATAATTTTTACTAGCAGATATATTGGAAATAAATAATCTTAGATTTATATTTCCAAATATTTCTAAAAAAAATAATTCATTACAATATATATAAGACATTGCTAAAGTAGGTTTAGTAAGAAAATAAACAAACTCACAGCTCAACAATACTAACAAAGTGCTAGCAGATGACTTTGTGTTCCTGCAGACATGTCTACATTTAACAAGCTTTCTTATGGGGCAAAAAATCAGTTATAACTTGAGTTAAAATCTTTTTTCGGAGCTGAATTTTTTCTGTAGCTTACTTAGACTCCAAGCTTTTGTTTTCCTGAATTCAATTAATTTGTTTACAAATTATTATTTTCACCCAATTAACTTGAAATCCAGGAAAACAAAAGCTTTGAGGCTCAGTAAGCTACAGTAAAAATTTCAACTCCGAGAAATAATTGTAATTAAAGTTATACCTACTTCATTGCCCCATAAGAAAGCATGATGTTAAATTGAGACAGGAACACAAAGTCATCTGCCAGCACCTTGTTAGTATTGTTGAGCTGTCAGTTTGTTTATTTCATCACTAAACTTACTTTTGCAAGTCTTCTATTGAGAAAAAAAATCACAATTATATATAACGCATTTACTAATTGCAATTAGTATGAATATTGTTGGTAAATGCAGTATATTAAGCAGAGTAGAGGAGAAAATAGAAATGAATACAACAATTTGCTGGTATACCTAACCTATATACTGGGTCAGACATATTGTCAGGCTTAAATCTCGCCCTTTCAAAAATTTGTATTTTTTTTTCTATGTATATGCATTTTTTTTTTAATAAAGATGATTATTTATTTATTTATTTAAAATATGAAGTAAAATATAAATTATTATATTATTGTTATGATTATACTTGAAATTTCAAATAAATTGCAGAGTATGCAAAGAGTACAGAAAATTCACAGAGGAAAAATAGAACGGTTGTACAGTGCTCTAAGTCTGTGTGTGGTCTGGGAAGTGTTGAAAGTGATGGTGCACGTAAAAGTCACATGCGTCCTACAGACAAGCAACGAGGCTACTCAATCATGATGTGAATATTGCCGTGAAGTAAATGAAGGCTTAGGTTTCAGGAATACGAGACTCAGTTTGCCTCTCTGGGTTTCAGATTCTCAAGTTCATAATTCAAGAAATAATTACCTCAGTTAAATTGTCAACATGGGTAAAAAAAAAAAAAAAATGAGTGGGTCCTACATTTAAAAAGCATATAGTATGAATTTTGATTTGGTTTGCAATATAATGAATTAATCATTGATAACATGGAAATGGATATATTTTGTAATGATTTTGGTTAAAATCATATTATAAAAATATATGTGACTGAATTTTTCATGATCATTAAAGTAAAATTTATTGATAAATTACATGTTTTTAATTCCCATTAAAACACCAGCAAACAGAAATTATTGTTCATAAATTTTCATTTAAATTAATATCATGAATGGTATGGTAATAAACTCATATTTATTTCAACTTATAAAATAAAATTACGTTTATTTTCGTTTTTTTTTTTAATAAAGCTTGAAATAAAACTTCATAACTGTGAAATAAGATTTTAACAATGTTTATTATACCGGGGGTGACTTGTACTTGTAACTTGTAACCAATTAAAAGTGTGCTAAAAAAAAAAAAAAAAAAAAAAAAAAAACGGCGGGAATCCCAACCATCTTATCATTTAACATTGCGGAGACAATTTTTAAGCGATTTTTGAAAAAACTGCTGCAGTTGAAATGACGCATACACCGTTACACATATAGAGTTAATTGAAAAATAATAATTAAAATAAAATACAATGCTATGAGAAGCATTAAAGAAATCGTTTTATTTGTATTAAAGCTTTAATTATTCTACAGAATAAAATACGCAAGTAGTATTTACCAGCAATGAGATAAATCGAAAACTCATTACATAATGTTGTTATATTTTCGTCATTCATCACGTTAAGACTGTTAATTAATCAGTTTTAATTACACAGTTATGTAAATCTTATCTCAATGTAATCATCATCATAGATTAAAGTTAATCTAGAAGAATAATACAATCTATAGGATAAAATTAGAGATGTGTGATATGCAAGGGTCTTATACTATAAATCTCGCAGATAAAAACAATGCGATAGACAGTTGAAAAGTGTCAATTGCTAGGAGAACGTGGTGCTGCTAACTTCTAAAGAATCTAAACTTTGTGATATTCATAAGGTAGGATTTTTATTATTACTATTATATAATGAGAATTATTATTAAATATGTGTTTGCTTTAAACTTAATTATAATTTGTGACTTGTAACCGTAATCTCGGGCGGTGCTGGAAAAGTTTATATAATGTGGTTTCATTCATGTTAAAGTCAACGTCATAAGTGAGTACTAAATAACATTGGCTGGTATAGGAAAATGGCACATTTTGCCAGTTTAAAAATACTTCGCAATTTTTTTTGAGAGCATTGATGCTGTTAGCAGGTTGAATTAGTACCTCAATTATGCAAGAAAAATTATAATGACCAAAAAGTAGCTAATTTTCCAAAGAAAATAGCCAAAAACTACATTTGTCCTATGCTGAGCAATGCTATTCCTTGCTCAAGTAGAGCATCGAAAAGCACTCAGAATGACGTCATGCGTACACACCCTATAGGTTCGTCTAATTCCATATCTTTAGCATTGCGGGACCTTTTATATATTATATATATATATATATATATATATATATATATATATTTTTTTTGAAAAAACTACTACACCTAGGTCGGAAAATTTTAAATGAAGAATACTAGATACACTTCCACGTGTTTTTTAAAGATACTTAAAAAAAAAATCAAGAATTCTTCATCTGCAGTAAAATATTCACATTTTCTAGGAATTTTTGTTCTGTCTTGATTTTGTGAAGAGCATGAATACAAACGCTTTTTTGTTAATGTTTTTTATATTAAAATTAAAATTATTTTACAATATAATGTCAATAATCAGCTAAAATTAAAAATAATTGAATTTATACAGTGTTTAAAGAAAGATTAAATTAAAGGCAAATATTAAAAAGAAAGGAAAGACGCAAAAGATCTATGCATCACTAAATAAAAAAATAATAATAATAATAATTAAACATAAGTATGTTAAAAAGCATAGTATTGTATTAACACGTTTTTCACTCTAAAAAAATATAGCTTTTTTAATGAAGAAAAATAAAAGTTAAAATTTTTACTGCGTTCACGTTTTAAAAATATCAAAGCAATTTATTTGTCAACCATTCTTGCTTAATATTTCCATTCCAAATTTCATATATCAACTTTTTTTCCATTACAAATTAAATTTTTCAAAATAAGAAAATACTTCTGTCTTTTTTTATCAATTATTTTTTATTTAAACTTGAAATATAAAATAATTTTCATGACTATATAGTAGTAATGTAATTATTTAATGCATTGTGTATAAAATACTATGAACCAACCGATAATGCTATGCCTTGGTTGGATTTTGTAAAAATTGTGTGTTTAAAATAATAATAAAAAAAAAAAAAAAAAACTTCGAAATAATTAAAATGCTATCTCGTTTTTAAAACAGTTCAAACCAAAAACTTGGCCAAAAAAATATATTGTTCTCTTTTCGTATCATGACAGTTAATTATTACAAAATTACAAAGTGATAAATTATTATTTATTTTAGTGTGTCACGTACTTATCAAATAAATTATTATAAAATCATTTTGCAATACAAGTGATGCTTGCCAATAATTGTTGAAACTTAAATATTTCTGAATAATATATGATGTGTCATTTGAAAATAGTTATTTCTATTTTAATTTTTACTCAGTTTGTTCGTATCAATAATAAATAATAAAAAAATAACAATAAAAAACTCTGTATTTTATTTATTATTATATCGTGTTAAAATTTACATACTTTACAATGTTAAACAAATAACTTTATAAATACTTCTCTCAAAAATGAAATATGAACATCAAAGAGAATAAATTGAAAGTTAAAAACCTTTTGTAATTTAAATGATAATTTTATGTGATTTTTAGTTTAATTTTTTTAAATTACAAGCTTATCGCGTGACAAAAGAAGTCACTGAATGAATTACAAACACGTGTTGAATGCAAAGTGAGTGTATAAAAACGAATATGTAAAACATACTGTATACATGACGACATCACGCTGTCAATGTATGGAAGGTATAGCCTAGGTGAGACGTGATATAGTATGAAAACTAGCTTGGTGACCACGTGACGTGACGTTGTCATGGTTACCATGAGTTTGTTATTGAAATCTGCATTCACAGTGAATCGCTTTATTCATTGCCTCTTGGGGAACTTGAGCTTTTACGTGTTATTAATCTTTTTCCTCTCTCTCTCTCTCTCTCTCTCTCTCTCTCTCAGTATTGTAGTACTCACAGGACGTACAGATTAGAACAAAAATACTTAAACCGCATTCACTTTTATGCACTTCTTATATAAGTATTCTAGTATTGTATAATGTTTAGTTTTTAGTCAATCTGTTAAAATGGTTTTTGGATACATGCATCTATATTTCAATTTTAACCATTATTCTAAACTCATTATATAATGTATATTTGAATTTTGAGTCACTATTAGCATTTATTTTGATAACATTATTGAGCAACTGATATTACGTTGTTATTTTATTTAATTTTTACGAGCGTAAACAGTATTCTTGCACTTCTCATCTAGATTTGTTTTTATTGAAATTTTAAGATTAAGTCCTCTCCTTTTGCATTGCAGAACATATCAATAGCAAAATGGCATGGAAATTTTTGCACACTGATGTATAAGTTTGGAATATTTTAAAAATACAGCGATGCTAAGTTAGAATTTTAGACATACAATATATATATATATATTATATATATATATATATATATATATATATATATATATATATATATATATATATATATATATATATATATATATATAATATATATATATATATTGTATGTCTAAAATTCTAACTTAGCATCGCTGTATTTTTAAAATATTCCAAACTTATACATCAGTGTGCAAAAATTTCCATGCCATTTTGCTATTGATATGTTCTGCAATGCAAAAGGAGAGGACTTAATCTTAAAATTTCAATAAAAACAAATCTAGATGAGAAGTGCAAGAATACTGTTTACGCTCGTAAAAATTAAATAAAATAACAACGTAATATCAGTTGCTCAATAATGTTATCAAAATAAATGCTAATAGTGACTCAAAATTCAAATATACATTATATAATGAGTTTAGAATAATGGTTAAAATTGAAATATAGATGCATGTATCCAAAAACCATTTTAACAGATTGACTAAAAACTAAACATTATACAATACTAGAATACTTATATAAGAAGTGCATAAAAGTGAATGCGGTTTAAGTATTTTTGTTCTAATCTGTACGTCTAATCTGTATGTATATATATATATATATATATATATATATATATATATATATATATATATATATATATATATATATATGCATCTATCTAAGAAATATTTTCAATACTTATGTTTTTTTTCCCAGCATAACCAAATATTGATATTGAAAATCGAAAAAAAGATGCTTTGCAAATATTTACTTTGAATGAGACTTATCTATTTTACATTTTTATTTTTGCTTGTATTCGCTTTGATACATGACATATTTTTGTGTTTTTAACTTTGATAAATATTATATTATATAATATGAGAAACGATGAATTTTGATCTTTCTGCCGAAACTACAATTTATCATAAGAAAAGCAAATGACAAATATTGATAAACTCGCCCCCCCCCCCCCTGTTTTTTACTTATGAAATTCTGTTACTTGAATCTTGTGTATATTGATTCAATGTAACTTGTACAAAAAATCCTTTTATTCCTATCTGCCCAGTATAAAATGAACTGTAAATCTTAATGGGTGAAGTATTTTTAATATTTATCAATATTATTATCTTTCAATCATTTATCTAAAATTAAAATTATAATCGCTTATTTCCTACATATTTATGCTGTCTCCAAATCCTAAAACAATAACTTTTAAAAGTTTTTGATTACTTTATAAACTATATTTTTTTTCTCTCTAAATTTTAAACTTTTGTTATAGTTTTATCTGCCAAAATCCGGCATAATTTACATCCATTTAGACTATAATTTGGATCTGACAAATAAAAAGTATATCTTCAAGAAAATAAAATGTCCGTTTTTTTTATTCATATATCATTACAAAACATGCATATTAAAGATTTTTTTGTGACGTCATTTATATTTGCCTTTTAAATTTCAAGCGGCTAAGCTCTTCACTTTTTTTTTATCGTCATTTTTTTATTCACCTTATAAAGGCAAAGTTTGGTGGTTGTTTTTCTTAATAATTGCTCGCACCTAATTGCTTACTTGTTTTCTTAAACCATTGTTTTATTTCCATTGTCAACGATGCAACAATAGGAATCTAAACAATGCATCGCGAAAATGAAAAACAAAAAATAATTAAAGTAGAAAAATTAATATATACATCGATCGTAATTTTTTATTATGAGAAACTCAAGTCGAGCGTTTTGTGTATGTTAAATTAAAATTTCTAGGGTGAGATTAAAAACTGCGTTCTTTCTTGGTTTAAAATTGTCACACTGCGGTTATCACTTGTCATATATTTATTATTTGATATTATTGAAAGTGCATTAAAAAAAATCCAAGAACCTTAAAATTTTGAATTCAAAAATTTTCGTCGTGATTAAAAAAGTATTGATATTTTAATATTCTTGACTCTCGAATCCGAATTGCTGGAAATTTTGAAGTTGTTGTCGAAAACAAAACATTATGTACCATCGCTTGTTGGACAATTTTTCGATTACTATTAAATTACATTTAAACTATGCATGATAATAATATCAAAAGTAAAAACTTCAATAATATTATTGTGTGGTGATTTTTTTTAGCCCTGTAAATACGAGTCTCCTATTGCTTGAATATTTGAATCATAATTTTCTGCAGATTCCGAATCTTGTAAAGTTATAATAGGAAAAGACCGAAAATGTGGTGGTATATATTTATATTTCTCAATATCCGCCAACAAGAAATGACTTCAGTGTGCAGTAGAACGTGAAATTAACTCATTCATCGTAAAGTTTAATCGAAAACCATTTTGTACTAATTTATAAACTCTTGGAGAAAATAGTGAAGAATCACTTCTCATGATTTTCTTGCAATAAACTTTGTGTTGCGTTTGCGTATATCATCTGTTTAATATGTAATGCTGAATCGTATGAAATTGAAAGTGTTCACGGTTTTACTCACATAAATTCAATATGAAGTCATATAAACTTTTTTTTTTTTTTTTTTTTTTACCGGTCTACATTTGGTAACTTTTCCCTTTTAATTTACATATTATCAAAATTCATAAGTTGAAAAAAAAAATTGTCCATATTTTATATCTTGAATTATGATTTTTTTTCTCTTTCTGCTGATTCCTTACTATTTTTGGAAATGATCTCTCTCTCTCTCTCTCTCTCTCTTTCTCTCCAATTCAGCTTATCAAAATTTAAAAAAATAGTGCAATAAATTACATAAAATGCCCATAGTTGCTTTAGTATTTTTGAATAATAATAATAAATTCATTGTTTTTTAATTTTGTTATGAAACAAGCAATCAAGTAGTCTATGTATAAACTACTTAAATGCGAATTAACAGAGTTATATTTGTCAATGTGCGTGTCTCGCTTTTCTCATTTGTTTTTTATTCTATTTCTCGTAATTCCCACGCGAGACAGACACACCTCCACTAAGAATTCGCATCCCACTCAAGCTTCGTACACGTATACGTGTAGGAGAGCGAGAGAGAAAAAATGTTTTTGTTTTTTTTCTAACATATAATATAAATAAACGTTGAACCCCTCGACAGTCGTCGTCATGTGACATACAATCGTAAGTTCACTCCGCACTTTACTTTGTTTTCTAAAATAAACGGGATTGTAGCCAGGCGACAATACTGAATGAAAAATAATAAGGTATAGTTTCGTAAATTACACTTATGAGTTATAAAAATGGAAGAGAGAGAGAGAGAGAGAGAGAGAGAGAGAGAGAGAGAGAGAGAGAGAGAGAGAGAGAGAGAGTATAGGATTACAGAATGATTCTCTATTCTTCAGTATTATTTGCATTTTTCCAAGTGTCTACCTCTTGAGGCTAAAAGAAAAAAAAATCAATGTCTTCAGTTGCTGCAAAAAAAAAAAAAAAAAAAAAAAAAAGTGGTTTGTTTGCATACGTGACTATATTTTTATATATATTGTACTGTGTAAACTTTTTTTTTATTGTGTATGTTGTATAGAAATATCAAATATATTGAAAAGCGTGATATTATATCTGTCAGATGTTCACTTCAAGTTTGATATCTAGTTATATTTAATAAACAAACGTAAGCAAAATATAAAATTTGTTGAATTTTATATAAGTCAAGCTATATAAATCTTGGATACATGTGACTTTATCATAGAAAAGTCTCTTCAACAATCGGATTCTAAGAATAAAAGTATTGATATTATTATATTTTATTCATAAATTCATTTGTTTAAATTTTTGTTTTACTACTTTGCTGCCTATTTAATTTCATTATGTTAATGAAAAGGAGAAAAGGTGCGTGAAGTTAATATTATTCCAAATTTTAAATAAAATCGGGTTATACTGTACAATTGCACAAAAAAAGCTAATATTACACTTTGTATCGTTTTCAAGTAATAAAAGTTTTTCCCCACCAATTATAATAACTTTAAATGATATTTACTATCTTATATATTTTAGTATCAAAATATATAAATAAAATAGACAATGGGAAGAACATTATATTTTCCTATACTCTATACTTCATAAAATATTATCATGTTTAACCTTATTTGCACGCACGTATAATAACTTGAATGAAAAACGTCAAGAGCATGTTCATAATGTAGTATGTTATAATAATATGTTATGTATATTATGGTGCACTCAGATTTCATTGTTGCATAAGTTTTGCTCGTATTTCTAACACCCACATGACGCAAATGTGCGTGACATTGTGTATTTTAATGTAAAATCTCTCTCTATATATATACTTAATACAATCATCTAAATGATTTATAACTTAAGTTCAATTTTAATAGTAAAATAAAATATTTAATATTTATAGTATATAGAAAATATGACATCTACAGAAACACACATACAGAAATTATGGTCCTCTTTTGTTCAACCTCATGTGTCGTGTGAACTTATTGGAGCTATATCTATATAAAGTAATTATAGGTCACTAGGTATAGTATAAAATTATATCATGTGTGCATAAGGACTTAAGTTTAAGCCCAAGAGATTTTCGTATTGACCGCAACTTGCCACAAGCCTATTTATATGTGTTATATAATATATAATAATTGTTTTGTATAATAGTACAAGTTTAGATTGCAAGCAATTAAAGCTGTTTGAACTAATTATTTTGAATGAACGTTTGTAATTTAGTATCATTTTAATTGGATAAGTCAGTAAATTGAATTATAAATAAATTGAATTTTTTACTGGTATATACGTAATTTCATTTTCTGAATTTATTAATATCATTATAAATTATGGTCAAAATCAAGTTTTATAAAAGTTAGGTTGGTTTTTGCATTGTAAGTTGTAATTTTTCATTTTTACAACAATCATAAAAATTTGAAATGTGCCATTTTTTTCTAATTATTATTTTCAAAAACGATTAAGCAATAATTGCAAAAACAAAAAGAGAGAGAAAAAAAGGTAATATAATTGCAAATTATATATGGTACGAACAGTCATTGTAATATAAAATTTTACTACATTGTTAGATGGCAACACCATAATGGGGAAAAAAAATCTTAAAGGTATAGAAAACATGAAAACATAAGCATTTACATCACAAAACACTTCATGGGACTTACATAAATAAAGTTAATTGGTCTCAAAACCCAACTCTAGCGCCGTAGCAGTGATCAGAAAATTTCAATTCATGCAACCCGCACAAAATTTTCAAACTAGTTTTTGCCTGTTTCTGACGTCATAAACAGAAATTTTCACGCAAATTGCATACTTTACCTTTTTTTCACGCTCTCTTGTGGGGCCACATTTACATTCTGGTAAAAATTATCATGACCTTTGTAGATCCCATTTTGTGTTTAATGATTTAAAAAACACACACGTTGTTTCATGTTTTCTATGCCTTTAAAGTACCATATGAATGCATTGTATGTCCATAAGGCAATAGAGTAAAGTTTTATCTCATTTTGTCTGTACCAAGTGACACTAATACGTACACATATAATACCAGTGACACAGTATACCAAATGAACCATTAAATAATGCGATAGTATAAATATATAAAACAAATTTGTTTTATGTCCAATTAAATTTTCTTCTGACAGACACGTTGTTCATATTATTCAAGAAAAAAAAAACGAAAAAAAAAAAAAAAAAAAAAAAAACGTATATTATATTGTAATACGGTATAAGCAATTTAATTATAATCTTGAGCGTGGAAAGAAAAAAAAAAAAAGAAGGGACTTTTCAAAGTGAAAAGATAAGTTGACAGATTTTGTATAATAATAAGACTTTTGTATAAAAGATATTTTAGCACATCACATCACACATAGTATGTGTTTGCGGTCATTCTCGATAAAACTCGGACGAAATAAAGCTGTCGACATTTTACATGGATGTTTAACATTTGGGTTAGGCGAGAGCGCGATCTCTTTTGTATGTGTCTTCTTCTCACCCCTTTAGCTTGCCAACTACAAAAGAAATAAAACTCAATCGATACAGAGCAAACTTCTTCAAACATGATAAAAAAAAAACATGTTGTGATTGTTGTCAATGCATATTTAATTACATTTCCATCAAAGTCAAACTTAAAAATATATTTTCTTTTGTTTGTTTATTTTTATATACAAGTCAACTTCTTTTGGTGACGTACAGTTTATGTTTTACATTGTGTTGATATTGGACAAAACCCTAACACGTAATACTTTCTTGTCTTGTCTTTTTTTTTTTTTTTTTTTTTTTTTTTGTTCTTGTTTTTGTTTTGTTACACGATTGTATTTACCAAGTTTCAGAGATAAATTTAATCGCAAAATTATGCTTCATTTAAAGATTTTACAAAATGCTTCTTACCAAGGGAAAATTTTGGATAATTTTATCCTAGTTGAAAACTCTCTGTTCTACATGCAGTTTAGTGGTCTCAAAAATCACTGAATGGTCCCGCAATGCAATATGAAATATACAGCTATACACATAATTATAATAAAAAAGGAGAGAGAGAGAGAGAGAGAGAGAGAGAGAGAGAGAGAGAGAGAGAGAGAGAGAGAGAGAGAGAGAGAGAGAGAGAGAGAGAGAGAGAGAGAAAGGATAAGGAAAGAAAAGGAATGAAATCTGTTGGCTGTTTAAAGTTAAGTAAAATAATTTGGTCTGTTACAATTTTATCATAATATACTTCTAAAGATGATAACATTAATTCTATAAACATTAATCTTAAGGTAATTTTAGACATACTTATTTTTAAGACAAATACTGTTTAAAATTCAAGCAATTAAAAAAAAAACAATTTAGGTTAAATTTAATCATCGTTAATAGTTTAACTATAAATAAAACTATTTTAAATTCAGCCTTTAAAACAGCAATTTAAATTTAATCATCATTAATGAAACTAAATTTTGAGCTGAAATTCACTAACAATACTCATTTTTTTATTTATTCAAAACACTGTATATCTAAATGAAAACAAAGTAAAAAGCAAAAATATTGCAAAAATGTGATACAAAAAAGTTGATGTTGATAATGACGAGAACTTCATACAAAGAAAGAAAAAAGGGTTAAAAAGAATGTGTTGTTATACTAAATATAGACTCGCAATGCATGAAAAATAAATTTTTTGTTCAACTTTTTTTGGTATGTAAGGTCTTTTTTTTATGTTGAAGTTTGTTTCAAACCCTTTTTCCCGTCATCTTTCTTGTGACAAAAAAAAAAAAAAACTTTTTGCTCAACAAAACTTTCCATTTATGTGCTGATATCCATTAAATTTTACAAAATACGACACGATTTACACCTTACGCTGAACTTTGCCAAAAACTTTATAATATCAAAGTTATTTAAATTAATAATTTTCATAGGAATTTACGAAATATAAGTGACATTTAAAAGATCTATTTGTCAAAAAACTTTTACGACGTTAAAATATTGAGTTAAATTTTGAATGCATTTTTTTTTTAAATATTAGTTACATACTTGGTGATTTATTGTTATACATTAAACCTTTTTTATTGTAGTTTACATGAAATTAAATATTGCAAAAAAAAAAAAAAAAAAAAAAGTGAAGGATAGTTGACAATTTTTCTGTATGTATAATTTCTCAAAGTACACTTCCTCTTCCAACTGTATCGTGAATTTCATTTCAATTTAATTTATTGTATTAATAAGCTATACCGTATAATATACTAGTGTATAAAAAGTATCATTACAGAAAAAAGAAAAGAAACGAAGTTCAATATCATAGATACAGTGAATAAAAATATAATATTTTTATATATTATATATATTTATTTTTCCATAAAAAATGGTATTTTATATCATTTTGTAATTACATATCCAAATGTAGTGAGATAACGAACGTAAAAAACGTTCATAATATATTTGAGTAAAACATAATTTTTCTGTTATTTGATATGGTATACTAACTGACAATATATTAATACATGCTCTAGTACAAGCATTGCGATGTAAAATTTTACTATATCAACGTAAGGCAATACAATGTATTCTTATAAAGATTATGATTCAACGTTATACAACGTTTCATACGACATTATTTCCATTATGTGGTACAATTAAAATAAAATTTTAAATCACAGTGTCAGTACATAAAACATTAAAGTAATTTTGTACGATTTCAAATCTGGTCCGTATTGTTTGTCGATGTTAAAATGTTAAATCTCATGATGAAGACTACATTCTGCTCGTTATCTTTTGTTCGCATCAACTCTTGCGCAAGTGATCACTTTGCATTGTTTGTTATATGTACTTGTAGATCTTTTCTGTACGGACGTACTCGTAATAATTTATACAGAACAATGTGTCCAAAATAATCGTATATAAATATATAAAATATATTAGAAATATTACTATTTTGTAAGTCACAATGGTAAACTGGATTCAGTATCAATTTTTTTATATATGAAGTTTGTTCTCTCTGTTAAATTCCATAATCATTACTATTAAAAAATATTTTGTAACTGGATAGCGTGCTGATATAAGCTCTTTTATTACTAGCGTAGTAATTTTGATTAAGCACTTTCATGATAGCACTTCCTGGAAACGTATCCTATATAAAAAAACAATCTCTTAATGAAATATGATAATATTTATCATTGCAATGATTTATGCATCATTATAATATCAGATTTTACTGTTACTATATTATTATACCACACACAAAGTTGCTATTATTGTTTTACAGGATGTTTCATAATTCTTTTAACTTCGTATATGATCTATACTTACTTAAACATATACAGAGGACTGCAATAATATATTTTACCAGTAAAAAACTCGCGCTTAATTTGCGATGTTATTCTTATGAGAAAAACACGTACTGGATTAAAATTGGAAAATGTATTATCGCGGTCGTGTGTACGTCAAATCTGAGATGATTTTAATATTTGTTTGTCACTTATTTCTCTCTCTCTCTCTCTCTCTCTCTCTCTCTCTCTCTCTCTCTCTCTCTCTCTCTCTCTCTCTCTCTCTCTCTCTCTCACACACACACACACACTCTTACTCTCTCATGATTGTGCTATACTTGAGACAGGATTCACTAACTTAACTTGAGGCAAGAGGCAGTGAACTAATACAACAAATCCACTTACTGTATTACCATCTGAAATATGATAATAGGAAGAACTGAGCTCTTTTCTATTCACATTTTCATGACTTGAGTATGAATTTCATTTAAGCTGGAAAGAAAATGTATTTATGATAAATCTAAAGTTCGTTTGCACTTTTTTTTTATTATTATTATTTGAAGTGTTACATTTCAATAGTTCTTTTCTTTGTGCTCTCGGAACATAAAAACAAACTTTTCATTCTCTCTCTCTCTCTCTCTCTCTCTCTCTCTCTCTCTCTCTCTCTCTCTCTCTCTGTGTGTGTGTGTGTGTGTTTCTGTCTCTCTTCTTTGGCTAGTGGCTATACTTCCACCTACCCCAATTTTATTCATTGTCAGTAAAAAAATAAATTAATATCAATATATATAATATAACACGATATAATTTTTTATATTAATATTTTTCATTTATTTACTACTATACAATTTTATTATAAAATTGAAAATAACAATGAAATATTTTCAAATAAATCAAATTATATTTCAAAGTTATACTGATTGAAAAGTTTTTAATTGATTTTTCTAAAAGGGAGATAAATAAATAAATAAAAAAGTGTTTTTAACTAAAACATTTTTTATAAATTATTGACATGTATACAAAGATCATTAAAGTTATTAAACTGCGTCAAAATGTATCAACAACAAATTTAAAATGGTCGAGAATATGTATGTATATATAAAATTAACATTACACGCAAAATATTACTTTTCATTCGATAAGCTTGGTGAATTCAGTAGATTTATGTGGTTAGTTTTTTTTTCCCTCAGACCTGGCAGTTAATATATTATGGTTTCTTTTATATTATACTGTAACATAATGCTTTGAAACTTCAGAACTGCTTTTTTTTTTATAGATTTGTCTATTTAACTTTGCCACTTACTTAAATTAGGATTTAAAAAAATTACTTGGGGGTTATTTAATATATCAGGTTGAAACGTAACGCACAAATGAGAAAGAGGCAGAGCAGAGAGATTAAGTAAAATGCTGTGTAAAATTGCGTTCTCAAGAAAGAGCATTACTTGCAAAACCAACACTTGACGTGAAGTCACTGAAATGTAAGAACACGACGCACACCACGTCAACTAGAATCTTTATACCTTAAACTTTTCATGCTCAGTGAAGCAAATGCACACTTGCTGTTTTCTTTAACACCAGACAAAAACATTCAACGAACTTCATAATTTTATGAATTTGCTCGAGATTTTTGTTTCGCATATTTTTCTTTTCTAAAATTTCACTTTTTATGTTCTTTATATTATTGCCTTTTGTTTCATTTTCAGATTCTCGTGCAATGCACATTATACTCACATCATTGTTTCAGTAGTCAGTATCTCAATTTAGTTTTTTTCACAGTATATCAATAATTTTCAGATAAATAACCGAAACTGATACAATACTTTGTATTATGATTTTAGGAGAAAAAAAATTAATAACGTACAGCTTAAAGTTGTGGACAGGTTTGAAATTAGTATTATTATCATTAGTTTTTAATGAATTTTAAAACTTTTATTTTATTCATAAATCTTTCATTTTGAAACAATTATTCATTTCAAACGTACATTTTGCAAACTTTTTGCATTATTATTCTAAGTCTCGTTACGTTAAATAAAATTTTACTTCAGTGGTTTATTTTGACGTTGCAAAGTAGAGCGAGAGATGCTTGTAATTGTGTACACATAGCTCTTGGTAATATTACGTAATGTGTTATATCTATGTGACAGTAGACAGAGAAAGAGACACACATACATACACTCAAAGTGCCACATATTTGAGCGACAAAGAGAGACAAAAAGGTCACTCAAGCATTAGACACGTCACCAAGCTTTGTTGCAACTCTGAGAAAACAATGCTCACTCAGTGGACAGGAAACTCAAAAGATTTCATCACTAAATACTTTGAAATAGGAAAGAAAATAGCTTCAAGCAACTATCTCTATATGTTTGTAACGTATTTAGAGTGGAAAATAATTTCAGGTATTAATAATAATAATAATAAAAGTGTAATGAAAAATGTCAGTATATAACCACATATTTCATTTTTATCAATGCAGTGAAGATTCTGTGAAATATTTTTATATTAAAATGTAGTGAAGCATATTATAACTATGCATACATTATTTTAATATACCGAGTTTTTAAAAGAATTTTGTCGATATCAAATTCACTCTTTATGTTCTGTATCACATAAGTACTTTAACACCTCAAAATGTAGAAATACACAAAATGAGAGTAAATTTAGCTCACTAATCTTGAAATTAGTTGCATCAAATAGGATATTTAATGAAATCTCTATTTATTTTGAAATTATAAAAAAAAAAAAAAAATCACGTCTTCCAAGGTTTATATAAACCTTGCACGTCTTCAACTATGTAATGAAGATTGAAAAAGAGGCTAAAAGTACTGTATTTATTATCAATTGAGAATTAACAAATTTGATCAATATTTATGGTTGATGCATATAAAGTAAAGTTCTAATTTTCAAAATGAAGTCAAAAAAAAACAAAACACACCCATTTTAAAATCATTAAATGTTGTGAGAAAATTGTGTAAAAAATAAATTTAATTACAACTTATCGAAGCTATTTTCTGAAATTACTTTTTTTCGTTCCCCCTATTTGTATTTTATACACTTCTGATAGACATAAATTCCTTTTTTTATTTTTGTGTTTAAATGTAAATTATTCAGATCATTAACTTTCGTCTTGTTCATTAATCACGACTGATGTCGAGTTGGCGAGTAACTCAATGAGATGCAACAAATCCGTGTTTATCGCAGTAAGATTGATGTGGGAATCTGATACTATGGATAGGATGCTCTGCTTGCCCTATATAAAGTATACCTAATACTTGATAATATACTTCCTAATGTTTATTCAATGCGCGCTTATGCCAGTAATAAAATCAAGTCAGATTTTTTTTAAACAATGGTGACTGCATGAGCATGCAAATTCTTTACCTTCTTTACTCCACAATCTACAATTTTGCATGTGTATATTTTTAGCTTCAATTCATATTAAATTCTTATAAAATCAGTAAAACTATGAAACAAAATAGCATACTTTAGAAACTTACAGGCGTACTTTTTATTTTCAACAGAAAGTCCAATGTAATTTATTTGGGATTTTTTTTAATATGGCACGTTTGTTATTTATTTTTTAGTGGAACAAATTCATTATTCTTTAAAAATTTACTCGAAAAAATGTTGCGCAAACAGATTGCTGAAGTAAAATGAATGTGGCTTGCTATGTAGCTTGTTTTTCCTATTTTTTAATGTCCAATGTATATGTTAGTTGGAACTTAAAGTACAGCAAAATGTGTGGGGGGGAGGGGGGACTAATTCGATTTATGTAAAAATTAATGGCAATTTTTACACTCTATAGAAAAGATCAAAGAATAAAATATGATATAAATATTAAAAAAAAAAAAATCAGTACAGTGACGGTATTTGCGCCATAGGGCAATAAGTCGGTATATTGGTGTTTTTTCATGCTATGTAATCACATTGGATAAATTTATTTTATCCGAGGCAAAATCTCTTTCTGCTCTAGTAATTTTTGCAGTCGGTGTTGAAATAAAAAAGATATATAATATATTATTGCTGTTATATGCTTTTTTTTTTTTTTTTTTTTTTTTTTTATTACATTTTTCATTAACAACATTATGGTGCATTCACATATTCCTAAATTTGTTGCAACATTGCGCAGCAAATTGAGAAATAGCATTGTTTTAAATGGGAAAAATTATTTAGCTGCACAAAGTTGTAACAAATTTAAGAATATGTGAATGCACCATTACATTTAAAAACAATTACTGCCCCGATATTTTTTAAAACTAAAGTATTAGCGATGATATATTCTTTTTCCATCATTTTTGTAAATTTCTTTGTGAATTTCTTTGATTTAAGATCAAATTTCCAATGAAGTGTTCAATAAAGTGCGTGGTCATGAGTTTTTTACTCTTGATTTTGCAATTGAAATTCCTTCTCAACACAAAGACGAGCAAACAATCACTGAATTTGAGTTTATGTAAATTACTAATCGTCTTAAAAAACGATTATCTGGTATTAAAAATTCCAAAGCAAGAAGAATTTTTTCGTTTTTATCTGCGCCAAAGAACGCAATTAATTGCATTGTTGACATTAGGAAATGTATTGTCACACTGACCTTACACAAAACTGTTTCTATATTTATATTTTTATTTTATTTTAACAAAAAAAATCTTTGAAACAAAGCCATCTGCTTAGATGGAAAAAAAAGTTGTTATAAATATCTTTGTATGGTTTTAGTGTGAACAACACTGCTTAAGCTATTTTTAAACAATATAAAGAGTTTTTATTTTCACATCAACAGGCTGTATAATGTAAAATCCATTATTGTCATCGTCTTAAAAAGCTTATAGTCACAATTTTTTGTAAAAAATTTCCATTTTAATGTACAAAAACTTAATCTGTTTCTTGAGCCGTAAGAAATATCCATATTATAATAATAAGTATCATTATCCAACATTACCAATATCAAATACTACAGTATATTATAATGATCTGTACTAGTATTGCCTTCTTGCAATACCAATATTATTAACGTATATGTCATTTGACGTTAAAGCCATAGACCACATAAAACAGAATGTGCTTTTTAATGAATAAACACAAAATGGGATCTTCAAAACTGTTGACATTTTTACCAAAATGTTAATGTAGCCCTACGAGAGAGCGTGAAAATACTGTAAAGTATGCAATATGCGTGACTATTCATGTTTATGACGTCAGAAACAGGCAAAATTAGTATGAAAATGTTGTGCGGGTTGCATAAATCGAAATTTCTGATCACTGCTACGGAGCTAAAGTTGGGTTTTGAGACAAACTTAAGTTATTTATGTAAGTCCTATCAAGTGTTTTGTGATATAAATGCTTATGTTTTTCTCTGGTCTATTCCTTTAATTTTCAACACGCTCAACACAAAAATTACCACTTTGATTAGTACTCGGGGAAAAAATACTATATATAATAGCAGGAATCTAAATCCTAAATATTTATCGTTTAATATTAATATGGAACGAACACTGTAGTTATACAATACATTATACTATTGTAATATAATTTCACCTAATACTCCTTATTTATGTTTATGATGTTGTATCTATTATATCAACACCTGCTCCAGGTTATAATATTTACCTAGCACAATATATGTACAGGATTTGTGTAACTACCATTAGAAGAATTATTTTTGTGATGTGTATATTGTATTATTATAATTAACGGAAAACAAAACAAAAACGAGCGACAAATAGTATAATTAACATTTTTTTTATAACACACACACACAAAAATGATACTAATATCAATATAAATTAATATAATTAGAAGATTATAAATTAGTAGAAGTGTAGTTATCAATTGAACCCAAATTTATTTAAATGTGTGATGGCTAAAAGGAAACTTATAAATACTTATAAAAAAGTTCAAAAATAGTGTAAGTGCACGGAAAAAATTATCTAAAAAGTTACTATTTAGACTTTTTTTTATAATAAATTCGTTAAATACATACTGAGTTTTTTAGAATCTAGTATAAGTATATTATACAAGACAAGACAAGTATTATATAAGTAAATATACTTATACTATGTTTGTACTAAAGAGTTACTTAGTTATATGTATTTAAATAATTTTTCTTAAATTTATGTTTTCCGTCTGCTTATAGTGTGTTTGTTTATTTTATTATTTCTTTCCTCTGTTGCTCGAACATAAATGTATAGAATGCATGATATTTACATTAAAATTATCCTGTGACAATAACTAAAATATGCAGTTAAATATGTAACATTTATAAGTTAATACGTTGTTTTATATAAGCTTACATACACATATCTCTAAATACTCTGTATATTGCATTAATTTTAAACACGTGGTAAAATTTGCCATTAATGTAAGTCATTTGCTTAAATTTATTGTGTATGGCATACGTTGTTAATGAAACTAATCCAATATTTCAACTGTCCAATTAACCAAGCTAAAGTATCGTAAATATCGCCTTTCATTCTCACGTCAAGCTGACTTGTGTTACAGTGATGGACATGTTGTGAAGTGTTTGAAAAAAATAATAATAAATAAATTAAAAATAGCTTTGTCATTGTGTTCCATGTAAATTTTTAAAACAGATTTCCGTTGATGTGATAAAAAAAAAGAAGTTATAACTGCATTTGCCAAAAAAACTTTTTTATACTAAAAGTTGAGCTTTATTTTCAAACGTGAAGAAAAAATAAAAGCTTTGTAATTTTAAGCTAGAATAATTTTTTATGAAACATTCCTAATGTAATAATTTCATACTTTCATTATTTAATAAAAAAATCAGTGTTATTCAACCAAATTTAATAATAAATATTGTATATTATATAGAGGCAGAAATGAAAATATTGTGATTTATATCCATTATGAGGGGATTCTATTTATAGCTTACTGGTATCGACGTTTTTTATTCATTAATATTAAATAGTGGAAATAACTTCAAAGCCCATAAACTGTATGCATATAGCTCCAAAAAAAGCCATGATTTTATATTAATGATTGTTTTTTTGCATTATATAAAATGTAATGCATATATTCACAGTTTAGTTTGAACTCAAATAAATAAACTTTACTCTTTATGTGTGGGAATAACAATTTGAAATTCTCTCTGTTTTTGCTAAAATTGTGAAATTAAAACAATAACGTTACTATTCAAGCATTTGACAAGAAACTACCATTTAGATTCTCATGTGCATTTCAATTCTCTCTCTCTCTCTCTCTCATACACACACAAACTCAGTTGTATTCAATGTTCTCTCTAACTCCCCCAGATATCAAAATAAACATCTGCCTAAACTTATGCTATTAAACTCACAACCGCAAAGTTAATTTACATACAAAATAAATAATAATTTAATATTTTCTACATTTACGTAAAATGCAAAATAACTGATAAGATCTTTATAATAAAATTATCCTACATAGCAAAGTTAAGAATTTTTCAAAAAAATTAACAAATATTTTAAATTTTAAATACAGTACAATATTTATAACTAATAATACCTAATATGTATACTATAACATTGTGGGGAGGATGGGTATAGAAAGTTATTTTTTTCCCCCGATTAGTTATCAGAGCGATTTAGCGAGTGTATATGCCAAGGCGAGAGAACGCCTGTGGTTTTTGCAACCAGCACAGCACAACATACTATCCTCCCAGCATGGTCCAGTGTGTGCCATGTCGAGGCTTTGTGGTCGAAACCATGAAAACAATCTCGCCACATCTCAGCTTTACTCCGCACCATCGGAATTTTTGCACAACATAGCTTTTTCATTAAACCTTTTCCTACACAAAGCTTTTATTAAGAGAGTATTATTATATATATGTATATAAAAAGAAGATACATATGGCTTATTTTTTTCCAAAGCTATATTTTATTGTAAAAAATTCAGTCTACATTGTAGACATTTTTATTAACTCTAATACTTCACAATGATTTAAGAAAGGTGTACTGTACATACAGTACACAGTATATTTTTTTTCTCTCCATTATTGCTACAATAACTTTTGTTTCACCATTATTTACGAAAGTAATAATTAGGTATAAACATAAATACATAATACATGTATATGAAAATTAATGTTTACCATTTCTAGTACAATTTTTTATGAAACAAAATATTTATTTTTATACACTGTTGCATGTGCTAAGCATGAATTTAAATATATTTAAAAATAAAGTTTCATTCTTTTATTGGAATAAATTCTGCAATATTTAGAAGAGGTATATTTTAAAGGAAAGAAGGCAATAATAGTTATAAAAACAAAAACAAACATATTTTATAAAAAATTAATCTCTATTATAGAACAAACAAATACAATTTTTTTTATCATAGAAGGAAATAATCACTTTTATTCCTTTTTTTTCCGTATGTATCTGTGCGTGCGTGTATCTTTTATTTGAAGTTGTTTGTGTTTAGCTGTCACTTTGCGAGTGGTCAGTAGATGGACGTCAATATCTAGTATAGCGGACATAACAAACAAAACAAACACACCACGCACTTGCTATGAGAACTGAAACCACCCGCGCTTGTACTCTATAACTGTGTCTATAGTACCCTGGCTTATATACAATTGATCCATACACATATATATCTATAAAAAAAAAAGGACACAAGGGAACTGAGACAGATAGTATTATTGTGTACACAAAACTTAATCTGTATCCCTCAATTTTAACTTTCAGAATAAAACGAAAACAAAAAAATTGATCAATAGTATCAATACTATATATTGTAATCTGTTAATACTTCAATATAAGTCTTTAAATTTTTTTTTAAAAAAAATCTGTATTTTTGCATTAAGTTAAAAATAATAATTGTGTATTCTGAATTCAGCTATAAGCTGGGAAATTTTGAATGTGTCCTGTTACACAAAAGCATTAAAAGTTTATTTCCTATATATAGTATAAAGCATTTCCCTGCTTAAATACAGAATTATACCCTTACGCTGGGGAAAAAAATATATAAATGTATGGAAAATTAACACACAATCTCAATAAATTTTTATGTGCACGTTTTTACAAAATTTGCTATTACATACATGTATTTTGTTGTTACTGTTAAATTATTTATATCTTGTATACAATATTTATACCTTACATAAAACAACACAATTTTAGCACATATATATTGCTAACAAATTGTTATTATTTTGACTATTATTATTACTTACATTTTTATTTTCATTGTATTGACTATAATATAACAAACAGAAGATTTGGTCCAAAGAATGAGAAATAGATTTTTATAGTATTTCAATAAAATTTAATGTTGCACTTAAAGAATATATTGCAAAGAGGATATCCTGTGCTATAAAGCTTGATGTTGGCCTGAAAATATAAAGTAATAATAAAAAAATCTTCTATATTGAAGAAGTATAGAAGATAAGAGCTATTATTATATAGCCTTATGCTACTATATTAAGCTAGACTTGATGCAGTAAATTGCATTTCAATGGATATTCCATTTCAATTTAAATTCACTTTCAATGAACCTACAGATGGCTTTGCACTACTGACCTTTAATAATGTTAATATAAATGCACTTTATATAATTTAATTTCATTGCAGTTAGAAGTATATACAATTGAAGTGCACAGTATATATAGGGACAACTATAAGAGGGGACTTGATAACTGTGGGGAAAACATTAAACTATTTAATAACTTCCTACTGTGTTGAAATTGTGGATTTTGTTTTAATTATTTTACTTAATAAGTTGACTGTTTCTTTTTTTTTTAATGTATACTTTTTTGCATGCTGAAATTCTATAGAAGTTTTGATAAGTGTAGCACAGGTTTTAGTTTACAAAATATTTTCTCTTCAACAAACATTTTTGCATTTCTTCATTTCTTTAATTAAAAATTAAATTAAAACTTAATGTAAAACATGTGTATTGTACTTTTATGCATATAAAAAAATATCAAGTTCAAGCCTGCAACACTCATATTATCAAATCGTTTTTCTATGAAAATTTGATTAAATTTTGCTATGTTAAATTTAAGCGAATAAAAAGCATGTAAAGAATGTGATTCATTAAATCTGTATGCATTTCTTATTGCTATTATAGCTTTGCTTTTACTGAAGAAAAAAATCCTGTTAAATTGAATATTTCTAAATTGTAATAAATAAATCTATGCAACATGTATTTATTTAAATTGTACAAAATAAATACATAAAAAAATTGCAATGCAGTATTGCAAAAAAAAAAAAACAAAAAAAAAAAAAACAAAAAACAAAAAAAAAAAAAAAAAAACAATGTGCTTTCAAAATAAATTGATATGAAACTTCATTGATATCTTTATCAAATAAATACAAACTTTAATTAAATTTTCTACATGAACTAAATTACGAACTATATTTCATACCAACTAGATTCTTCAATGCTATAGCATTAAACTAAAAAGTACATTTATTTGCAAAATACTCCATAGGAGAATACGATGAATTGCAGTCGTAAAGCGTTCAATTTTAATTGAAATTCTAGGCAGAAAGACAGTTTGGATTTAACGTTAGTTTATTTAAAGAATTCAACATAAAACAACCAAGTCAGTTTTATATTATGTGTACTCTACAATCCATTACTTAAAGGGTACTGTAAATATAAATTTCAACTCTATGTGTCTTTTATATATCAAAACCTTGATAAAATAAAAGAAGATAAAAGAAATTTTTAAAGAAGGATCTATTTTACGTGCTTTCATTATTTTGAATCGCTTTTAAAAGTAGATTTCTTGTGTTATATATATTTTATCTCATATATATTATATTAAAATTTAATTTATTTTCTTTCTACTTATGTTCTGACTATACAAGAGCAATAAAAAATTGAAGAAGTATTTTATATTTTGTCAAAGAACTAAAAAAAAAAGAAGTTATAATTCATTTTAAACATAATAATTTTTTCATGTGACTTTAATACTGATCATAAATGCAAGTCAATATTAATGGGATAATAAATAATACTGCAAGATGATATAAAGTGGTCCAAAATAAACAATAAATAATTCGATATTATTTAAACACATTGCAAGTCAACATTGCAATTTCCTCACTATTTCCGGTATCAAGTTTCACATTTAGTTGTTGACGTTTTGTTGTTGAAAGCAGTACGATTGATTTAGTCATGAAAAAAAAAAAAAAAAAAAACTGAAGGAGAGATGCCAATTTTGTGTTGTGCGGGTGGCGAACATTCAGGCGCTTGAAAGTCTAACACTCTTGCCAAGAATACCACGTCACGGCGGTTCAGATTTTTATTTTTTCCTCATGTTTTAAAATTAAAAAAAATTTGAGGTTTATTTCATATCGAATCATTACAGTAAAGATAGAGGTTTTATTATTTGTTGAATAATTTGTCAGTAAATGCTCTTGCTTTTCAGTTTTAATAAATTAATGAATTAAAAAACATTTTTTTAAATTGAAACTTCAATAGTTGTCCCAATAAACATTTCAGTAATTAATTACTAGAAATTTTTCTTTGCGTTTGAATTATTCTTTATAAGATTAAATTTTAATTACACTTGGGTATAACACCCTTAAGGAGGAGAGGGGGGGGGGGTAAGTGACTTATTGTTAGAGAGTCAATTATAATCTACAGTTTTAAATAATTTTTTTCTGGGAATAGTCGAGTTGAATTGTAATTCAAGATATATTTTTGTATTTTTATTTACTTTTTAAATTAGTTATTTTTGTGACAAATTGAGAAACCTGCAAAATATAAAAGCAATCAAATGAAAGTCGGAAATTGATCATATTGGCACACAAAAATAGAGTTTTGTGCCATAATTCTAGTTTTAGACGCAACTATCTCAATTTTGTTATTATATTTTTTGTCCTTTAACAAAATGGTAAAATTCCTTAAAAATAATTCAACATTATATAACTTTACATTCATGTCATGAAAGTTTTAAAGCTGCTGAAATATCAACCAATCTCGTTAAATGTTTTTAAAATGAGATTTATTCAAATATTTAGTTTAATATTTCATTATTTTCTGTAAATCTCAAACTCAAAGAAATGATATTTATTTTTTGTAGTTAGACTAAATATCTAAACTGTAAACAGTATTTATCACAACTTAAGTTACTATATAAACAATATAAACACATTATAGTATCAAGTATTATACAAGAGCCTCGAGCGCATTTCCCTTCCATGAAATATAACTCTTAAGTTTTACCCTAAAAGCTTTCATTAAGTAGTTTGCAACGCTTGCATTAAAGTGCAAACTTATCAACTTTGTAACTTTATCAAACTATTTTCTATATAAACTATGATTCTGAAGATGAAGATATGCAAGTGAAATCAGATTCGTCATCATTTTATTTTATTATCACTTTGCTTTATTTCAAACTATACAATTCTTTTTGTTATTTTCGTCTTTATTTTTTTGTTAAAATATTCATTTATTTATTTAGTTATTTCTTTCGTTTTTTCCCATTAAAGTCTACAGAGGCCATTTATTTATTAAGTTGCGCATTTGTGCACGCAATTGAAATTATAACATCAACTGTTATTATTTGAATAAAAAAAAACTATGGAAAATAGTTGACCACGATACAATAAAGATAGATGCTCGACTGATGATTTTGAGACCACACTCTAATCTGCTCAAGAGCACCCCCTGGTAGTGGACGATCCGTTCCATTTAATTTATTTAAAATCAATTAAAATACACCAATACAAAAAAAACTGCTGCACTAATGCACTAAACTTTAAAAGAAAAAAAAAAAAAAAAAAAAAAACGTGCGCTAAACAGCACTAAAACTTTATGCACAGAAACAAATAACGATTTATCAAAGAAACAAAATATAATAAGTAATAAGTGTTCAAATACCATATAATGAATTTAATTTTTACTTTTTTATTACTCATGTAATACAATTAAAAAGGTATGATTGAATCATGCTTATATAGGTCAGGAATGTTATGTTTGTAATTGCAATGTGATTTTTTTTTTTCATGTCTCTTCATCAATTTCATTATATATAATTTATATTTTTGTACCAATAAAGTGGGAACTGTTGTCTGTATTAAAAATATTAAATAAATAAACTTGTCATCTATGACCTGTAAATAAAAATAAAAATGATTGTTTTGTAAAACTAACTTCTTATGAATGACACAGTTTATGAACTTGGTACCTCAAGACTTTATATTTTATTATCAATATTTTTCCTTCAATTTTTGTTGTTTAAACAAAATCTTTAAATTTTTTATTAAAGATACCAAATAAAAAAAAAATCTCTATTGATGTTGACTTTGAGTGTAAGATGCTTAAGTGATTGCTAGAGAAAGAATTGCGAGATAGTTATAAGCAATAAAACGCAACGCTAAAAAGAGACGTTAAGAGGATAAAAAAAAAAAAAAATAGATTGTCCAGAAAATTACGAACCACTTTTATTAACTTGCGTGTTGGTGAAGAATTTTTTTTATATTGACATTATGGGTATTGTAAGAATACATAGATGCAACTTTTTATTTGTAACTGTGATGAAAAACTCTGGTATTTAATTTTAAAATTACGCAGAAATACTAAATATTTTAAAATAGGCTTTTTTTTTTTTTTTAGTTAATAAGTATTCGATTGAAAAAAAAAATTGAAGTTTTCTAATTGAATGATGCATAAAATTTCTGCGAGTTCATACATTAAATTGAAAGTAATAATTACCTTAATGATTACCTTATTTTATGATACAATTAACAACTTAATTAAATTATGTGCGTATAAAATGTTCAAAAATAACCATTTTCAACGTATAATTAGCGTTTATTTCCTCATTATAATATATTTATAGAAATACCAACACATACACATACGTAACCTCTAAATATAACATAATGTATTTAGCTTTAAAATATTTGCACACACAATGTACTGAAATGTATACACACGCAAATTGAATGTTTTTTTGGTTTAAAGTTAACATGGGGAAAAATTGTTATATAAAAAAGGTAGTATACTAAAACGTTTTTTTTTTTTTTTTTTTCACCAAAAAGAGCTAGGTTAGATGATATTTGCACTGGGAAAGCTATTAACATGAGCAAGGTATGCGAAACCATGTGCCACTAACATTCAAACTTTTCCACTTTACTTTTATACCACCAAATATTTTCTCCACGGTAATTGTTTAAAGTAATGTATGTTTGTATTTATTCCAATTTTTATGCTTTATGTTGTTTGTTTAAAGCCATATACCACATGAAACAACATGTGCTTTTAAATGATTAAAAACAAAATGCGATCTCCAAAACTGATGAAATTTTTTACCAGAATGTAAATATGGCTCCACAAGGAACGTGAAAATACTGTGAAGTATGCTATTTGTGAGACTATTCCTGTTTATGACGTCAGAAACAGGCAAAAGTTAGTATGAAAATGTTGTGCGGGTTGCATAAATTGAAATTTTCTGATCACTGCTACTACACTTGGGTTTTGAGACAAACTAATTTTATTTATGTAAGTCCCGTCAAGTTTTTTTCTTTGTGATGTAAAAGTAACTAATGTTTTCTTATGGTCTATTCCTTTATTGTTAGTATAATATTTGAATTTTTATATTTTTTGCCGTATTTTAATATAGCGTTAGTTGATTTTACCACGGATAGGTAAAATTTTTGCTTCAAGTTTTATTAGAAGCTATTTTTTTATATATAAAAGAGCATCTTTTTCAGGTGAAAAAATGAGTATAATGTCATTACGAAAGCGCAAAACGGTTTCATAAAATTAAAAATATGGAATATATAGTTACTTTTGGCTATATCAGTCATTCATATCCCATGGTTATACGCATTTTTAAAAATGAGGCGCTATTTTTATAACTTTGTTAACGTGAATAAAAGTGAAATTGAATTTTGATGATAAAAATCACTAAATATTTTTACTTTCAAGCAAATTTGAAAACATTATATTCATAGAATTATGAGTGAAAGAAATTTCAATTATTTAATTGAGTTTTGAGAATATTTGTATAAAAAGGTGCGGGGTTGGGGGGACCTTATATTGTTATTGCGTACTGCTAAAAATAAACAAAAAATTCTCTTACATTTTTTTCTATCCTTTTGAGTTTATTGTAGCGTTAAAAAAAATCAATCCACCAGCGAAAAGTACGAGTTGTAATTTTGTTTAATGGAAACTGTAGAGTAGCAATATTTTGTTAATTATTGCGGAGGCAAAGTAATGTAAAGAACACTTTTCTGAGCCTTGTATACAGACAAAGTTTGGCGTAACTTATTTTTCCTTTCATCTCACATTGCTTTTATACAGACAGAAGTTTTATTATTATTATTATATATTTTATTACTTTTTTTTCTTTTTAACTACACATATTATATTTTTAAATCACAAGTTTTTTAGTATGTACAAATGGATATTTTTAAAAGTAGCACAAATTAGTTTGAAGTATGTTTAAATAAAAAAAAATTAAACTTTTATTTATTTATAAAAACAAACACTGCTGCGATAGTTCTCTCTCTCTCTCTCTCTCTCTCTCTCTCTCTCTCTCTCTCTCTCTCTCTCTCTCTCTCTCTCTCTCTCTCTCTCTCTCTCTCTCTCTCTCTCTCTCGCTCGCTCTCTCGCTCTCTCTCTCCCAACATCTACCACAAATTATGTCTACGGAATTACAATGTTATTTTTTTATATAATATAGGGTGAAAAAGTGACTCTAATTTTGTACACTTGTAGTTCATGTGTGTAGTAGATAGTTAATTATTTTTTACATTAAAATATTACTCCTAACATCTCACGTTTTTAAACTCTGTAATCTTTCATGTTAAAAAAAAAAAAAAAAAAAAAAAAAAAAGTTGTGGCTACAAGTTAAAACCTATTTAGTCTAAAAAATGTTTTATGTTTCTATTTAATATAAGATTTTTTTAATAACACATGTTTTTATATGGTCTTGGATCTTTAACGTAATCTTTAAAGTAAAACTTTTATTATTATTATTTTGCGAAGCAGTTTTGCTTTAAAATTGTATAATTCTGTATAGTTAATATTTATTAACTAAAATAGAAGTTAAACCCAATAATTATTTAGTGTATAAGAAATAAGTACGTATACTGTATATCTTTTTGATATTGAAAATTCACCAACCTACTTTTTTTATAAATAAAATAAAGAATTTTAAATTTTCCAAAAAATTATTTCCACCTTGAATTTTTCAAAGTGTAAGCATCTACTTGATTTGATGATTTTTAAAGCAAAGTTCGATTCAAATAAAGAAATTTCTAAAAGCAAATAATGTTAAATAAAAACTCAGTATGATTGCGTTTTTCTAAAAATAAACGAAGCAAAACATAAGAAAATACAGATTATAATTTATAACTTAAGTCTTATGTTATAACAAATAATATGTATTATTCATAATAGATAATTTATATTTTTATATTTATATTTTATACGTATATACCACTCCATTTTATCTTTCTATCGTAATAGCACAAATTTTATGTGCATGAGCAGGAATATATTTCACATGATTTTGACGTTTTTATTTAGATCCATATGTATTATTGGACTATTAATATATTATTGCTAGGGGGTAGAACTTTAAGAAATATGATAGGCTCGATTTCCTACTTAAGTACGTCATGTTAGTTCTCTATCTTTAGAATTTCTTGAGGTGAAATTTTTCACATACGTACAAACGTCAAATAATAATAACTTACAAATTGTGCTTTATTTACAACTTAGTTTCACGTTTTTACAAGTAAATATTTAGTTGCTCATGGACTTCTATTTAGTTTTACTATTTTGCTAATACATAAAGCAAGCTTGCAGTGGAGCTCTACTTTTTTAGTGGTAAAAAGTCACTGACCAGCATAGTTAAGTTATCGTAAAGTTAACTCCTCACCCTTTTCATTTCGTTTAAAATAAAAATGCACTAAATTATTAAATTCAAAAGCTTTATTTATTTATCGACAGATATAAATTACTCTGCATACGTATGACAAAATACATAGAATGAAGAAAAGAAAATTTAAAAAAAAAAAAAAAAAAAAAGATTGAACTTATTTTGTTTATCTCAAAACAAAGCATGGTATAAAATAATTTTCTATTAAGTTTTGTGATTCAAAAGATTACTGAAAACAGAATAAATTGTATTTTGACGTTAAATCTTGTATTCATTCTAGTTACAGTATAAGTTTCCAGTGTCCTTTAGCGTCTTTTAGTTGTGTATTTGAATAAATGTATACTTGGTATTGTTGATTTGCCAGTATTCTCTGCTGATAGGGTCGCTATTAGATCTAAATATTATACTAGTTTGCAAAATAGTGACTACTGAGTTTATTGTACCTAGAATCAACGCCGACTATTATATTGATACCTTCTCTCCTAGAAGCATTGGTCTATATAATAAGTTAAATTGTAATGTTAAAGAAATATCAGCTTCTATGTTTCTAAAACATATGTAGTTAAGTTTTATTTGCATAATTATAATTTTTATCTCTATTTTAAATTTAATTATGTATAATTAACTCAACGGGCTTTGCCTTTTTAATTAAAGGAATAGACTAGAAGAAAATATAAGCATTTATATCACAAAACACTTGATGGGACTTACATAAATATCTTAAGTTAGTCTCAAAACCCAAGTGTATAGCAGTGATCAGAAATTTCGATTTATGCAACCCGCACAACATTTTTTTTACTAATTTTTGCATGTTTCTGACGTCAGAAACATGAATAGTCACGCAAATTACATACTTTACAATATTTTCACGCTCTCTCGTGGGGCTATATTAACATTCTGGTAAAAATTGTCATCAGTTTTGAAGATCCCATGTCATGTTTATTCATTAAAAAGCACATGTATGTTTTATGTGGTCTATGGCTTTAAACTTTTGAGCAACTTTATATTATACAGTTTACAGGAAAGGATATTTATATATTTTTAAGTTTTTTTTATTACTTTATTAAAAAAATAAAATGCCAATAAAATCAATATAAGATATTACAGAATTGAGAGGAGAAAATTTTGTCAAGTCTAAGACTTTAAATACGATAATTTTGCACGTCATTGTATACTGTATCTAAAGACTTGATTGTTTCTCAAGTACTTCATGTCAACCATATTGCATTGCATTGAACAGCTTGGTAATCTAAGCACGAAGGAAGTAGTAGCAAGTTGTTACACCGTAGTAAACATGACGATAAATTTTATAATATTGTAATTCATTCAAGTACCGTATGAACTTTATACATCGTTTTCCAAGTCACAAACATTTAGAATATAATATTATTATGTTATGTTTAACTGGTAATTTATTACTGTATTATATAATATTGGCTTTTATTGTTAAACTTATCACAATAAATTAATCTAATAATAAACAAATTTAGCTTAAAAGGCTCCTGGCGTCAAAATATTTAATCAAATATGAAATATGTAAAAATCATAAGATAGGCCCATTATTTACACACATATTACATCCTTAAAACCTTCTGTAGCCTCACACATTGGGGTTGAAAAACTGTAAAGTAGGCAACTTTAGGAATTCATGATGTAATCAATTCCGAGTCTACAATAGAAATTGGAGCGCGGGTTGCCTACTTTACAAGATTTCTCCCTAGTTTGTAAGAGTACTAAAGGGTTAAGGCACAAAATATGTGTATTTATAATAGTTATAATATAATTTATCATTGATAGAAAATTTGTTTTTGAGGCCAGGGGCTCTTTAAGAAATCTATACTGTATTTTGTTCTCCTAAAAAAGTCTTAAAATAACCAAAAGTGGTTTGTTAAGAAAATGCACCCCGAAGTTTTATGTGTATGCTAAATAGATTGAAACTGCAATAAAATATAAGTTAGTTTTGAGTTGATTTAGTTTATTTTCATGCATATAATACTATATAGTGAGCCAAAAATTTTTGCCAGCGGGGGGTATTCTTTGATATACAACAGAAAATGCTGGAAGCTCTTAAAAAGCATTTGTGTTGTGGGCCATCAAATTTTTAATGTGGTAGTTGAAATTTTAGAAAACTTGACTATAAAGCACCCAGAATATAACTTTTTTCTTGTATATCAAAGTCAACTATACTCATGGCTCTCTGATTTTTTTTTTAACTTGCATGAGCTTATAGAAGCTCTAGAAAATAAAGAAAAATGAATACTAGTCTAAGACGTCAAAGAGCTGACTTGATTAAAATGCTCTGCAGAAGATATTCTTTTAAGAATACAAAATTTATGTAAAATATTAAAATATTTTATATACTGCTATTGCGGTACTAAAACTACAGTGGATTCAAAAATACTTTACGCTTCATTTGCTGACAGCGTAAGCACTGAATTTTTGATTTTAGTATCAAATAATCGATGCATATCAGCTCTAAAAATATCCCAAATATCAATACTACAAGGCAAAAGTATAAAACAATTCGATGTATCGATACTTATTATTGCCGATCCCTCTAGCTAATGCAACATTTAATAATATACTCTTTGATACTTTTGGTTTACTGTCATAACTTTTTTATATTAACAGGTATTTGTTTTAAAACAAAATACTGAAACGTGAAAATTAAAATAATAAGGTTAAATGTTGAATTTAGACATTAAAGTCGTGTCATCACAGCTTCTCTTCATTTTTATATATACTTATATCTTATATCTGTATTATAGTTAAAGAAACTGAAAGTTCTCTCTCTCTCTCTCTCTCTCTCTCTCTCTCTCTCTCTCTCTCTCTCTCTGTGTATATATATATATATATATATATATATATATATATATATATATATATATATATATATATATAACTATAAAAGCAGCACTTGAGTTGAATGTAGAGTAAAGAAATAATGCTTCTCAATAATAGTTTGGACAAAAGACGAGCAGAGTATTATATATAATATACCATTTTCTTTGCATGACTGGGAACATTCTTTTCGTCTCTCCATTTGTCTTCAATACTCTTGTCTAAAGTAATATTAAAAGCAAAAGAAGTGGTGACAATAACACAAAGAGAATGCAGACATTAATTCAAATAAATAATGAATAAAAGATCAGAGAATTTCTCTCACCCACACTCCGACTTCATATTTTTTTGTTAAGTTTAAATATCATACGATAAATAAATTTCAATAGTAAAAATATAAGTAATGTAGGTTGGTTTTAAAGCTTACTGGTCAGATATTACATATATATTCCACAAGGACGTTTATTGGAATTGAATGTATTACATCAATCTAGAATTTAAAAATATATATATATAGCTAATATAGGTTTTTCATATGCATGGAATTTTACATTTTAAATTATGCCACGGTATTATCTTACTTTACAATGCAGATTTATTTATTACTTATTGTTCCTTGTGTAATTATGCATTTTCTTACTTTGATGTGTAAATTTGAATTATTAAAGTAGCTCTTTGATTCGTAGTTGATTTTAAACTTGGTTGTTGCATTAGAAGCTGAAGTGTAGAATTCAATTTAAAAACCACATTGTGCCATTGAAATGTTTTTGCTGTGAAGTTATTTCTAAAATTGTTTAAACAATGTTTTATGAATTACGTATTTTGTAATGTTATAGAATGGCGGAGGATGGCAAAGGGCTGCCCAGTGGCATCTCAACAGTAGAGAGTGGTCTCAGTGCGTGTGTTGGTACCCCAGACCCTCTGGTAGCCAAAGAACCTGAAGAATACAAAACATATAAGCGGAAATGGCTGGTTCTTGCCCTATTTGTACTCTACTCAGCGTCCAATGCCATGCAATGGATCCAATATTCTATTATTGCTGACGTCATTGCAAAATACTACAGTGTGGAATTCATCGCGATTGATTGGACCTCTATGATTTACATGGTCACCTATATTCCTCTTATCTTTCCAGCGTCATGGATTCTCAATATGAAGGTAAGCGCAGATCACACTTTTGTTCATCTCCTTTTACTATAGGTTCTCAGTACTCGACAACAAATCAGTTTAAAAATTATACTGCAATAAGGAACTTTATTTGAGTAGAATTTTGCAAGATGTTGACTGTTAAAAAGCAGCTCTTATATTCGTTTTCACATATTATTATAACCATTAACAATTTCATAGAAAAATTAATAAATAAAATAAAATATTCTAAATTTAATTTTTTACACGATTATAAGATAAAAAATGTAAATGTTACGTAAAAAATAATTCATGTATTAAGGTATAAAAATATTTTTTTGTACGCACAAATAGTTTCAGTGTTTATTGTTCGTAATTCAATTTCACACTCAACTTTGTAACCTATTTGACTGTAACAAATTCAAATCTGAAGTAATCTCTTGAAACGTTTTAGTTAAATCATTGTGTAAAAATTCAACACTATGATAGAACAAAGCTTATAGCGATGTATAACGTAAACTTTGCTATGTATTTTACCAAAAATATTTAAAGTTTACATTTTATCATCATATACAATACAATATTCATTATAAATATTTTGATGACCAATCAAAGTTTGTAACATCAATCTAACTAAACCAAGAGACATGAAAAACGTTTTAATTACTAAATAATTGCTAAGTTTCACCCCAAGTTTGGCCTAGTTGTATCTTGATTGAGGGTGACGTACACTTGAGACGAAAAATTAACAAGTGATGAAGGCTCTCGTAATTTTGTTTACAAACTTTCATGCTATATTTTGTTGAAAAGCGTTAAGATAAATTATCATCTTGAAATTTTTACTTAAAACAAAAGCTTTAAAAATTATATAAGAACTTATATTGTTTTAAAGTCATAGACCACATAAAACAGCTTGTGCTTTTTAATGAATAAATACGAAATTGGATCTTCAAAACTAATGACAATTTTTACCAGAATGTTAATATAGCCCCACGAGAGAGCGTGAAAACATCGTAAAGTATGTAATTTGCGTGACTGTAATTGTAATTACAATTACAATGTAATTGTAATTGTAATGACGTCAAAAACATGCAAAAATCAGTAAAAAATGTTGTGCGGGTTGAATAAATCGAAATTTTCTAATCACTGCTACATAGCTCCAGTTGGGTTTTGAGTTAAACTAAAGTTATTTATGTAAGTCCCATCAAGTGTTTTGAAATATAAATGCTTTTATGTTTTCTTCTGGTCTATTCCGTTAAGCTATTATTTTCTATATATTACCCCCTCCAACACTTAAGTTTCTCATATTAATTCATCATTTATAGTTTCCTCTTTACTTACACGCAAGTTCAGAATCAAATAAATGTCATTTTAGGTTAAGAGGCCGTTTTACTCTCTGGAAAATATAAATGTAAACAAACTGTCTAAAAGATCAAAATCTAAGATAAGGCAGGAAACTTAAATGACTGAAATCGAGTGGTCATACGTCATCAGAGTGACCAATAATCACAGGAAACGAATACAATAGATTGGTATGTAAGGCAGTGATAACAGGTTTCAATTCTAGCTAGAGGCTTGCAAAGAACGAAGCGAGTATTTTTACATACAATATTGAATCTAAAGACAGCAAAAAAAAAAAATATATATATATACTATACCGCATTTATTTATTTTTTGTATAATATCATAGAAGAAAAAAATCACATAGAAATATGCAATTTGCTTCTTCCAAATATTTTAATGCATATTACATAATAAAAAATATATATAATATGTATATTTTAGAAGTCTACGTGCAAATGATATAATATACAATTTAAATAATAAGCAATAATATTATATAATATACGGAAACACAAATTTGGAGACGAAAATAAATTGACGTTGATATCCAAAATGTGACATTTCATCAGAAAGGGGGATATTATATAAATTATTTGCAAGCATAAATATATTTTCATTAAAATAAAAATGTGATATTGTATCCAAATTTGCAGATAGAGTGCGAGCCGATCACAATTCGGAGTTCAATGTCAATTTATTTTCTTCCAAATTGTTGTTTTATTATAATATTGTACATACTATTTATAATTATTTAATTTTATCATTAATTTGTTTATATATTTGTTGCACGTAAATCTAAAAATATCGTGTGAATTTTTTCCCGTATTTTTATTTTTTTTTTTTTGTTTATTGACTAATTTAATTATTATATGTTAGTTCAATTAATTAATAACCTGTAGTTACCACCACCTTGACCCTTTAGATCAAAATTTTTTCTTTGCAACACTCAATTTGTTTATTATTATTATTATTATTTTTCTTTTTTTACTTTTGTTATTTTCTAATTAGCAAATAACTTAAAATATATTTTGTCTTTACGATGAAAGCAATGCTTAACCTGACCATAACTATTGCAATCATGACATATTTATAACAATTTAATAAGGTCCCGATTACGGATTATTGAATGTTAGCTTGATTATGCCTAGCCAGCAACTCATATATAAAATAGTAACTTTTTTTCTCATTCACCTATAAACTATTTTATACTCTCATAATATCAGACGAGATAATATTTTACATAACATCCGCTGTTTTGGGAGTTTACGAAGCTGACCTTCATACACTTTCAAAGCAATAATAAAAGTATCGAAACGATAGAAAATATAGAGAAAATATACTCGACTAAAAGCAAAACAGGACGTAATTCTTTAACTGTCCACAGTGGCGCATTTACTTGTAAAATAAATATAACATAAATGTAAGATCGTAATTCCATTATCTACAACTAATTAAGCATCGGATTGAAGTGATTTTTACACCGATGCAAAGTTAATAAAAAAAAGAAGGCATCCACTGAAGATTTTTTTTTATAAACTCAATAGCAACATTTTAATCGGTTAAAAACAGAGCAAAAAAAGATATCAAAAATCAACTTCAGTGAAGGTCTAGATAATATCTTTGTAAAGATGTGTTAAAAATTTGGCATCTGTAGGTGCATTAGTTGCGGAGAAATCATGGAATTACGATTACATTGATTTGAATGGGCAGCAAGCAGGCAGCGCATAGAGAGTAAAACGGCCTCTTAAGAAGATAATATAATAATATCGTAACAAAAAAAAAAAAAAAAAAAAAGTCTTTTTGTGTAATTACAATTTGAATTATAAAAGTTAAGTACTATTACATTACATACTATAATATGTAAGTATAAAAAAGCTATGAAAAATATTTCAATACCAAAAAAAAAAAAAAAAAAAAAATACTCTGGATAAAATTATGAATAAGTAATAAAATTAAATGAGTTTGGCGATGAACCAAGTTTTAAAACCAAAAGAGTCGGTGTTTGTTTGTTTTTAGGAAAGGATTTTAAACTTCATCTCATCTAATGTGGCTAATCTTTATATAACCAAATTGAAACATTGGATAGAAAAAGAGAATGTAATAAAATTGACCGTAAAGCTCTCACAACTCGTATAAAGTTATATAAGATTAAGTTATCAATACGTCAATATCCATCTAGTGCTTTCGATAGCAATATTTTATAAAATTGAAAAAAACTATAATGTAATCATATATCATGAGGAAAAAAAAAAAAAAAACTTTATTTGTATTTTAAAAGTGCAATGTTTCATTTTAACTTATCTTTAATATATACTGGATGGAAAAAAAATTGTCTGAAGAGTTAGCTATGATGGCTCAACTGTTCTCTACAGCAAAAGTTACTTTTCGCTAGTTATTATAAAGTTGAACTCAAAAAATGTTCTGTACACACGATTATGGTAACATATTTTACGATTTAGATTCAGCGCGTGTTTTTCTCATAGGAATGACATTGCAAATTTAGAGCGAATTTTTAAATGGTAAAATATATTAACACAAACGTTTGTACGTCTGTACATTTTTTTTTTCAATAAAAAAAACTGAATTCTATTAAAATATGAAAATAAAATGTATTTAAAAATAGTTTTGCGTCAACTGAAATCTCCATCTGATTGCATTAGCCATAAGCTAATAGAATTCAATTTTTTATGAAAGAGACTGTACAACATAGGAACTTATGAAAACGTAGAATAAAGTATTTTGTTTTAAAAGTTCAATATTATGCACCATAATTTAACACTTCCTTTTTTCGTGTATGCAATTGTTTTTATATAATACATTAATTTAGTTATCTTTATACACTATATAATCACTAGAACATTTTAATCATGATGGTATCTATAAATAAGTCAACTTTGTTGTTACAATAAAATTACGTCACTGAAAAAATTAAAAAATAATGCAATATTTAACTTAAAATTGACATGATATGAAAAAAATATGAGATAACGAAGAAAAATAGCAAAAATAAAAGTTTTTGATCTGATATAAATTTGCAAAGATAAATTTTTTTGTTGAAAGAAAAAAAAATGATAAGTTAATTAAAAATTTGTAACACATGCTACGTGTAATAAGATCAAGGCTTGTAATTTCACTCAACGTCAGAAAAGTTCAACGAATAAAAAGAAAAAAAACTTGTACCAAAATTACTCTTATCTAGAAAATCCCTATTAAAAGTTACTAAGCTTAAAAAAACAGCAAAGAGATTTACATTTTTTTTCTTTATATCACTTCTTGACTAAAATCAATATTTTCTTATTGCTCGTTAAATGGAATGCTAATGAGACTTTGTTAAAAAAAGAAACGTTAAAAATGTGCAAAAAGATTATATCACAAAAAAAAAAAAAAAAAAAAAGACTTTTTGAAACTTTTAATAATTAAAACATTTTCACGTAAGTAAATGTTCGAATCTAAAACTAAAAATTTTAATGAAATAAAAAATGAAACCAATAAGTTAATTAAATTTTTATATATAAAAAAAAATCAGCAATACGAAAAAAAAAAAAAAAAAAACGACTGCTTGAATTGATGAGTTTGCTTAATTATGAATCTAGATAACGTGTATAGAAATATTAATTATCAGATTAATTTTATTCACAGAGAGAGAGAGAGAGAGAGAGAGAGAAGCAAAGCTTGCAAAATAATCTTATAATCAAATCTCTCTCTATTGAAATGTTGTAAATTAAACGACATCAAAAGACTATAATCAATAACAGATAATTAGTATTTGGCTCTTCATCTCTCGCATCGCGCTATGTGTTGTGTATATTTCAAAATTTAACACGTTATATATAATACATATTAATATTAAGTGGCTCATTAGTATCTGAAATGGGATTATGTATATAAATATATATATTATAAAGTAAATTTATTTTAAGAAATTAATCAAGTTAATTGAAATAATAAAGTAAATAAGAAGTATAATACATTATCATTAAAAAAAAAATGAAACTTGCATCAGGAGATTTTTCTAACATGTATTTACTAATTATATAGAGTAATTACATGAGTACAATGACAACTTTATACTTTATTATGCAGAGAATCTCTACTCTACTTTTTTCTTAGAAAGAAAAATCTGACATTATAATTTAGTTTGAAGATCCCTAAATACGTATAATAAGTTATTATGTATATGATATTATGTTACTCTTTCCAATCAACACAAAACTATATTTACAAACTTAATATGCATAATGCATTCATTTACTTATAATCCAAAATGAGACAAGGTGACAACTGCAGGATAATTGAAGGTCAATTGTAGGTCATTGGAAACAATTGCAATACCATTGACTAACTAATCAAAATTCAGGCACAATATTCTATACTATTATAATATAATCGTGTCTATATTATTATACTATTATTTACTCTATTGATACTATTGACTGTTTATTCTATTTCAGAATTACTTTGATTTTTGGTCAGAGTACAGTTTATGCTATATGGTTACAGTAATGCTAACGTTTCCTTATATTATCCGCCCCAAGAATCTATGTCTACGGATTGGACTCACTAACCAATCGTTTATTTACCCTAGAGGAACATAAGTGTATTATTTTATATGCCAAGAGCAAAAAAAAAGTTAAAAAAAAAAAAAAAAAAAGTTCAACTTAAACATATTTTTTATATGACTTACATATTATGCATGAGTAATCAGTACAGTTGCATAAATATGCAATCAAGTTAGTAAAATATACGTACATTTAACGTAAGTAAGTACGGACATGCATACGAAATGACACTGTGTATAAGCATTAGCAATGACCCATTTCCCAGCTGGGTAAAACTATAAACGACCCTGCTGGGTCCCCTCTCGCATCGTTTTGTTACCGCGGAGATTTACTCACATTTCCGGGCTCAAATGAAAAGCAGCATTTGTGAAATTAACCACCACATTTGCATTGTAGCCAATTTTTTTTCTTTTTTTGTTATCTAAAAATTAACCAAACCATAAAGCATCAAAAATATGTAAAATGAAGAAGGAAAAAAAAAAAAAAAAAAAAAAAAAAACTGAAAGATTACATCATTTTTTGCGGACTAGCTTTTTGTGCATTTTTTTAATGAATATAAAACCGGAGAAAAAAGTATTACAGTTGGTAGAAAAGTAATCAAAATATTTAATATCTTTTCGTTTTATGAGATCATGGTACAGTTAATATCTCAAAACGTTGGAATATTTTTTTTAATAACTTTTACTTTTAAAATAACATTAGCTACATATGCGTATTATTCTTGTTTTGTCAGTTAATCTATTGTATTAAAAAAATAGTTTTTATTTTTGATATGACAATATTATTGTAAACATATTGTGCTGTCAATGTATAGAACATGTAATTTCAAGTAGTGAACGGTAGGTTGAAGTCACGTTTTGTAAGGCGGGTACGTGATTTTATAGCTGATCCATTTGTGATCCATCACCCTACACTGATAGCTTTGTTTTATAAGAATGATATATAGAGAAACATGAAGTAAGTTTAAGTAATGGAGATATCAAATAGAGTCACATTGATATTATTATTAGTTGAGTTGAAACATAACAATACAAAATAACTGAATATTGAATAAAGAAATGAAGCACAAAAGTTCTATTGTATCAATAATACTGAGAATCTATAGCGTAAAGACAAGATTTATACATTAACCTTGGCTTTGAGATAAACTTTAAAGATGAATCAATTATATTTACTCATGATAGAATTGTGCGTACAATAATCAATCGGAAGAAGAAAAGGAAAAAAGAAAAAAAATGATATGTTATAGTAACAAGATATAATATGCCAAAAATATGCGTTGAGAAAAATTATGATAAAACATTTATAAAATAAATATAATAAAACAATATTACAAGAATTGAAGGTTTGGCAAAATTTTCCCAATGTTTTTAAGTTCAAAAAATTCTAAAACTGAAAGAAAAATGTATACATGCAAGAATAAATGATAAATATATGGAATATTGATGCATAGGAAAATGAATAAAAGATAAGAAAAAACTTATTTACGCTTTTAAATAATAATAAAAATAGAAA
Organism: Ecdyonurus torrentis; assembly: GCA_949318235.1. Lineage (NCBI taxonomy): Eukaryota > Metazoa > Arthropoda > Insecta > Ephemeroptera > Heptageniidae > Ecdyonurus > Ecdyonurus torrentis. The sequence goes on along the minus strand of OX439132.1, from coordinate 28,181,368 downwards.
AAGATGGAGCACAATACATAAAATGCACTAAAATCCTCTTAAGAGAAGCGGCTAATCAAAATCATTATTTTACAAAATGTTAAAACAGAAAATATGTTTTCTACTTTTGATACATTTTATTTTTACTATGACCTTAAATAGAGCAGTATGCTAGTAATTAATCATTATAATCATTTTGATCAATTATTTCTGCCTCAACTCTTACTAAAGTTAAATAATGTATCTTTATTTTGTTGCAAAAACTGCGTGAATAGCGACAATATTGCAAACTTTAAGATAAAAAAATGATTAATGGTTCAAGAAAAATATTAATAATTGCATTTATTGCCAGTAATAAATGGTTTATTTCATAGATAAAGTAATTATTACAGTATTGTGTTTCAGATTAATAAATTGAGAAGACGAAACTGATTATTACCAATATCACTTAATGGGTACTTTTTGTTTACATTACTTTAATAATTATCAAAGTAGTTTAATTATTTAAATATATATATATATATATTATGGTTTGGGCATCCGAGCGTGAATTGGATGTGGCTGGCAAGCCCTGGGTTCGATTCCCAAGAATGGCAAACTTTTTCACGTTGCTTTCGATGTGTTATTATTATACCAAATATATAATTTCAGACGATGTAAGGCTTTAGAATTAATTTCTTAAATGTTTAATTCATATATATATGTATATATATATATATATTAAAAGAAGAAACAAAAACATTTAGCATGGACAAATAGTAAATGACGTGTAAAAATTATTTTTGTGAAATTTCAACAACAACAACAACATAATTTATCCTATATTGTATAGCAACTGTATCAAACACCATAAATATTACACTATACAGCATGAATACAGCACAAAAAATACGTTATTCTAAAATAGCGATATTAATGTTTCGTAACATAAAATACTCACTGTAATTTCGTAATTTATTTCTGTGAACAAGATTTTTTATACATGACAATGAGTGCAATTCATCAAAAGCATTTAGGCTATATCTAAAAATCTTAAGAATCCTGAGACCGTAAGATTTCTCAGTATTCTTAGGAACTGTAAGCCCTTTAGGTGACCATAGTGATTTATATTGAAAGGCCAGAGAGAGTGAGATATTATAAGTTTTTCAGTTCAAAATTCAATAATTTAAGTATTTAACCTGTATAAAATAAATCAATAGATAAATAGAAGAGAAGTATTGATTTTTTTTATCTAACCTCTATGTGGTGCATTTTATGAACCAAAGCAGAAAGCATAAATATTTTAATTTTTTTGCGTCTTTAAATACGTGCAAAGCTTATCTTTTGCAAAGCAGAGTGGTTAACCTGAACAAAAAATACTATCCGTACGTAGTGCAGTTTACTGGAACGATCTTATGGAATTTGTTTAAGCCAATTTTATTTGCACAGACGATAATAAGCGTACTTTTTTTGTATTAAAAAAAATAGCAAACGTTGCTTAACATTTGGTTATTAAGGTGTGAAAAAAAAAGCGTTATCATTTTATTTATAATAATGACCTGAATTAAAAACTAGAGACGATAAAGTAAGATTTCATTGTTATTTACAATACAATTATAACAACTATATTTATTTAAAAGAATCGATTATAATTTAATTAATGTTATATATTTAGTGTAAAATTATTTTTTTGTGGTGTTTTTAATTCTGTTTATATAGTAGTCTAATTGTTTGTTTTATTATAAGCAATTTCAGTTACAGAGATGTTAAATAATGTTGCTCCAAAAAAAAAACTTTATTATATTTATTTGATGTTGAAAAAATATTTTATGAGAAATATAATAGAAAAGGGAATATATCAAAAGCCATTTTTCAAATTAAAAAAAGTACTTTGTACTTTTATTATATTACTTATTAAATCATTTGTAATAGTTGTAAACAGAAGTAATTCAATTTTATTAAAAAAAAAAGAAAAAAAAATCTTTGTCCTAGCATGCATCAAATTGGAAAAATGCTCTATTTACCCATATAAAATATAATAGAAAATCTGCTGAATATGAATTTGGTCATAAAACTTACATCAAATATAATTTTTGTTTATGAAATCTTGGGATAAACATCAGTTAAAGTTTTAATGGAAAAAAAAGTCCTGATTATTATATTTAAGATTTTTTTTTTTTGTTTTTTTTCATTAAAAATATACACTACAATTGAAATTTACGTTTACAGTTTGTTTTCTTCTTTTAATTGATTGATTATTGCTATGGATTGTTCTTAAACTTTGTGTTTTAAATTCTTTATTATTCACAAAATATGCAAGAAATATTGTTAGACTAAAATTAATTTGATAACTACTTTTACCCTCTCTCTCTATGCAATACCGAGGTAAGCACCAAATCTTGTAAGGAAAACCACAATTGCGCGACAAATCGCAACAAAGTTTATTAACTCTTATACGATTACGAGGTTTTCATTATATAATAACGTCTAACGAATTTGTAATGAACGTTAACGAACATTTTTCAATTAATTTAAGTTAATACAAATGACAAGGAAAACTTAAATTTAAAAACTAATTGTTTTCATCTCTCATTTCAATTAATGTAAACTTTAAAATTTATAAATTCAAATAAATTGAATTTATTACTCTTTTCGTTTAATTAACTTTTTTTTTTTTTTTGGTATAATATGTCTGGCTCTGTGACTTTTTGTTTTTCAATTTGAAATTAGTCATACTGTATATGAGTGTAATAATATTTAATCAGGCAATATTTACGCATGTAAAAACATGGGAAGGTTAATGCTTCATTAACCAATTTTATATTATAGAGAAACCCTTTTGTTTTATGTAATGAAATTTATTCCTAAATATCAACACAAAAATCTACATTATGGAATGTGATTAAAAATAAAGTGTCACAGGGATACAAAAAAAAAGAAAAAAAAAAGACATTTATAAAGGGAAGAGGGAGATGAAATTAGATAGGTTTTAAAAATTCTCTAACCTTTCAATATAATATGCATCTCTCTCTCTCTCTCTCTCTCTCTCTCTCTCTCTCTCTCTCTCTCTCTCTCTCTCTCTCTCTCTCTCTCACACACAAATTTTCTATCATATATATTTTAATCTCTAAAACTAAATTTATTTACTTTTTCATTTTAAGAATCTAGTTTTTGTGTAATATTTCCTAGATCCTCAAATGCAAATTTGTTACTTATAGCTATTTTTATTTATACAGAAAAACATAGAGTACTATAAGAGTTTCCGTGCAACAGAAACAGGAAATTAAGAAGATCATAAAAATGTAAAATTCAATTATAAATTTAATGTTGCAAATTTTATAATAATATGTTGTTCAACTTTTTATTTTCTCTTTACTGACAAGTTAATGTTAGTTAAGTGTTGATAAAGTTTAAATAAGTGAAGTTAAACATAAGAATTGCAAATGAATGAATGTTTTTTATTTAGCTACACTGTACATATTTATAATGTATGTTTTATTTGTATAATGTTGTGTTTATATATATGTACAGTATACTTGTTTAAATGTTAATTTCATAAAATAATATAAACTTAAACTATATATGATTATTACTGTGTTTATAATATTGTTTACAATTGTATTTCGAGGATCATGTAAGTGGGTATATAACCTTTTTTTGGTCTTAATAAAAACAATTTGGCTTTGAATAAATTAGCTGTATATAGTATGTGACTGAAAGCTTGCAAATTTACGGTAGATTTAACATTTTAAAAAGAAAAAAAAAGAGCTGACTAGACACATACATAAAACTAGGTTAAACAATAAGATAGTTGAATAATTAACTTTAATGTTGTTATAAGTTAATATAAAGTTTATAGCACTTGAAGTTAAATAATAATACCTTAATTATACTATTCAAAGTGATATAAGATTGTTGCTGATGCATTTCTTTGTTAGAATTAGCATAACTAATGACAATGACACTAATGCACTTTACATACTGATGTGCTTACATATAGCTTCAATTAGCACTCCCTTCTGCTTTGACAAATAAAATTCATTATTCAAGATGTAACGAAAATTTAATGTTTCGTGTTATCACTTTAAACATATTGTTGTTAAGTGAAATTTGTACTTTATGCTTGTTAATATTATTTTAAATGTTTGTTTGTTTTTTTGACTGTTAACATTTTTTTTTTTTTTTTTTTTTTTACTATAGGTTGACAACAACAAAAGCAAAAAATTAATTTATTTTGATTATGATGTATTAAACGCAATAGCTTTCTTTAAAAAAGGTCATTAGCAAAAAGTAGATTAAGGTTTTGTTCTAATTTTCTTCGTAAAGATTTTACTCTCCATGCAAATTTTAGCGGTCACAAAAGTAGAAGAATTGTGATTAATTTAACATTAAAATGTTGCAAAATTAATTTAGAAAAATCTTAGAGCAAAAGTTTATTTTTTATTTTTATTTTTTATAACGTAAGTTGATTTATACGAGTTTCCAAGTTTCAGTAATTTTAATAATAATAATAAATCCACATCTTTGTATTCTACAACATATAATATAACAAACAGTTCGCCAATTATTTTTATAACAATACAAAATACATTATTGAAAACTGAAAGTTCTATTATTATTATATCTATTATATTATATACTCTGTAGTAGTGGTTTATTGTATTTATTATAATACATTAGTACAGAACTCGAAACCGATGCCAACATTGAACTATTCCTAATTTTTTTGTATCATTCTATATAAAATAAATATGTACATAAACTTGAATATTTTATTTATAAATTTATTTTTATTTATATTATTTTTACTTTGAATTAAATTTATTCAACTATAATTATTTTTATATATATAATATTTAAATAATTTATGGTAATACTGTACATCTCCAAAAAACTGTTGACAGATTGAAAAAATATGAAAATCTGGTATATGATTTCATAGAAAGAAATAAAATAAATTGGCAGTCATAAAAAAAAACTCAACATGTGTATAGAGTATAAAAAAGTATTTTAATATGTAAAATAGCAAAAGCATGAGCAATATGAGAGGGTGAAATTGATGACCAACTTTACTACAGCGATTTTCTCTTATGGTCGTCATCAGTTTATTCTTGTTCTATATTACGTATAATATTGTATATATGTAGAAAAAGAAAATCTTTATATACGTATAATAATAATACATTCATAAAAATAAAAAGTATTAAACATTATAATTTTTGCTGTTATAATAATATGGTTTCTGTATATATGATGAATTTAATTGAAATTATTTTAATTAAAAAGCTGTTTTATTAAATTACATTGTTCATATTTTACGTACGAAATAATATTTTATATGTGAGCATTTTTTTTTTTTTTTTAAATATTCATATATGCTGGCTAAAATTTTAATATTATTGAATTGAAGTATGCTATAATAACACAAATTATTATCGTTAATAGAATTCAGCATTAAAAAATATTGTTTTTCAACAAAAATGAAACCAGAAGTGTTTCTTATGATATATTAAATTCTTTAACATTTTTCTCGTAGTGAAAATATGTTGAAAAAAAAGTAAGAAAAAGATTTTCGCAGTGCTGTTTAAGTTACTCAAGGATAAATAATGAAAATTGATATAAATTTACACAGTCTTGTGAATCTTCTGCTTTTTTTTTTCTTTCTGTCAATGAAATCGATATACGACAGAAAAAAAAAATGTTATTAACACTTCTTATTGCAGTTCCTAAAGCAGTTTTAACAAAATGAAAGGAAATTCCGACAGGAAATGATCGAATGTTGTTCTACGGGTACATTTTGTCAAAGTTTGATCCCAAAATAATGTTTGAAAAAAAAAACTGAAGGTGTTTCTTCTTTTTTAGATTCTGATAAAAATGAAGTTGAGAATTTACTTAAGAATTTTTTTTTTCTTTCTCAAACAGAAGTTTGTAAAGAAAGTTCTTTGTTTCTTATTTACTTTTGTTAATATTTGCATAACCAAAATGAAGAAGAGAGATCTGAATATTAAAATGCAGTATGCACATTGAAATGAGAAAAAAGTTTCAATTTATATAAAAAAAGGATGTTAGATATCGTATTTTATTTTTATTCTCAGTGACACGTTCAAAATTTTATCTACAAGAAAGAAAAGAAAAAAAAAAAAAAAAAAAAAAAAGGAAAAAGGAAAAAGGAAAAAGACCAAAAAAAGTTCTATCAAATTATTTACATCAAAGTTTCAATTTAATTCATACAGTTTGATATCAATTTTTATGACTATTATTATACTTTTATTTATTGTCAATATAATGCTCATTTTTCATGTGAAAATTATTGAAAACACATAAAATATAACTCCATTTAACTTTACACTATATAGTTGTATAAAAACAATAAAATATAAAGAGAGAAAAGTTAGCAATTTTACTATCATGGATTTACAAACTTTTTGGTTGATTTTCCATGTACATGATTGTGATTTAAAAGTAACGGAAGTGACAGTGACATGTGCAGCTTTTGATCCTATCGACATCTGGACCATAATTTCACATGAGAGAGCATTATATATATATATATATATATATATATATATATATATATATATATATATATATATATATATATATATATATATATATATATATATATATATATATATATAATATCGAACTATTAAACTGTGGTTTACTATATCATAATTTACCGATCGATACAGAATGTGATGTAATTTCTATACACATTAGTTTGCAACAACAATACATGCATTAATTTTAAACTACGAAATAAAAGAGAACGTTTTTGTTATTATATTCGAACATTTTATAAAACATAATAGATATATAATATTTAGGTTAATGTTGATTTTGTAACAGAGGGTAACAAGAATTACATAAATACAGGCTTATACCATGCAAATAATAGTACCTATATAATATTATTAGATTTTTAATGGTTAGATATATAGAAAACTAAAAGCTCAAAATGTGCCTCAATAGTTAACAATGCCTTTAAAAACAGGCTGTTGCAATAATATGCAAAAGTAGAAAGAGTATTTTATAAATTGAAACATTAAACTCAAGGTTTAATTTTATTAAAAAACAACAACATTTAATTAATGATATTAAACAGAAACTGAAATAAATGACAATTGTAAACGACGTTTGAAACGAGTAAAAATAATGGAAAATGGCTAAATAATAATAAGATGTGACACGGCAGTTGAAAATATCTAGTTATATTACTAATATTTAATTAGTGTTTTGTGAAGCAGGTTTGAATAAAATAAAATTGTTACAGGATTTATTTTTACCCCTTTTTGCTGTGGATTTCAATGTAATTAACTTAGGGTTCATAGCATTTTATGTACAGAATAGATAAAAATATTTAATCCTTTGTTAACTGACGATGTAGATTTATTATTTTATTCTATTTCAAGAGCATTTATTTTTTATGTCATTAATCAACTAAAGACTTGTATTCAATTAGAATATTTTAAGCTTGTTATAATTTGACCAGGCGTTAATAACTCCTTTTCTGTTTCTTTCACTTCGTTTGTTTTTTCCTTTTATTTAATTTAATAAACAAGATAAAGTGATTAAAATTTTGAATTAAAATACAATTTTACCTGTGAGGTAAAAAAATCATTGATTTAATATTAAAAATTGTTGAAATTCTGAGTTGACATTTTTTGCTTTAAATTTTATTATTATGTTAAAAAATCAATTTACGTATTAAATTATTTGTGTTAAAACAGTAAAAACTTATTCTGACAAATAATATTGAAGAAATGTTGAAAAATATTGCAAAACACTTTACTCTGTAAACAAATGTTGCTATTTAATTAAAAAAGACACAAAAAAATATCACTTTGTTTTGAAAGAAAAAAAAAGAAGAAGAAGAAGAAGAAGAAGGAAGTTTTTATTGCAATTGGTATAAAAATACAATTAAGTAAAATAAAATGTTTTATTCATTTTGTTTATTTTTTTAATATAATTTTATTTGAATGAAAACATTTGTACAAAAACAAACATAACAGTTAAAAGTGTAATGTATTATCTTTTATTTCTGAGAAGATAAGAAAAAAAAAGTTGAATTCTAAGTAATTTGACACACATTTTACTCTTAATGTCTTTTAACTCTTTTATTCGTATAATTGCATTTCGTCTACTGATATTTGCATTCCTAACTTGTTCTTTTGAAGTTTTCTGTGCCAAATAACTTTACTGTAAGAGAAAAATTGAATAATTTTTAAAGCAATTGCACAGTACGTACGTACTGTACACTGTGTGCAATGTATAATAATAAAAAGAAACTGTAAAAGTACTTGAATGCCAGAAATCTTTAAAACTACTTCGTTCTGTAATTTACTTATAAAAATACGCAAAAAAATGTTTAAAATACTAGATTAGTTTTTTTTTTTAAAAATGTAATGAACCGACTGCATTACTGAAACATTTCAAAAACTAATGAAACAGAGCTTTGCAAGTAAAGGAATTAAGTAGAGCTCCTCGTTGTACTAATTTAAATTACATACAGCTTCGTTGAATTAATTCTTTGAAAAACTTTAAAATTTAACTTTTTAGGACTATAGGTACAATATCAGCTTAATTTTCATTGAATAAATTCTATTTATTCAGTCATAATCATTGACTTCTTAAGATGAACTTTTTATTATGACATACAGCAAAATTTAAAAAAAAAAAAAAAAAAAAAAACGTGCATGCTACACAAAATATTTTTCTGTACTTTACAGTACAACCTCTTTAACCTATATAATTCAACTTTCCAGTCGACTTATTTTGTTGCTATATATATATAATACAATTTTCCAACAAAAAGGTCCCAACATTTTTATATACATAAGTTCATTATCAAGAAAGGAAGAGAAATAATGTAATCAAATATTCTCGTTCTAAAACATTTTCTTCAATAAAATCAATAAGTTTGTCATTTATATTTATCACAAGTGTTGCAGTTTCATGATAAAAATCAGTGTTCTGGAAATATTTAAATTTTCATATTATATTGAAATTACTTTTTTTTATTATTATTATTTTCTTTAGCAAAATATGAATAAATATAATCAATAATTAATTAGCTATAAAAAATGATAGAATGCATTAATTTAAAACTGCTAATGCATTTTCTTGATATTATATTTTATGTTGCATTAAAAAGGTTTTCAAAATCTGTCTTTAAAAGTATTTTGTTTTAAGCTTTAAATAATGAATATGGATTCGTTTTTATTGCGATATTAATTAATTTTAGACAGGATAGATTGAAAGAAAAAGTCTTTGAGAAAAACTTTGGTTAATGAATTTATTTTATCGTTTGTAACGACAGATGTGCGCAATAAATATTAAATTAAATACTTGGACATGACAGAGTGACAAATAATACAATTACATACCGTGAAAAAAATAAATTTCAGACAAACTATTGATTTTTGCCTTCATTAAATAGTAATTATTAACAAAATACGGTCTCAAAAAATGTATATTTATAAAGTACGTAACAGAATAGCAAAACAATGAAAGGAAATAAATTATGATTCATAAAAAATAGTAATGATAAAAAAATCTTTGACAATAACTTTATTCATATGCATAATTTTATTTTTATAGTTACGTATTTTGCAGCATTTTTATGTTATATAGTTGCTACAGTCTATAAATATTTTAAATCTTATTTAAATTAAATAAAACGTTACTTCAATCAAAATTTTTTTACGAATATTTTTTTTTACAGCTGTAATAAAATATACAGCTAAATATATTTTTTCTTGGAAATATATTTTTTTCCGTATAAATTATACGGAAAATGCGCACCAAAAATTAAACCGTGTTTGTTACAAAATAATTTTTTTTTAATTTGTTACCACCAATTCACCAAAATAATATTTAAGTAAAAATTGTTAAATTTAAAGGACTTGATATTAAATAAAAGTAAATATACGAGTATAAACTTTTTTTTAAATCAACGTCAGTGAGAAAAAAAAAAAGAAAAAAGAGCGAGTTTGGCGTGACTTTAAAACTTGTACATTTACATTATAATACTCGTAGCTACATTTAATGCAATGTATTTTGGATATTTAAAAAAGGCAGATTTTTTTTTATACAACCTAAAGCTTTTACACAGCTTTAAATAATAAATATCTATATCCAAATTGATATTTTAATTGTAAATTGATTTATTTGAACCATAAATTTAAACAAGATCGAATAAAATAGATTTCTAACTTGTTTGTCAGTATGAGCGTACAAAAAAAAATATAAATAGGAAGCTTTTATTGTAAAAAGCTTTTAAAAGTTGAAAGGGCCAAAGTTAGTAAATGAATTGATAATTGTGTTTTATTTGTTTCTTGTGTGTCATTGTTAAGCATTGACTTAAGAGTGATTGATGATTACTTTAGACTTGCTAATTGCACCTCTTTAAACGCAACATCCATTTCAACTGCAAGTGAACCTTTTTCAAACAAAAACACAGCGCATCAATCAAAAACAAAACTTAACTTCGTAATAACTAAAATTAATGGATAATGGAAAATACTTGAGCTCATCTCATGTTATATACAATTTTAAAATTTTGTGTGACAGTATTGTGTACGATTTTTAGCACTAGGATGTTTAGTATTAATACATGATTATAGTGTTGAAACTTGTATACATTGTATAGTATCCATATGTTATTGAAAGTAATTAATGACATTTGAAAGCATAGCATGATTTGACTTTTGTATAAATATGCGTTTTCTCATTTTCATTTTATTGAAAATTTAAATAGCTCGTTGCTTGTTTAAATTGTTAAAAAAAAAATGTGTATATGACAAAAATAATAATTTGCATTAATTTGTAAAATATTTACGATACAATGTTGTGACGTTTAACTTTTTTCATTTTACCACTGAGTTGTAATTAAAATTATTTCAATTTCCATCAATGTTGTATTTTAATATTTAAATTCTTACCTTCTCATTCCAATTTTTGCCTTGTTTATAAGTTAATGTTTTTAGATCTAAAAATAGTATAAACATGGCTTAAATTTTAAATGTTATTTATTTATAACTACCGTATTATGGGGCAATATTATTTACATTTAACTGTCCTTTGTAATAGTTACATACGTATGATTAATTAATACTTTTTTGTCGTGTTTCTTGCTTTAGGTGTTGTTTTTACACTTATTTTTACAATAAATTTTTTTCCTATATTTTTTTAGTTTTTTTTTTTTTTTTTTTTTTTTTTTTTTGTATGTGTTTTAAAAAATATCCATATTTAAAGTAATAAAAGCTTAAAAAATGTTACTAAATGAAAAATAATTCTCCATTCCATGTGTTGCAAAGAGAGAGAGAGAGAGAGAGATACACAGTTGTGTAAAATGAAATAATTACATTCATGTTTGCGCACGTGTTTCGTGTTTTATGAACGTACAGAAAGAACTTTATGGTCATGAAAATCTCGTACGTACATAAACTGCGGTGCTAACTCAAAATGTTAACAAATCTAGTGAATTGCAACAGGAAATGTGCGGTGGTTTTATCATTAACTAAATTATTGCAGAGGAAATATGAAAAATAAACTCAAACTTTTATGAAAGTGTATTACAAAGACGAATTAAAATAGTAGCCAAAAGTTCATAAACACTTTTTTTTTCAAAATTATATTTGTTAATAAAATTATCTACGACTTATCCCTAGCATCATACTCATATGGTGATAATTAACAAAGTTTTTTTTTTTTTTTTTTTTTTTTTTTTTTTTGTAATTAATTCATATCTGCATTAAAACCACAAAAAATCTGTTGTATCAAAAGTAAAAATCAACTTTCTATATAAAGTAATGATTCTAGATGTCACAAGTGTAAAAAATAGTAAAGCTTTACTACTTTTTTATGGCGCTATAAGAACTTGAAGTAAAGAAAAAGTTGCAAAATGTTTGTAGTATAAGTTTATAAGCCGAGTAAAATAAAAATTAGTTTCTTTTTACTATGTTTTGATAGAAACAATGAACTGTTTTCAAAGTCATATAGAATTATTGTTGCAAATCTCCAAGAGTGCAAATCGTATGAGAAATCTCTAACAAATCTCAATAACCTTATTCGGAGAATAAAGAGAGGATTTTCGAAATCATGTTTTATTTATTTTATTTTTTGTAAAAATTCAATATTATCTACAGTTCATAATTTGGTTTAAAGGATCAATTTTAGTAATGAATTTTTATATAAAAAATATTCCAAGTGTAATATTGAAAAAGTCTATACTGCAACAGATACAAAATAAACTACGTAACAAAAAATCGTTTGACGTAAAAAAAGTTACAGTTTTAAGGAAACGAATCAAAATCATTCTCATTAAAAGTTGAATATTAACTATGGATAAGTTTAAAAATATATGTGGAAGCATTTTATTTAATACCATATAATTGCATAGTATGTACACTCCTCCCGAATAAATCTGACCGCAGCTTTCATGGCTCCAAATGTTAAAAATATGGGGAAACTTTAACGCGACCGGTCAGATTTATTCGGGAGGAGTGTACATCGATAGTTTATTTTTAAAACTTAGAGTAATGATGAGGTAGCTTCTATCAATAATTATATTATGCTTTGACATGAACGGAAATGTATTAGTTGAACAATAATGCTTGCACATGCATTCACAACAAAGCTTTGTCAAAGATATAGGTAAAGCAAAGCCACTTACGAGACAGACATTAATGTATGGTCACGAGTCTATATTATATAGAAAGCCATCCGTCTAATGGATATTTATCAACAATTAAAATTATTATTATATAATATTCAATTAAATTATTATGCAGACTGAATTATTACTTTCTCTGCGTTAACACATTAACCTCTACTGTTTGTTTTTAATTATTATCATATATTATTCTGATCATTGTTATATAAAATAAAACTTTCTAACATCAATCAATTACCAGTATTATTCTACCAGTAGCTAACTAATATTGTACTTTTAAACATTTTTTTAGTATTTTTTATAATTCATATAAACAGAAATCCAACCAAGGCCTAGGCCTTATCGGTTGGTTTTAATTTACACATTAAATCATTTACTTAGATGAAAAAACAAAACAAAAATCTTCGTACTGGAAAATTTACTTATTTTTTATTTTAAATTATTTTTACTTATTTTAAAAATTAATATCCATTTATTTTAAACAATTGAAACGTAGAATATGTATAAAGAATAGAAATATATTAAAGAAAGAAAATCAAGATAATTCAGAACACTTTCAAAATTTCATTAAAATATAAAAGTTAATCGTTTCAAACTTTCTTTTTAAGTAACATATTAAGACTGAAACTTAAATACTAATTAATGTATTATAAAAGTAAGGTTAAAGTATAATGTAATATTATTGATTCTATAAAAAGTATTATGTTAAAGAAAAGTTTAAAATAAACTTTTCAGATTGTTGCAAATTCCTTTTCGTTAGGTATTGTGTCGTTTTAGTTGTAAAATACGAGCGATCGCGAAGGTAAATAACGTCAGTTGAACAAGAGTGTGTCGTACCGGTCACATAACTCCCAGGATACTCTGCTAAGAGACTTCCTTAACAAATTTCTTATCTTAGACTTTCCTTCTTATTATTATCATCATGCAAACTCAAAAAGTCAAGCTATTTAATCTTTGTTCCCCTCTATTTTTTTTTTTTGTTACAATATAAAACATCAGTTCTTTTAGGTCATGGCTTTTTCCTAACAAAAAATAAAGTGACTAGTCCATAGCTGTCGCGTATACATTTAAATTCCCCCACATAACATCTAACTTAAGTTAATAGAAAAAATATATATAAATATATTTTACATTATTAAAATTTAAATCTTTTGTGTCTCTTTTACTTCATTTATAATAATTTTCTCTGAAAGCTACGTCATTAGATTTCATTAGAATTTTCTAAATAATGAAATGTCATTTCATATAGTAAAGTATAACGAATGCATAAAGTTTTTTTTTTTTTATGAAAATTAGGTCACAGAAATCTCTTGTTTTTTCAAAAAATATTTTATTTTAATGACCAGCTTGATTCACTTGCCTTATCATTATTTTTTGTATATAGCTGCTTTTTCTAAACAAATACTGAAAAGAAAAAGAGAAAAAATGTTCCCTTTTTTTTCAAGTTCAATTAGTAAAATTAAATTTGAAGAAGAAAAAAGTGTACGTATTTAAATTAAAAAATTTATTACTTGAAATATTCTATATAATTTAAAATTGGCTTCTTTTAATATTTAGATTTACGCCAATTCTTTTGAAGTTATATACAAAAAATTGACAACTTATGATTTTTTTTTTTTATTAAAAATATATTTTGTTAGTGCGAATAATACAAATAGTACAAATGAAACTACAGTTTTTATTCTCCGCAATGTAATACATGATATAATTATATAAAAAAATGATAAAACAATAAAAGTAAAACGTTGACTTTTCTGTGACTTAAAAAAAAAAAAAAAAAAAAATCCTATAAATTTTCTTGTCACGATTTCTCGCAAGCTTTTACGCAAAGAACGGAAATTATTCTGACGTTGAAATAAAATTATTTGACAGACAAACAAAAAGAGAACTTATTATATTTAATTTGTTGTTTCTTATAATAAAATATTATGACTTGAAATTGAATTAGGGGGGGAAAAAAGACACTTGTAAGTGACATTTTTTAACTTCTCTTTAAATGTAATAATTTTAAAATTAAGTTCAAATAAAAAATAAAAACTTTATTAACAAAACTGTAATGGTAATGTTTGTTGCTATAAATTACTTATAAATTGATTCAAACTTTTTTTTATATAATAATTTTACCAGATGTAATAATAAACTATACAAACAAGTCCTGGAAAAAAAAAAAGTAAGAAAATATAGCAGATTGTAAGAAAGTTCTCAATATTTTGTCTCAAGGATATAAGACTATGAATAAATAATATACACTTTGTTTTATGTGTTTTATATAAATTGTTGTATTAAAATAATAATAAAAATACTACAAGGCTGTAAAATAAATAATGCATTATAATGAAATAAAGTAAAACAATTTTTTACTACAGGGGATTTTAAGAATTTAAATTGAAAATTTTTATCACTTTCTAAAAAACAAATTCAAGCCTTTGACATTTTAGGGAGGAAAAAAAATGCACGTATAAGGGTAAAAATTTATTTGTTTTTAAAAAAATACAATATCTAAATGTAAAATAAATAATATTTATGTATAAAAAAAAATTACAAACATTAGTTGATGTGTACGAGAGAGTGGAGCCCAGTATAGTTCAGTATAGAGGGCGCTATGGGGGATGTTTGCTGGAACTGCGCCAACTTGGGGGTGGAGGAAAGGGATGATGTGGGGGTGGCTTCGTATCTTTGTACAGAATAAAGAGAGAAACTTCAGGAGAAATAAAGCTACGCTCAGGCAATAGAAATAAAAAAACACTCCCAACTAAAAAAGAAAATAATAATAATAATAAAGGATTATAATCAATATTCAGCTCTAAATAAGTGTTTTAATTTTCTTATTAAGTCTATTAAAAAAAAGAAGAAATAAACCTAAAATAATATGCAGTTACTTTATTAAATAAAATTCCTTAAAAATAAAAATATACGAAGGAAAGTAAATAATAATAACAAAAGAAAAATGTGCATAAAATTTCACATTTAGGCGCATATCCTATTTTTGTTTTCAAAAAAAGTATTTTATGTGGCTTTTAAATTTAATGCACCAAAAAAAATTTGGTTTAATTTCAAATGTTAACAGCTTTTTTGCATTTTTTTTTTTCTTATTATTTAAAGTTGATAAGCCAAAGTTATTGTGAAGAGAACAACGGAAAAACTTGCGCGTTTAGTGAGGCAAGCACCAATTTTTCAGGAGTTGTAGAGGACACTCTGGTGAGCATGAAAAGTGGTGTATCCACGATGGCATCACCATAGGTCACCGTGGATACACCGGTGAACTTTGACCCCGCGCGGTTATGATTTTATTTTTTTGTGTAATAACGAAGACTCGGAGAGAAAAATGTGTCATAACTTAAGTTGATCACTGTTATGCTAGTAATCAAGGGAAAAAATTTCAAGGCTCTATCTTAATTAAGGGTTAATTAGTGACACATTATTTAATTTTGAGCACCAAAATTTACCGTTTTTCAGGTAATTTTCTCAGAAATAATTGTTTCCAAATGAATTTTAGAAATTAAAATGCAGCACTCATATTATTTAAGAGTTTTTCATTAAAAGAAAAATTGTAAAAAAATATTTACTTATCGATAATAGTTTTTAATTAGAAATACCCGATGATGCCACGCCCCCTTTGTATGTTATAACATAGGCGTTATAGAAAAATCTCGTAACAATAATAAAAGTTCAAAAACTTTGATTTTCACTGTTTTTAATTTTATTAAGTCCAAGGACCATGCTGGGGGTGCGATTACCCAACCTCAAGTCCCCAATCCCGGGGGGCCGGGGGGGGGGGGGGGGTATAATACTTTTATATATTTTTTTTACATTACGGAAATTTACATAGAATATAACATAATACAACAACTAAATTTAATTGATAATTTTTATTACAAAAAGTGAGTCAAATTTGGGGGGAGGGGGAGGCGAGTTAGGAAAAATATATTTAATATAGAACATCTTCATAATTTTTTTACAGCTGTGAAATTTTGAGTCAGGAGCATAAATATATATAATGTGGCAAACGCGTGGTAGGTTGCCCGCACGTAATAAAATAGATACATTAATTAAGGGTCCTGCACCAGAGAGGCGGGAACGGGACCCTGCAATAACAAATACCGAGGTCAGAAGGAGGGTCGAAAAATGCAAGGGAAGAAACCTTATGTCCGGCAAGTGGACTACGCCGTATATATAGGGTATAGGCCGTACAGAGAGGAATCGGAAGGTTTTTGAACGGTGGCGGTGAACAGTGTCGGGACCGCTCAAGTATTACGCCCCATCTTGGTGCATCTAACCGATTGCCTACCCACGGGTCGGTTGTCCTTAGCTGCTAGTAATTTTTTATACATACAGTATAATACAGTTATACAAAATATGTATGCATGCATACAAAATTTAAACCATTCGGCACTATTATCTAGAATTCAAATTTTTATTTTTTCTCCATTTAATTATTTAGTATATAACTTTTTTTAATTATCAATTATTATTAAATTAATTATATACTCGGTAAGTTATCGATATACAGGAGAAAATGAAAAATGCGCAAGCAAAATCCTATGGGAATTAGCCGAATTAGTATATAGAAATTATGGATATATAATCTAATGTTGTTATGTTCCTGTCTTGAAATTTATAGGGAGATATTCTATATTAAATAGATGTTTTGCTATCTCGCCCCCTCTCCCACGCCCCCCAAATTTGACTCAATTTTTGAATTAAAATTATCAATTAAATTTAGTTGTTGTATTATGTTATATTCTATGTAAATTTCCGTAATGTAAAAAAATATATAAAAGTTTTATACCCCCCCCCGGCCCCCCGGGATTGGGGACTTGAGGTTGGGTAATCGCACCCCCAGCATGGTCCTTGGACTTAATAAAATTAAAAACAGTGAAAATCAAAGTTTTTGAACTTTTATTATTGATACGAGATTTTTCTATAACGCCTATGTTATAACATACAAAGGGGGCGTGGCATCATCGGGTATTTCTAATTAAAAACTATTATCGATAAGTAAATATTTTTTTACAATTTTTCTTTTAATGAAAAACTCTTAAATAATATGAGTGCTGCATTTTAATTTCTAAAATTCATTTGGAAACAATTATTTCTGAGAAAATTACCTGAAAAACGGTAAATTTTGGTGCTCAAAATTAAATAATGTGTCACTAATTAACCCTTAATTAAGATAGAGCCTTGAAATTTTTTCCCTTGATTACTAGCATAACAGTGATCAACTTAAGTTATGACACATTTTTCTCTCCGAGTCTTCGTTATTACACAAAAAAATAAAATCATAACCGCGCGGGGTCAAAGTTCACCGGTGTATCCACGGTGACCTATGGTGATGCCATCGTGGATACACCACTTTTCATGCTCACCAGAGTGTCCTCTACAACTCCTGAAAAATTGGTGCTTGCCTCACTAAACGCGCAAGTTTTATTATAAATTGACTTCCTTCCCTACACTATTACAAGTACTGTACATACAAAAAAATATATATTTGAACAAAACGGGAGAAGTGTGGAATGGATTTAAAGTAGTTTGAACGAGGTTGTTAACAGCTGATTTTAAATTTATTTGAAGTTTGGCGCTTACTTGATTTTAATTTAATCATTAAAAACTTTGCAATAACCGAGTCTCGATCCGCTGACCCTCGTCATGTAAAAGGAGCGCTCTATCAACCGTGCTGTCAAGGCACTAGATAATAATCCAGCAAATCATATATATATTGCTTTTTGTAACTATTTTCTAATCAAACACTTTTCTCGCTTCTCAGTGCATATATTAATTAATTATAATGAAGTTAATACAAATTAAGTACACTTGCAAGAGTTTTATTAACATTTATGAGCTCAATTAACGTTTATATCTCGTTTCTCCCGCGATCGCCATGATTCGGCGCCTCTAGCGGCCGATTTCCGAACTATTTAAAAATTACTGGTTAACAAAAAAATTCTCATTTTCAGCTCTTTTAGTCTCAAAGTTCTCAGTGCGTTTCGAACCAAATTTAGTTTAATGCTTTTAAAAGTTTCTTTGTTTATCAAAGAGCTTATTTATCTGTTTTTGAGTCCATTTAATAACACTTTCGCAGAAATATGAATGATCTACTGTGGAGGGGGAATGGATTTTCAGCCATTAACCAATGCTATATGAGAAAAATGCTCGACTTTGCGGCTGGTTTTTAATATGTGTTTTCGAACTAAATGTAATTTTATAATACATCAATAGGAGCGTAGAGAGATAAGGAATCTATAGGTAACAAAAAAACGGCGTTTAATAACAATGAAAGCTCGTTCAAACTACTTTAATTTAGATAAGGAAAAAATAATTAAGAAAAAACACACATTTATCTTATGGAGTTATAAATTATTTACTAACTATAATTCAATAATAATTAAGTAGTGTAATTAAAGTAAATTATTATGCATAATAAATTATGTTTTTTGTGTTATATGTTTACAGAGGGTGTAAAAAGTTATTACTTCTCAACAACGTATGTTTACCCCCAACAATGTATCAGAAAATAACAATGCGTGCAAAACAATGATATTGAATTTTCATATTCAAGAATGTCTGATAAATAAGACGATAATGTTATTATGTTCTTTTGTTTTAGTTACACATTGTTTACTTTTCTCTTAAAGACCGAGTACAGTTTTAAATAAATTAAAGGCGTAGAACACGTTGAACAAAAGACATGTCTAATATCCTAAAATACCTAAATATCAACGTTGATTTGGTCGGAGTCATTGATTTCTAATTTATTTTCCATTCACAAAATAACAGCTGCGGGTTTATGACGTCACAGCTTGCCTGTTTCTGCGCGCATGGACTTTGCGACGTCATGTGACGTCTTTGACCGCATGTGACGTCACATGTGAATGGAAAATAAATTAGAAATCAATGACTCCGGCCAAATCAATGTTGATATTTAGGTATGCTGGGTTATTAGACAAGTTTTTTTGCTCAAGGTATTCTACGCCTTTAAAGTTCCATAAAATAATTATTAAGGTAGAAGTTTTTAGTTTAACTATAGGCCTTGAAAGTACTAAAGTGAATGCTGTTTATAATTATTAAGGGTTATTGTATTATGATGGCTTTGTATCTCAAAATCTAAAAAAAAAACTTCCAAACTTTATGATACTATTTGAAAATTATTAGTAACAGCTACCTATATGATAAAATTTTCAGAACCCGTGACCATCAGATAAGAGAGAAAATAATAATTGAAGTTAACATGGGCTCTTATGGGACTAAAACTTTAAAAAAGCATAATAAGAAATCTATCATGGTGGCCCCCAAATTTTTTATTATTATTATTATTTTTTTAATTTTTGAAGAAATCTCATTCTAATGTTTCACTGATCAAAATTTCAATTTTTTTCTTTAAAACTTTTTAGTCAAATCCAGCAGTAGCTAATTTTCCACCTTAACATACATTCTAAATTTTTATACCATTAAAATTTCAAACATTACCTGTGGTTAGTAATTATAATTTAAAGTTATAAACGATAAAGTAAAAGTTTTGTGATACGTAAACATAGGAAACTTCACAAACCAGTGAATATTATTTGTTGATTAAATATTATATGTATGTATTGTTTATAATTTTCAATTAATTTCAACGAATTATATATATTTTCCTATGGAATCACAATCAAATCAAACAATGTACCATTCAATTTCTATACCTTTTGTGTTACGTTCATACATACAATAATTATTTGCTGTGTTTACGTTATTAATTTTATTGAAGTCGTGAATAAAAGTTTCTATAAATAATACAATAAAGCTTTAAAATGAGATTTTCATTTTCAATATTATAATAGAACATAATTGTTCATATTTAAAGAAATTGTATACTATATTGTAGTTCGACATATTGATTCCAATCTTACTATTAATATCATTTATTTTCATTACAAAGTAAAATTTATATCTAATACAGCAGAAAGTAAACGTAAATTATTTAGATAAGTATTAAATATATTTTTAATAAATAACAGAATTATTCTGTTGAGACATAATTGAGTTGTGTGCAAAATTTATTAAACTTCTATCTATACTGTTATTTTATACGTGTCATATTTTAATTCAAAAAATTCGATAGTTTTTTTTTTTTTTTTTAAATCTTATTTTAAGAAGAAGAAGAAAAAAAAACGTATTGATGATACAATGTTTTTTTTATTGTTGAAGAAAGATCAAAGCTAAAATAATAATAAGGATCTGCAAAGAAACTTGTCCTTTCATATTGGTAAAACACAAGACAAAGAGAACATTGTTTCAATGATCCACACTCACTCACCTCGTGTTCTGATAAATATTATTGATTATCCGTGTGTATGTACTCCAGATCAGTGAGTTATCAGTCAGTGTGAGAATGGTGTGATCAATACATTGATAAGAGTCGCGTATCCGCTTCTCTCTCTCTCTCTCTCTATCTCTCTCTCTCTCACAGACTCAGACACAGACACAGACACACACACACGTGTAACAAAAGCAACATTGTTAATCTATCAGTGTATTACATAACATTCTTAATTAGCTATTATACATAGTATTTTACTTATATAAGGTTCGTGATTGATAATGTTATCGTACTGTTTGCTTTGTATGATGGAAAATCATACGATGCCTGTCTATGATACTCTCTCTCTCTCTCTCTCACACACACACATGATACTCATTTCATTTTTCAATACCTTATTTATATTCTATATATTTATTTTAGGTATTTTCATATACCTTAATTTTTCCATTTTTAATACATCAATATATATGATAATACAATAATACAATACAATAATATATATCAATTAAGGTATGCTATTAAGCAATTCAAATTATAATAATTTAAAGAGGAAGTTCGGGGTTTACACATGGCTTCTTCAGTATTAGATAATGAGATTAACTATTCATTACCTCACATATGATGACCCAAAGCCCTTCCGTAGCTCCATGGTAGCCCCGCAAACTTGCGTTCATTCTGCAAGATACGCAACCCGCTACAACATTTTCTATAGTAATGCCGTAACTATGACGTAAAAGATACGAAACAAGTTGTATATCTCGCAGGATGATCATGAGTTTGCGGGGCTACGGAAGAGCTTTGGGTTATCATATGTGAGTTTATGAACAATTCTTCTCATTATCTAACATTGAAGAAGCCATGTTGTAAACCCTGAACTTCCTCTTTAACACAAAATATGTAAAAAAAAAAAAATAATAATAAAAAAAAATCTATGGATACGCAAAAAGCTAGTCATTCTGCAATTACATATTTTGTAAGCTATATGTGTTGGGGTAGAAAATGATTGTTTTTCTGTCACCTTTTTACAAATTTTATGAATCTGCATCCATTCATTAACGAGCTTGCATTGCACATATATGAATACTTTTTAAAAGGAGACGAATTTTAACTTATAATTCCTTTAAAATACTGTACTATATTTTAGAGCAACATTTTTTTAGCAAAATTGACATTTAACCGCTACACAATTAATCGCTTTACAACTGCAATAAAATATATTTTACCCATATGTATTTGCTTCATTAAGGCCAGATACAGAAAAGTAAAATTCAAAGTCAGACCCACAAATAACATATTTAAAGTGTTTGTACTAAAAAGCAGAAGCCAACATACAAGGCTTAGATTCTAGCTATATTTACAAAGTTCTTGAAAATAAATTCTATTACAGAGCAACTTGTTACGAAAAGTGCTTTCTATAAACATTCATATATTTTTTTTATCTTCGTTATGTATATAGTTAGTTTGTAATATTTAATTTTTTTTATATATAGCTAGGGAATTTATTATTATTAAACAATTCATTTTATTTATATATAAAATATAAAAACAGAGCATGTCAACAACATTAAAATGTTGTTTCAGCAGCCAAGAAAACTTTAATCCGTTTATATATTTTTTTATATTATACAAATTTACATTTATAAATAACTTTTTTCTTCCTTATACAGTATATATATATATATGTATATATATATATATATATATATATATATATATATATATATATATATATATATATATATATATATATATATATATATATTGTATAGTTTACGTGTGTTTAGTTATGTGAAGAATATTTCTAGGATTGTTATTTATTTTGACATATATCTACGCATGGCTAAGCTTTTCTCGCGTTCTCTCTCTTGTATTCCCGACAATGATTTGTTTTTTTCCTATTTTACCCGTTTTTATGTAACCGCCGATGCTCTGCACGTCTCTTCCTTATTTTTCTATACTCAATCTAAACGTTTTTGTGTGACGTCATGCGTGGAGCTTTTAATCAAGTATGAAACTTACGCTCTAGTTAGTAAAAAAAAAAAAAAAATGTATAATATATATATATATATATATATATATGTATATATATATAAATCATAAGTGAGAAGAAAAAAATTATACGTTTGTATTTTTATTTCAGAGAAACGAGAATACTGTATCATGAACGAGAATAAAATCGAAATAATGTACACCTAAATAATATTAAATACAGACAGACAGACTAGTTTTTCTGTTCTATGCAAACTTTCAATCCACCAGTGTCCAAATTCACTATAAATGTAAATTAGGAAAATATGTTTTTTGTTTTAACAAAAATTACAATATAAAATTATTTTGTACAAACACTATAGTAAAAAATATATATAGCTCTAATGATTAATGGCATTCTAATGTATTCGTATGAAGATTTAAACTTATTGCTTCAAATCTATATTTCCATGTGACAAAAAAGTGAATTTTTCTATCATGGTGTCTGTACAGGAAAAAAAGGAATATACAAAATTTCATGTTAGTGTTTTTATGACTTTATTTGAATCATTCTTTTGACTAATGCAAATAATAAGCATACATAAGTGATAGTTTTTTTTTTTTTTTTTTTTTTTTTTCATATATATAACACATTTTTATGCAGCAAAAATTGATTTATTCACTTTTTTGATTTATAAATCCAATGCATAAAAAAAGATTGAATAAAATTGAGTGACATAAATGGAAAGGATTTATCACTAAAATAATATGAATTTATATATCTTGTCAAACATAGAAAAGTAGAATGCTTGTTTGTGGTTAATGTAAAATCCACCTCTTTTGGTTTTGACATCTTCTTTGGGTGCTTAGTCTTTCCTTCGAGTGAAGTAAATTGATATAGACGTCACTTCACTGCAACAAAGATGAATCTTCAAGTAAATTGAACAGAAATGATCATTCCATTACAATATAGTAAAGTGATTTTAGAACAAAAATGTAAGCAGCATTCACTGTGTTGCAATATTTCAAAATAACAATATTTTTACACGTTTTTGTTTTGTGAGAATTTTCACACTTTTGAAAAAAAAAAATAATAAACAAACTTTTTGGATTTTGTGTAACTTATTGAAATTCTATCCATGGTTTTATTTAAATATTACAATGGGATTTGTTTATTCTATTCAAATATGCAAGAATATATAAAAAAAATTGTATGTTACATTATGGTAAAGATATATTATTATAATTCCTTCTTTTTATCTTATATTCACTATAAAAAGAAAAATATTACAAAAGTTGTATCCTGAATGTTTTTGAAGGATTTGAAAGGGAAGAGGATGAGAGAGAGAGAGAGAGAGAGAGAGAGAGAGAGAGAGAGAGAGAGAGAGAGAGAGAGAGAGAGAGAGAGAGAGAGAATGTGGGGGAGTATAAAAACGCCACAATATTTAAAAAAATATACGTCATTTTTTTATTTTTATTTTTTTGCCATGTTATTTGCACGAGTGTTGCGATAATCGTTTGTCATGTCAGGAACCTTCACACAATGCAGCTCGCAAGAAAATTGCAGAGAAAAATGTAACATCCTAATACTGACACAGATAACAAATTGTGTCATCTTTAAAATGCATTTTCCTTAAAGTATATGATCTCTCATAAAGTTTAAGAATTTCAATTTAAAACTGAATTAAAATACTACACTCAATTAAAAATTTAATTAATAATTTTATTACCGTATGCTTTCTTATTTCTTTTTGTATTTTTTGTTTAATTAATATCATAAAATATCTTGATAATCACAAGGAATAAAATACTTTAGATGCTCCTTCAGTGTTGAAGTTGGTAAATTATTTATATAAATATACATACATTAAAAATGGGTGAATTAGATAATTACAAAATAAATTAGAGAAATACAAATTTCAAATCAAAATAGTTCTAGAAAATTAAGTTTCAATTTTAGGCATTTTTTCCCCTTGCTTTTTCGAATGAATATTTAATTGCTTGAGAATATGTTTTACAGTGTTTCAGATTACTTATCCTCAACCGATGTGAAATACTGCTAATTTATTGTTATGTGTCCATAATTGATTGAATGAATGATAATACTATATTTTAATTATTGTCATTATTGAATATTATTGTTTTGTTATTATGTGTTACATGACTTGTTCTACACTGTTAAGACATGGAACGTAATAAAATCTTATATCTTATAAAATTTCAATTTCATAGCTTTGTAAGTAGCTTCCTCACACCATTCATAAAGATGCTTCAACTTTCTACATACAGAATACTTTGGCAGAACTGTTGCTGAAAAGTTTTAAAATATATAAATTCAGGAAATAGTTTTTTCTTCTCTTAGTAAAAGAAAAAATATATATTTTAAGCAAATTACACAAACTTTTGTTCAAAGCAAAAGCAAAAGCAAAAAAAAAAAAAAAAGCAATAAAAAATACACAAGTCAAGCGTTTTCTTCTCGCGATATTTCTTGCAGGATTTATAGCGTACATTAAGCTTGCCAAAAATCATTTCTGTTGCCTGCTGGCCATATCGAGAATTTTGTAAGGTTTACGTGGTTCCTTAAGCCCTCGCAGCATCTGAAAATAAAAATAATTTTAAGCTTCAAAGCACGTCCCTTCTCTCTCCTCAACCTCGGTTATTAAAATAAAACTATCTTTATTAATAAGACTTTATTTATAAGATTATATTTTAAGAGATTCTTATTTCGCCTTAAAAAAAAGCAGGCTCAGGAATAATTTTTTTCAAGTTATGTTATTTCTAAAGATTAAATTAAAAAAAAATGTGAAACGAGTGAAAAAAAGATTTGAGAGATAAATTTTTATTTCATTCACTTTTCAGTTTTCGTTCTATCTAAAATTTAAATCACACTTTTTTTTAAGAGTGAAGGAATTTCTTTAAAAAGCACGAAGTAGATTTAAAGCGTCTTAAAAAATAAAATCAGAAAATAATGTCGTTTAAAAAAAAGAAGAAGAAGAAAAAAAAAAAGATATATGTGTTTTCGAATTATGTTCAAAATGATAAAAAAACTTTTGTATTTACTCTTCTGACAAAATTATTTTATCGCTTTCTCTCTCTCTCTCTCTCTCTCTCTCTCTCTCTCTCTCTCTCTCTCTCTCTCTCTCTCTCTCCTTAAAAACTTACAAGATTTACGTCGAATGTTCGTAATAAAAAATATTTGTGTTTTATACAAAATCGAAATTTTATTGCTTTAAATTATTTTTTGCAATAAAACTGATAAACGACGTGAATAATATTAAATGTAAAAAATAAAAAATAACTGTCTAAATCAACAAAAATAGTACAATGCGTTTTCAAAATTGTTGTATTATATAGGATATAAACAAAAATTGAATTATGCACTCTATGGAATGTAAACATGGGTTTAGTCATTAAGGTAGGCGATTATTCAAACCAAAAGAACAATAAGTCTTGTTTAGAATTCACTTTCCCTCCCTTACATTTATCAGGAAGATTTAGTTAAATTCCTAAAACAGTACATGTTTTTTTGTGGTTATTACTACGTATTTTGCTGGAATAAAGGAAGGGGTGATGATTTTATATACTATTCCTGCAGTTGCTTATACACAGTATATTGCTTGTAAATTTATTTTGGCATGCATAAAAGAGACATTCTATACATCAAAAGAACGAAAACTTTTACATGTAACGTAATTCTAAACATTTGATACTATGAATTAAATCCAGCTTTTTGTAGAGTTGGAAAGAACTTTTTCTAAAATTTTATAAAACCACAAATGTGGGGTTATGGTTTATTTTCTATATACAAATCAGGCATTATGCAACACCACAAATTATAGACAAAATAATTAGTGTAGTCCATTTTCTCTCCCTTTCAATTAAAACTTTAATGAACTGATGATATGTTTTCATAACATTTCTCCCTGCAAATAAATATGAAAATCTAAAATATTTGATGAGACATATGGTATATTACAAATATTAAAGGCATAGACAACATGAAAACATTAGCATTGACATCACAAAACACTTAAAGGCGTAGAACACCTTGGACAAAAAAGTTGTGTAATATCCTAACAAATCTGAAAATCAACGTTGATTTGGCGGGAGTCATTGATTTCTAATTTATTTTCCATTCACAAAATGACACTGGCGGTCACTAATGTCACAACTCGCCCGGTTTACGCGCGCGTAAAACAAGCGAGCTGTGACGTCAGTGACCGCCAGTGGCATTTTGTGAATGGAAAATAAATTAGAAATCAATGACTCCGGCCAAATCAATGTTGATTTTCAGGTTTTTTAGGATACTACACAACTTTTTCGTTCAAGGTGTTCTACGCCTTTAATGGGACTTACATAAATAACATTAATTAGTCTCAAAACCCAACTGTAACGCCGTAGCAGTGATCAGAAAATTTCAATTTATGCAGCCCGCACAACATTTTCATACTAGTTTTTGCCTGTTTTTGCCAGTTTCACGCAAATTGCATACTTTACAGATTTTTCACGCTCTCTTGTGGAGCCACATTTACATTCTGGTAAAAATTATCATTAGTTTTGTAAAAGGTTTAATATTTAAATGCAATGTGCTTATATTTTTAGATTTATAGAAGTCATTATAGTTGATATTTTTACAACAAATCTTAATTGAATTTTATTTCTAGAAAAATCTATAATAAAAACTGTTACGAAGCCTTCAGTGTTCTTAAGATAAGCTTATTTGATATTTAAATAGAACAAGGCAAATGAGGTGAGAAAAAGTATAATTTAGCTTTGACTTAATTCGGTGCCAAAGTCTGTATTTTTTGTTGTAATCCGCATTTTTTTTACTATTATAATCTCTATATAATACGTACTCTTGTTTTAAACATTTCACCGAATGAACTAACGAAGAGAACAGACTCATACTTAAGAGAAGGAATTTGTATTATAAAGTTATCATTTATCAATCAATTTATAGATTAAATAAATACTTTTCTTAATTACTTACTACAATAATTATGTCTGACAAGTATAATATCTTATCTGTGTGATGATTTAATATAGATTAATAAGATCATTGTACAATTAATCAGTAATAAAAATATTTACGTTATACCAATGATTGAGAAATTTTAAGTCTCTGTTTCTTTAGCTTTCAGAAATAGAAAATTAAAATGTCTTATTATATAATAAAATAATAATAATAATAATCGTTTTCTTATAGTTATTAATACTTGCTTTATATAGTTTCAAAATAAAATTATTGTATAATAGTAAAACGTGGGTAAATTTTTAAGTGCCAGACAGTATATTGTCTAATAACGTGTAGAAATATAGTATAAAAAACTCAAGTAAAAACTAAAGTATGGAACATGATGATCGGATCGAAAAAACGTTCGATCACAGCCCTAAATGTGATCGAAATCCGATCACGATCATTTTTTTATAAAATGGGTCGATCCGATCACGATCCGATCAAATGATCGTGATCGGATCGAAATTTGATCGATCGACTACAACACTGAATAAAGTGAGTTCAGTCAGAGATACATTTGTGTGTGTGTGTGTTTGTAATGAAAAGATTTTGTGTCAAGTTTCATAATTTTAACTATATGTAGACTTCAGGATCCAGAAGTTAAGGATTTGCAAAAGTGAAAAATATTAAATTTTAATATTATTTTTATTCTGTGTATAAACATTATTTCATTAAAAATTTAAACATTTCTTTTTGGTTTTTTAGTTTTATGCGTGTATAAATGTGTGTATATTATGTAGTATATATATATATATATATATATATATATATATATATATATATATATATATATATATATATATATATATATATAATCGTACTGGTACTTTAATTTTACCAAGTGGAAAATATAAGATTGAAAAATGTAACTATACTATGTAATGTTCTACAATAGAATGGTTGCAAGCTTCATTTTTTTTTTTGTTTTTTTTTTTTTTTGTTCATTCCACAGTGCACATAAATTTGCATGAATATAGTAAAGCATATAAAACACATAAAATGTAGAAATTTGCAGCAAAGCGGGTGGCACTGCAGTGCTCAATATTGCACACACATACATACACCTCACATCAGGGGGTAAATTAATTATTGTGCTTGACAAACAAATGTAGAACTAAAAACCACACCCTTCGTCACACAATCACGATTTATCGTCAATTTAAGTATAAATTTTTAATGAAATTTTAATAAAGACAGCTGAAAAATATGATACACTTTTATAATTGCATCAGTAATATCGTAAATTGAACGAGTTTACGTTTTAGATTGTATGCTGTATGCAGTTATACAAATATCTTTATAGCGTGCTATTTCAATTACTTTGTTTCTAATAAGAAGCTGAAAATATCTAATGTATAACTGGTATATATAAAGTATATTACGGGGAAAAAAATATATATGCAAGCTATTGTTTTTGAAATATATTTTTATATTTCTTTCTCTGTTCACATTACAAAGAATTATTATTTAAATACCCCAAATATTACCATTATATTAAAGGCAGCTTGTAAAAATTTAATACAAATTAAAATTACTTAAATTTCTATACCATGTAAGTTCCCCGTTAATTAAATAAAAAATACCATAAATATGGCAAACAGTGTGTATTGATAAAATTTATTATCACTCATGCACAGGAGTCTAGAAGTGTTTGAAGAGTCAAAATATAATCGCAAATTATTTACACACTTCAGTTCAACTTTTTTTTTTTAAAACGATTTCAATTTACGGTGAACAATATTTTACAGCTTTATTTCAACAAATTAAACAATACAAAAAAAACCTTTCGTGATGGAAAAAATTATAGCGTATTTGTAAAAATAATTGTTTTTATTATTCTTTATTATTTTGCTTCGGATAGACATGTTTCTGTGGATATTTTTACTGTTATTATTATTATTTGTTAGAAATATTAGTAAAAAAATAATCCTTTCTCTTTTAACTTTTTATTTTTCTTTGTTGTTGTTGTTTGTTTGTTTTTTGCAAACGGGGTATTTTATTTTTATGGATTGAATACTTGGAGTGTAAATAATTTTGCTAATGCAAGTATTATTTTTTGTACAAAATTTCAATTTTTAAGTATATATGCATACAAAAGTACAAAGCTTACAAAACAGAAGCATAAAAACTATATTCTGTCAAACTTGGTAAATAATATTTGATAAAAATGAGTGTAAAAAATTAGTCTGATACTTTGCGGTCACACGATACTTTGGAAACTTGAAATTAAAAACATTGTCAACAATTCTGGTGACCGCAAAGATCGTCACTGTGGTGAGAAATCTTGTGGTCCAGTCTCTCAGCCCAAAAACCAAATCAAATTCCGTTGCGTTGCCGATTACATTGTGCTTGAAATTTATAGTGGACATAATATATCCTGCATAATGCACTACAATTTTAATGCGTTTTAATTAATCCTCCATTAAAGAACCACTGAATAATTAAATTAAATGGTAGTTTATATTCAAATATGCAGTGATTTTTTTAAGGGCTAGGTTTACTCTTACACCAACCCCAACATACTGTAATCAATTTCAGGAAGCTATTTTAAAGTATTGCCATACTTTAATTAAAGTTCTTATACCATATATAATGATTCTTGTGGGATACAAAAGCATATTAATTTACGTTTTTACTTGAATATTTTATAACATACAAAAGATTTATATTATTTTGGCTTGAATCCAGATAATGAAATTTTTATTAAAATAAGTGAAAAATGACGCGTTCACGTCGGTTGGTCATCAAAATATCATTAGTGTATATATTCATGACGTAATTCACGTATTTTTATATCATAATAATTTATTATAACATTTTAACAGTCATTGTCATTGATTTCATGTTTTTATTTCACTATCTTTTTACGTTGTATTTAACGCTAAATGTTTTATTTATTTAGTTGTTCATACTTCCGTTCTTTCCGTTTATAATATTAATATGGTATTGTGCTGCCTAGTTTGGTGTACAAAAATTTTATCATTTGGTATTGAAGCAATCACAATGCTTGTACTGTTCTGTACTGTACGTACTGTACACTCCCCCCGAATAAACTGACCACAACGTTCAAGTCTCAAAATGTTGAGGAAACTTTAACGCGACCGGTCAGATTTATTCGGGGGGAGTGTACAGTACAAATTGATTTTTTATTTATATTATATTTATATTTTTTTAATTATCTAATTTGTGCTTACTGTAGTATCGAAGAAAAAAAAAATAATAAAAGGACTTAACAGAACTTACTCTATCTTAACCAGTTATGTCTAGTCTGGCCACTCTTTTATTTGGAAAGACACTTATAGGCATAAGCGAAAGGAAAAGACTGGGTTTCTTCCCACATGCTAATTAGCACTGAATAATCGCGTAATGGAAAAAGGGGTGTTCAGGAGGGAAAATCTAAACATTTTAATCTGATTTTTTTTTTTTTTTTTTTTTTTGGCAAGTTTTTTTAACTTGTAAAGTTTTTAAATAAATTATGAACCTGGGTATAGTATATTATCATGTCCAACCATATTAAATACTTTTTTAATTCTTAAATTATTTTTGTTTTTAGGGTCTGAGGTTCACCACACTGGTGGGTTCATTTGGCACATGCTTGGGCGCTTGGATCAAAGTGGCCTCGGTTTCTCCGGACCGCTTCTGGGTCTCCTTCCTTGGGCAGACAGTTGTCGCTGTATCTCAAGTGTTTATCCTTTCGGTGCCCGCACGTCTCGCAGCCGTCTGGTTTGGACCCAAGCAAGTCTCCTCCGCCTGCGCCATCGGCGTCTTCGGCAACCAGGTAAGTCCACTCTGCGTTGCTTTTTCCTTACAGACTTACAGAGTAACAACAGCCAACCTGCGCAACAACGTACACACACAGTATGCACGGTTCTTGCAACGTCATTCTTATGAGAAAAACATGCGCTCATTTTAAATTATACTATCACACTCGTGTTTAGAGAAGTCTATGTGCAAAACCTATTGATAAAACAAATCAAATTCTCCTCAACAGCTAAAAAGTATAAGAAATAAAAACGCTTAAAATTTATTGAAAGAGGGGGGTTGGGATCATATTGGTTTCTTAAGCTCTATTAAATTGCGTGCATTTTTCCCAATTAAACTTTTTTGCTGAAAATATATTTAATGATGTAAATTATTAATTAGATTCCGAAAGTGACCTTATAAGAGTCTAAATATTTTTATTTAAAAAATTGTAAATCCATAAATTAAGATGAAAAGAAAAAAATCAGCTCGTAAAAAATAAAAAGTGAAAGTTTGTGGTTCCAAATATCACAGAATTATTGGTTTGTGTATAAATAATTATACTTCTAGTACTAACGTACAGTACTGTACATTAATATAGATAAATATTCTTATTTTGAAGCTTTTATTGCAAATACTTCAAATGATGCCCGCACAAAAAAAAGCAGCAATGTGCGAGTATTTTTTTGACTGCCGTGGTTTACAATACTTAAAGTTTTACATCGTAAGTTAGGATTATATTTGGCCACTTCTGTGAAGTAGAGAAGTAACTTAAAAGTTTTTTTTATCGAAGTGTATCTAGTTCTGTAACTTTTTTTTCGATATGAACTAAAAAAAAAAAAATTGTTTCAGTTAATATTATTTTTCTTTTTTAAGTTGTCAATAAAGTTAGAGGGAAAAAAAGTGGAAGAGATCAAAATGTTTAATGGTTTTATGATGTAATATTCTTTAAAATGTATAAGATTTTATAACGTTCCAGGATAAAAAGAAAAAAATTATATCGAACAAGTCAATTTCACATTCAAATACATTTCACTCAAGTACAGTACACGGAGTATATCGGAAAAACATACAAACGGAAAAATTATAATAATATTTTTAACAAATCAACTAAACAAAATGATAATTAACAATAATATTCCTTACATTTAACGAAGGTAAGCACAAAAGTAAAATACAATCTTACCAGAATACAGAAAATTTTAAATTTCTTGTATTCCTGTTTAAAATATATTTTAAGAGAGTTACATTTTCTTAGGGAGGTAGGAGGTAATTAAGTACTTTATTTCTAAACCATAGGAAATGAAAACAGACGCTCAGCATAACAAAATAAATCCTGGGGTAAATCTGGTATATTTATAATAAACACAACGCTGCCTCAAACACAAGCCAATAATTTACCCTAAGTAATTCAGTTTTATGTATATTCATAACGCCGCTGTAATTAAAATTAAAGCTCTGTAAACTTGCCTTCAAAAATGTACACAAAAAAAGGGAACTAATTTGTTTTACCAATATTATATTTTATATATTTTAAAAAAAATCTGAAAAAAAAATAACAAAAACAAACAATAAATAAATATTGCTAGTTCAAACTTGCTTTCTAAAATTGGAAAATAATTTGATTTATAACATAATATTTTTTATTGTTCAATTACTGACTTCCATTACAAGAATTTACATCGCTGCTAAATTACTGAAGAAATTATTTTTCTCATTGCTTTTCTTATGAATAAACGAGTGAAATTACTAAATAAATATGAAACATTGAAAAAAAAAAATGCATGTTAACAATGGAGCTTACCAGTGAAGTAGTGAGGGAAGAGGCTTCTAAAATGATCCCTAACTTCCTATATCTTTTAGCATTTCGGGACCATTAATGGACCACTTGCAATGAAATGTTTTGAATTGTTTCAACGTGTAAGTGAAAATGATTTTCCTTATTATTATTAAGAGCTGCATTAAGAATTTTTGAATTTATTTTAAATAGTTTGTTCATTGTATTGTTAAGTGGTCCATTTCGAGTTTATTATTATTATTACTAAACCGATGCCGGAAATATTTATAATGAAATGAAAATCACTTTTTATTAAAGTGTTTTTTTTAAAGCTAATGAAAATAAAAATCAACGCTGATAACATCTATTAATTAATTGATATTAGCATATTGTTAGATAACAACATCTTTTTATAAGTAATTTTTATAAAATTATTTTATACTGTATTGGTGCTTGGTGCACATGTTACATATAAATATTATATATCTCTTAAATGAAAAAATATACGTGTTGCAAAAAAAGGCACTCTCTTTCTCTTCCCAAACTCATTTCATTTTAAAATACAGTATACAACAAATAAATACTTTTCATGAAGTAAATAAAAAGCCATATATCAAGGAAGGAAGAAAAAAGAAGTTTTATATTTCTCATAATAATATTCTTTCAAATTCATATTTTCTCGACTTCCATACAATGAATATTTCCTCTCTAAAAGAAATAAATCGTGCATCAAACATTTTCATTGCCAAAAATATTACTCTCTTTACCACTGTAATGTAATGTAAGATATGAAACGAGTTACGTACAAAAAAAAAAAAAAAAAACAATCTTAAAAACTCGGAAGTTTAATATAAGAAGCAACTTTTTTTTATATAATAAAAAAATCTTAAACTTGGTAACATTATTATGAAAATTATATTAGTTCTAAATTTGTGCACAATTATGCACTGGAGTGTAATGTTTTTATACCACAAACTTTAAGGGACGCAAAAGTTATAAATTATGATATTCTACCGTAATTATAACTATCAATTTATTATATTTCTATACATTAATTATTTTTCTTTGTAATCGCACATATACATATTTTTAGATGTTTTAAAGCAATAAAAAAAGAAAACAGAATAAAAGCTATGTAGATAAAAATTGAAATAGATTTTTCAATGTCTTTTTTTTTTTTTTTTTTTTTTTTTAATACAGAAAGAAAAAGTATGAAGCTATTTGTATTTTTACTTTATTCTAAAAAACAATAGTGCATTGAATATATTTTTAATGTATCACGTCCATATTTTATGCGTTACAATGCCTCAAGTTAATGCAGAAAATATGTTTGTGATACGCAAAAAAAATGTATTCGATGTACAGTATTTTTATTTTTTTATTTTTTTTAGTGTTTTACTAATATATAAACCTGGCAATTAAATTTTATAGTCTGTTTTGGCAAAGTGTGCTCTTATATACTTTGAGATAAGATGTTTATAAGAAGAAGCGTAAAATCAATTACTGCAAAATGGCAAAGATTTGGTAGCGTAGTTTCTTATATAAGCAAGAATTGTAAGCCAAAATTTAGCTTTTTTTATATAATAGTATATTATTACAGAGAAATTCGATACAGTAAGTTCTTTTGTAAGTTGATAATGCTAGCGTTTTCTTCTTCAATAGAATAAATGTCATGCATAATTCTAAGTAATTGTTGTTTTTACGTTAATCTTAATGTTAAAATAAGGTTTATGTACATACTTAAGCTGGATAGGTTTTATATTTATAATGAAAAATACCGACTTATAAAAACTGAATTCTCAAAATACATAAAGTATTATAAAATGCATAGAAAATAGTGTTTGTTTGTTTTTACGTCGAAAGTTTTGAAACATCATAAAAAGTCAAAATTGTGATAGTAAAATTTAAAGTGTAAAAGATGCAAAATGATATAACGTATGTATAAGAACATGACTTGCAGAAGAAGCATGTTGATCCTCTAAAAGAAAGTTTGTAATGAGCTAGAAAACAAAAAGTTTGAAACCAGTAGAGGAACAATCTAGTATAAAAAGTTTTAGTTTCTTAAAAAAGATAAATCGAGTCCTGACAACAAATCTTACTTTGCAACGACATCAATTTTCATGTAGAAAGAATCGCGATCTAATATTTCTCCCGCATTTATTTTGTTATTTGAAATTGCAACTCAATCTATATATATTTTCTTTTCAATACATCGGATGCAATATATCGTCAGAATACAGTACAATTTATTCATTCATGGTATCATACAATGTTTACCTATTTTTAAACGCATCCATGAATAAAGTTCTATAACCTAAAACGATGATAGCAATAATAATAATAATAATGAATGGTCTATATTTAGATATACCTAGATATACTTAACATAAATTAATAACTAGAATTTATTTAATAATAATTTTAGCAAACAATCATACACAACCATCATAATAAAATATAAATTATTATACTAAAGTACTAAACACAGCAGAAAATACTATAGAGATTTTACAATGTTATTTTATAAACAGTTTATCGAAAGGTTGAACTCTATTTAATATTGCTACAGACATCAATCACTAGAATTTTAATATTTAAATAAAAGTTGTGTTATTTTGCCATACATGTGCTACACCTTTATCTTAGTACTGTCAAGACATTGTCTTATATCGTCTATCAACATTATCCAAAAAAGTAGAAGAATTTTTTAAACTCTCCAATATTTTTCTTTCAAAAAAGAATTAAAAAAAGTACTAAAATAAATTCTATATTAGTGATTGAAAAATATGTAACATTAAAATGGTTTTAAAATTATATAATAATGTGTTTGAATATAAAAATGAAATACACATTTACTTAATTATATTTCAAACTTTAATTCAATTATATATTATTAATAATAAATTTAAAAAATAATAATTGAACAATTGTGTCGAACAAAAAAAATATATATATATATATATATATCGAGGGTGCTCCGCTATAATGTCCTAAGTCCATTTGACCTTGAAAAACATTTTTTGCTACAAATGACCTGAAATGGATAAATCCAAAATTTGGGGTTGATTTGACGATTTTTTATTTTTCAAGGTCAAGTGGACTTAGGACATTATAGCGGAGCACCCTCGATATATATAAATGTTCAATAAAATACATTTTTATTCATCAGATAAGAATTATTGTTTTTATGGTAATAAAATATTTATGAAGAGTAAAAAAAAAAAGTGCTATAGCAATGAGATTCTGATATCAATATAAATGAGTAAGTAATATTTTTATATTGATGTTGCAATGATTGAGCTGTCAGAAATAGAGATTTATAAATGGAATAACATGAGATATATATATATATAGTAGTGTATGTAACAATGGATAAGTATAGTAATCTATTCCAAGTCACTAACATTGTAAGTACCACAATTCACGATATTGATATCTTTACTCACACACACAATACATAGAGAACTAACCGTTCAAGTATATACGACTGACTGCTATTAATTTACACTATCTTTGTCTCAAAATGTTCAATAACGACTCTATTATTCTCATAGTGTACTCTAATATCATTCAATATATAATAATAAATGTTCACTCACTTTTTTTTTACGTGAGTCGATATAATAATGACTATCAACTAAAACTTATTGTGAGGAAAACGATCTCATTTTTCCCCAGTGGTTATATCTTTCAGCATGAAATTTTACAATGTATTTATTATATTATACAGATATATTATGTTATATTATATTAGCAGCTTTTCTGATAAAGGTGTGAGATCACTATAGTGTATAGGCATTTTGCCTTTTTCTCATCACCCGTTGGGTTACTTACTTATTGTTTTTGTCTTTTTTTTTTAAATGTACACTCATTTTAAACCCAATAAAGAACTATTATTATTATTAATACAGTTATGAAATATATATTATCAAGAAATTTGAAAGATTCAATCTTGCTATTTTCATTCTTTTTTCTCAATTATATCAAATGATTACGGAGTTATGAATACCCTGGTATGCATATGACTTCACGGGGAAGAAGGTGAAGCTAGGTGAAGCCAAGGTGAAGCTTCCTTTTTAGCTTCACTTCATTAACGAGCAAAGTGAAGCTCATTTTTTAAGTTCAACTTCATTTCAACTTCACGGTTGGAGCAAAAATGAAGCTGAAGTGAAGTTCACATCCAGCTTCACTTTTTGAGCAAATGTGAAGCGGAAAGTGAAGCAGCCGTTTGGGAGGCAGCTGCTGGCTTGCTGCGTGGCATGCGACGGAAGAGCGGTGGCAGGCGAAGAGCCGGGAGAGCGAGAAGAGCGCGGCGGCTGCAGGATAGCGAGTGTGCGGAGTGTGTGTGTGAGATGTGAGAGCGGAGCGGAGAGGAAGTGGACGCCAGTCGCAAGCAAGCAGCAAGCCAGTAACCCGTTGGGGAAGTACGTGTGATATAATTTGCGTTCTTTTACAAGTTTATATATGGATTTATGTGTTTATTTGACGACTGATCACTTTTCGTAAAACGTGAGTAAATAATGTGTATAAGTTCCAGTTATTTTGTCATATTTTTGCTGATAAAAGAATTGTTTTTATGTTTCATGCGCTGATGAAATGGCGACTTCTGGGAGAATTGTGTAAGATTTCATGTTTTTTCTCTTTGTTTTCAATATTATATAATTGTTAATGCTGATAGATTTTGTATTTTGTGTAGATGTTTGTTATAATAAAAAAAATACATCGCGTCTATGCTTGAAAGTAGTGTTCAAATTTATATTGCATGATTTCCAGGTAGTTATTATATTAATTTAAACGTGTGGCTCATTTGCATGCAATTAAAAATATGTATACGCATGAATGCATTTGTATAAAAGTTGTATGTTGTGTAGTTAGTGTATAATAGTTTCTGTTTGACTGTTATTTGTAGAATGCAAGCAAGGATCGAGCAAGGAGGCGGTTATTTTTGGCGCGCTAATTTTTTTTTTTGAAAAGTCCAGGAGTGACCAAGTGCATGCTGTGAAGCCAGACAAAACCAAGCGATAAGGATTTCCGCTTCATATTATGCTTCCTCTCCGCTTCATATTATGCTTCCTCTCCGCTTCATATACTGCTTCATCTCCGCTTCCTTTTCGAGCTTCATAATAAAGCTTCATTATGAAGGAGGCTTCTCAACGGCTCACCGTGAATTCATGATGAAGTTAACTTTTTAAATAAACCCGCTGAGACAAAGGACTTCACCGTGAATTCACCGTGAATTCATTTACACCTTCATATTTATTTAAAAAGTTAACTTCATCATGAATTCACGGTGAGCCGTTGAGAAGCCTCCTTCATAATGAAGCTTTATTATGAAGCTCGAAAAGGAAGCGGAGATGAAGCAGTATATGAAGCGGAGAGGAAGCATAATATGAAGCGGAAATCCTTATCGCTTGGTTTTGTCTGGCTTCACAGCATGCACTTGGTCACTCCTGGACTTTTCAAAAAAAAAAATTAGCGCGCCAAAAATAACCGCCTCCTTGCTCGATCCTTGCTTGCATTCTACAAATAACAGTCAAACAGAAACTATTATACACTAACTACACAACATACAACTTTTATACAAATGCATTCATGCGTATACATATTTTTAATTGCATGCAAATGAGCCACACGTTTAAATTAATATAATAACTACCTGGAAATCATGCAATATAAATTTGAACACTACTTTCAAGCATAGACGCGATGTATTTTTTTTATTATAACAAACATCTACACAAAATACAAAATCTATCAGCATTAACAATTATATAATATTGAAAACAAAGAGAAAAAACATGAAATCTTACACAATTCTCCCAGAAGTCGCCATTTCATCAGCGCATGAAACATAAAAACAATTCTTTTATCAGCAAAAATATGACAAAATAACTGGAACTTATACACATTATTTACTCACGTTTTACGAAAAGTGATCAGTCGTCAAATAAACACATAAATCCATATATAAACTTGTAAAAGAACGCAAATTATATCACACGTACTTCCCCAACGGGTTACTGGCTTGCTGCTTGCTTGCGACTGGCGTCCACTTCCTCTCCGCTCCGCTCTCACATCTCACACACACACTCCGCACACTCGCTATCCTGCAGCCGCCGCGCTCTTCTCGCTCTCCCGGCTCTTCGCCTGCCACCGCTCTTCCGTCGCATGCCACGCAGCAAGCCAGCAGCTGCCTCCCAAACGGCTGCTTCACTTTCCGCTTCACATTTGCTCAAAAAGTGAAGCTGGATGTGAACTTCACTTCAGCTTCATTTTTGCTCCAACCGTGAAGTTGAAATGAAGTTGAACTTAAAAAATGAGCTTCACTTTGCTCGTTAATGAAGTGAAGCTAAAAAGGAAGCTTCACCTTGGCTTCACCTAGCTTCACCTTCTTCCCCGTGAAGTCATATGCATACCAGGGAATATGAAGGTGTAAATGAATTCACGGTGAATTCACGGTGAAGTCCTTTGTCTCAGCGGGTAGTATTCAATGGATCATTTTAAAAGCCCTCAAAAAGAAAGCTTTTTTTTTGTATTATTATTATCTCCCATTACGGGAAAATGTTGATTTTTAACCCATAGCTATTTAGTTTTATTTTTGTACAAAGCGTAAGTGTTTTTTTATGGCCGAACGAAATGCATCTATAAACTTTTTAATTAAGTGATGAATTTTGAAATTAGGCTAATTTAAAACATAATTATACGTTTTACCTATGATTTTCAATGGATCTTATAGCTATATTTTTTTTATAGCATTGAACTTTAAATATTTTAAAGGCTCTGTTTCCATAAAAAAATTATTATTATTACTGTTATAAAACTTACGTAACAAAATGTTAAGAAACAGACTAGATCGTAGGAAAAAAATCATCCAATCTTTTTGAATTACCACAAGTTTTATTTTAGTTATTTTAAATTTTTAGTCTACCAAGTTTTCAATAATGCGGATCATTTGGAAGGCATTGACCATGTAAGTAATTCTTTCCGCAATTTAAATATATCTCAAATCCATTGTACTGCATACCATGCTCAGATCTAAAGATCCTAACTTCAATCCAGGCAAATGGTAACTAAATAATAGAAACATTTTATGAGATTAGTTAAGTCAAAAAAGGTGTGTTTTTTTTTCTTAAAGTTTTTTAGCTTTAAGAGGCCATAAAAAAAATTCAAATTTCTTATTTCTTTTTAAACTCAACTCTCTAAATTTAAAATCAAAATCACTTTATTTAATTGATTCCAAAGAGAGAAAAAATTGGCACTTTAACTGTTAAGAACTTTAACAACGATTACTTACTTTCTCCAAAATGTTAAAAATGAAAATATATCGTTACAATAGAAAGAGTTGTATAATACTTTTCCTTTTTATCTCTTACACTGTATTATTTTAGCAGGAAAAAATATATATATTTCTTTCTAAATCTCTAACCAGTAGCTATAAAGTTTTTTCTGGCTCATTAATACCTTTGCAGTTAAAGGAAAAGGCATTAAGATCGTAATTTAGGAATTGACTTTTGGTGGTGACGTGACAAATGGTTCTCTCTCTCTCTCTCTCTCTCTCTCTCTCTCTCTCTCTCTCTCTCTCTCTCTCTCTCTCTCTCTCTCTCTCTCTCTCTCTCTCTCTCTCTCTCTCTCTCTCGTATATCGGAGGTCCAGCTTCACACACACACACACACACACACATACACACATACACACACACACACACACACACACACACACATAATATGTCCTCAGCTCGACCGATGGTCAAGCTCCATGTAAATTCTACTGACACAGTAAAGGCTGGACTTTATATAAATATATATTTCTATTTCTAACTTAAATTTATTGTACTTTTATACGTACCAAATTTTACCTTATCGTACTCGACAGAAGTTTTAAATTATTTGACTTCAAGAATATTTTGTGACCTAATTTATATTACATTCGTCTATAAATGTTAAGAGTAGTCATTTTTAGTATTATTTAAGTTTATGTCATTTTGAGTTTCTAGTTTCACATTTTATGTGTTTTAAACTTTTGCCTTTTTTAAGTATTTTAAAATATGGATGAATATTTTATTAAACAATTTAAACTTACATTAAAAAAAAAGTTATTATAGAAATATTCAGTTATATGTTATATGTAATAAAATATTACACATGGAAAATATAAATTTAAGAAATTATTTAGGTACGTAGATGTAACTCTTCAGTACAAACTAATAACTTGGTTGAAAAAAGTGTAAACACTAACTCGTTAGTATAAACTTTATTTCTTGAGCGGTAAATAGTTAGCTCTTTAGATCTTAAAAAAACTTTGTATGTATCTAACAAGTTTATCATACAAAAATTCTAAATAGTAACTCTTTTGCTACTTTTTTCCGTGCATTGTAATACATGAATGATGAAATGTATAAATATATTGTATTTATTAAATATTTAATATGTGAATATTTTGCCATCGTAATCCATCTGAAATATGTTACTCAAGGTATCAATTTCAAACTTTGAAATATTCTTAACTCAACATTCATATTCTTCATAAAATAATAACTATGATGAAGCGTTGAATAATAAATTGTTTTTAAATTGCTGAAAAAAATTCATAAAAATAATAATAGATCTTTGTAATACTCTTAACTCATGCATAATATTTATAAAAAATAATAATGATGAAGCTTTAAATAATAAAATGTTTATAAATTGCTTGAAAAAATTATAATAAAAAGATCAACTCCAGTGCATACTTTACTTTCATCTCATCGGTTCAAATAAAGTGAAAAAACAAACATATTCTGAACTTTGATCTTGTATTCTTTTATTTGTATCTTCTTAACTTTTTCTTTAACACTCCACATTTTTGATAATGCTCACATAAAAATAAAGAGTATAGCAGATGTCGATAGAATTACATCACGTCTCAATATTGGAGATACTGGCGTGAACTGTGCACGGCGGAAATGTTGAAGTCACAAACAAGAAATATTGGACACTACATTTTTTTTTTAATTAAGTCCAACTTTCAATTCCAATATTATATATATATATATATATATATATATATATATATATATACATATATATATATATATATATATATATATATATATATATATATATATATATATATATATATATATATAGCGGATATTAAAAAAATGTATTTTCCTCTCTTTTATTTTTACTCGTATTTTGAAAGGCTTCATGAAAACATGGTTTTTGTATTTGAATATATTTTATTTGTAGAGGGAAAAATGTATTTTAATATGTAAAATTCGTCATGCATTTATTCTCATAAGGGACGAGAAGTTTTATTAATTATTAAATAACCTTTAAATAGATATTAAAGTATACAATTACATACTAAAATTATTTGAAATGTGTACGCAGAATCGGTATTTTCCATATTTTACCCGGCTACCATACCCTCGTCTCTCTCTCTCTCTCTCTCTCTCTCTCTCTCTCTCTCTCTCTCTCTCTCTCTCTCTCTCTCTCTCTCTCTCTCTCTCTCTCTCTCTCTCTCTCTCTCTCTCTCACTCTCTCTCTCTCTGAACGTGTGCGGTGAGTGTGTTTTAAATAAATTATGTTTGTTAAAATATTTCATATAATTTATAATAAAAATTCATTTTTATTTTTACCAAATAAGAGTTTATTTTTGTACATTTTTCAAATATTTTAAAATTTTATGAGAATTATTTCCATTTCCTTATACCATTTTATGGTTTTACTTATTTTGCTTGCTCTTAATATAACATATTTATAAGAGTATTTTATTATACATTAATTACTCTAATTTAACACTTAATAAAGTAAAGTTTACCTTTAAAATATTTACACAGAAAATATTTTCTTATAGTCTAATAACTTACTATACTGTATATTAGGTTATTTTGCGCTTATGCAATAAATTTAATTACATGAAATTTTAATGGTTTTACATGAAGATTGCATGCAATCAAAATCATTGCTCATTGGAAATATTGGACCGTGTGAACGTGACCTAAACTTTTGTTGACTCAAAAAAAAAAAAAAAAAAAAAAAAAGATGTATAACTCAAAACGTAACAAATCTCGATCATCTTAATAAAATATTATATTACGTATTATAAAAATAAAAATACTGTATGTGTATGTGCTATGTATAAATTTTTATATTGCGTTATATTAAGACTTTTACATTTTTTTATTATTATTATATTCAGTGTATTTGGACTTGTCTGTTGCTAAATAAATAAATATTTAAATTTATAATAATAATAAGTGGGTTTTATTAGAGGCCACAAAAGGTGTACATTTACTTGCGTGATCCTTTGACACGAGCAAATTTAATCTGTCACAGTTCATACAGTATTGTTTTAATTATTTTAGTTCATTATTGCGAATGAGACATTTCTTATAAGCATGTGTTTCCAATTGATAGAGTATACATTATATAACAATTAAAGTTTAATACTATTATACGTTTTTTTCTTTATTTTTTTTTGTGTAAAATATTAACCTGTTTTTACTAACATCTAATGCGATATTTTGTATATTAGGAACTAAATTATTAATGCAAGTCTCATCGTTAATTATACATATCACTTTGATCATCATTGCAAAATAATCTAATATTAATAAGACGTCATCAACATACATGATATCATGTAAAATAACTATAAGTAATGAAGTTCACAGTTTCTTGTGAATAACCGTGACAAATTGCATGTACCCTGTAAGGACAACATGACATTTTCGTTAGTGATTAGTTTGTCTCCACATTGAGATGAACCGAGTGTTTGTGACATTTCAAATTATCGATAGTAAATGATGGCGATTTAAGTCAATGGGAATCAATGACAAGAAAAACCATATGTTGCATTGAAATTACCCTCCAAAACTTTAAAAATATAAATTTATAAGCTTATATTTGTCTAATAATGAGGAAGAATAAAACATTTTAAGAGGTAATTTTATTTGATATTCTAAAAGAGTGCATTGTCCTGAATCGATGTATATGTGAATTTTTAATTTTTGAGTTCATTAAGTATTTTTAATTAATTTTTGAAAGTCACAAAATGACGTCACAGACTGCAACTTTTTCCTATGCCCACGTGCATAAGCTACAGCCTGTGACGTCATTTCGTGACTTTCAAAAATTAATTAAAAATACTTAATGAACTCAAAAAATAAAAATTCACTTATGTATCGATTCAGGACAATGTACTCTTTTAGAATTATGAAAAAAATTACCCCTTATAATTTTTTTTGTAGTCTTCCTCATTAGTATAACAAAAATACAATTAAGATAATTTTAAGTAGAAAACAAAAAAATAATAAAAAAATAGATGAATTGCAATTAATATAAAAAGTAGCTTTAGTATAAATTTATATTAAATGTAAAAATATCACTAATA
Organism: Ecdyonurus torrentis; assembly: GCA_949318235.1. Classification (NCBI taxonomy): domain Eukaryota; kingdom Metazoa; phylum Arthropoda; class Insecta; order Ephemeroptera; family Heptageniidae; genus Ecdyonurus; species Ecdyonurus torrentis. Next base: position 28,136,556 of record OX439132.1, on the reverse strand, counting down.
ATAATTAAAAATATATATTTTGATTATAAAATATTACCATTATAATACATAGCTCTTTGTTAAATATCATAATTGACAAGAACAATTGATGCACATTATTATGCAACATGTAAGCGCATTGTAGTGGAAAATTGGAAATAATTTGAACTGTAATTAGTTGTTAGTGAGGATATGAACGCTTGTTTGTTGATTGAAGCATAAAACTAATGACATAGTTCATTATTTATGTAGCCTCCTACTTCTCTGTACCTCATGCAGTAACCAAGCTAGTTATTATGTGTACTGTGCATAATATAATACATAATATGTATTGTAGTCATTGCATTCTTGTTATATAATAAAACATTCAACAAGCTGCATTACTTAATATAATTATTCAAATATAAACAAAACTGTTCCTCATTAAACATTGAAAGTAAGATATAAGGCACCAACACAATTATTAAAATTACTTAAAGTCATAAACCACATGAAACAACATTGTGCTTTTTAATAATTAAACACAAAATGGGATTTCCAAAACTGATGACATGTAAATGTGGCCCCATAAGAGAGCGTGAAAATACTATACTAACTGGGGTTAGGTGTAAGAGTGGGCCAGACATATTGTCAGGCTTAAACCTCGCCCTTTCAAAAATTTGTAAATTTTTTTTCCTTGCATTTTTTTGAATAAAGACGATTATTTATTTATTTATAAAGTATGCTATTTGTGTGATTGTTCTTGTTTCTGACGTCAGAAACAGGCAAAAAATAGTATGAAAATTTTGTACTGGTTGCATAAGTCGAAATTTTCTGATCTCTGCTACGGCGCTACAGCTGGGTTTTGAGACAAACAAATGGTATTTATGTAAGTCTCATCAAGTGCTTTGTGATATAAATAATAATGTTTTTTTCTGGTCTATTCATTAGAAATATGCATATTGTATAGAACATTTTGTAAATCATATTGGTTTTGAATTCTATTTACGTATATAAATTATTTAATAAAATTTGACTGTAAAATTGACATATTTTAATGTTATATTATTGAAAGTTTTTGCAACGATAGTTAATTCTACTTTGGAATTGAAAAAAAAAAGAAGTTTTAAAACATTAACATACTAAGAAACAATATATATTTTTTAATGAAAATGCTTTTTAAAACTCCTGTTAAAGTAACGCTTCTCTCCATAACATTTTTAATGATCTAATTTGCATAATTGCACTCGGAAGAGTCATGGGAAGATATTTTATTTTCTTTAGTAATGTATCTTCATAATTTAGAGTTAATTACGCAATAAAAACTCAGATTTACGACGATTCTGATAAAATACTGCTGCAATTGTTATCCAGATTACGATTTTTTTATACTTCAACTATATAAAACACGTAACAGTAAATTATTATTACAGTATTTAGTTTATCTTACGTGCCATATGTGCCTTATAAAATTTTGACATTATTATTTTTGTCTCTTAAACATGAATATTATTGGTATAAGTAATAGAAGTACGATAAACGCAACAGTTAAATTTTAATTAGTTTTTAAAGTATAAACTGGCTTTTTTTATGTTCTAATAATTCCATGCATACAATATACATGGCAATTTTTTATTATTTGTTTTCTTCTTAGGAAAACTAATGATATGTTCTATTTTGTTACGTAACATTCATTAAAAAATAATTGGAAATACTCTGAACAGGTTGATGTTTATACAATTTTAACAATATAAAATTATTTTTAGAGCTGTATCTTGTATCGACAAGAATAAAAAAGTCTTTGCTTAGAATTTTCACAATGGTGGTAATATCAATATTTTTTTCCCTCAATATTGTATTCCTAAAAGCTTAAGGCAGTAAGAAATTTAATGATTTTATTTGTATAAAATATATTTATTATTTATATAAGAAACATACACTCTGTTATGTTTGAATATTTTCTAATATGAAATAATGAAACCAAAACTTCGATTTAGAGCAAACCGCGTAAATCTTTTACCATGTAGTTCCTGTGATGGCGGCCTTGTTTTACCGTGTATATGCTTTGAAATGATTCCTTTATTGGAGTTAAAAACCTTCAATGCACTGAAACTTTATTTCTAGTAAGAACTGTTAAGAATGTTCTTTAATTTGCACACGTATTTAAGTTCTACAAGAACTTTGTGTCTTAAAGTTTTATCACCTCTCTTGATCATTCTAATAATGTTTTCTCTCTTTCTCTCGTCTCGACATAAACACACAGTTTTACGATATTTACCCGCACTATAGAGCACTATGCTGAAGAGTCAAGGGTCCTAAATAAAGCAGCCTAGATAACCTCCTAGAGAATTTAGTATTCAGCACAAAACATCACGTTCTATGTTCCTTACACCGTTTCTTATATAAGAAAGAGAAAAAATAAATTTGATCTAAAAAAAAAAAAATTGCAACTTTATTTGCATATAAATACAAAGGTGATAGACTAAGGTTTTCTATTTTTTTTTTCTCTTGTTTGATGTTACAAAATTTGTAAGATTTATATTGATATTAAAAGCTGGAATACATGTAGAAGTTTTTATTTGAGGTAGAAGAAAATTAAAAAGTTAAAGATATTTTTGGATCTTATAGAAATAAAATGTTCAAATGTAAGTGCAAAAATGAAATTTCGTAGACAGTGATGGATGATAATTAAAATTTCACGCAGGTTTGAAAACATAAAAAAAAGCTTCTAACGTTTGGCACACAACAAAGTAACAAAAAATTTAATATTCATATTATACTGTTTATATTCATACTTTGCTTTTTTTTTAATATGATAGTGAAAAAAGTGATAAATATAATATATAAAATATTAAATACTCCATCCTACCCTCTACCCTCCTCTCTCTCTCTCTCTCTCTCTCTCTCTCTCTCTCTCTCTCTCTCTCTCTCTCTCTCTCTCTCATATTATATATATATACAAAAAATATATATGATTATAAAATATATAATCAAATAAATTTTCAACCACTATGACAGTAAACTATACACGACGCATAGATTAATGTTATCTTGGTCACATAAAGCTCACTAAAATGACAATAAATATAAATAAATATAGAAAATAAAATTATATACATTAAATTTGACCGTTACTGTTACTGGTTAGTTAAGTTTTTTTTTTTTTTTTTAATTGTTTTTTTTTTTTAATACTCATGTTTAATATTATTATTTATAAACTCTTGGATATTATTTTGAAAATTTTCGCTTTAACGGACCTCTTACTCTTAACTTATGTTATTTTATATTAAGGATTTTCTTCTTTAAAGAAATATATAAATTGTTTTCTTCCCTCTCTTTATTAGTATGACCGTCTTATTTAAAGTTACGAGCAGACGTCTTACAAAATTGAATTTCATTAATTTTAGTTCCGAAAATAACTTATAGAAAAGTTGACTTTATGAACTTTGAAAAGTCACTTTTCAGAATGAACTTTGTGTTTCTTTCTTTTAAAGATATTTTGAACTGTTTGTAAGAAAAGATGACAAAGATTATCAAACTTCAGCTGAAAAAAAAAACCTTTTTTTTTTAGATATATAATATGAAATCTTCACTTTTAATTCTTATGAAGAAGTCTCTCTCAGTTCGTGTTAGAATTGTGTGACATGAATGCATGTTGCTCCTTTAACCTCTGAATCTTTTGTCATCTTTGAATATAAAGGACCACAACTTTATCATCATATAACAGTAGAAAACTTTTGCAATATTGATTCCACACTTTCAAATCTACTACTATACATGGTCCAGAAGTTATTTTTTTCTCTAGTTCTAAAAATAAATATTATCAATATTTACCGTATTTTTCTTAGTGATTTATTGCAGTTTTATAAAAAATGAGAGTGGAAGGAATAATTTAGAGAATACGTGGACCGCCTTTTTAGAGTACCTTGACGTAGTGGGGTCATTTATCAACAGCTCCATTGCATGCTCGAAATTTTTTAACGTTGCTCTTACATATAATTTATAAAAAACAAAGTAATATGCTTCTAAATATATTTTTATTAAATAATACGTGTGCTTTTGAGAAGATTTTCTGGTATTAAAGAGTATTGTGTTTTTATTTATATTATAGAATTTAATATTACAAATCAAAACATGAAAACTTTACATTATAATAGATAATGGTTTTTATCAGAGGTTCGGACCCGTCAAAAAAATTGTCGGGCCGCGGACCCGGGTCCGAGACCCCGTCAAAAAAAAAAAAACTCGAGTCCGAAGACCCGGGTACCGGACCTGTAATTTTTTTTTCGGTCCGGGTTCGGACCCGTCAAAAATCTTCATCGGATCCGGGTCCGGGTTTTTTAACGTATACGTTATAGTTTACTTTTAGTTTTAAACTTATTCTCACTAAAGTTTTTTTATGTTTATGATTTTTTTTTATCATGCTCTGATATATAGAAAATTTTAATTAAGAATTAATTTAACAAATATATATATTATACATAAATTAATAATAATAATCCTGTTTTATTACCTTAAGTGAACAAGCCGATAAGGTTTATACCTTGGCTTGTAAATTGTAAACAATTTTTTGATCAATAAAAACAAAACAAAAAAAAGTATTTTTTTAGTAAATTCAAATGTGATTGTTTTGTGTTATTCATTTTTGCTTTAATTGTGCACTTTATATTCAGTGCTGTACATTCAGTACATACCACTATCAAATCAATAATGTATTCGGAATTCCATTAAATTGTTGCTTTAATACTCATTTAAGCTCATTATAATTAATAATTATTAATAATTTTAATACAGTAATGAATTTATAAAAATATAAATCATTTTAGTAAAGACTTATTATAACATTTAACATTAAAATTAGCATCTTGTAGAAGATTAGTTTCAAGATGCTAAATTTCACACACGTTATTTAAAAATTTTCGTTTTAGATTTTACATAAAATATTGACGAAAATCTAGGATTATTAATGATTTATGTAAGAATTTGACGTGGAGTAACCCACTAATAAATCATGGAGATTTTCTATTGAAAATTCACACCACAAGACACACTACATATACCAAACTTACAAAATATTACATCTAAAAATATAACTAGGATAGAATAAATTATAATTTTATAATAATAATTTTTCTTTTCTAGAGGCGATAAAACTTGGTAGGAAAACAGAGAAAAAAAAATGATGATTTAACTAGAATTTCTTTTCTACTTTACATCAAAAAGTTTATATAATTCTTCTCTCTCTCTCTCTCTCTCTCTCTCTCTCTCTCTCTTTTTTTTTTTTTTTTTTTTATTCTATAAAATGTAATTTAAAATAACTAAAAGTTCAACATTTTTTTTAAATACGAAAGTTTTTCAATTTGACTTATATCATTGTATATTATGTCAGAAAATACTAGAGGAAGTATTTTATTGACTTTGAACTGGTTAAATTTCATAGCGAAAAAAGAAACTGTCCATGTAAATTTGATGGAAAAAGTAGAGCAAGATCCGCCTTTATACTGTAGCACCTGCTCTCTCTCTCTCTCTCTCTCTCTCTCTAACTCAATTTCATAAAGTTTTGTGCACTTAAAAGGAAAAAAATGTTCTAGTTAACATTATATTACTTGATCATATAAAACATATGGTGAGGGTTAATAAAAGGTACTGTTAAATGCAGTTGCAGTGATCTTTATTGGTATTTTTTAATATTCTTTAGAGCAAATTTAATATCCTATAAAGTATTATGAAACTGCTGTTTACTGAAAAAATATCGAGATTTCAAACTGATTTACTGTTAAAATTATTTCAATCCTTATATATGTGTAATTTGTTTGTTAGTATTATTTTTGGACATTACCATTTATACAACGCAAATTAAATTAAATTTTAATTACATCGAGCTTGACCACGATTCTCAATTTAATCATAGGTTTAATAATGGATTAATAACTCAATGAGTTATGTCATGTTTTTTAGTTAATTACATTTTATAGTGTTAATTAATTTTCATAATATGCAATATTGGATTGCGTGATATGATAATACTGTAGTTGTTCATTGAAAAAAAAAATTGATAATGAATTGTGGAAGTGTGAACTGAACAATATGTTTGTCAATAAAGTGTTATTTATTTACTGTAATGAATTGTCAAAGTGTAATTATTTAAATTTATGTTTATATAAACCATGACATCAGTGAGTAATATTTGATACACACGCAACGCACTGGTATCAGTTTCATAAATATTACGTACTTTCAAGTTCTCTCTCTCTCTCTCTCTCTCTCTCTTTACCAGGTGTTTCAAGATAAGTTTCAAGCTTCAACAATCTTTTTTACAATCCATAAATCAGCAATATTTCAAAGTTTCGCAAAAAAGGTATGAAAGTGAAAAATTGAATCTTAATATTTATTGTCAATTCTAAAGATAAAATATTCAAAATTATTTGCAATTCAAATATATTCTAAAAAATTTCAAATACGTAAAAATAAATTATTTATGAGAAATTTTCATTTTTATATTATTAAATATGTATGATCAGAGCATGAATCAATGTTAATGTATTCTTTTTATGTTACTTAAAATATTTATTGTCTTTATAAATTTGTATTGTACGTCAATGACCGTTTTGTATTCATAATTTCATAATAACCAGCGTATTAAGAAACATTATAGCTATTTCAGTCATGTTACATTTTCGATATGAACGATTGTCTGGTATTTTGAGTCACTGAAATTATTTCTAAAACTAATGAAGATTCTTTTCCTTTTTTTTATACACATCGATTAGATTGATATTGATTATTGATTAATGTTTTCTAATCGAGCATCTATGTTGGCATATTGCATTTAAACTCTCTCTCTCTCTCTCTCTCTCTCTTTCTCTCTCACTTTCATTGGCACTGTCATTTGAAGCACATGGATAACAGTGTCAACACGCTACTGGGTTGAATGTCACATTTTTCTTCTATGCTTGCGTGTGGAATTGAATTGCTAGCTCCCTTTGAGTTTGAAAAATCGTGTCTCATAAATCCTTAGCGCCACTTTGACACTGACGTGAACTTATTGTTGCCCACTTCAGACAAATATTAATAGCAAAGCAATTAAGTGATCAAATAGTTTTTCCCTTATACCTGTCATACTTATATATACTTATATATATATACTTTTTTTTACAAGGCATAAAAAAGCCTGGATATATAATGTATTTTATATAAGAAGAAGAAATAAGTAATAATCTATTATAAATTATTTATTGCTTTCATGAGGATGTTATGAAATGCTTGTTGTGTTCCAATACGAACAAAATACTACATAAAATATTGGTTATAAACTTATGAAAAAAAATAATAATAACATGAAAAAATGTTAGAGATAAAATTTAAGACTTTTACACTTTCATCACAAATTTTATATTTTTCTTTTATTAAATAAGTAAGGTAATATTTTTGAAAGGATTTTATACCAAATTTTGACTTTTTGTAAACTTTTTGGAAAAACAAAACAATTTCTGACAGCATTATTATAATTTATGTTTAAAATATCACGACTAGAATATATTAGAGTCTTTAAAGGATATATATTCATTACAATTGAAAGCTTTAACTTAAGTGCAGCATTATTAATATACACTTATTATACAATCTACTAAATTGAAAATATGAACGTTTAAAGAGTAAAGCTTATTATACTGAGTCATCGTCTATCGTTGTAAAATGTAAATTATTGTAAACGCAATCCCCGATCTTTGGGTGCCCCCTATACTTAAACTTAGATACTGAGGAACTATATAGAGCAGAATATTCTTAACTTTTGTACTATATGGTAACATAACTCTGAGTAGTTTGTTGTATCCTGGGTACAAGTATACAAGCCATTAAGAGACAGGATGTGTGTCTCTCTACACAAACCTCTCTAGTCCTGTAGTGCTCGCTTAAATTTTCAGGGTCTCTCTAATAAATATTTGCATATTTATCATCGTGGTTTAATTACAAATGTCGTGCTCTAAGTCAAAGATTTTATCTATAACTTTGTATAGAAATTGTGTTATGAATATTAGATTGTTTATATTATATTAATAAGTTTAGAGGTATATAATTTAATATGTGATTAAATTAGTTTATAACTTAAATTATTAAAACTATTTCAAAATAAAACAAAGTTTATGCAGTATGGTTATGTGTGCTTCTAGAGAATAATAGTGTGTTGTTAAGAGTTAACTTCATTACTAATTTGTAAAATAGTATGAGTTTGTGCAGTGCAGTTTTATTTCTTTTGTATTAAGAAGTAATTTGGCTGTACTGCATAGTTGAAACAACATGAAGCTGCTATAATTATTCAATCGTTATTCTCCGTGATCGTGAATGAAAATATGCTTTGCAGCAAAGTCTTTGGACCACTTGCAGTAAAATGTTTTTAATTGTTGCAGCAAGTAAGTGAAAATGATTTTTACATAAGAAATGCATTAAGAATTATTCAAATTATTTTAAAAAGTTCGTTCATTGCAAGTGGTCAATTAATTTTAGTTTTTAGGCTCTCAGAATGACAAAAATAATATGTCTATTTTGTAGAAAAGGTTTTCTTTACTCAATGCTCAAAATAGCTTTAAAACTCGCGCAAATTCAGGGGCGTTTTCTGGTCCAATTTTTGTGTTTTTATCTCAATTTGTTCGATTGAGTGGAATTAAAGCTTTTCGTGAGTTTTTCTACTCATTAAAATACATTGCAAAATATCCTGAATGTAAAAATACGTATATAGTTTAAATTATTGTTAAAGAAAAAAATACTAAAAAGGAATGAATGAATAAAAGGTTAGAGAACTCCATGAGCTAACATTTAAATAAAAACGTTGTACATTTTTAGTCATTTTTTTACTAAAATTTAAGAAATCATTTCAATGAATAGAAACAGAATGTAGAATGTATATTTAGATGAAATGTTGTGAATTTTTATTTTTTTCCGTTTTGCTATCATAATAATAATGTATTATAGTACAATTTATTTTATATCCTCGAATATAACCCTACATTGAAGAGAGATCGTGCATCAGTTCGCTGTATATATGATAAATGATACACTGAAAGCACACCACATAATAATAATAATGCATGACAATAAAATATCGCACTGCAATATATTTTAGTTATTGCCGTGTTTCCTTACATATTCCGGTCCAAACCTAAACTTTATTGCAACGCTTTTGCCATTCAATATGATGACCTATAGCGACTCAAGCAGAAAGCATTTTTTTACGAGTTTTAAGTTCGTGTTTTTGTATGTGATATGCTTGTAAAATCTAGAAACTTTTCATCACTATTTTGAATTTTCACTGTGGCATAATAACTAATACCAGGAAAAAAAGTATTATTTATAGTATAAATAATTAGACAAGTAAATCATATTTAATTAATATAACAATCAATTCACAATTGATTAACAGCCTTTCTCATAATACAGTAATTTTTTTTGTGAATTGAAAGTATTAAGAAAGTAGGTTAATAATAAGAAAGAATATTTAAAAAAAAAATCGAATAACTGACAGTATAATATATAATAATTTGCAGTACAGTTAAAGTATTGGAAGTATTCTTTAGACAGCTCTTTATATTAATTTGAAAGAATATATTTAATTACTCTTTTGTTTTTTGTACAGAAGTTTGTATTAATGCATTAAAAATTATAAATTTTATCTATCTATAAAGTGAAGTTATTATATTATGCACTCAATAAGGGGTATAACTTGTGATATAATAAATTTATATTGAATAAGAAGATAAAAAGGTAAAGCCTAATGGTGCATTTATTAAGTATTGGAAAAGTATTAAATGTTAAATGCAAGTTTGAATATAATATTAAATGCATTAATTTTTTTATTGTATATTGAAAAATTTTCATCCGTTTAAAACCAAAGACGAAAAAAAAAAGTTTTAAGTTTTTATTACAAAGTTATAATTGTTTAATGGTTTGCAAGAACGTAAATCAAAGATATGGGACAATTTTCTTCTCTCTGCCAGGGACATTGGGTTAATAAAGTAGTTTGCAGTGTGTGTGTGCAATGTACGTGATGTAGAGAAGCGAGAGAGAAAGAGATATATACGTTTTCACAGCACCAAAGCGGGGATACAAATGGTGCGTTAATTGAAACCAAACATTGAAGTTATAGAAACTTGTTGTTTATAATTGACTTTGCTCTCTATATCATGCCATCTGGTGGTACTTTATTGTCGTGGGTGAAAATATAATGACAGAGTGTTAATAATAAAGAATGAGTTTATTCAATATCATATAATATAGAGATTAGAAAACAAGTTTGTGGTATTGAGAATTCATATTCTCAAGCTATTCATAATTAAAGTAAATAAAAATTAAATATCCTTTTAATTTTACGTTGATTTTACACATTATCCTTCAGTGTTTGACGCTGCATAACAATTATCACTATACCATCATAATAACTGAGTTCCACTCCATTCTCACTAATAGTTAGTTGGTGTATTGATGTAGTTATACCAAAAATAGCGTTTCAATTTGCATACTGAAGTACGTAGAGAGACTCCAGCTATTTGAAATATTTGTGCTGTATATTTAGTGTAATATGTATATGAAGTATATGAAGATATTATATACTTCATTATAGTGAACAAGAATTTTATGTATTATAGTATAATAAGTGTAGTTTAGCTTCCAGTGTATGTTTAAAACCCAGTTACTGTAATTCATAAAGTGGACCATATTGAACTTACTTTTTTTATTGATTGACTGATCAATTTTTTTTATCTTTTTATTGATTTCATATTGTATTTTCTATATGGTATAGATCCAATTGTTTGGCATGTTAATGATTTTTACGGGTTATTTAAATGAAAAATGTTGAATCCCAATTGTTATCACTTTGAGAAATATTAAGTTGAGAACAATTTTGATGCTACCATTGAATACAATCCTAAGGATACCCTGGGTATCCAAATATTCAAGACTCGAATTTAATTGGTTGAGGAGATAATAATACCCTGGGTATCCAAATATTCAAGACTCGAATTTAATTGGTTGAGGAGATAATAATATTTATAAGTTTTCACTGACCGCTTATGTTTGCTCAAAATGCGGAAAAGGAAGTGCCGGAAGAGGAAATCACGTGACGGTAAAAGTGGGATGTAGCTCTGGTCATATGGATCTGGCCTAGCTTGCTACTGGCATCAACTTTTCTCCCACTTTTACCTTCACGTGGTTTCCTCTTCCGGCACTTCCTTTTCCGCATTTTGAGTAAACATAAGCGGTCACTATCACGTTTGCCAACTATTGGGACCTGCCAATGGGTCTTGACCATACATACAGCATCTAAGTTGCCCTAAAAGATTGTTTCAAAAATAAACATTAAATTAAATACAACTTCTTATTCTACCAATAACAAATTTCAATGAATTTAAATATATATTTCTAGTTTTAAACGATTATCTGGAGAAATTTTAATGCTTGAAATCATAACATTTGAACTTTTATTCAATTTTTTTATTACTTTCTTTCTTTATGTAAAATATAATTAAAATTCTCTTTAAAGGCGTAGAATTTTTAAATAAAATGTGTTCTTTAGAGATACGATAAATCTGTCACTAACTTATAGTCATGCATGTAAGTTGATTACTCTCTGTCAGAGGCTCCAGGCTGTGTACTAGTTTAATTTAAACACAGAAAATTTCATTATAAGTTTGAATTGTATATCACGCACTATTTCAATCTGTTGAGAGCTCACTGTACACCGTGCATGACTTTTAATTTCAAATATACTGAAAATTAAAAACAAAAATTAATATAATTCTCTCACCTGCGAGACTTTAATTTTTCTCACAGTATGAAGTGTTTTGCTACTCATACATCATAATAATATTTTCATTTTCTTAACTGTAAGTAAAATTTTAATTTTGATTCATCATTTTTATTAATTTAAAATTTTTATCTTATAATTTAGTAGTTTTGATAAAAATTAAAATAGTTTCTTACCAAAATTGTATCAAATTTGCCCTTATGAAAATCATACTTAAAAACATGAGAAACTAGATGAAAATCATCAGAATTTACAATTATTTTATCTTTATTTTTCAGACATTTAAATTTTAATCTTTAATATGTCAGTCTATGGTATACTTTAACACGTTTGTAGTTTTATTTAACACGCAAATTATACAAAATATATAAACATACACTACATCATTATGGTCTTATATTACCACAGCTTCAGAGCTGACTGTGGCACACACACCTTGTTAGTAATAAAAATTTACATATTTAAAACCACTTTTTCTAGCTATATTTTAACGTCTATATTATGCTAGAGAGAGAGAGAGAGAGAGAGAGAGAGAGAGAGAGAGAGAAGAAAGGACTTTATTTTAATTAATTATGCAACAAAGCACAATTTACTAATATGAAATTATACATGATGGTCATTTGATTACTTGAGTGAATTATCCAATCTGCTAGCTCGGAGGGTCAGGAAATGAGGACCACAATAATTTTTTGGATAACATAATACATCATTGTAAGATTTTATTACCAAGGGTTCGAGCTATAGTAATGAATAAAAAATCTTACTTTAATAGCACTGATACAGCAAATTTAAATTACTATGTTGTCTCTTTATGATGCATTAAAAGCTTTATATTTGAGTTGTTTTTATTACTGTAATAATGGATACAGTATATCTGTTACCTCAATTAATATTTTATTTATAATCTGTAGTTTTATGTGTTGACTGTGCCTTTTTTTATCCAATAGAATAGACAAAAAACAAGTGATATAAAGTAATACGTGATTGCATAAAACTATAATAATATAAAATATCTAAATATCTGAATCATTTATTAATTTTTCTAGATCATACTTTTGTTACATTTCACTAAAATGAAGATTTTTTTTTTTTTAGAATAGAGTGTATTTAATATTATATTTAGTAGAGAGAGAGAGAGAGAGAGAGAGAGAGAGAGCAAAAGAGAAAGAGATATTATTTTAGGAATACAAACATACTTTGTTTATTAAAATGTTTTTGTATTATTTAAATTCAAATTTAATATTCCATTATTTATCAATCTTGTACAAGAAAAAAAAATTGTACGTTTTTTGCTGCACAGAATAATTAAATTGTTTTATAGCATAAATATTGCTATTCTAGAGAAACATGAATAATTATGCTATAAAACATAATCCTTAGGTTACATAGCATAATCATTACACAATATAGCATAAATTATGGGTGCTGATTTTGAGCAACGCTTTTATTTAATGTCTGTGTACAAACGTAAAGTTTTTTTTATTACAGTTATTCGTTTTGCGATTGTTTTACTAATTAAATAATTAACATTTACACAACAATATTTTCTAATTGCTTAATGAGGAAGTTATTAAATAAAATATTATTATAATACATATCTTTGTTATATGAATGTTAATTTTGTTCGAGTAAACAAACTTGATATTATTATTTCACCTTAATTAAAGCACTATACGAATGTTTGAGAAATAAAACAAGATGAAAAATTATTATTTAGTTTTATTAATAAATGTTTTCCAAGTAATGTTTCTTTGTTTATAATAACAATTCATCGTATATGTATTTTTTTAATGATGAAATAGAAGCAGAGAATTTCATAAAACAGAAATTCATTACTTTGTAACAAAAGAGTATGCTAGAATAAAATTTGTTCCCTTTATTTTTAATGAAGAAAAAGTTGTGCTAAGATTTTTTTTTTTTCACTTTCATTATTCACCCTGAGTGTGAGTGAAAGGGATGAGGTGGGCGGTGGTCTTTCTGTCCCTGACGTGTGAGAGGACTCTTCACTCGGACGTCATATCATGAGTTGTATATAAAAAAAAAGTACTCGTATAGTCATACGTATAATGTTGGAACGTGAGGTTTTGTGAGTTCTGGTCATCAACAGATCTTCAGTATTGCGCTTCCAATTCATTTCTCCTTTCAATATTAAATTATGGTTCGTATACGAAATAATAATATATTATTATTTGTCCATTGTTAACTCACGGTCACGGTGTAACGACAGATAAAAAAAAGCTAACATTTTACATAAGAAACATACAAAAGGTACAATAGTAACCAACTTTATATGAATTCGGTTCAGTTTTATTGTTTTCATTATTATTATTATATTTTATACAAAAAAAAAGTGGAAAATTGTTCTTTCCCGAACGATCAATTTTTGACCAACTAGCACGTAAACGGTCACATTGTAAATTTTTATGACTGTTGGAATTACGTACAATACTCTTTCCTGTCCTTTAACTTTTTTTTTTTTTTTTTTTTTTTTTTTTGCATTGTTAAGTGCAGCATTTAATTTTAATTGTAAAGCAACAATGAAAATATGCACTTGCAAACCATATTCATGTTAACTGCTACATAATGCATAAATGGAATTCACTGACTTTTAGTTTTCAACAATGTTAACCAACTTTTTAAGTGAAATAGTTTCAGTTCTAATAGCACTGAAAAGTAAAATTATATATATATAAACCCTGGCCAAAACAAGGTCGTTTTTGCCAAAAGCTGTATCCGCGGTGCTAAACCAATCAGAGAGCGTGTTATAAACCTGCTAGCCAATCACAGTTGACTTTACATTGTTAATTACACTGTATCCGCTCGAACTAGTATTGGGAGAAATGTATATATATATATATATATATATATATATATATATATATATATATATATATATATATATATATATACTTCTTCCTTCTTGAGTACATCATTAATATATAAATTTGTTCTTTATTTTTTAATTACATTAAGTAAACAACACAGCAAAGAACAAAAATCGTTTAACATAGTAATAATAATATCTTTATTAAGGCGTTGTGAAGACTTGACAGTCTTATGTGTGGTAGAAAATATAACACGGTAGAAACATTTGAATTTTGTTTTCTATACCAATATTGGAATCAATATTATTACACTGAATGTCCCTTCCCCTTTCTTTTAACTATAGATTTGATCAAATCACTTTTTTTTTTTTTTTAATTTATTTCAAATTCTAATCAATCAGAGTAATCAGCATGATAATCAATGCCATTTTAATTAACGACCACTTTGATGTCAATAATAAATTACATGAACCAAAAACAAATCCATTCATATAGTGTACGTTAAAAGAGTATAATAATCATTTGAGGTATTTATATATAGAGAGAGAAAGAGAAAATGTAATTGATTTTCTTTAATATATATTAACATTTTAGTTTATTATTTATTGTTATTTTTCTATAGCTAAACAAAAATTTATACATTCAAAATACATATCTTTTGTATATTTTGATTAATAATAAATTAAAATTATACATTTATTTGTCATAATTTCAATAAATTATATGGAATTAATGTTTAAAATAAAATTTAAAGATAAGAATAATTAAATTAAAAAATTATTTTGAAAAATAAAAACACAACACACAAGCGTTTTTTTTTTTTTTTTTTTTTTTTTTTTTTTTTTTTTTTTTTTTTTTGACAAGTTGTATTTTACTTGATGAATTACTAAAACTACATTCATTGTATAACTCTGCTGTGAAAAATAGCTAATAAATTACATCGCTTTTTTTTTCATTTGTTACAATGGACATGTTATCGCTATAATATTTTTTGTCATAAATGTGATAATAAGTTGTGATAATATATTTTATTATTTTAAATTTTGCTGAGTCAGAGTATAAAAACATTAGCTCTTTGTTTTCTTTTAATTTACAGCATCTTTTTTTCAAGACGATTTATTGAGTGAGACAGATAGTAAAAAAAACTGACCTTCAGAGTTTTTTTTTTTTTTTTTTTTTTTTTTTTTTTTTACTTTTGTTTGGTTTTGGACAATAAGAACTTAAATTTCTTCTTTAATTGAATTCTCAAAACGTGCTTAGTTTGAACTTCAATTTATCTCTCTCTCTCTCTCTCTCTCTTAAACAGCAGATTTTTACTGAAGGTTCAATTGTTTTCTACGAAAAAAAATTAAATCTTTGTTTTGGTAATAGATATTTTATATCATTAAAAACGAGTTAAATAGATTTCTGTTACTATGAAATTATTATTTTTTCTTCGATTATGTTTCTTTAATTTAAAACTTCTCAACATATTTTAATAAAACGAGTGTTATTATGCTTCTTGAAAAATGCGTTTAATTTAATATACACGTACAAAAATAAATACGCAATAATTATGCTAGCACAATGAAGCAACATTTATGCATAAAAACACAATTTATGCTATATGAATAGCAATTATACTACATAGTATAATAGTCAAGATGTTTAGCATATTTACTTATGTTATTACAAAATAGCAAGATTTGTGTTCTATAATATTGCAATTATTCAATACAGCATAAATTACGTAATTTATTTTTACAATATGCACACGGACAAAAATAAATACGTAATAATTATGCTAGATCATTTTCAGCACACTTTGTTCTATGCAACATAATCTATGCTATACTGTATATAATAACTATGTTACATAGCATAAATATTATGTTGTACAGCATAATTATTTGTTTTGTTCTAATTTAGCATTATTTATGCTATAATGACATAAATGCAGCATAAATTACGTAATTTATTCTTTCCGTGCAATGTTTAAATTTTAAGGCTGTAATGGCTTATTCATATATGTAGCAATATTTCTCTTGAGGTATAAATTTGATCAATAATGTATCTTTAATGGTTTTAAGTGTAGATTACGTGTAATCACATTATTGCAAATTACTGACAATATTTCAACCGTATGAATAGGAATCAATTGTGATTTTATGTTATTTTAACGGTCAATTTATAATTTCTATTGCATATCATTATAATATGACTTCAAATGATTTTGAATCAATCTCAATATACCAAAATTTTTGGAAGATATTACGTTATGTAACTTCTGCTGTTAATTGATTTTCAATAATATACGTAGAGTTTATAAGTAGGAAGTAAAAAAAAAAAAGAGAAAAAAAAGAGGCGTAAAACTTTTTTTTTTTTTTTTTTTTTTTTTTTTCCAGATACGCTCTAACAATATTTTTCTTTCCTAATAACATACCATAATTGAAAAGACGCTATTTTTTTCTTTTCTTTTCTTTGACTTTCTTGTAAGAAGAGATTGTAAACATTGTTCTTTATCAACGAAACCTTCCAATTTTTTTTTTAACTTGACTTTGAGACTATTATAAAGAAAAAAAAAATCTCAATCATAATTTATTTTTTCATCGTCTCTGCACCATCTGTTTTTTCCAGGAAATTAGAAACTTTCAAATTATTCCTCTCTATCAATTTCCTGTTTCAGGTCCCAATATATTTTTTTAATAAAAACTTTAAATTATTTAAATTAAAAAAAATATGAAGATATTGTAAAACTATGATTTAATGTAGTAATTATTAATATACATTTTATTTCGCATTGCGTGTTCAGTATGAATTGAGAGCAATTAGGAAGGCAAGTTAAGTCAAGCTGTGGTCACCAAAAATACCCAAAGCATCAGCTGCAAGTAAGAAACTTATAAATTTACTCAAAAACTTTTCAACAAAATTATACGCAATTAAACTTTTAAAAACTAATTCTATAAAATATATATTTCTCTCTTTCTCTCTTACAAATTTAATTTTATTATTATAGTTTTTTTATAAGAATCTATGATGTTAAATTTGCCTTAATGACTTTTATTTCTAAGTTTTTCGTCTCTTCTTTTCAGCTCTTTCTTATGTTTCACTCTCTCGTCTTTAAAGAAAAAAGTTTTAGATACAGAATGAAGTATTTTATTAAACTAATTAAAAATAAAAAAGTGACAGATTTTTGAAGAGAGATTTTTTTTAAAATAATCTGTTTTCTCAAATTAAAAAATAAAACTGTAAGAATATTGAACGGAATGAGAGTTTAATAGTACAAAAGAAAATTGATTCAATAATTTAAAATTTTAGATTATTTTATGCTATATGTAATTAATTAATATTAGAAATTATCAAGCTTAATTAATAAGTGAGCTTAAACAATGAAAAATTATGTCGATTAATAATCAAAGTTTTAGTATGATCGTTAAAAATATCAGTATTTTTTATTGTTAATATTTTTTTTACATAAATTCATCATTATCTTAATAAAACTATCTTATTTTTTATTATGTTATGTTATTATTATATTATATAAATAATTTATTTGTTTGCTCTAAATATAGTAACAATATTTTTATATTCTTGTAGTTTTATAAAAAAAAAAGTGAAATGTGCTTATTTTATTTAATTATTACTGTAAATTTTTTTATGCTTACTAACATTTTTATATTATGTTGATTAACCACCCATCGATAAGACTTCTTTGTCTTGGTGGGACTTATGTATGAATTTATTTTTTATTAATATATATAAATGTGCACATTTAAAAAAATAACAATAATAAATAATATTTTTAACATCTATTTAATAAATATTATGATTGAATTAAATTTGATTTTAAATTATATCTAGTCTAATAATTCATTTATAAATAATTAAAATGTTTAATTTTCTTAAAATTAATTAAAATTTTGTTCCTGTGAGGAGATAATATGATTGATGTTGTACAATGTAAGTAGATCAGTGAAATAATTTCACCATGGAGGCGAGGGGGGAGGGGGGAGACAGACATCTTGTAATTACGTACATACGCTACAAGTTGACTTCAGTTTGAACTTGTTGATTACTTCGTTCAGACTTCGTTGTCTTTTAATCTGCTTTTATCTCACAAAAATTATCACGAATGTAATAACTTATCCTTCTCTTTGATGAAACTAGGAAATTATAATTACAAGTTGATTATCTAATTTCTGTTTTACTTGTATTTTAATTTTCTTATAACTAATATTATCTTTGTATAATACTAAAGAGTTATATATTTAGATCTATATATATTTCAATTGTTTAGAAATATTGTTGATAAATCCAACTTTATGTAGCTATTTTTATTGTAATTCAATATAATTGTAATATACACATTTAGAATAAAATGTCACTAATAAAAATATATAAATAATTTATAAAAAGCAATAGATTTTCATTTTATCGCACAAAAAGTATATAAATATTATAGTTTCCGATAAATAACATTTTATTACTTATATTTTAATATTATTTATCAAATTTATAGCTATAAAAATAATAAAATAGTATTATAATATAATATTGACTTAAAAATTTTATTTTTATAAAAATCTTAAAATTTGACATTTTCACATAATTTTAATGGCTGTGATATAAATTTCTCAACAATTTGTCAACATTTTATTTATAGAAAAAGTTTATCAGTTACCACCAAACATATAAAATAAAAAAGAGAACTTTTTTGTATTATTTACATCAATCACAGACAAATCAGCATCTCTTGCGTTTACGTCAAAGTGACATATTTCTGTTGTCACGTAAAACGTGAAGCGAGCGAGCAACCCCAGTCAGCACTTCCCTCAGCTCAACGACTCCGATTTCAAAGTTTCTGGCAAGCCCAGCAAAGTGCTTCCAGCCAGAAAGATAATGAGCAGGATACTCGGTCATTAAAACACACCAACATTCGAGGCATAGAGTTTAGTTGACCGAAATTAACGTCTTCTAAATTATACCATTTTATGTATTATAAAGATTCAGATTTTTTTTTTAGATAATATAAATGTATATCATTTGAAGATGTTTATATGCACTACTAGCTTAAAATATGAATTAGTGAAACATTTATAATACATAAAAAGTTGTTAATTATTTGAAAACTTTTTTATTATTATTACTATTTGATTATACTGTATAATAATCCTCAGTTTTTATTATATATATATATTTAACCCTAGCGATCATTAAATACAACCACGATTTATTGCAAAAATAGGGCTTGTTGTTATTTTTAAGTTCCTAAAAGATTAAAAACAACATTTTCCGCCCATATTTACATATTTTGAGAAAAAATAGAAACTAATGAACAAAGTTTAATCTCATTTTTTCCATGTACATTTTTAGTTCTTACTGGATTAAATTCAAACACAAAAAAATATACTACCACGGTTTAATTAGTTAGTTAGTATTGCAACTTAATGGGGTAAAGTAATAAAAATTAAAACTAAAACTATTGAAAGCCTCTTCATTGCACTACTTCGTAATTGAAAATAGTTTTAAAACTATTTCTAACTACGGTATCCTGCAGATTATGCAACCAGTTGGGTATTAATGTTCAGCGGGTTGCATCAAACCAAATATTGCAGGCGTCAAAGTAGAGCGCTGTACATACAGTATTTTGTTGCGCGAGCTAGAAGCGTTCAGACGTAAAGTTTTGAGAACAAAACTAAAGATTAATGTTTAACATGAACACAATACTGCTAATAATCGTTTAATAGCATTATAACTTATATTTATAATCCTTTATAATCTGGTATTAATTGAATTCTATGCTTCTCTCTCTCTCTCTCTCTCTCTCTCTCTCTCTCTCTCTTACTCTACTTAACACAACAGCATTATTTTCAAAACATCTTCACAAAATATCTGTTATTATAAAAAAAATAGCAAAAGAAATAAAGAAAAGTCACACGATGAACAAAGAAAAACATAACAACTTCAAGCTTTTTTTTTTCTTCAATCTCCCAAAAAAAATGCTATAATATATTTTTTCCTTTAATCCCTGTTGACATTGTACAAAATTATTAATTCTTGAGAAATCTTTAGAGTTCTGCTTTAAAAAATGTACTTTAAAAACACTTAACAATACAAAAGTTGGCAACTTTTTCTACTTCTAATGTAATTATTATTATTATTACATAAATGTATTAAAATCTCTTTTATTTTTGTTTTATATTCATGAAAAGTTTTATTTTTGATATTCTTAAACACGGTAAAAAAAACTCAATTCAATTATGAATGAAATGTAGAAAGCACTTGACAATTTTTGTATATTTTTTGTTTTAACTTTTTAACTTAAGTTACTTATGTCAAATGATACCATTTATTGATTGAATTATTAAATAAAATATTAAGAAATGAAAACATTTGAAGTTGTTCCATTTATAAATACTATTAATTAATGTTGTATAATCTATCCTTTACGTGAAGAAATGAAATTTATTAAAAAGATTTTTAAATACATGTTTACAGAATAGTTTTACAGAACAGTGATATTCCGTCATTATAAAGAACAAAAATGAATTTATTTTTAAAAAACTCAATTTAAATGTTAGTGCTTTAAAACATGCTAATTAATGCAGTAGTTTAACGCAATCAAGCAAACCGCTATAAGAACCCAGGGAAAAAACCGTCTGCATATTTTTTTTTCATTTATATTTTCTTAATATTACTTTCTAGACTAATTAACTAACCACACGATTTTGATGTTTGTTTTCAGTTGGGCGTGGCCTCTGGCTTCCTGTTACCTCCGTTGATTGTTAAGAACCATGATGACCTCGCGGATATCGGACACGACTTGTCATTCATGTTCTACAGCGTGGCCATCTTCACCACCGTGCTTTTTGTTTTCCTCGTCTTGTGTGAGTATGAAAACACCAGGTCACGTGACGCAACTGTAACAGTACAGAATTTATCATTTTAACTTTAACGCATGATTGTATTACATTATAACTATTATTGTTTTACATTATTTCGTACGGGATCCTTATATAGCGTATTATGTAATGTAAATAAGATAACTTATGTAATCCAAAGAGGATTCCCGTTGAAAAGTACTGGTCATAAAAAAACACTGGGACCACTTACAATGAAATGTTTTTAGTTATGTTGCAACGTGTAAGGGAAAACGACTTTTCCATAAGAAATGAATTAAGGATATTCAAATTTATTTTAAATAGTTCGTTCATTGTAAGTGGTCCATTGCGGGTCAAAATTACATTGATCAAATGGGCAACAAAAGATAACTTCCGGGATTAAATAAAAATCAACAAAAAATTGAATAACGATATTCTCTTCGGATTACCTATCTTCTTACGTATATGTACAGTCTCTTTACTATTTCCTATTGGCTTATGCTTTTATGGCCATACAATGCAATCAGATGGAGATTTCATTCGACTCAAACTCCATTTAAATACATGTTATTTCGATATGCCAATAAAAATAATTTTTTTAGTAAGAAGACTCAAATACTCTAATATTACGAGAATGATGTTGAAAGTCCACCACACCTGTAGTTTTTTCACGGGATAATAAGTTAAACTTTTCTGCACGCAGGTAAGAACGAGTTTTAGCACATCGTTACTATTTTCACGGTCAAATTTCCTCTATTGAAGGAAAAAAAAAAGGCATTTATGTACTAGCTTCTTACTACAGTTATTTTATTTTCCATGGAGTCTAAGACTATTTTTAGAACTGATGAAAAGTTGAGAAGTAAAGTAAAGATTGCATTGAAGATTAGTTGAAGATAAGGAACTATGTACTGTTCGTTCATTCATTGCTGAAAAGTACTACCTTTTTACGTTTATTTCAGTTATCTCGAATAGAACTGCAGGTTATCTGTTATTATTGACATTTTCAACTACATTATTAAACATTTAGTAAGGTATGCTAACTAAGTTAATAAGAAATAAGAAGTTTTACTCTTTCTCAGAATATTTTTTATACTCTCGAAATCGTTATAAATCAAAATGATATAAAATTAAAATGCTTTACAAAGTAAATTATTTTACAAGTCATATATATACATTTAAATAACACTCAAGCTTTTAGTACGTGTTTGAAATAAAAAGAAACAGTGACAAAATAATCTTGTGTAAGTGAAATGTACAGGACACAAGTACTTGACTTTTTTAATACGTTCAAGTGGTGGCAAAGTTGCGATGTCAGTGCGACAGCATACTGAAATACCTCTTGACATGAAACGTATTCTGGAACTCTCTCTCTCTCTCTCTTTGTCGTGTCCACTCACAACACTGAATAATTTTTAACGGCTTTCAGAACTTAAATATTAAAATTTATATTCATACTTTCAGTATATAGAAGTTTATTTGATGTGTAAAATATAATATGAATTAAGATATTCTGCTCAGCTAATCGTGAACTTAAAATAAAAAATAATCGTCTTGTGAGCATTTATTTGACATATCTGCATTAAAATTTTTGATACGATTTTGAGCTCTATTAAAATGGTTGTATAAAAAAAATTGATAAAAATAAAACAAATACTGTTTCATGGGCCGATATATACAAATATTTGTTTTGTTTTCCAACACTTAACATTTCCAGTTTAATAATATGACAATTTAAAAAGCATATTAGTTCAAATAAAAATGTTAACGCTGCACAATGTGTTAGCCCCCCCTTTTTTAATATAAAAATCTGAACACTTTGTATTTACAAAATATAAAATATTACACAACAATCGCTTTCTATAGCAGAGAAGAAAATGTATCGGAAAGAGGGATGTAACATGTGTTTTGCATTGATCTTGAAATTTCAATATTACTATATGATTTGTTAAAATAATAAAATTTGACACTTAACAAAGCTTAGAACATCGTGTTTCAACTTTATAAACTTCATATAAATGAGCTTGTCACATTTACAATGTAAGATATTTTAAAATGCTTGTATTTTATGATTACCTTTAATATTATATTCTTAAAGAAATAGACCAGAAGAAACCATAAGCATTTATATTACAAAACACTTGATGGGACTTACATAAATAACTTTAGTTTGTCTCAAAACCCAACTGTAGCTCCGTAGTAGTGATCAGAAAATTTCAATTTATGCAACCCGCAAAACATTTTTTTTTCTAATTTTTGCATGTTTCTGACGTCAGAAACATGAATAGTCACGCAAATTGCATAATTTACAGTATTTTCACGCTCTCTCGTGGGGCTACATTAACATTCTGGTAAAAATTGTCATCAGTTTTGAAGATCTTATTTCGTGTTTATTCATTAAAAAGCACAAGTTGTTTTATGTGGTCTATGGCTTTAACTTTCACTTCATTTCTATATTATGAAAAAGTATTTGCAGTAGCAAAACGTAAGATGCTAAGCTAAAAAAAATAATACAATTTATGAAAATCTGATATAGTTTTTAACAATATCTTAATCCCAATATTTGTCTTTTAAAACGTATATAAAAATCTTCCATGCAAGAGAAATATTCTTTCGTAATAGTAGTTTGAACTGATCCATATTTACAATTTTCTTTAATAAAATAGATTTTAATTTTTAAAGAAAATTCTAATATTCTGAAAATTGTTCTCATATAGTAATTTCCTTTTACATGAGTGAGCCTTTGTGATGATTGTTGTAATGATTATAAGAGAGAGAGAGAGAGAGAGAGAGAGAGAGAGAGAGAGAGAGAGAGAGAGAGAGAGAGAGATGATTACATAAAATTATTACATTTGCTGCAACCCTCTTTACGTCTCTCTCTCTCTATTTTATTTAATGCGCTTACAGTTCAAGCACTATATTAACTTCAGTAATGTCACTTTTTTTTTATTTGGTCGTTATAAAAAATTATTTATTCTAAATCTTTTTACATACGGTAAATTATTACCAAGAAAAGAATTATTTTTATATTAAAATAATTCCTTCATATATAAAAAAAATCCCTTTTTATACATATTATTTAATAAAATATTATTAAATTTAATCAAATTGTAGATGAAATGACGATATAAATTAAATATAAAATCACTTTTGATTTTAACAGATAAAAAAATATATATGATCATCATTTTAATTAAATTTTCTCGCACATGATGGCGAGTAATTTTGCGACTCTAATCAAGTCATTTTCACGCAGATTATTATCTTTCAATTTTAAAGCTGATGCATTGTTTTCTAATAAGTATTTAGCATTCAACTAAAAATTATAATATAAATATTATAATAACTATAAATTATAATAACGGCGTTACTTTCATGTGTGTATGTGTGTGTATATATATATATATATATATATATATATATATATATATATATATATATATATATATATATATATATATATATATATATATATATATATATATATAATATTTATATTATATTTATATATTATTATATAATATATACATACATAGAGAGAGAGAGAGAGAGAGAGAGAGAGAGAGAGAGAGAGAGAGAGAGAGAGAGAGAGAGTATATTACATATCATTTGTTTGTTTTGTATAATATAAATTTCTTAACAAGATAATTTCTTGTTATTACCGTTATTCATTAAATAAAAACTAAACAAGTAAGCAAATAACAATAAAAATGTTGGAAAATCAATGCATTTTCGTATTTTTTTTAGTCTGTATTATAAGAATTATTATAAGAATAAGATTATTGACCCGGCAGTTCACAGTAACAATTATAGCTACAACAAGCATTAGTCTTGTTAAAATAGCTTAAAATAATTAATATATACATAGAATATTTATCAATATACACAATAAATTACTCAATTAAACACATAGGATATAATTTATAGGTTAAAAAAGTGAAATTACAAAAGAAATCTTACTTCTGTAAAACACTGATCTATTGTATTTATTTTGATTGTTCCATTATTATGGTCTGAATATGGTAATATTTGTAAGACTAATGCTAAGGTATGTTCGGTGTTTCAGTTTTCAAGGCGGAACCTCCGACACCTCCGAGTGCCGCAATGGCAGGTCGTGCAGGAGACGGCGAGGACGAGACACCCAAGGAGTTCGGTCGTGCGCTGCTTCGCCTCTTCAAAAATCCAGGATACGTCCTCTTGCTGCTTAGCTACGGCATCAACGTCGGAGTCTTCTACGCTCTCTCCACCTTGCTCAACCAGATCGTCCTCGCACATTTCCCGGTCAGTAAATTTTGGCATTCCTGATACGTTACCTATCATCTAAAAAAACAAATAATAATAAAAAATAAATAAATAAAAGTCGCATTAAAATGTTTTAACAAATTAGAAAAATTTGTTACATACTTTCTTTTAAGAGCAATATTTCAATATTTTTCCTCCTCGATTTTGACTTTCAGGGGCATGATATAATATTAATCTTGGAAATAATATTTATATATATATATACATAATGTACATCAAATACATAAGTCATATTGTGGCGTACCAGAGAATTATCACTCTGCTCTTCTCAAATAAAATACGATACTCTTGGGTGTCAATGACAGTTACATTGAAACTATTCAAAACTTTACCGGGTGCTTCGAGTTAAAACTTTTTCCATAAAAGAAAAAGAAAAAAAAAATAGCTCAGAGTATTTCCCCTTCAGGAAACAAAATAATTCTTTTATTAAGTGCCAAAATTTAAATTTCTATAATAAATACTTCGCAAGATGCTTGCAGAATGTACTGTACATAAGATTTTGCATGTCTAAGTCAGCTATTTTTTTATCCATTGGAAAATATACTTCATATGCATATGTAATAAGATCAGTCATGTGGTTACCATATCCCAGTAATTGAATAAACAAATAAGTTATATTTTTCTCTATTAAAATTTTTAACCAAGAAGTATAACACTTCAAAATTTGTATTTTGAAATTTAGGAAATTTTATTGAATATTAAAATCAATATTCCAATACAAGATATTCAATTATTATGCTTCACAATATATTTTTATTACATTAATGATTTTTTTTTATCATTGCCTTTTAGCTGTCATTATTATCTCTTGATGTTATAGAAAGAATTGAAAGAAGTTAAATCAATAAAGAATCATTTATCATTAAATCCCATTACTATTCCTACAAGTTCAGCATAAACTATATTATATACTTTTACTTAAAATGAACTCTTTGATAAGATTAAATAAAAAGAAGATCTCTCACTCACTTAACACTAAATGTCAATTGCGTTTTTATGTGATTTACACTGGAAAAAATTATTTTACATGTTTTGAAGTTAATTCATTTAAAGTCAAGCCCTCTGAAAATCTTAAATATATTTCCGGAAACAGATTACATTTTCCTTCGTCCTTAATTTGGTTCTAACAACAAGTTGCACATTTTGGCAGATTTTGTCGTTATATTTTAAAAGTCCAAACCAATTGCATTTTACTAACTTTGAACGTGTATATGTGTTTGTATTTTAATTTAAGTTTATTTTACATCGAAAACAAGTATTTTTTTTTTCAGTGCAGTTGTCAATAAATAAAGCTTTTATTTGAGAAATATCACATTTAATTGAAAATCACTAAACCACAGAAAGAAAAAGAGAGAAAATGCGAGAAATAATAATAATAAAAAAGAGGATTTAAATATTGGAATTTCAGTCAGTGAACGAACGTTACGTAGAATTTTGTAGTGATGTAATTTGGCTTTGGTTCAAGGCAAGCTAGGGGGTTGATATCCCCGCTCTTCTCTCTCTCTCTCTCTCTCTCACACACACTAGTAGATAGCTATAGCCTAGGATCCACCCTCACTTTTGCCTTACTCTGCTCGGAGTCGGCGTCTCGCGGTCGCGCTGCCTCTGCAGTCAACTTTTCAGCCAACATCATTGCCTTTCATCACCACCCTCAACATAAGCACACTTGTAGTTTTAACATGAAAAACATGTTGAAGTAGACAAATCAGTGGAAGAGTTGAGTTTCTTAAGTAATCAAAACACGATTCATGCAAATTGTTTATGTATATACACAGCAGCAGGAAAATAAGTTTCAAATTTCAATATTAAATACTTTACAATTTTAAGTTAAATAAAGTCACAAAGAAAATCATATTTCTGATTAATATAAAAAAGCAATATTACATCGAAAATTAGTCGAATAATTATGTTGTATAATGTACATAAATATATAAATAACAACAAAGCTTTCTTAGAGCGTGAGAGAATGGAAGGAAAAAAAAACGAGTAAAAAAATACGAAATGAAAAGATTGCAAAACGTAATAAACAACGTTCCTTCTAAACATTTTGATATATAAATAACAATAACAATAGAATGGCTGAAAACTCGTTTCATAAAGCCCAAAATCTATAGAAATATCATATCATAAGCTTTTTAGATGCTATTTGCAGAACTTAAAATAGAAGAGTATGTAACTTTATACAACTTTATTGTAACTTTAGATCTGAGAAGTGATATCCCCTTTAAATTAAGTTTCGTTTCACTTGGTTTTCATTTACACGTATTACGTACAAAACGTACAGTAAATGAAAGCAAAACCCTTGAGGTTAGTATGATCATAATAATAATAATTAAAACGACATGTTTTTTTTTCTGTACTCTTAAGCTTTTATAAGTCTTTATTTTTTTATATTACTTTTTGCAACATTGTACTTGTTATTATTATTCATGTAAATGTAAATTCAGTATAATACAAAGTTTAAATACTGTATATTTATACATTTATAAGAGTCAAGCCATTCAGAAATATTTTACATAATACAATCTTTATATTGCTATAGCAAGCAATTAGCTACTTGAATATTGTATTTGCAAGAGTTGAAAACTTTTAATTTTTTCACATTTTACTTAATCATTTAACTTTATTCTTAAATTTTTTTTTTTTCATAATATAATACTTTTTGTTATACTTTTTGAAATATATTTTACATTGATGGAAATGAATTTTCAAGTGCTTAAAAAAACGAAAACAATACGATAAATAAAACAATAGGAAAGTTTTTGAAAAACACCCTCGTTTTTTAAGTATAAAATAAAATGACGATATTGTTTGGAAAATAAAACATAAAAGCTCCTTACATTACTTAAATTATTTCAACTCTTACCTTCATTTTTAAACATACATATTTATATATATTTTCTAAATATGATATTTATTTTTTTACTTTTAAATAACTTTGAATTTTGTGAGCTTGTATTTTTTTTGTAAAAGACATTATGATGATGCTTTTCTCAAACTGTCAACTTTTTTTTTTTTTTTTTTTTTTTAAATCCTTACAACAAAAAGGTAAAGTAAAATTTTTATAATCTAAAAGATATAGCAATGGACACAGAACTTTATATATGGCCGCACTACTACTGTATGTAATATATTCCAATGACATGTTCAATGACTTCATCACTATCAGACTAGGCAATTCAAAATATAGTAATAATAAGGAATTATTTTTATTTAGAGGCCACAAAAGAACCCATATATGAATTCATATTAAATTTTAATACTGAATTCCATCGTTAAAAGTCATAACAAAATATTCCCCTTTTTAATAGGTTTTCCCTGCGTAGGGAATCAAAGTTTCGACATCTTTTGAGTTTTTTGATGCGGGTCTCTAAAGTGGTTTACTCTTATTATACCATTGTGCGTGCGTTTTGCCACGCTTGCAATCTCTATACCCTTAACGTGAAGGGTACAAAAAAAAAAAAAAGAAGATATCGAAATATGCAACCTAAAATTAGTTGCTTACGATGGCAACAAAATGAAGTGTTTGATGAGTGACGTGATCACATATCGAGTTTACACTCTACAAAAGTATATCTTTGAGCAGGTGGCAACGTGATGAAAATGCATTAATTATTAATACTCACTAATACACAATTTCCTGTTTTATTACATTTTTCACTCACTTTATAAATAGCTTAATGTTATATGATATTATGAGTAATTTATTAGTTAATAATTTTTAAATTTCTTAAGAAAATATAACTAGTTAAAAAGCTATCTTTCTGTATACATCCCCCTCCCCTCCCCTAGATTTATAAACATATTTTTCTATGTCACTACAAATCATATCAAACGTCTAAAAATACCAGTAAAAAATCTTCGAATTTTTAAAAAATATATTCAGTATAAATTACTATCACCAGTATGATTATTAATTAGATGCACACGTTCATAAATTGCAATGCATTCTCTAGAGTATCATTTTTTATTTTCTCTTTACTCTGCAATTTACATAATATAATATCTATCATAAGTTTAATTGATTCATTACGTGTTTAATCCATAACTTGATTAAAGTCTAAAGATGAATTAATTTGTTTCATTAAATAGGTCAATGTGGAAATACGTATAATGAAATGCAATTACTAATAATTATTGTATAAGAGATATTATGATGTCTTTATGAGTTTTATAATTGAAAATATATGATATGTTATACAGTATAACTTCGAACAAATAAAATGAAAACGTCATTAGTTATATTTTTATTAATTTGCACAATATACAAGCAATAGCTTTACTGAACGATTTCCAGACATAATAAATAATAAAACTATACATTATATAATATATATATATATATATTATTATATATATATATATATATATATATATATATATATATATATATATATATATATATATATATATATATATATATATACTACATACTATATTACAGTATATAATAATATATAGTATTCAATAGTAACTTAAGAGCAACACATGACATAATACGTTTATACTCAGGACATCCTAAACGTAAACTTACTTCCACGCAGGGTCGGTCTGGCACTCAAGGGACCTTGTCCGCGAAAGGGGTGTAACACCCTCTAAGAACCTCAAAAGGGGGCGTAACACCCCGGTTACGCCCAAGGGGGGCTCCAAACAGGGTAGACTCGTCTACTATCGCGTACTCTTATGGCCATTCAGAGCCTGCTTCCATTACTCACTTTACTCGCATCAAACACTTTTTTACAAAGTAATTCTGAGAAGTAAGCAAAAATATCTAGCAAAAAAAAACAACAAAAAAACTCATTACGTATTATTGTAAAAAAGGCTAAATTAATTATATAATACAATAATTAAGATTTTTTTAATTTAATTATTAGATGTATAGGATAGAACATATTTACAAAACATTTAACAGGCACAGGAAAAAGGGGTTTTAGTTTTACATAATGTGTTTTACGAATTACAGAAAAGATACTTATTAGTAATGACGTCACTTTACTATCAATTTAATTAGTATCCTCTAAACCTGTAAGATATACATGTGTTTTGAATGTGAATATTAACTCCATTTACCTGTTTTATACAATATAATTATATTTTCTAAAAGGAAACAAGACAATGAATAAGGAAAATAATTTATAACAATATCTTACAGATGAGCGACATAATAAGTTGACAAGATATAGTTTATCGTTTTACAAAATAATTTAATTGTTTTGTTATTATACCGTATATATTGTTAACCTGGAAGTGAATTTTACGTATTTCAAAAGCAGCTTTACTTTTCTGGTTTTATTTTTAATTAAAATATTTCAAACTAAATTGATCATAAATTATAAAATAAGATAAGAAGAAAATAAATAGTATAATACATAAAAAACTTGTTAAAGTAATATATAAATTTGAACCAATAAATAAAAATCGTAAAACAAGTAGGTTTAAAAGTAACTATCATAGTTGGGTTAACTTGAATTTAATCAGATCTATAAGCTTTATTTACTGTAATAAATACTAAAGCTCGTTCTGTAAAACTACACACAAATATTGAGCCAGCTTCGAAAATGTTCCTTTGTTTAAAACAGCTGGATATGACGTCCTTACCTGTTTACTTCTTTTATACATATGGTCGATCATTGTTATTTCTTCTTTTAGAACTTTGAACTTGATAAAAATGAAAGAAACTCGCAAAAAAAAGGTCCATACGAAACATGCAACTCACTTTTATCAGCTCAAAAAAAAAAAAGCAACCAATGAATGTGTCTTATTTTGTTGGTCAGCCAATCGCTGTTATTGAGATTCACTTTACTTTACAGAACGAGCTTAATAATTAGTTTTAATTGTTTTTTTATTCATTTTACAAAGAAAAATTACATAAACTTACAATAAATGCATCATTACTTTTTATTGTAAAATATAAGACTGTTATTATGCTATAAAAACTGAACAGAGCATGTTGCATCGGCAATAAAAATTCAATGCAAGTTTTATTGAATGCAACGTGTTGCATTTACGTAGTAGTTAAATAAAAGGGCAGTTGACACATAATAAAGTGCATTACATAACAAATGTTAGGAGTTTCTTTATTTCAATGTATCTAAGGTAATATAATGAGGTAAGGAGTGTCAGATTTAAACTCTTAAATTATTTGACAAGGTAGGAAGCTAGATTTAAACATTATAAATTTCCATAGTAAATAAATTTTCATATACGTTTGAGTAAAGAAAATGATATAAAATGTATAAAACGATTTCTTTAAGTCAGAAAGTTGAAGTCTTTTATGTAAGAAAATCCACTTGACGTCAAGAGTCAAAGAACATTTTATTTGATTTTCTTGATATCCCTGCTTGAAATGTAGCTCGGGGAAACAAGTAAACTTAACACGATTCTCTACTAGCTCTATAGGTCACAGAAATTGGTCGAGTGTGAATATTTCAATATTTTTATAAAATGTAGTGACATTATGTTGCGGATATATGGTGATTTATTATTCTAATCTTTCATGTCTCAGTTATATTTCAGATTTACGAGCTTTATGTTTTTTTCTGAACTGCTTTAGTAATTTTATTTAATTATTTTCATATTAATTGATCAATCAAGCAATGAAATAATCATTCACTCAGTCATGTATTACATTATCAGAATAGTCACATGTGCTGTCTTATAATACTTTTCTTTTTAATACAAATTACTAGTTTGTTCTTGCGTAAGTTTTTTTTTTTTTTTTTTTTAATTCAATGAATTGAATGCTTATGATAAAGATTTATAAAAGCTAATAATGTATAACTCTCATGTTTAACTTTACAAAATACTTTATGTAAGCAAAGTTTTCGTGATAACCTTTTAAACCATGATGCACAATAATTTATGATAAACCTAATCCAAAAATAAAATATGTAACATCAACAGCAATAAAGCTTAAAATTCATCGATCAAATAAAACCATATTTATATAATTTTTTTCTATAATTTTAAAAAACATAAAAGTGGTTAACTTCTATATATATATAATATATATAATATGAAACAGCCTTCCTTCCACCACAATTAATATTATAAAAATATTTTGGTAAAAACAATTTTCATGCTAAAAACTAGAGGAGATAAATTTATAAATAATTTGTGGCTCGCTATACAAAGCAACAGTTTTATATAGCAAATTCAAATTTATACTTAATTTTTAGACAAAAATAAAAGAAACAATATTTTTCTTCTGTTCTTCTTTTTGTAACTATTGATTGTTCTTCAAGCCAAAGTTTTCAATTTGATTTGAGCGGTCGTTATACAAAAGACAAAAAAAGAAAAAGAAAAGAAAAGAAAGAAAAAAAAAAAAAAAAAAAAAAAAAAAACGATTTTTTTTCCCTTATCTAGTGCGTCCGGAAATTGGTGCAAGGAAGCTCAAGTGCCAAGAAAAGATACTCAATTGAAATTTTCCTACCTTTTCTTGTTGATTTCCAATTGTAAGAAAACACAGGGTATTGAATTTCTTCTTTGTTAATGTTGAAGTAAAAGAGTTTTGAGAAAACGTACAACTTTCTTTTCCTCATACTTTTCTCCGGGTGTATTTAAAAATGGTTAATGTACTCGTATGAAAATACTTTTAAGTAATTTTTATACTTTAATACAAAGTCTTGCGTTGAAAGATTTTTGTAAAATACGTCAAATTAAATTTTTTTTTTAATAATAACAAGAAAGTGGCCATTTTTGTTAATTATTCCAATGAGAACATGCAATATCTTTCCTTAACCGCGTACACCAATTTGGTTATAATTTATTGTTAATATCAGCATTTCTAGGCATACAATCCTCAACCGTAAATTTATTGTGACCTAGGCAGCTTTCTACCTAAAGATATAAAAAGTTTTAACTAAACTCAATACGATAGATTTTGAGCCAAAAAAAAAACAAAAAAAAAACAAAAAAAAAACTTGAGCATAAGTCTTACATTAAAAAAGAAAAAGTAATTTGCCAAAATAAATATATGTGGCCAACAAAGTGTCATATGATTTCTTATATAGTATCTTTACTAATGACTATAATAAAATTGCAAAGTGACCACAAATAACGTTACCATGTTAAATTACTCTGGTTTTTGCCTGCATGGTCATGCAGTCAGTACACAGATAAAGTCACATTGGTTATCAAGCTCACAGCTGAGCGAGTTCGTTTTACCTGCAAGCATTGGCCACAAGCCACCACAACCTAACCTCCATTGTCAGACATTACAAATTAACTTTATTACTTTGAAAACTTAACGAGAAAATTTATGCATTAACTTCATTGTCATGACGTAAAAGTTACTGTCTATAAGCATAATTAATGCTCATTT
Source organism: Ecdyonurus torrentis (assembly GCA_949318235.1). Lineage (NCBI taxonomy): Eukaryota > Metazoa > Arthropoda > Insecta > Ephemeroptera > Heptageniidae > Ecdyonurus > Ecdyonurus torrentis. The sequence goes on along the minus strand of OX439132.1, from coordinate 28,102,491 downwards.
TCTTGAATAATTACTTTTTAGTTTTAATAGACATTATTATTAATCGTTTTATTATTAAGAGTTATATTATATTATAATAATATAAGATGAGAATCAAGAGAATATAATTCATTAGTTCTTAAGGAATTGAGAAAATGAAGGAGATAATTTAAGTAATTTCCTATACCATAAAAAGAGCTTTTCACTTTTAAGAAAGATTAATTTTCAATATATATGTCGTCAGTAAGTCAATTATATCGTATTTGGAGACATTTTCAATGCCTGCAAATAAATTTAAATTTCAATATATTTGGAACATGTAGATATTTCTCCATAAATTTGACCAAAGATGAGATGATACTAAAATGGTGTGACAGCATATTATGACAATGGCAGCTTTTTTTTTGTTAACGTTCGCCAGACTTTGAAACAAAAACAAGCTATAATTCCTCAACAAAAACAACTTTACAAACTGACAATCAAGTTTATATATATATATGTATATATACATATAATATATAATACCGGTGAACGGTAACGGTGAACATTCAATATGTTTTGACTCCTAGTTACGATAATAAATAAACATCCTCTGAACCCTCTCTAAAGTACTCAATAGTATTTTTACTTATATTTCCCATATAGAAATGATTGCTTTTTGTTTATTATTATTTATACATGCATTTATATTAATACTGTATATTTATTGTGATTATTTTTTTGTTCTAACCAGGGTGCCCAGTCCGACGCAGGTAACATCGGTGTGTCTATTGTGATTGCCGGCATGTTTGGATCTCTAGTGTGTGGTATTGCTCTTGACAAGACACATAAGTTCAAGTAAGTAATAAGTTCACAAGATTGTGATAAAATATTCTACCATTTAAATTTAGTGCGTATGTTTCTCATAAGAAAAACATTGCAATTTTAGCATGACGATTTAAATGGTAAAGTATCACAATTACATGTGTAAACCCTCACTAATAGTCACTTGTCAATATTGTTACCTTATTCAGTCAATTTTAATTAGTTTTCATTCCCATCAGAATCAAAATTGTAAATATAAAATTTTTAACTAATTTTTCCATCAGAAATATAGAAACTACTATTAGATTTCCATCAAATTTAAGTTTAGCAAATAATTTAATAATAATTAAATTGTTAATTACAAATAAATATTTAAATTATTGCTACAAACAACTGAACCAAAAACTTACAAAATCTTTAGTAAAATTATAAACATTAAATACGTAGTAGTAATATAATTATATTACATTTAACATTTTATTTGTAAAAAAAATAGTATTAACACAGAAATATGCAAATTTTAACGTTTGAAAAACTAGATTTTACCGACTAAGATATCAATTTCAAATATACTGATTCTCACTTTCGTCCCCAGGGAGACGACGTTGGTGGTTTATATCTTCTCTCTGCTGGGAATGATCGTTTATTCATCCACTCTGGGTGCGGGACAAATCATCATCGTCTACATCACCGCAGCATGTCTCGGGTAAGTTCAACTTGATTGCATTGCACTGACTCATCAATTAGAGAAGTTGAGAAGTGCAAGTGCAGCTCAAACTCATTAAAGTTATATAATTAAATTTGCTTCAAATGCATTTTCACGTCATGTTGTCGTATCAAAGACATATAAATCTTCATCTATGATAATTTTTTTTTTGTGAGAAATAAAAGAAGTTTCAGGAAATGTATTATGCATGAGTTTAGAAGAAGCTTAAGGGTATTTAGATAAAAGTTGAGCAAGGTCATGTAGTAATGTTTTTGGCTTACTCTAGCTGCAAAGATACAAGATTATTTTTGTCTTCATAGAAAAAATAATTAATAACATAAGTAAATTATAATAATTGGGTAGTTTTATTATTATATAATACCGTGGCAGTTTTTTTTTCTCTCCTTAGGTTATAGCCGCTTTCTTAATACTAACTCCCAGCTTATTTTCCTCTTCTGAACATTCCTTCCACCCTTTCTGGATAAGACACAGTGTCAAACGGTTTATGGGATAAGATAAAACTTGTCTAACTTATCCTTACATCTATGTCTATGTTCAATTAATGAAAGACTCACGGAGAAAAATTATATGTTGAATCAACATATTTTTAACTCAAGAGCGCATTTAAAAACGAACCATTGCATCTCACTGATTGATTCAACTAAACTACTTGAGCTACAAAAAGTTTGGTTATTTCAAGTCATGACATTATTTATTTGAAGGGGCAAGTTGAGTTGCAGTTTAGTTCTCAGAACTGAAGTTTTTTAGTCTCATGCTTGCGCCTTCACTCTTTCGTATTTCATTTTTTTAAGCTGCGCGCGCAGCGAGGCGAGAGTGAAAGAACTACCACTTTAGATTAACTGAACTAGGGAATTAAATTAATTAAGGGAGGGCGTTATATTAAGAAAAACATCGATACTTTTTATATCAGATATTGTCAAAAGTACTGAATTTAAAATATGGAAGGAACGTATCGATATATCGTAAAAATATCGATGACTTGAAAAACGCGCTATAAATATTAAAAAAAAAAGTATGGAGCATATTATAAGACATTTTAAAGGGTGGGAAACGTTGGGAGGTGTTGGTGTAAGAGGGTATAGGATATGAGCTTTATTGCAAAATATCATCAAATTTTCCTGGGACTTATTACTTATTAGTAAAGGCTCCGCGCAGAGAGCTCTGTACAGCTAGAGATGGCTTAGACCACATCTGCTAACTGACTGAGCTGAGTGAGCAAGTGAAGTGACTGACTGAGGTTGTGGCAGAGCGCTTTTATACGCAGCTGCACGCGCTGATTCGTTGATCCTGCAGCGCGTGACGTGACGTCAGCCCACGCTATTGCTTATTGGCTGCGTCTCAGACAATACTTACAGCCAGGTAGTTGATTCACATTTACTAACCCCGCTATTCAAAAAAATCATCTCAACAATTGAAATAACTCAACTTATTGTTAAAATAGCTCAAAAGTTAAATACCTGCTAGCTGAAAACTTTCAATTAAAACAACGAATCACATTTTGTCAGTTACTTTATAGAAAATAGTGGCTTGAGTCAAATGAACCTAAAAATAATCAACTCAATAAAATGAGTTGATTTAGTTAGTAAATTTCTCTCCGTGCTTGATTAGATATGCGGTAACGTAGAAATAATAATAACATAAACATTTGCTAACTTTTACTCAAAGCATAACTAATAATAAATTTAATTTAATGTATTATCATAAATTGATTGAAAAACATACTGGAATAAAATTGTGTAAACATGCTGTCAAAAGTCAGGTTACAACTGAACAATGTTTGTACATAGCACTTAAAACTTCTATTTTCAAGATAAAGCGCTAAATCTGGCTTTTTTTATTTAATTAAATTACAAATAATTTATAAACTATTAATCTAAAAAAAAACTAAAATATTTACATTTATAAATATAATGCATTAATTCTTAATTAAAATTTCAGATTCTTCATGACTGGCTATCTGCCAGTAGGTTTTGAATTTGGCGCTGAATTAACATACCCTGAACCTGAAGGAACATCAGCGGGAATTCTCAATGCGTTCGCTCAGATATTTGGAGTATCCTTCACTCTGATCTACGGACAGCTTTTTACTGAGTTTGGTGATATGTGGGCAAACGTATTTGCATGCTCTTCTCTCGTCGTGGGTGCCATCCTCACCGCAGCAATCAAACCTGATTTAAGACGTCAGAATGCATCAAAAGCACAAGAAGTATTACCTGCACCCCAGTAAAGAAATACACACTTGTCATTTTTAATATCTGGGAACATCTACCTGAGATTATATAAGCCACTTCTTTAGTCAAACAAAATGACGTCACTATTAGATTTTACATTTCTAATTTTTACGATGAATGGCTTTGTTTAATTTCTAGCTAAAAATAAAAAGGAAATTAAAAAAATGAAAGCATGTAAAAAAAATATTATGCTTAAAAAAATAAGATGAGAAAAATATACCAAACTTTATTTTTCCATGTTAAAAAAAAAAAAGAAGAAGAAAAAACATGGATTTTTACATTTTACCAACCGTTCCAGGTTTTGGCTATAATGTAAATAATAAAATATTATTATTAAGCTTATAATTATTATAAATATGAACTTTTAAATGAAGTAAAATATATATATTTGCTCGAGATAAGAAAAATGTGAAAATGATAATAGATTTGCTCAGTTATAATATTGCATTTCATGGATATTAAACGTACGGTAAACAAAAATTTATTATTTTATATAATTAACCAAAATCTAAATTTTTTGAATTGTAATCAATCCGAAGAATAACAAATAAGTAAAATTATTGATTTTTTACAATTATTGACGATATAATGATGTATTTTAAACATCATTCAATAAATTTTATAATGATACAAAATTTGAATTTATATTATTTTGGTTTTGCAAATTGGTTCTAACATACGTATTATAGTCAACATTAATACAAATTGCTTTATTTAAATATATTTGAGAAAAAAAATTGTTAATGTTTAAAAAAAATGTAATAGTTAATTTGCACAATATAACTGCATAATGAGATACGTTAGTTAAAATTTACGCTTAAAATCCATGAAATAATGAAGTATTTGTTTTAGAAGAAGAAGAAAGAAGAAAAATTAATGTAATTTTGAGTAATTGTGCTATAAATATGAATCAATTGTAAAAAGAAAAAATTAGAATAATGAACATTAAAGGCAGAGAACACTTTGAACAAAAAACATATCTAGTATCCTAACATACCTAAACGCCAACATTGATTTGGCTGGAGTCATTGATTTCTAATTTATTTTACATTCACAAAATGTCAGCTGCATTTTTATGACGTCACAGCTTGCCTGTTTCCGCGCGCGTGGACTAGTAAGCTGTAACGTCATAAACATGCATATGACATTTTGTAAATGGAAAATAAATTAGGAATTAATGACTCCAGTCAAGTATACGTTGATATGTAGGTATGTTAGGATACTATACATGTTTTTTGTTCAATGTGTTCTATCCCTTTAAGGTTTAAGGGATCTCAGTAGTAAGAAATCCTACTCCCTTCCCTCTCTCTTTATCTATCAACCGTGGTCGAGAATCTAGAGTGCGCTTCTGTAAAGTTGACAATACAAACTCTTTCATGACAATATATTGAAAAAAGAGTGCCAAATATATTTATCTTCAGAGAATTATTTACACTTTAAGAAATGATAATAATAATTAGATAAAAAAGATTTATTATATATGTTTAAAATTATACATTATATAAAAATTTAGAAATAATATTTTAATATAAACAAAATAAAATTACTATTAAGTTCTGCACAATATTGTTCATCAGTAACATTAAGCTTAAAATTTGTAAAAAAATAAATAAATTACTTTAAATATTATAATTTAAATTGAATTCAATTGGTATAAATTATAAATTAATATTAAATTGGTACATTTTAACAAACTATATTTTGGGCTCAGATTTAAATAAATTTAAACTAAGTAAACAGTTCAGTGCAAAATTATCTAGTAAACTTTAAGATTAATGTTATTGTATGATAATAAAAAATCAAAGTATATTTTTTATTAAAATAAATACGGCACACAAATAAGAAGCACGATTAATTTTAATTATTTTTTATGAAGTAGCAAAAACAATCACAACTTTTTCCCTTATTTAGCTTAAACAAAAAAAAGAAGTAACATTCCTAAATAAATGTATGTATTTTCATAAATATAATATATTTAATTTTTGAAACCCTGTTTTAGGATTTAAATAAATAAAAATGAATAGTGACAATATTAAAATATGTATAAAATAAAAAGGCACTCTTTATCAGAAAATTAATTTTGAATTGCACAAGAATGTTAATAATACGATCAATTATAAATTGCATTTGTTAAATGTTGCACAAGATGATATGGTAGCTTTAGGTTTAAATAAAAAAAATGTAGTTTGTATTTTAATGTAAATATTATTAATTGTGTACGTACGATGTGAGTCATTAAATTGTTGTCAAACCCCGCCCTGTGTTGTTGTCCAAAAATGTTTAAATCATTGATAGTCGAGATATAAAAGTATAGATTGTGTGTGGGATTTTTTTTTGGCCAGGAATCAATTCAAACTAGATCATTGATTTATTATTATGTATATAATTGTTTTCTCCATGGACAAAAGAAATTACGTATAATGTATGCAGCATTTATAATATATAGCATTATGTATTGCTATATTTTAGAACTGTTAAAATTATTATGCTATACAACATATTTGTAATCTTATACAGCATAATTATTATTGAATATAGCGGAACTTATGTTGTTATAGATAAATGTTGCTGAAATCAGGATTTCATAATTATTTTGTATTTATTTTTGTCCATCCAGTTCGGTTACATTTTTAGTAAAAAAAAAATTAGAATATATAATTTAGTCTTCATTATTGTTTTTTTTTTTTTTTTTTTTTGTACAACATACAACATGTAAGAAAATCGTAAGGAAACATTAAAAAATAAATAACAAGCTTTTGAAATGACAAAGTATTTCAAGTGCTCTCAAATTGTTCTAGCGTAAATTATGGAAATTATCTGTCTCACTCACGCTTTTAATATTTAAACTTTAAAATTTCTATATTATTTTGTCCATGCCACGTATAATTAAAAATTAAAAAAGGATTCATTCTTCATACATAATTTTAAAAACTATTTCAATGAATGTCCAAATTAATAAAACGATTTATATCATTTCTGTTTTATAAAACAGTTTTAATTGTATTTGATGAAACTATTTAAAGTATTGATTACTGGCTAAATGATTCCAATAAAATAATAAATTAAAAATTAATAATAAACTAATATTGGTAAACATAGTTTTGTGAAATAAACAAAATTTCATAATATTTTACATTTCAGTGACCGAGTCACTTTTAGTAAAGAAATTATATATAAAAAAAATATAACAAATAGATATTATTATACATTTTAATATAATATTGTTATTTTTTAAGTATATAATATAATATATTTAGTGATTATTATATAAATATGTCGATTCTTTTTTATTTATATTAGAATTATGCAGTTTACGTAAGTTATGTTTTTTATTTTCTGTTATACATAGTTTGTATCATTGTTTCTTATTCTTACTATTACTAAAGAAATTTTGATTTTTTTTAGTGATTTAAAAAAATTTAAGACGACGCAAAAAAATTATAGTAATAAAAAATCATAAGATATTGTCATGATTTGCAATTAAAATTTAAAAATTTTGATGTCTTACATTACAATTTTTTGTCATTATTCCTAGCTTCGTGATCAAATTCATTTTTTATAAGAAAAGCATGGTGTAAACAGCTTGATAACTATAAAAACTGAAACATACAAAAAAAAATCTAATGTAAGTTATCAACTAAAAAGCTTTATACAAATTAAATTCAAATGCATAATTTTAAATTTAAAAAATATTATTAATAATAAGAAGAAAAAAAGCGTCACTTTACAATGTGTTATAATACAATCATTTTTTATGTTTTAGAAAAAAATATCATGATAATATTTAAAGTTTTAAACACTCGCTTAATATATAGAAAATATTTTAGAATATTTATTAGCGAAAGCAGAAATTGACAATAAAAATGTTTTCAATGTAGTAAAAAAAAAATGTAAGAAATTAAATTTAGTAAAATGCAGAAAATAAATTTTTGATAATGCTCTTTAGCTGCGTTTTGAGTGTGTGTGCATGTATTTTAGAATAATAAATTTTAAATCGTTGATCGAAATTTTAAACATCTTTCCTCTTTAAAAAAAATTAATTATGCAGAAATAGAAATTAAATATATAAACTTTTGGTACTTTGTACTGCAGTTTTATGTTTGTTTTGCAAGTAACTTAAATTTTAATATGATTTTTTTTATATATATTTGATTTGCTCTCAATATAAAAAATTATATATAATTTAAAGTAAAATAATGAAACTGTGTTCTCTCTATAAATTTAAACTTTTAGATTATTGTTTTTATAATTCAACAATATAGATATAATAAATATGTTGAAAAATATATACTATAAAGATAAAATTGATAGATATAGGAAATGACAATAATTATTTAAATTAGAAATAAAATGCTTCTTAAAAGTAAGTATCATTATATTTATTTGTTGAAAAATATTTATTTATACGGACCAGAAAAATATTCAAAAAAAAATGTAGTTTAAATTTTTGCTTGATAAAAATTATTGTAAATGTCAAAATTTACTAAAATTTCCCATGTTGTGAAATATTGGTACAAAATAAATGGAGCTATAATTTTTTTTTCTTTCTAAATTGCATGTTGAAAATTTGCTGGAAAATTTGTTGGAATTTGCACTGTTATGTAAAATTGGATTCAATATACCTCTATTCTAACTCAATAGAGCCCAAATTTATATCCCAGTGTATGTACAGCTCTGGCCAAAAGTTCCCGAATGATTTGCATAAGCAACCCGCAACCAAACTATGTTATCTTTATTAGAAAACACAGCAGTCGCCTCTGCCCCGTTCGAGAACTTTTGGCCAGAACTGTACAGTTTCAAATGATGCCTGATATTTACTTGCATCTAATTTTATATTTTAATTATAAAATTATTCTCTGGTCCTTTTAACTTTCAACATACACAAAAATACGCCAAATCAATCAAATAAAATGTCGAGTTGGTAGGAGCTTATGTGCTCTGTTTGCCAGAAATACAGATGTGATAGAATTGAAAAGAAAAAAAATATTTGTAAAATGTTGCTATATATGATTATATGCAATATTGTTACCATAAATAAATTATTAATAAAATACATATTTCTTACTTTCTGTTAAAGTACCCATAATACAAAACTCTTTGGAATGAAAGCCGAATGAAAGTACATAGCTACTTGTAGTTGTAAAAAAAAATTATATAAAAAAAAAACGATCAAAATAATCAACTGCCACTATGTTATTATTTGTTCTTTTTTGTTATTTTATTTAGAATGTTAAGTATTTTGTGTTCAATATTATGTGTATGTATTTTTTATGTACAGGAATATTTAAATAAACAATTTAATCTCAAATACATGTTTATTGAAAATAATAATCTGTTTCATTGATTTTTTTTCCTTTAAAATTTTAAAGGCATAGACAACATCAAAGTATTAGCATTTAGATCACAAAACACTTGATGGGACTTACATAAAAAACATTAATTGGTCTCAAAACCCAACCGTAGTGCTGTAGCAATAATCGGAAAAATTTTATTTATGCAACCCGCACAACATTTTATACTAATTTTATGCCTGTTTCTGACGTCATAAACAGGAATATTCACACAAATTGCATACTTTACAGTTATTGCACGCTCTCTTGTGGGGCCACATTTACTTTCTGGTAAAAATTATAATCAATTTTGAAGATCCCATTTTGTGGTAAAGAATATACGTATTGTTTCATGTTTTATATGCCTTTAAGTATTAAACTATACCACATTTTAGCCAAATTATAGTTGAGTTGCATATTAAAAAAAAAAAACTAAAGAAAAAAAAGGAAGAAGAAGAAGAAGAAAGAAAAATACACAAAATAAGAAACTAATACGTTTTTTAATCAATCAAATTTACTTTCAATTTATTTTGATTTTAATGTTTACCCCAAAAAAGTTATAAAAATATAAAAAACTGCATAAATATTTTAATTTTTTTTTTATTATTAATTTACAATCACATTAATATATTGAGATATGCAAATAGAAGTGAAAAAGGGGAGGAGGTTTAAAAATATACATTAACATTTAGTGTTAAATTTTGTGATGTTAACATATATAATTCGTGTTTCAATTTTTCCCTCATTAATTATTCATTATGTTATATAAATAGGTAACAAAAACGTCGCAGTATAGCTATTACCTGTTTTCATATAAATTTAAGTTGATTAATTATTCATAAATAAAAATGTCAATAATATAATGTGCTTATCACTACTAAAAATATCTCTCAAAAATGTTACAAATTATAGAGTAAATCATTAGTAATAAAATATTCATTAATATTTACACAAAAAATAATAAAACACAGAAAAATCTAGTTTTTTTTTTCAATTCAGTTCAGTGTCGGCTGTGTAATAATGACCTGTTTTTTATTTTATTTAAGTTAAGTGAAAAGATTTTAGTATAAAAATGAGTATAGTGTTATTTGAAAGAAAACCGCATGGATTATTTATCATTGGATTATTTTTAATATTTTTACATACTTTATATTTTGAAAAATGTAGTGCAGATGCTTATACAACAAACAGGCAAAAAAATGTAAATGTAAAAGGTACCAATATTATCAAAGTAAATTCTAGTTCTGTAGTTATTACTAATAATATTTTAATAAGTGATAATGTAAATCGAAATACTAAGCGTTTAGATATACTATTGAAAACATCTAAAGAAGTATCGAGTGGAGTGAAAAATAAAAAAGTGGGACAATCAGGTAATGATAATGTGGGAAAGAAGATAGTAAATAAAAATTTAAAATTAAAACCAGGTGTATTTTTTAAAGAACTAAATCCAAAAATAAATATAAAAAATACAAATGGAATTTTAAAAAGTAAACAAATTGATAAAAAAATATTAAATAAAAATTTAAAATTACAACCATACGTATTTTTTAAAGATCTTCTTCCTATAAAAAATGCAACTAAAGTTGATAAATTTTTAAATAACTATCCTAAATCTGTAAATAGTAAAAATACGCCTAAGATAAATAAAAATAAAAATCCAAAAGTGCAGACAAGTAAAATACAACCCAAACAACAACAGCAAGGGAAAGTGAAAATATTGCAACACAATTTAAGTAAAAAGATTCCACAAATTAAAATAACAAAAAATTTAGATAAGACTAGAAAGACTAAGAAAAAAATAATAGATAAACCTAAAGGTAAGAATTTTGAAGACAGACTAGGACAGCAAGTTGAGGGGGCAGATGAAACCCCTCCCCCTGATAATGAAAAACCAAATGGAGGTCCTCCAACAGAAAATGAAACTCCAGGTGGCGGACCTCCACCAGATAATGAAAAACCGAATGGTGGGGGTCTCCCAACGGAGAATGACAAACCAAACGAAGAAACACCACCTCCTAATAATCCACCGCAGGAAACTCCAAATGATGGCTTACCCCCCGATGCCGAAGTTATACCTCCAACTGATAAAACCACAGAGAAGCCCACTGATCAACCTGTAACAAAACCAGTGGATAAACCAACAGAAGCACCACCTGGAGGAGATAAACCAAATGATAATCCAAGTGATAAACCTGATGATAAGCCAGGTAGTAAGCCAGATATCCCAGAAGATAAACCTCCTGGAGATAAGGATGGTGAAAAACCAGTAGATAAACCTCCTGGAGATAAGGAGGGTGAAAACCCAGTAGATAAAGATAAACCAAATGAAACATCTACAACGAAGCCTCAAGTAACACCAACTGTAACACCAGCTACCAATAAATCAGATGATAAACCCACAAAAGTGCCACCAGGTGATGACAAACCAAATACAAATCCAGATGATAAACCTAGCGATAAACCCAATGTTAATCCTACAAAAAATCCTAATGATAAGCCGAATGGTAATCCAGATATCCCTGATGAAAAATCTACCACGCCAAAACCTGGGGATAAACTTCCTGGAGATAAGGAGGGTGAAAAGCCAGTAGATAAAGATAAAACAAATGAAACATCTACAATGAAACCTCAAGTAACACCAACTTTAACACCAGCTATAAATAAATCAGACGATAAACCAACAAAAGAGCCACCAGGAGGTGATAAACCAAATACAAAGCCAGATGATAAACCTAGCGATAAACCAAACAGTAACCCTGACGAAAAACCTACTTCCACACCAAAGCCAAAAGATAAGGATGGTGAAAAACCATTAGGCGATGGCAAACCTAATGAAACATCTACAGCTAAACCAACCAAAGCTCCAGTTACTAAAATGCCAACAGGTCCAAAACCTAATACACCCACCAATAATGGCAACACTACAGAAGTCCCAAAGAAAGAGGGGCCTGTTCCTCCTAAAGTTCCTGAAGTGTCTAATACAACCCAAGGAACGCCACCTGCAGTTACCGAAAAAACACCTTCAGTAGTCCCACCACCAGGAAAACCGCAAGGCGTTATCCCTCCAGGAAACTCTAATGTAGGACCTAATGGTGCTCCTTCTCCTAAAGTAAATGATACTGAAACATCTACAGGAGAAACTCCTGCAGAAAAACCTGAAACTACTGTAAAGCCCACTGTAAAGCCTAGTTCCGATCCTGAAGTTACAACAGTAAAACCTATGTCAACAACAACACAAATTGCTACCCCACCCCCTACCCCACCTCCTACACAACCACCTACGCCACCTCCTACACAACCACCTACCCCACCTCCTACACAACCACCTACCCGACCTCCTACACAACCACCTACCACACCCCCTACTCAACCGCCTACGCAGCCCCCAGTTGTGGTACTAACACCAACACCTACGACTCAGAGGCCTGCCGCACCTCTTACAAAACCTGCAGATGTCCCTGAAGCTAATAATCCTCAGGTTCCTGCACCAACACCTGCTAGACCAACGACTGCCGCTCCTACTATTCCTCCAGAAGAAATTCAATTTGTTTTTTGGAACTGGGAAGTGTTTGGAACTTACTTCACTTTCACAGGAGTTGTTATTATAATATTGATGCTCAGAGTTGGTAAGTAAGCGTATTACCTCTAGTTAATTTTTATGTATGTGTGTGAATATATCACACTATGAATATATCACTTACTATCATTTTTAAGTAAATCACTTTCAATTATATTTATTGCCACGGTTTTGGTATTTTGATATCTTATTCATGGATATGTTTTTATTATATCTATAGTTGTCTATTAAAAAAACATATTGTGCTATTTATTTTATTTGTTATTTAAAATTACTCATAACATTTATTTTTATTAATGTGAAGATATTGTTAAAATAACTTATATCCGTTTGCATCATTATATATTTAAAACGTCAGTTTTAGGTATATCGTTAGTTGTAAATACTATAGGAAGATAGTTCTTAAAATATATAATATATGAAATAGTTAAAAAAATATATATTATATTTCAAATTATTTTTCCAGTGTTCCGAAGCATACATTTCTTATCATCGAGAATTCCTGAACCTTGGTATGTTATACCATATGGCAAGACTAAAATTGTATTTATGTTAATATAATATTATTTATTTATTTATTTATTTATTTATTTATTTTCAGTCTCATGATTGGTTTGGGAGCTCTTGTGGTGTTTGTTCTCAAGTAAGTAAGCACGGAGCTACAATTGATTGTTTATGTGTGCTTCTGTTTACTCAAAATGCGGAAAAGGAAGTGCCGGAAAAGGAAACCACGTGAACCACGGAAGCCGCAAGCTAACCTTGAGCTACCTGGAGCTTCCTCCCACTTTTACCATCACGTGGTTTCCTCTTCCGGTCACTTCCTTTTCCGCATTTTGAGTAAACAGAAGCAGTCTATGTTTAATCAAAAAGCGGAAAAGGAAGTGGCCGGAAGAGGAAACCACGTGACGTTAAAAGTGGGAGAAAAGTTGTGCCAGCAGCAAGCTAGACCTGAGCTACCTCCCACTTTTACCGTCACGTGGTTTCCTCTTCCGACACTTCCTTTTCCGCATTTTGAGTAAACATAAGCAGTCAATATTATTTACAAAAATTGCAAAAATTATAGTTTTATTTGAGAGTTTACATTCCTTTGGTCCTAATGATCTCCTTAAATATCTTATAAAAGAAAATTACTTTACATCATAATATAAACATATTATTGCATAAGTATATTTTATTTTTGGAAATAAACAAAATATTCCTAAATGTGAAAACGTAAGAGAGAAAAATAATTGATGTTTAATGACGTAAGAGAATTATTATTATTGTATTTTTTTAATGTATTTATCCTCAAAATTATATTTTATTACTTAACTAAATTTTATTTGCATTCCACAGTTCTATATTAAAATAAAAATGAATTTTGTATAAATATGTATATTATAATATAATAGTCAAGCTTGCAAAGATCTTACGGCATTTCTGCGCTTTAATATAGAGTTTTTATTTCTTTTTAAACATTTTGCATAAAATTTGGAATTATTTATTTATTGTATGGTACTTCTCTTATGCAGTAAATGATAAAAAAAAAGGAGGGGTGTGCTTTGAAATAATTAAAAATTTATTTATTCAATAAATAATGTGCGATTATGTAATTAATTTTTATTCTGTCATTTCATGAAATTTTTTTTTTTTCAAAAGTAATGTCTGTCTGTCTGTCTCTCTTACTTTTTTGGATTTAAAACATTAAACAAATCGCATTATACTCAAGATTAAAAAGAAATTTATATTGCTGCTATTGTATGAATAAATATGTTCTCCTCTTCTCAATTAAGTTTTTAATTGTTACATCAAAAATTAATACTATATCTTTAGAATGTGGAACTGCTTTTTTCCAGATTGAATCGATTCAGTCTACAGGAGGATCCAGGTGAAATAACAGGAGATGTAATGCCAAAACAAATAAATGAAGCAGGAACTGCAGCGAAACAGCAAGCGCCCACCCAAGCACCCAGTACCACAGTTGCACCCACAAAAGAGCCTCCACCAATTGGTAAATTCTCCATGCCACCCTTCACTCCAGAGCTGTATTTCCTCGTTCTAGTTCCACCGTAAGTGACACCACATTAATGCGTATTATTAATCTTTTCAGGACATTTACATTTGTTGTAGTAAAACTGCTTTTGTATAACGTAATTTTGGTCCAAATATTTTTGGTATAGTGGCTAGCGTGCTAGCTTACTTTTATTATTGCTATTAATACTTAAAATTAAATAATCAAATTACTCATTATGTTATACAGAACAGTCCTAGAGGCAGCGTACACTCTCCATGATTCTGCATTTTTAGACAACATATATCCAATCTTGATGTTATCTGTTATTGTAAGTTGTATAATAGATAGAATAGTTATGAACAACTGTATTAATGCATTTTTATTTTTATTTTATTCTTTTTCAGTGCAAAATAGCCAGCATGTTTACTATAGGTCAGTATATAATGCATTTAAAAAAATACAACTATTGAATATTAATTATTTTATACATTTGTAACCATTACTACAAATTAATACATTATTAAATTAAATTACTACATTATTAAATTTAACTTTCAAAATACAATGCAAATTTAAATTAGAATTGCTGTTTTATGTAAATATTAGTAAAAATATTGTATTTATTTAACATTGAATTTAGCGTACTTGCTCGTCTTTGTAAACGCTTCTGGGTATATGGGATCACTGGCAGCATTCGGAGACCCAATCACTACCAACTACAGTTTGACGCTCACTGATAGTCTACTGTTCACGTCTGTGCTAACTGGAGTTGACGCTTCCCCGGTGTTAGACATTTTAGAGGATGCAGCGGTCAACAAAGATCTTTTTTATATTTTACTGGGGGAGTCACTTCTAAATGGTAAGCATCGTAATAGTATTTACCCTATTGAGTGACTGGACCAGTGATACCAATTTAATAATAATAAAAAGCTTAAAATACGTAAATGTGTGTCTGCATGTTATTTATAATTTGCAGGCACTTTTTTTTTTAACTATTTTTCTCAAATAATAATTAAAAATAAGTAATTTTAAACAAAGCTAAAACATAGTTTTAATGATAAAAGGGGCAGGAAATTTCGGAACTCTCTCCATTTCCCAGCGTGCTTGCAATTTATTGTATACATTTTACTGTTTGCATCACCAATAATCTATATTTTCTTTATTAATTACTTGACAGATAAGCTAATTGTTTGACAAATTTCTTGTTTGACACAGATGCAGTAACAACTACTATGTACAGTACAGTAAACAATCTTGCTAGTAAAGATCTAAACCGAAATCAGCATTTGTATTTACAAACAGTTTTCTATTTCTTTTACGTGTCTCTCGGAGGAATGTCAATAGGAGCTACTGGTGGGATTGTGACGTCAATTTTAACTAGATTTACCGGAGGATTTCGACGTAAGAATTATTTTCACTTTAAATTGTATTATTATTATTTTAATTAGATACACACTAAAAAAAAAAAGAGTTGAAAAGCTTGTACACAGTTTTGCAATGTTTTAAGTATTGTAGAATCAACGGTTATGACGTCACTAAACGTTGAAAATCTAACAATAAAAGCGTAAATGACGTCACAAGCGTTAGAATCACAAAGGAATAAACGTTAAACTTAGCCGTTACAAATCTGCGATTTTTCTATTTAATTCCAACGCTTGTGACGTCACTAACGGCTTTTATCGTTGAAATATCAACGTTAAGGGACGTCATAACCGTTGATTCCACAATAAAGTATTATTCACATGACGCGTAAATTTGACGCACGTCAACATGCGTCGACGCGCGTTACAAAGCTGGAACAATGTAAGCAAATGGAGCTGTTCACATGTAATTTGCAAAAATCATGTGAATGGCTCCATTTGTCGACGCACGTTGACGCGCGTCAAATTTACGCGTTATGTGAATAATACTTTAAAGCATTGCAAAAATGTGTTCAAGCTTTTTATTTAACGCTTATTTTTTAGTCTGGAAGTGCACAAATTCTGCAAAATGTCATAACTGAATGTGTCTATTGATAATGTTATAATTTTTAGTCCTTTTTTATCAGTTAAGTTGATAATTGTTTTGATATTATGGAACATACGCAGTGTTAAGACATTTTACACAATTACCATCAAATAATTAATGTTAATTATTATTATCGTATTTTCAGTTGTAGAGCCGTTACTACTAATTTGCTGCGCGTATCTAGCCTACATCGTAGCGGAAATGATAGGCGTCTCGGGGCAAACTTGGTACAGATTACTCTATAATCTATATTATTTGTTAAGAAAAAAAATACCATCTTATATAAATAACTAATAAATAATTCATTTAATAATAATTCAAATAAAATAAGTAAGACCTTTAAAAAATACAATAATTATACAAAGTCATTTTTATTTTGCTCTTGTGATATTTGTATAAGAATAATCTATAATAATAGAAATTGTTTAATACTTTTTCCAGCATTATAGCATGCGGCTTAGTACAGGCACACTATGCCTTTAAGAATATTTCATCCACTTCAAATCTCACCGTGCGCTATTTCATCAAGATAATCAGGTAAGAACTAATGGTCTACAGTATACAGTATAAGTAATCGTTGATCAATAATAATGGATATTATATATATATATATATATATATATATATATATATATATATATATATAATATACTCGTATGTAAGTTATATATAATTTTAAAAAATGTACTTTTATTTCATATCAAATTAGAGCTTAGTATTGTGGATAATATTTAATAAAACTGTTACATACAGTATTTAATGTAAATTATATTTAAATAGATAACTGATAAAACACTGAAAATATTTTGGTTTTGATTTTTTTTTCCAGCTCAACAAGTGACTCGATTATTTTTGTATTTCTCGGTTTGGGCACGCTGTCTGATATTACAGATTGGCAAACTTGGTTTTTTCTTTGGTCTCTCGGCTCAACATTTTTTCTTAGATGTATTGGTAAGACTATAACTTCTTTTTTCCTAATTTTTATTGCTGCTAAATATTATATTTTGAATATAAAATTATAAAGCTTTGATTTACTTATAGAGAATTAATCTATGCGTCACATTTAATAGCAATACCAGATACAAGTTTCATAAAATTTCTGTATTTCAGTGGTTTTTGTCTTGATTGGGCTGTACAATCTCTTCAGTTATCGTTACATTCCCGCCCGTGACCAGATAATTATCTCATACTGCGGGATTCGTGGTTCTGTATGTTATTGCTTGATGCATATGATTAACGGAGACGATGTAGGACCTCGTGAGCTTTTTAGCACCACCATGATTTTAATCATCATCTGGACCGCGCTCGTTCAAGTGAGTCATAAAAGTAAATTATTTAACATTTGATAATCACCGGTAATAATCCTGACCACTCAAATAAAGCTACATTTCCTCACAATATAATAATAATGTAATGTTTTAGGGTGGCACTATGAAATATTTAATTGAAGTCTTGGATATCGAAAGAGATAAAATGAAAACTATGAACGAAGAGGTACATGAAAACGTAAGTAATTAAATGTGACATGAACTTGTCAATTAATTTAAAACAATTATTAAAGAAAGGAGCCCATATTACATTACAGCAAAAATTGATGATAGTCTACCATCAATACTTCGAAATTTAAATAATAATAAATTATTTAAAAACCTATTGATTTTTTTTAACAACTAAAGTATAATATAAATTATCCGAATACTTTGACCCTAACTTAAAAATTGATAAAATTGATGTACTTATATTTGCCAACACACTCAATTTTGGAACATTTTACTGACTAAATTAATACATTTTGCATAAAACATTGTTATGGTTGTAAAAAGATAAGACTGTACAGAAACTGTATTGAAACTTTATTATTGTAGCCATAAATATATTTATTTATTATTATTAATTATTATGTTAATTGTAAATAATGACTAGACCAATGCTTGTTGTAACAATAATGCTGTTCGTAAACCCTGTTCTCTACACCAAAAATGACGATAGCCTCTGGTTATTCAAATGAAATGTACATTTTTTGGTGCAAGAGAACAGGGTATACGAACAGCATTAATGTTATGCTTACTAATGTTATTGCCTGGGTCAATAAAATTTCTTATTAGATTGGGGTAGATTTTAAGAATGTTATAGATTTAAAAAGAAATATTGCATATTCTGATAGAATATTATCTATTATTTTATTCTTCTCTCTCTCTCTCTCTCTCTCTCTCTCTCTCTCTCTCTCTCTCTCTCTCTCTCTCTCTCTCTCTCTCTCTCTCTCTCTCTCTCTCTCTCTTTCTCATTCATCTTTTAGTGCACTCTTTTTTTTTTTTTTTTTTTTTGAAGTTGCGGCACGAGACGTAAAATTTATCAACTATGCTAATACGTTTTTATTCTAAAATTTATGCAACTCATTATTTTTTTAAATGATTAAACTTTATTTATTAAAACAATAATAATAAATAGATATACATACATCATTAAATAAAAAATAAATAAAGAATAATATTTCATGGCATAGGGATTAATTTTTAAATATTATCATGATATTTTTGACTGCTGAGAAAAGCACACTAAAAATTAATTTATTATTATTATTATTATTTTTAGATTTTCTCCGTGATGATGAATGGAATTGAGACTATATCTAAGGTACATCAAGAAAGTATCTTCAGCGTAAGTCAATCAATTCAGCTAAGTATGCTTTATTTAACTAAATAAATAATTGTCTAAATATAAAAATTCAATTTAATAATGGATGAGGTTTAGATACAATTATGATTTTTTTTTTTTTTTTTTTTTTTTTGATTGCAGAGATTTTTTAAATGGGTCGATCGTAATATTTTCATGAGAATTCTAGTGAACAAGAACTTACGAGAGGCGAGTGCACTGAGAGAACTCTCCGAGAAATTGCAGCAAGAGTAAGCTATTGTTTATAAAATACTGTATAATTTGCAATTATATATTTATGAATAATATTCGTAAATCTGTTCCTTTGCTCCACAAAAATGCTCAATTCCATTTAAAAAGCATTAGACAATCGACATTTTTTCGTCTTTTGGAGCACAAAAAAAAAAAAAAAAAAAAAAGTTTAAGACCATTATTTAATTCTAAAGTGACCAAATCTTTATGTAGAGCAGAACTCAAATATTGGCTCATATTTAAAATGAAAGTGAAAATTGAAGTAACTAAGCCCTTGATATAACCTAAGAACAGTTTTAATTGCCTATAGTAAATTGAATCTCAATTATTTAGTTACTATTGTTGTTTTTTTCTTTTTCTATGAAAATTTACCTTGCATTTATACTAAAAGTATAAGCACTATCTTAATCATAATTATTAATTTAATCTTATGAGTTATGACTTAATCTAAATATAATTGTAAAAACTTCTCAGTTATTCAAGAAAGCCCGTGTGGATGATACCTGTACCAAAAACTCCAGTCAAAAATGAGAAGCGTGCAGAGAGTCCACACGTCAAGTGGGATCTTGACCCTCAAACACAACTTAACAATAAAGCACCATTCTCGATACGTGAGCAGCCTTGGTTGCCTGGTATACCCCCTGATCAGGAGCCTCGCAATGAGCCTTGGTCAATTCGAGAGACGCCGTGGTTACCCGGTATACCAACAAACAGACAGGCGCAACATGAACCTTTTTCAATTAAAGAACAACCGTGGTTACCAGGAATACCACTTGATTTACCGAGAAGGCGGCGGCGAAGACAAGCGTTACCACACAATCTAAGTGATACTTTACGTGATGCAATGAGAAATACGCCTTTCCAACGTGTGAGTTATAATATAATACATTTTAGTTAATGAGTTATTGAGTTAATTACTTTTTATTGATCTAGGCAGTATCTATAGTAACTAATAGTCACAACAAAGCTTTGGTTTTGTTAGGTAGTTACAATTTATATACAATATTAAAATAATGAAACAAATGCGTCAATTATTCGGAAAAGATATTATAAGTAAAAACAAAACAATAATATTGGCAATAAAACAATATGATATTCAGTATAATATTTGAGCAGTAATAATAATAATTAATCCAGAGGAATAATCTGAATTTAAAGAGTAATATTTATTAAGACATCATTTTTAGAATTGATCTATAAATAATAATATATTCAATCAAACTGTAGTAATAAGAATGGGCTAATCATTCCACCTATAAAAAAAACTCTGAAAATAGTTGTAGAAAATCTGTTATATTATAAAAATTGTAAAGGAAATTTTTCAACATTTATTAATATAATAATAATAAGGTTAAAAAAATTGGAATGTTTATTTTTTTTATTACATTATAGAAATTTTATGTTATATGCATTAACATTACATTATGTTATTTGTTGTTTGATGTTTATTCATCAAAATTCTTCAATTTTATAGTCAATTAGAAATGCAAAACTAATATATTATTATTATTAATTTTTTAGCTGAGTAAGTTATTTTTAGAAGGTTCATTTCACTTTAACTGTCAGTACTATGACTGTACATTATTTTACAATGGTATATTTTTTATTAGTATAAAGGAACTTGGAGACTTTAATGATCTAAAATTAGTTTGATTAACGTGACTTTCAATTTTTTATATAAAATTTAGACATTTTATTTAATTTTAGTTACTTTATTTTTTATTTTATTCATTTAAAAAAATGCTCGCCGTCCTAAAAGGAATGCTTTAAAAAAAAGTAATGTGTTGAATATATTTATATAAAATCCTACATAAAATTGATAAAGTATTTATATTTCATAATTTCATCATATTCAATTCATATTTTATTTTATAGATTGCATTATGTAAAAAAAGTTCTTCCATTTTTAATTTTTATATCTAATTATTCTTACACACATAACTCTCGCTTTTCTAGATGCAATACCACAACGATCGACGAGCAGTAGAAGATAGTTTTCAGAATGCTCCTCCTTTAGATACATCGTCTGACGCCCTACCTCATATGAACCTTCGCAGAGGCCAAGTATTGTTAGGTAAGATTTTATTATTATTATATAAATAGTATAAATGGTAGATGTGTATACTTGTTCAGTTTGCAATTCTTTCTTGGTTTGTCTATCTATGTATACCAGGGTGCATCTTTTTATTATATTAACCCATTTGATATTCAACAATAAAAAGACTATAATTAGCTGTAATATTGCAAAATATTTCAGCGTGTATTAACTATTTTACAAAATATGTAGAATAGCAGAGAGATGTGGCTCATTGGGAAAAAAAACTAAAAAAGAAAAAAATATATGTAATTTATTCTGCAGTAAATAATTATGCTTTGTATTAGACCTGTTATGCTGTGTGGCATAATAAATTAAAATAGTGAAAATATTACTTTTTATGGCAGGTACTACAATGTGTACACATCATGAATACTGTAAATTGTAATAGGTAAATATTGACCTGGAACAGGTACAGGTATCAGGTATTCATATACTACAATGTCACCTAATGCAGGTCAAATTCATCTAATCTAGGCGATCCACATCTTTATTCTAGTATATTTTACCTACATTAGGAGCTATTATAGTGTATCAAATATCAATACCTGTTTCAGGCTATAACAATAAGATTTTTATTGACCCTGGCAGTTCATAGTAACATTGGTTCACCTATTGCAATTGTAGGATTTTTTTTTCCACGTATAGTATCAATTATATTCCTATACAGAAATGATTTTTATTCGTCACGGACAGAAAAAATTACGTAACTAATGCTATATGTACGTAATTATAGCATAAATATTGCTAATTTGGAATGGTATAAAAATAAAGTATAGCCTAAATTCATAACATTACGATTGAGCTAGTATCTGATTATCATATATATTATTATACTGTATTATATATAATAAATATATAATATTGTTTGAATAATAATTTATTAGAAATTTGTATACATAATAAAAATAATTTTATTATATTATTATTATTCAGAAATGCAAGAAGTAGCTGGGCGACTTCAGCAACCAGTTACCAGTGGAGATTTACGCCGTCGGTTATTCGTAGCCCAAATGTGCATGCCTCAGAGGCGCCGGCGTTCACAAGAGCCAGGTAATGCGCAACAAAACATTGGCCGCCGGCGTTCACAAGAACAGGGTAATTCACAACAAACACCGGCCGCCGCTGCTGAGGCTACCCCACAAAGAAGACCAAGCAACAATAAATAAATAACTCCTTGTTATGATGTAAATGTAAAATATTTAATAAATTAATTATTCGTTATTAAAACTGTCAATTTTTTTTCCTGCTAACTTATTTGGAATTTTTGAGAATTTCAGTATCATATCAATCATATCATTCATAATAGTTCGGATCTATAATACTTCAAAATTAATATATTTCTTTCTATTTTTATATGACAATGATATGATTGTTATATTGTTTAAATTTATTTTAAGTTTTTATCTTAACTTTTTGGCTTTTCTATAAAATTAATAATAAGTTTTCATATAGTTGTAGCTCAAGTAATGATTTTTTTTAAGTATATTTTTCTTTTCTATGAGTATATTATATACACCTCTTTTCACAAATATTGATACTTCTCGGTTTACATAAATTTGTAATTTTTAATCTTTTCGTTAAAATATTTTTCTTTTAAATTCTCACATCTCTTCGCATTATCAAGACTCATGGTAGCTGACGTCAACTAAACGCGACGCTCACTTTGCTACACTATATTTATCAAGACTGAACGTATTTCAGTTAAATAGTTTGAATCTAAAATAAAATTATCTCCTTTAAATAAATTTTAAGTAAAAAAATTAGTTAAAAATAGTCATAATTTTTAAAAAATAACTTTAACGTTTACTTTAATGGAAAGATGAGCAGGTAGGATTGTATATCTTTATGTTGCTAATATTTTAAATTTTTAAACTTTATACATGTGAGCGTGTACTATACAAAAAGTAAATTAATTACAATAATTATAGCTGATAATAATTTTGTATGTTTTCCTTAATGAAGGGATGTTTCATTATATTTGATAACGTATGGTTAAATAGCAAACTGAGAGATTATGAAGATCTGTGAGTATCAGTTATCAAATATTTTACAAAGGTTAAAGTTTATAGATTCCAATTCAACATTTTATTTTCCATAGATTTTAGACCAACGAGAGCAGGATCTCTAAACAGACTTCGTAAGTTTATTTCTGATTACGGAAATAATTACGAAGAAGCAAAATGATTGCAGTTATAATGAGGCTGCTAGTATTGTTTTGTGTCATTTGTGTGGTATTCTGTGATCTTGAGGTGACCTTGACACAGGGGTCACTCAAGGGCAAGCTAATGACATCACGTTCTGGTAGAAACATCTCTGCATTTCAGGGCATTCCGTACGCAAAGCCACCTATTGGAAATCTAAGATTACAGGTATTTAGCTGTGGAATATACAGTATAAATCATCAATTTTAAGTAATTTGATAATCTTATAGATAGGATAAGACAAAAAAAAATGCAGGAAAAATGTTAATTTTGCAGCCACCACAAGAGGCTGAGGGATGGGAGGGTGTACGCAATGCACAAAATGTGGGCTCCAGTTGTGCACAGGCTGATTGGATCACACAGACATTCGTGGGCAGTGAAGATTGTCTCTTTCTTAACGTCTATACTCCACAGGTGAGGGTATCAAATTATGATAAACATTAATTCGTATGTAAATTGAGCATCATATTAACATAAATGTGGCATTTTTTTCAAACGATGCACGTGATATAATGTTTAAACAAAATTTTGTTATCAACGATCAACGTGAAATATAAATATATAATTTCAATAAAACTGTTACTTGCAAACTGTAGGTAAAACTTGATGATTCGGGTTTATGTGCGATGGTGTGGTTTCATGGTGGATCATTCTACTCAGGTTCTGGAGACACATATCGCTTCTCCCCAGAACTTTTATTAGACCATGACGTCATTTTGGTCACTGCCAATTATCGTCTCGATGCACTTGGTAAGCTTATAGTCATTGAAATGTAATTTCTTATTGAATAACCCAATTTTCCGTAGGATTCCTAAGTCTAGGAACTACTGAGACATCAGGTAACTATGGTCTCAAGGACCAGGTGGCAGTTCTACGCTGGGTACATAAAAACATCGCTAAATTTGGAGGAATTCCCGAATGTGTCACCATTTTTGGCGAGAGCGCAGGGGGAGCCAGCGTGCACTACCTCATGTTGTCACCCTTAGCTAGGGGTGAGTCAAGCTATGATGATAAAAAAAATAGTGATTATTTTATTTGTACATAATCGAAAACAAATATAATACACGCAATAACACAATTTCAGTAACATAAAATATATTCATAACTACATAATTGTTATGCTATGTTATATAACGATTACGCTGCACGGTATAGCAGCTATCTTCAGCATACTTATCAATACATTTCTATAAAATAATTAACATTTAACTATATGACATAAATGCCGCACAAATTTCATAATTTATGCTATTGAAGTGAACCAAATTCATTATTATATTATATTATAATTTCGTATATTGAACGAACAAACTTTTTTTTTTATACGTTATAGAATGACTATTGTAAGTTTTTAACTCGCAATAAATGATGTTTTTAGGACTTTTCCACCGTGCCATTGTACAGAGTGGCTCAGCGTTAAATCCCTGGGCACTGCGAAGTGATTCATCTTATCTAGGAAGGGACCTCGCGAGGAGAGAAGGCTGTGAGGTCGAGGAGACGATGTTATCTTGCCTCAGAGATATTGAGTTTTCCCACTTTCCAGAGACTACTGTGGATATGAAGGTAGCATTATAACGTAAATAAAATGAATGAATAAATGTGCTAAATTTCTGTAATATGATAATTTTTAAATATTATTTATAATTATTAGGAATATAATTGAATAACCACTACTGTAGTACTAATTTTTATGTTTATGTTTACATTTAGCACTTTTAAAATACAGTGTTGCATCTGTTTTTCTGTCATCTCTCTCTCTCTCTCTCTCTCTCTCTCTCTCTCTCTCTCTCTCTCTCTCTCACTACTGTATGTCTGTCTCTAACTCTCTTCTTTCTTTTTTTTTTCTAATTAGGAAAAAAGAGGCTACACAATATTCGTGCCAACTATTGAAGCCAATGGTACTGATGATGCATTTCTAACGGAAGCTCCACGTGAGCTGCACTCGAGAGGTGACGTGGCTGACGTGCCTCTTATGGCGGGCTCTGTTACGCACGAGAACCTTTACTTCCTCACTTGTGAGTCTTTCCATGCGTATTTATCACTATATTTCACACTGTAAATAAATATTATAATATAATATATTGTAAAAATCAATATTTATCTATAAAAAAAGAGTTATATGCTATAAAAGAATAACAGTCTTTCAAATCGAAGCTTTTTTTTTTACAGATGCTCGAGATAAAAACATGACACTGGAACAAGCGCTACAAATGGGCGCTGGTATATTGATTCCAGTAATTTTTAACCTTCCGAGGGACAGTCTTGACGTGACTCAAATATATACAGAGATTTTAGATTTGTACACAAGAAAATATCCTGATGACGTAAAGGAAAGATTTGTGCAGGTAAAACAATTAGCTATATTAAAAATGTTATCAATGTATTGTAATAATAATTAAATTATATGATCTATTTTTTAGAAACACACGGCCAAATAATAGTTAGCATTAGGAAGAACATGTATATAATTAATTTGTTTAAATTACCGCATCAGCCTATTCAATATTCGTTATTAATGTTTGTTTATTTCCTATTAGTTCATGTCAGATCTCTCTATCGTGCTGGGGGTTGACGAGTTAGTGCGTGATGTCGCTTTATTAGAACGCAGCCCTGTTTATTATTATCAATTTTCATATGATGGCAACCGTGCAACTCAAACTAATATCTTGAATTTGACTTACAATGGTACGTATGTTAAGTAACTAATATTAATCTAAAAATTTTAATATATTAATTAATAATGTAGGCGCAGGACATATGGATGAACTGGGTTACATGTTTGGCGGTGAGTATTACCCTTCCTTGGCAAACCAATCATTGGCTGACCTATTGACCATTGACCGGGTCACCAAACTATGGACTGACTTTGCAAAAACCGGGTATGTTGTCGAAATAAATTATGCAACAATACCAGTGTTTGCTAAATTTTTCTTTCTCTATAAATGTACAGAAATCCAACTCCTGATGATGAATTGAATGTTCATTGGCTTCCTGTACTGGTTGACAATAGCACCAAGATGGTGACCACGCGTTATCTGGATATTGGAGAACACCTTGTTATGAATTCAGGCAGTTTAAAATCAGACCAAATGAACTTCTTGCAATCCTTGTTAAAGCGTTTTGTAAAATCGTTCTAATTTATCTGTAAAAGCACTGAAATAAAATATTTATGACAGTATACTTTTTGTTAATATCATTTCAAGAAAGAAAATGAGTTTGCAGCCTACAAGCACGTACTGACCAATTATATCAATATCAATACTTATATTAAAATCAATGAACAAGAAGAAGTAAAATTTTATAATTATGGAAATAAACACAAAATGTGCCTATGTTTTCTATTCTTTACTTTTTTTTATATTGCGTAATAACTAGCATGAAAAACAAAATTTACATAACATCTATTGGGAATGTAAAAAAAAAAAAAAAAAAAAAAAAAATGTTTACATTTGGTTATAATAGCACTTTAATGTTAACTTTATTACGTGCTAATAACAAAAATAATTACATTTTGCAAGTCACCTAACTATGCGTGTATTATATGAATTTACTTTCTTTGTTAGCTGAAGGTAAACATGCTGAATGAAGCGCTAAAACTTGCACGTCATTTTGTGTAACTATACCTGGTCACATGACTGACTTGTGTATATAAATAAATGCCTCTTGTTTTTACTGTGCTCCATAACTCGTGATTGCAACCGCACTTTTGTGTTATAAATCATACCAAATTATCCTCTTTATACGTTTCGAACACTGAAATTTATTGCTTTTCAGTGAAAGCTATCATTATTATTTTTAACAATATTGTTAAGTTTTCTTTTTTATTCAACATGCTATATATATTATACAATAAATAATAATAGTACACTATGCAAATTAGAAATATCATAGAAATCATTATTATTGATATAGGTACAATATGAGAGCGTTTATAATAATACTAATTTATAATTAAAATTTACAGAAAAATGTGTGTATCCCGCAAGAACACAAAGAAACCGTTATCACTTTATAGCGCGCGCTCTCTCTCTCTCTCACTCAATCGCGACTCTAGCGAGGAAGCTTAAGTATAACATTACATCAGCTGGTCGTTATTCAGTTCAACGTCCGCGGTGCGCGAGTTAACACGCAATGTCTACTGACCCGCAAGTATCCCTTCATCAGGGTACCCTCCAAGGGAGCCAAATGACGTCACGAGGAGGCAAAAGTTTCCTAGCGTTTCAGGGTATACCTTACGCTAAGCCACCCATAGGAGAACTCAGGTTTAAGGTATGAATTATTGCTGGGTTTGACAAAACAAAAAATATCACATTTTTTTTTTACTTACATTTTAGGTCAAAACCACAGAATCAAGGAAAAAAAGTGTTCTTCAATTTTATTGTGGTAGTTTTGCGG